>VZDJ01007753.1:40549903-40611200 GCA_008694505.1 Cyanoderma ruficeps | reverse complement strand
CCCTGGTGTCAATCACTTTGTAAGATCTAGAAAATTCTGGGGAAAAAGCCCTGGGATTCGTCTGGGTGCCTGAGTGACACCTTCTTCCATTGCTGTGTTAAGTTCCTGTGCTGGGCTACACCCGCCCCTCCCTCCTTGGTCATTGGTGCTGAGCTCCTTTCTGTCTGGGAGCCGCCCCCACACTTCAGGGGGTGCTTTGTCTCTCCCGGGCTCTTGCATCAGGGGTTCAGCCCATTCACCTGAGCTCCTGAACCCTGCGCCTCCCTGCACTGACATCTGCACGTGGGAGGTAATAAAACCATCTAAAACCTAGCAAGAGCCCTCTCTTTTCTTCCACGCTGCATTCCACGCTTCAGCCTGAGATTCTGAGCAGCAAACCTCTGACTTATAGAATCCGGGGGGCGAGCTAGCTGGTGAAGCAGCCCCCAGAAAGCGGACTTCTATACAGTATCACAGATTTTTTTCCTCCTTCCCTTTAACAAACCTTTGAAATGACCTATACTGAGGAGTATGTCCACTTTGACTGTAACAGTATGCTGCACTTGGGTGAAAAGAAAGAAAACTTAAGAAATTAAATTTCTTCTTTTTTTACAACTAGTTTCTCATGGGTGTGGACAAGGCTGCTGCTCCTTTAAACCTCCATCACCACTGTCTCTGTGGACAGCTCCTGCTCTTGTTCACTTTCAAATCCCAAGTGTACCAAAATGTGAAAATCACATCAATGAGAAATTGTGTCTGGTGCTATCATTGGGACTTGCCTGAGTTATCTCAGCAACAGGGTCAGTAGGACAGAGGATGAGTGAGAGCTCAGAAGATATTTGCTGTCTCTTGAGGAGGAGGAACAGCGGGACCTGGCAACCAATGCCCTGTCCCGGAACAATTGCTCCAGCCCTAACTGAGAATCACTGTAGGGCTATGGTGAGTGCTCTTGGATCTCCAGAGATACCCATCAACAGAACAAAATACATAGTTGGACTAATTTGTCAGCTTAGGCACTTGGTGAGTGAGACCTGCCTCTTGAAAGATGCATAGAACCATGGAGTGATCTCTGTGAAAAGTTCATTCAGTAAATGGGTTTTTTTCAGAATTGTGAACCCTTCTGAAAATATACTTGCAGCATTTGTTCTCTCGACTTGTAAGAGTGGGGAATGCTGTTTTCATCATCTTGGAGCTGTCTGGGCAGAGTTAGTGACTACATTTACCTACTGTACTAAAGTGCCTGTGCTGCTTTGGCAGTGTGCTGATCTTGGAGACAGAAACTCATCCCTGTGCACTGCTGCACATCTACACCGGTGTCCCCACCCTCTCACAGCAGTGCAGTGCCTCAGTCTGGACAGCTAGAATCCCACGTGGATAAACTGAGCTAACAGACTTCCTCAGTGAGCTGGAGGCTGGAAGATGTGCTGTGTAGACACCAGAGTGGTCGGGTCTCTCCCGTCCTCATTGGACTATAATGGGCAAAACTTGGTCCCATGCAGTCACATAACTGTATGTGTTGTGTCCTGTCCTGTGTTGTGTGTCTGTGTGTCCATGCCTTCATCCACCCTCCCCTTCCTTCCTTCCCCCCCCCATATAGAAGGGATGAATGATAGAGTTAGGGTTTTTTTTCTCCTCTTTCTGTGTTCTCTCTGTGTGCTTCTGATTCTCTGTTGCTTTATTTCCCATGCAGGTGGGTGATGCCTGGTTTGCATAGCACCCACAGACACTTGTCACAGCAGCCTTACAGGGATGTCTAGGCTTTTCAGCAGCAAGCCTAGACTAGCATTCTTTCAGCTAACTGCAGGGCATGAACAGAGGGGAAAAAGGAGATAAAAATTTGTGTTATCACAACTTTGTGTCAGCACATTATACATAAATTGCAGTCATCAGGATCACTTCATCTGGTATTAAATGTGTCTCACTGAAGAGGGCTCAGCTTTTCAAGTTTGAAAAGGGTCAGCATTCAATATTCTGCATTTTAAGTGCTCCTGCACCAACAGGTCTCTGGCAGGCAACTCCACTTTTAGCCTCCAATGAGTTTACCAGCACCCCCGTGCCCAAGCCATGGTTTCTCCGTGAGAAGAAACCTGAAATTTTTCCATGCCATGGAAACAGGATGGCTTTAACAGTATTAATGGTAAACAGCCACAGTATTGTGGTTTGACTAGTATGCAAAAATTTACTGTTGGA
Organism: Cyanoderma ruficeps; assembly: GCA_008694505.1. Classification (NCBI taxonomy): domain Eukaryota; kingdom Metazoa; phylum Chordata; class Aves; order Passeriformes; family Timaliidae; genus Cyanoderma; species Cyanoderma ruficeps. The sequence goes on along the minus strand of VZDJ01007753.1, from coordinate 40,609,031 downwards.
GTTAATCATGTGTTGAATTTAATATTAAACCCTGGCAAGTTACTTAATAGCTGTCACCTGTGATAAGTGCAACCTGCCTGCATTGCTGCTTGTACACACTGTTGCTGCCATTTGGCAGCAGCTGCTCTGGAACCTTTTAAATGGAATCTGCAGTCCTTGTTGGCTGCCACAGAAAGAAATAGGTCAAAAACTTCCATTATTTTCAAATGGCAGTATGAAGCATCTCGAAGCAATTTTCCCATCCCATTAATTTTTTTTTGTTTTTGTTTGTTTGTTTGTCTGTTTTTGTTTTTGGTTTTTTTGGGGGTGGGGTGGGGTGTGGTCAATGTGTCCTCAATTTGACCAGGCTGAGGAACAAATTTGGTTGTTTTATGTTTCATCTCTTCTGGTGACTGCAGTAACTTATCTCTACCAGCTGCATGAGGTGACAACATTTGGAGTGGCTTGACTTTTTAAAGCATTTTCTGGCTTTTGGAAAGATGCCCCTAAGGAAGAGATTAAGCTGCATAAAACTGCATGTCTGTAACAGTCTTTCTGACCAGGTCATTATGTTGTTACACTTTAGAATAAAGTTTGCATGAGCAGCACTTGGTGTAAAATTTTAGTACCTATTCAGGTAGTAGAGAACAACTTCTGGCATGTTAACTTTATTGGCGTGAAAAATACTATTTCAAGAATGGTGAAAACAGCAACAGCAAACAAAACAGCAAAACAAAAAAAACCCCTGGATTTCCTGGAGATTTTTGTCAAAAAAGTTTCTCTGACTTTAGAAAGATATGAACTTTCACTACAGCTTTCTCAGCACTTAGAAAATCTCTCTCTTGCCTGAATACTCCCCATGGTGATCTTGACCTCCTTGTCCTCACAAGATTTGAGTGTATTTCCTTTGGCTTCGTCTTCCACAGCACTTTTCTAATCTTCGTAATCTCTAATTTCTGTCAAGATGGGCTGAAGTTGGCCAAGAGGCTCAAGGGTTGTTGGAATGGTTGCAGAGCATGACCACATTAACTTGCTTCTTTAAGTAGCACTTCATCCCTTTGAATTTCTGTAAACTTCTCAGGGTTCACTTCTACAAAAACTTTCTCTGCATCCAGCACTCAGTATCTGCCACTGCTTTCAAGGTCACATAAATTACATGTATGATCTCCAGCCTTTGTTTATAGTAGACACAGCTGCATAGATGCAGATTGTTGTAATCTGATTTTATTGTATTGGTATTATGCTGTGACAGTCAGATGATGTTTACTTTTCTATTCATAAAATGGGCCCATGAAACTCACAGGGACACTGTGTAACCTCAGGGTTCAGAATAAGTGACTTCTCTATGCACTTATCTGTGTAAGCTGCAATTACTGAGAAATGCAAAGTATTAGTTAAAGGAGGGAGGTCAGTATGTGCTAAAAGCCATAAGGCAGCAGAAGGAATCATTGCAAGTTAATACTGGAAGTGAGAAGTGTGGATTTGCAAGGAGGAGATGTAAATCAGTGAAAAGGACCCAGAGGATGGGCTGTACTCTATTTTATTTTCTTTTTAAAGGTCAGATGAATGTCTGGTGGGACTGGAGATCAGTAAGCTGGTCCTGGCCTGACACGAGTCAGACTTACAAGCCTAGCCCATGTCTCTCTGACACTGTACTGCACTGTTTGTGAGGCCTCATGAAGCTGTTGTATGATAATCTATGTGGCTTTTATGCCTGCTTTTGGTATGTGACATGGGAACAGAGAAAAATTTTCCATGCCTTGCAAAATCCTGAAAATATTACTGACTTTACTGTGCTGTAACCATGTGTGAAGAGTTGTACCTGTTGTGAGCACTGGTAAACACTCAAATAACTAGGGATTTTTTTTTAAATGATGTGTTTGTCATCTAACCACAGAGCAAAACCTGGTGAGCCTGTTGTTCAGCACTCTCCTCTGCTTGTGTGTTTGAAACAACAGTGAAAAGGGCTACAAAGAAGGCAGTAGTATCCCTTTAGTGGAGAATAGCATCTGAACAAAACACAAAAGACATTAAAAACTTAAAAACATGACAAGATATTTCTTAGAGCTTAAGTCCTATGGGATTTCACATATTGCTACTCATCACTGTGAAGCAATATGTGGGCACATGATGCCACAGAGAGACCATCAGGGTACTTTTTTATATGTCTATATATATATGTCAATACCAATCACAATTGGATATGATGCTGGAACTAGTAAAACTTTCACCAGAGTGGAAACCCTATTTTGGAATCGGCATTTTATAAAACCAGGGCCTCAAACATAGTGCAGTAAAAATAGGGAGTCACAGTGGTGATTGTGTTTACCTAATTATGATCTAACCAAGTTTTTCTCTGCATTTTTCCCTTTAGCAAAGTATCCAGAGATCAAGACTCTGATGGGACCAGATCCACATTTAAAGTGGATCGTATCTGGAATGGTTTTCACGCAGCTGCTGGCATGCTACCTGGTGAAAGACTTAGCTTGGAAATGGGTTTTCTTCTGGGCTTATGCATTTGGGGGTTGCATCAACCATTCCCTGACCCTCGCCATCCATGATATTTCACACAACGTGGCCTTTGGGAACAAGCAGGCCAGGTGGAACCGGTGGTTTGCAGTCTTTGCCAACTTGCCCATTGGCATCCCCTATTCTGCCTCCTTCAAGAAATACCACATCGACCACCACCGGTATCTGGGAGGGGACAGCTTGGATGTGGACATTCCCACGGACTTTGAGGGCTGGTTTTTCTGCACACCGCTTCGGAAACTGCTTTGGCTGATCCTCCAGCCTCTGTTCTACAGTCTGAGACCGCTGTATGTGAACCCCAAAGCAATTACACGGATGGAAATTCTTAATGCTCTCGTCCAGTTTTCTATAGACCTCATCATTTACTACCTGTGGGGGCTCAAACCTGTCATTTACTTAATAGCAGGTACAATACTTTGCTTGGGTTTTCATCCCATTTCTGGGCATTTCATAGCAGAACACTACATGTTCCTAAAAGGGTATGAGACATACTCTTATTACGGACCTCTGAACTGGCTCACCTTCAATGTAGGCTACCACATGGAGCATCATGACTTCCCCAGCATTCCTGGATGCAGATTGCCCATGGTAAGTATAGGATGAGCATGAGTGAGTTGGATTTTTATGAAAGCTGCTAAACAGTCTCAAAGAAAACACTCCAAATCATAGCAACTGATGAATTTAGGGGGAGGAAAAGGGGGGAAAAAGAGAACAGCTTTTTGGATTTATTTCTAATTAATTTAAGCCAGAGATTGAGAGAAATGGCTGTCAAACTGCTGTAATATTTAGTTTGTTTGTTGCAAATGAGAACATCTGATCCTCAGAGGGGCCTGAGGAATACCTTTTCCATGATAAAATTCTCCAAGGCTTTGAATGTCTCAATTTACATCCCTCAGCCACTAAGTTTCAACTCTTTAAAAGTTTAAAGACCCATCTAAAGGGAGGCAGGCTGCAATTGCTACTTGAAATTTGTCTAATGATCAATCTGCTAATTATATCGCTTGATTAACATCAAAGAAAAGCTTTTCTGTTTTTGAGATGACATAATTTTGGGGGCATGTTCCAGCTTGACACAGATAGCACAGGAAAATAAAGCTGCACTCTCTGTAGCTCCTTTTAGCTCTCCTCCCCCACCCACAGAAACTGGGGAGGCCTGGTCTGTTGTTGGGAAAGTGGTGTGGCTTTCCTCCTTTGAAAGGCAAACCACTTTTTGTTTATGTTTTATCAGTTGTGGCAATCAAATTTGCAAAGCCCAGGTGTCTAGGAATGGTTTTCAATCTCCCTCCAGGTGTGTAGCTGCTCTTGTGTGTTTTAATACAAGGCTTCCCCAGCAGGTGCTCCCAGTGTTAGAGGGACGTGACTTTGAAGGATTACTCCTACATACAAGTCCTCTGACGCAATAGGAAGGAAACTTCTTTCTGTGGGCTGATGCAAAGTTGGGAACTGCTACTGCAGTATCCATATGAGGTGGAGGTAGGGCTGAGGAGCCTGATGTTCAGGAGCTGTGACCTTCCCACTACTGATAGCACATGCAACTTCTGTGATGGCATACCCAGGCAAACCCTGCTCTATGGGTTCGTGTTTTCCATCACAGAAACACTCCCTGAGAGGAGACTCAGATCAAGGGGAGATTTTCCTGTGTAGGAGAGTGTGGGAAACCTCTATACAGCCTGCAATTGTGTTTCGTTCTCTGGTTTAAAATTAATTAATTAATTAATGCTATACTGTCCTGGAGTTCCTGCCTGTTCCTGGTGAGGCCCAGAGGAGCTGGTAGAGCAGCCCACACTCAGATGTGAAGTTCTCCTGTGGGGCACTCTCATCACTGATACACCTGATAGCTCAGCTGGGAAGTGCATGTGCTTAGCTTTAGTTTCAGATGTTTGAACTTGTTAGATGGGCTTAGATACTTAAATTACCCAAATAAAAATAGAAGACAAGGAGGTTGGTTAGCTCAGTATCCTGCACAAGGGAGGTGAGTGACTAATTGAACTTGCTGGGACTGTTGCTCCAGCCCTGATTGAGGCCTGAAAAGCTCTTCTCCACCCACACCACAAATAGTTCAGCCTAATTCCTTGAGGCAGTACAGCAGCTGGAAGTGTCTGCCCTCCTGTGTAAAGAGGATGGAGTCCTTAGCTGAATTTCATGGGCTTGTGTTCATGTGTGTTTTGCTGAGACTGAGACTTGCCCTGCTGGTGAAGGCGAGAGAAGGCTTGTCCATCACTGTTATGTGACAGAACTATATGGAAGACTTGAAGTCTGATGAGTGATCAATTACATGTAAATTCTATTAAAAAGAATTCTATTTAAAATTTTTCTTTTTTCTTTGGCAAAACAGTTTCTGTAAAAAATCCTTTGACCATTAAAAAAAATTGGTCTTTTATGCAAAATGAGAAAAAAAACCTCTGCCCCTCTGATGGAAAGAGATAAGGGAACAGACCATCTCTGATTAGCTTTAAATCTTGAACTTCATAGCAAGTAAGAAACTTCACTTGCTCTACTTTGCTTAACCTCCTGGCAAATTCTTCACTTAACAAAATCTGTTTTTTCAGATTTAGTCTCGTAGACACTTGAACTTCTAATAGTTGCATTGTGTAATATAGATGACCTCTCAGTAAGACTATTTTTACTTTTAATTATTTGCAATTAGAAAGTGGAGTAAAGATCTCTATTTTTAAAGATCTATCCTGCATGGTTGAAATCAGAGGAGAAATAGGATTTGAGAATAACTGGATCTTAATCTTGGAAAGTAACTGGCTTTTTAGCTTGCTTATCAGGAAAGTAAATTTCAGCTTTTTCCTTTGTTACAGGTGTGTCATTTAGAATGTTCTGAGTAATGTGTTTGCTACTGGAAAGACCTTTACCCTAGGACTGTGACAGATTTGAAAGAGGAAGAATTAGGCTGTGCTTATAAGTTTATGGATATTAAAGCTGAGTGACATGGCTGTGCAGTAAGAGTTTACCCCACTAGTATAATGAGAGATTACACAACAGACCATGAAATTTAACATTGCAATGAAGGACCTGCTCTAAGAAAAAACCCTGTGGATTTAAGACTAGATTAGTCTTTGAATGTAGTCTTATAACTATAAAATATTGCACTGTTTATCAAATGAGTAAAGAGATCCATTCTTCATAGTCTGAAGGACTGAGTATACTTATGGAAAGGGGAGATTGGAGAAGAGGGAGGAACTCTACTCCTAGAAGCTGCAATAAAAGCAACAGTGTTACCAGAGGCAAAATAGTTACTCATTAAGCTTGTGGGAAAAGGAAAAGACATGGTATGAAACCAGATTTATTGGACAGACAAGATTGGAAAACATGGTAGATGTGCTGATTTTGAATTGCAGATTTCATTAACCCTATGATGGCCAGGAAGCCTAGCTTGAGTGTTCAGCATCCTCTGGTGGGGATGTAGGACTATAGAGGGAACTTGTTGTAATAAGCCTTTGAGTATTCTAAATGTAATTTTGCAGCTTCATGTTTCTGTATAGCCCTGAGACAAAATGTGTAACAGCCATGCTGAAGTGCTGGGCTGCATTTAACTTCTGTGCCTATCAGATATGAAGAGTAGGAGTACGGTCCTGTCAATACAAAAGTTTCAGTCCAAAAGGTGTGATTTCTTGCCCTGCCACCTTGACCTACTTGAGGAAAAGCCTCAACATACCAGGTGCCAAGTGCCTAGTAATTGTACTGCAGACTTTGCAATCACTTGTTATCCTTCCACGATAACAGAATCACAGAAAGGGTGAGGTTCAGCCTCCCTGCTCAAACAGGTCCATCCTAGAGCACATGGCACAGGATTGTGTCCAGATGGTTCTTGAATACCCTCACTGAGGGAGACTATGCACCCTCTCTGGAACCCAGGCTGTTCCTGTGCTCGATGACTGCACAGTTAAGTTCTTCCTCATGTTTGAGTAGAACTTCCTGTGCCTGTTGTATCTTCTTCTATTGCTTGGTAGCACTGAGAAGAGCCTGGATCCATTCTCTTGATACCCATCCAGCAGATACTTATAGATACTGATGAGGTTCCCTCTCTTTCCTTGAGAAAAGTTGTCTTTTCTTGAGGCTGAACAGGCCCAGCTCCATCAGCCTTTTCTCATGAGAGATTCTGAAGTTCCTTGATGAACTTTGTCACCCTTCACTGGACTTGCTCCAGGAGCTCCACGTGCCTCTGGTACTGAAGAGCCCAGAACTGGACACAGCACTCCAGATGTGCCTCACCAGGGCTGAGTAGAGGGGCAGGATCACCTCCCTCAGCCTGCTTGCAATGCTTTCCCTAACGTACCCCAGGATACCATTGTCCTTGGCCCCCAGGGCACACTGCTGGGTCATGGACAGCTTGTTGTCCACCAGGACCCCCAGGTCCTTCTCTTCAGAGCAGCAGGTTGCCCCCAGCCTGTGCTGGTGCCTGGAGCTATTCCTCCCTGGGTGCAGGAGGTAGGAAGGAAGGTCTAAGCAACTGTGGTAGGTAACGACCATGCCAGAGCTTGAGTGAAGCTTTTGAAGCAGAGTATCTTAGCTCCCCTTTGTATTTGCATCAGGCCTCATGAATAGCCTTCATTCAAGGGAGCTTACTGTTGAAATAGTTCTCCCTCTCATCCTCTGGCTATTTCAATTACCCAGCTGGGAAAAGGGAGGATACAATACCCAGATTAAATTATTTCTGACCAGGGTTACAGAAGGAACATGGAGAACTAAATCTGCACCTCCAGAGATCTTGGAAATCTGTAAATCACTTCTCTTCCAGTCATTAACCAATTTCTCTTAGGAGAAATTCTCATATTGTCTGAATCCCATTGAAAATTAACTAATTTGAAGTACAGACCAATGCTTTAAAGCAGGATAGAGAAAATTATTAAGTTGGAGGTATTCAGTGAAAGACAGAATACAGTCAGATCTGGACGGAATCTTTCATCTCCACCACACCACTACCATGCCAGGAGCACAAGGAGTGTGTAAAGGACAGAGGTACAGAGGTGAAAGACTTTAATGACTCTTGTACATTACACAACTTACTTCACAGAGAAGTGTCTGCTAGGAAGCTGAATTAATGAGGTAATTACCAGGGAGCCATACTAGCTTATAATTTAACTTTCACTGGAATTCTTACCTTTTACAGTCAAATGCTGTGTTAAGGTTCCACCATTATACCTTGGGTGGTGATGAGACCCTCGTCCTGCATGACGATTTCTCTCTTAACTGCACCGTGTTCAGTGTAGCTGGCTTTAAAATTCTGCAGGGTTTTTAAAGAGAGAAGTCATGCTGTCCAGCAAGACAAACTACTCTGTTCTAGAGTTTTGTTTGTCTAGGAGGTGGAGCTGCAATAAAACCATGCCCAAGCAGTTACATGGAAGTGTACTATAGTTAACAGATTCTGCTGCTTCATAAATGTGTTCAAAAAGCAAAGCATCTAGTTGGAGCAGGAATAATAACTGATAACTTGGGAATCCTCACAGTCCCCTGAACCTGCCAGCTTTGAAACCTTTTTCTTCTGGTTCTGGCCTAACTTCCACTACAAGCACCACCCCAATGATGCACAGAGTTTCTCTGATGGCAACACTCTTAAGACTTGGGGAATTAGAGCAAGGATATAATTTTATTAGACTTGTGACCTAATAATGACTCTCACAGTATTTTTAATATCAAACTGAAGAGAACAGACCACCCCTGCAATTTTCTTGCCCGCTGGAAGAACCCATCTCTTGGATTTGCATCATGGTAGTAGAATGCAGGGTAAAAAACAAAGTGTAGTCTAGGCTGTCTATAATTTTCTCAGTTGTTAATTCTCTCTTACCCAGAACCCTCAACAGAAAAATATTATGAGGGCTTTAAATATAGTGTGCTGGAGTCTTGGCAATTGATAAAGTGAATAATGTTCCTCATTGTGGAGATCCCACCACCTCTGAAATGAGATAAAATAGTTCTGACTGAAGGCAGCAATCCATTGTCGGTCAAATTATGTCACTGTGAGGCAAAACTTACATCAGAAATCTGCTAAGAAGTATCTGAATGCATATAAGTACATCTCATTTGGCTGAGCTTTAGAAGCTCACAAGCAATAACAAGTAATTCCAGGTAATGGCTGTGCTATCAGATCTGCATGTGAAGGTTGAAACACACCTGACTGTGCAGCCAAACAGCTCATTCTCTCTCTTCTTCTTCCAGGTGAAGAAGATTGCAGCAGAATACTATGATAACCTCCCACATCACCAGTCCTGGATTCGAGTTCTGTGGGACTTTGTTTTTGATGACACTCTTGGTCCTTATTCAAGGGTTAAGAGACTGTGCAAGCTGGCAAAGGAAAGCTAACAGGGAAGCTTTGCCTGCTGCAGTGGTGTGTGTTTGTTCATTACCATGACTTCCATTTTCTGCAGAAATAGAAGGATCTTTGCGTGTGCTGAATTAAAGTTGGTGAATGCTGCTTATGCCAAGAGGATGGGTGTGAAAATGAAGCAATTTTAGACAACTGATACCTTTTATCAAAGGATATTTGTATATGTAAGCCTCAGAACCTAGATTAGAGTGAAATATGATGAGGTGAACATTTGGTCCAGGCTTAGAATTAATTTCCTGGGACAAAGGTGCCTAAGCCTAAGTTTTAGCTTTGTCTGTGGGGGAGGATGTTTGCTGTGTGTTACGTGTGAGTATGCGTGTGTGTAGTTCAGGACTCGTTTCTCTTGATGCCAGATTGGAAGTAGATGCTCTGTGTGCACAGGACTGTGGAAGCAGGGAAGACTGGCATGCAGAAGTAAATGATACTCTCTGGAGAACACAAGGGTGCTTTTGGCTCAATGTCTTGTCTAATCTATCTTCTGATAATTGCTAATAGCAGAAATTTTATATATGCAATGGAATATGTTTATATTTTTGTATGTCTGTAACATTATTTTAGTAGCTGCTGTTTGATCTTTATTCCAGAGCTTTGTCTAAACCTTCTCTGAATGAATTTCCATTCTTAGGATCTAATACTATTGCTGACTGACAGATCTGAGCTGTGGCAAGGAAAAATCCTTTCTTTAGTCTTCCACATACTTCCTGATAAGCAGCATGGATGTGCTTCTGGAGGAACTGGGTGGTCCTTTCTCACTCGCCTTTCCAACATTATTCATAACTTCACATATCTCACCCTTTTCCCTACTGTAAGTTCTCTGGGGAAAGGAGAGGTTGTAGTTTTAATTTTTCCTTACCAAGACTATTAATATTCCTGGTCACCTTTCTTGGTCTCCTCTGTATTACACCCTTTCTGCACAGGGGAGTTAGGAGTATGTGTCAGCAAAGACATTGAGATGTCTTCATCTTCATGGTGGTATTTGCTCCTAGCTGCTTTCAGAATAATGGCAATTTTTTCCTCTGTCATTCAAGGGACGTAACTTGACATTTGGGAAGCACATGATACTCCAGCTATATAAAATTGCCAGTGGTGGTGTTAAGGGGATGTACCTGCAACATGGAGTTGGTATTGTTTCTCTCTCTCTATCTCTTACTTGGTGCTATTGACATTAACTTTCATCTCTCATTTCTACCCACTGGCATACTAAAATCTTCCTGCCTGTTCTCTCCAATTATAAACTTCTGGCTATCCTCAATAATTCTCTATCATCAAAAACCTTAATCAACATAACCTTTTTCCAAGCAGAACAGTATCTTGGGAGTCAGGAATTAAGATGCCATCTAGTAAATTCCCTCTACCATGGTAAGCTAGCAAAATATTTCTTCCTTACAAAGTAGTTAAAAGAGAGAAATTATATTTATATATATGTATATATGTGTGTATATATATACACACCCTGTAACCCTCTAACAGTTTGGGTTTTTTCTTCTGGAAATCCATGGCTGTAACAAAGAAAAAGATTATTGTGCAACCTCATTGGTCCGTTAGAGTATGTGATTAGACCTGGGAAGCCTGATTTCCTCACTACACACAATTTTGTTCCTTCCTTCAGCAGCACTGGATCCAGTGAGCCAGTCTGTCTGTTCACTAGGCAGCTGAGATAACCTGCAGCAATTTGGGTTCCTCCTTCATTTCTCCATTCTTCATCTTTCCTCACCCATGTGATTTTGACAGTTGGGTAAATAAATACCCAGGCTTGCTCAATAGGTCAAGATCATTTGTTAATACAGGGGCTGAACACCAGTTTATTCACCAATACTGTTTTGTGCTTTTGGATAAGAAGAGCAAGAATGGGGCTTCTTCCAGCACTTCAGTCTTTACTGGTTCTTCAGTGATGATCATACTTAAGATATTATATCTTAATTATTAAAGCTACTTTTCTTCCAGAGGAAGAGGCATTGGTGTGGGAACTTCCATTACCTTTGTATCAGTGCTCATGTCAGGGAATTTCAGTTTTCTATTAATTTACTTCAGATTTGCTGGCACTCTGATCATGTATTCAACTTCCAATATCTTTAGCAGCTGCTCCTCAACTCTCTTATCTAACTTAATAAGTTAATATAAAAACCACAATAAAGATTATGCTATCTTCCTCAATTTGACTGTTGTCCTTACCCTCTTTGATGAGTGCCTTTATGCTGTAGTTCCCTTACTCAGCTGTTTCATGATCCAGTCCCCCATCTGCTGTGTCCGAGTAACCTAACCTGACACAGAGGCTCTGGTGTGAATGAGCCAACCAAAATTGTCAGCTGCTCCTTCACCTGCCTCCCATCAGTGTTTCTATCGTGGTCCCAACTTGCTTAGCCTGGGCAGCCCCAGAGCCCTTCTGCTCAGCACTGTCCATCTCAGCAGGAATTGGAAGTGGCTGGAAGTCTGCAGTGCCTGCAGATGTGCAATGTGAGCTGAGTTCCAGTGAGTGCTGCTGGGGAAGGCTGTGACCCTGTTCTCTCCATGGGCACTTGTCTTTGCTGCTACCAGTAATGTTGGCAGGAGGGTTTTTTCATAACCACAGGGCACATGGGTCTGGGTTAAAAGTGTGTGAGAGCTATGTATAGTTTTACTCCCTTTGCTTAAAAATTGATCTAGATCTCCTTCATTGTTTGGGCACGCTAAGGCTCTGGTGAATAGCTGTATGATAGGAAGAACTCTGGAGAGTGATGTCCCCTTAGATTTGTGCTATGTAAGATGCCTGTGGCCTGCCCTGTTGCAGTGGCTCAACAAGCCCAGGATGAAAGGACACCCTTCTCTGCAGAGGCAGCTGACAAACTGAATTACGGTCTGGGAGGAGAGAATCCCCTGGTAGTGCCACTGCTGGAAATAAGCCACCTTGCACAATCCCTGTCACTGGAGCTGAAGGCTGGGAACTGGCAGTGCTGGTGATGCCAGGACTGCTTCCCTGTCCCTGGCAGCCAAGCTGCACCTTCCTCCCCACACACTTTGCTCCCACTGTTAAGTGGGACTGTGCAAACTTCAGCTTATTATGTCGTAATTATATGAGGCCTGCAAAGGTAATTGAAGAAAGTAAGAAAACCCCATTTACAGCAGCTGGCTGTTGTTAACACAGGGGCATGCCATATCCAGGCTGTAAAACACGGTTATTACTGACCTTAGGCAGAATGCCATATTCCAAGGGAAAACGTGAACCACACCAAGCACCAACTTCCAGAACCTTAATTAGGATTACGGGAGAGTTTCACAAAACAGATGTGATCGTGAGCAGCAGCAGTTTTGAAGTGTACTTGTCATTATCAAGTATGCCATTAAATGGGTTTATAATTAGGAAATGCATGAGCTACTGTGAGAGACTTAGGCAACAGGACGTTCTAATCTCTGCTGTTACTGAAGCTTGTCTGGGTTGTTCATACTGGGATGGCTTCTTGTGGTCCTGGGGTTGTGGCAATGTGATGCACATCAGCGTCTGCCTGCTTTAGTTCCCATGTGGAAATCTTTACCCTGCTCTTTAACCTCTTTCTTGCCTTCTGTTTGCATTAAACAGCTAACAAACATCAGTCTCAGTCTGGAGCTCACTGTTGCATTAAACTCAGATTTCTCCTCTATTTAATCTACAGTATAACCAGACTGTGAAAAAGACTAATTTCTAAAAAGCATTTGGGTTGCTTTGAAGATGCTGAAGAACAAAACAAAACAGGTAACATTTTACAGCTGTATCCCAAACAGAACCCATCCTGCCTCCTCTCCTGAGTCTCCTGTAGCAGGTTGGCTGTCCCTCCTGCCTGCTGCCTGCTCCACTAACAAGGGGACAGTCACAGGCTCTCCTGGGCTGTTTGCGGCCTCTGCTCCCAAAACCAATCCTCGGGACCTGGCTTTTAAAATAAAATCCTTATGGAAGCCTGAAGAAATGAAGGGATCTTGGAAAATGCTTGACAGATTTCAATAGTTGAACTCCAATCCCTTGGCATTTGCACGAGGTTACCAGAAGATGGTATCAAGATGACTGCCACGCAAAGCTTGCACCACACTAAGTCAAGTGTAAATTCCCAAGATTGCTCTGGTGGGAAGAATGGCTGTAAAGGAAACAATTGCATGGCTTGGATGATATGACTGGCTATGCACTGTTAAGTGTTCAGTGTCCTGTGCCAGTAAAGCTCAAGACCTGCTCACCATTAACAGATGACTCCCCTTAAGTCCCTAGTCAGCTGTGCTGTGCCTGGGATTTCAGTTTGCACCCACCTAATATCTTTGGTAGCCTTGCTCTGCATAAAGACCTCCCCTTTATTACTGCAAATCTGCAGGAGCGCAGATGACGGGACCTGTGGTTTTTTCAGTGACAGCAGGGGATGTGGTGGGACTGAGAAGAGCCTTAGCCACTGTCCTTCACTTGCTTTGGCAAAAAATTGCTGAGGTTGTGGCAGCCTGACTGCAGGTTGTGGTGCTCACCCAGAAATGTGAGAGGGCTGGGCAGGTGAGGGCCACATCTGCCTGTGAGAGAAGGCAGGGCTGCTGCCTTTGCACCACTCAGGCTCTCCCCTCGTGCTCTGCAGTGCAGGAGGCAGAGCTGCCACCCCAGGGTGAGTGAGTCACCTTCCTCTTACCACCAAGTGACACAGAAGTGCAGGAGCTCAAGAGACAAATGAAACAAAGAAAGGCAGGGCCGCGTGGACAATAAACAGTTTATTACCATTATGAACACAGATACTGTGATGCACCGACGTACCATTTTTTAATATTGTGATAAGTCTGAGACAAAGAACTTGTTGGCTGACAACTAAACATGTCTCTTTCTTCTGGTGATGCCTCAAATACATTTCTGTTGGCAAAGGATCTTCATTTACATTGCAGACTACTAGTAAAATTACTTTGAAGTCATCTATCAAAAGCAAATGGTTCACGTGTGTTCTTATCTACTACTAAAAAGAAAGGTAATACATTTAAATAAGCAAATACAAAATACAAAAAAGGCTGACAAATCCAATGTGCAGTCTCAGATGAAATCTAAAAAATCCAGAAATTTAAAATTTAATAATCTTTAGATTAAGACTTGTAAAATGAAGCAAATCCAAGGCAGCAGCAAGCTTCAAAGGGTGCTGAGTCTGCTAATAAAAAGTGTGTAAGAACAAAGACAGTGCCGGTGTCCTCTGTCACCATCTTGCATGACCTTGGTACATTTAGAAATGATCCAATCTTCCTAGCATCCTTAGTACCGTCCAAGTGGTTTGCAATCATTATGTTGTACTGATTCTACTCAACTCCTGCCGTATGGCTAGAAAACCAAACCAGAAAGTTAGTGCATAAAGTTATATCCAGTGTGATGGAAAAGGCTAAGTACAGAGGCTGCAGAAAAGTACACGCTGGTAAAAGGATGAGTGGAGGGTAAAAGGATGAGTAAGGGTAAGCAGTCAGCTGCTGGCTTGCAAACTGCAGTACTACTGTAAGAAGTTGCATCTGTGGTGTATGTGAATGCCTGGTTTTGCACTGGAATGAACTAGGGAGGCTCTGAGGGCCAAGCTGCTGGGACAGTAGCGTATGGACAAGGGTCTCTCCAACTGCAAACTGCCTCGAGGTTTTGTGAGCACACAGATCTAGGGCAAGGGCACAGGGAATGGATTTTAGCTGTTTTACAGTCTCCTCTTTTTCCCCTCCCTGTGAATCTAAGGTGGGGAGCGCAGGGTGTGGACATGCATCTTTGTATGCCCTAATGTGGCCTTCAAATGGGAATTTGCTGAGCATTTTAATAATGGCCCTGAAAAATACCTTCAGTTGTAAACTGCAGAGCAATTTATAAGAAAAGTACTGATACATTTGGTACAGCTGATGTACTTTTTAATGAATTATCAAAATATGTGGCTATTTGGAAAGCTGTAATCAAGTGAAGGTCTGAAATAACTCTTCAAGCATAGGACACCTACAGAAGATTTTTGGAAAGGCTTTTCAGTTAGTTTCCTTTGTCCCCTCCTCATCCCAGACCTGTGTGGCCGGCAAGTTACAAGTGATTTCACTTGCTTGCTGATTGTGATAAAACTGATGTGCCATGGGCTACAGGCAGGCCCTTTCTCACCCTCCCACCTGTGAGAAACACCAGCCAGTGAATTTCTCATAGGCTGATGGTAAAAATGCTCATCAACAGCATAATAAAGGATGTAAATGCAGTGTTATGGTCAGAGCTCAGATAAGGTAGGTGCTTATTCTTCAAATGTGTGTATAAATCAGAGCTGTTCAGAGAAGTCTGAAAACACCAGGGAACTCTCTGCAGTTCCTATCATCTTATCTATGGAAAATCAGTCATAAAGATGAGAAAAATAATAATTTTTCTCTTTCTTACCATCAATTATCTCCTCTTTCACTTTGTGTAACTCTCTTACAACTTCCTCCAATATTTCCTGATGAGACAAAACACAAGTCAGCTGCTCAGAATTTCCTTCTAACTGGTGGAAGAAAATGCAAGTTTAACACGGTTGTGCTTGTCCCCCACCTCCGCTGCTGCTCAGAGCCTAGCACTACTAACAGCTACGTCTGCACTCCCAGGCACGGATGCAGAAGATGCTGGCATATTTACTTGCACATTTCGGTGCAGACACAATGATGAAATAGCAGTGAGATTGTGCTCTCTTGCTGCTCACCAGCTAGCCCTTCTCTAGGCACCTAGTTGTAGAGGAAATCAGAAGACTGAACAGCCGTTTTGCTCGTACAGCGCATGCATGGGGGAAAATGTGTAGCTTGCCAAATCTCCAAAAGTGCAAGTGACATTTTCACTCACCTGTTTCATTCGATCAAAATCTAAGGCATCCATAGCCACATCATTGCTGCTGCTCACTGGCTTCATCCTTGAGAAATGGAAGAAAAGCATAAAAAAGCCAGTCAGTTCCCTGCAATGTGTGCTGAGCTGTAGCCATCTGATGGTGTGGATGAAATCCACCCCAGAGTGGGAGCACCTGTGTTCAAGTGCTGGACAGGAGGCTCCCTACTAGGCTGCCTAGGAATATTTGCCAGCCAGAGAGCAGCACTGCTCCTGTATGCACAACCTGACCCTCAAAGATGCTGTGAAGTCCTTTTTTTTTTTTTCCTTTTCTTTTCTTTTTTCTTCCTTTTTTTTTTTCTTTTTCTTTTTTGCGTGTGTTGGGAATCTCAACGATTTCAGATTAGAAAATGCTGAGGGGATAAAGCCTGTTAAACACTGTGTTTTATTACAGCATTTTCAATTTGCAAGCTACATGTCTGGTTTTCTCTCACAATCCCTTTTCTGACAGCAGCCTGTTCTGACAACCTATGCTTTCACTAGGTGTTAAAGTAATAGTAGATTACAGCTTAGAAAAATATTATTGGGAAAATAATAACCCACTAATCCTCTCCTTGGAAGACTTGAATGAGTCAAGTGTGGCTTGTTGCTAGTGTTATGTATCACAGTCACTTTTTATTGACTCAGAAACAAAATCTGTCTGGCCTTAATGGCTAGTGCACCTGAGTGTTATCAGTCTTTCTGCACGGTATTAGTCAGTGGGCTGAGCCATGATGACATTAGATAAAATAAATTAAGGAACCAGAAATTATTTGCCTTTCTCTTTTAATCAGTAACTCTAAAACATTTGAAAAACTAACCATGCTATACAAAGGCTTCAAATAACTTTGCCATCATCTTTAAGCCCAAACTGGGGGCTGGTGGAGATGCTGCTGCTTCAGGAGGGTTGCTTGGTCTTGCAAGCCTTCCTTAGGAAATCTTGACATTTGTCCTACCATCCCACAGCTAATGGAATTAAGAAAGATCCAAATGCCATCAAACTGATCAGGAATGGGAAACCACTGAGAGCTTTAGAAACCTGCCCTACTTGCCCCACAGAAGGCTTTCAAGCATGCACTACTACTACTGAGCACTACTCCAGGTGCTAAACTAGGAAAGCATTTTTTCCCACTGAACTCCTCCTCCCAGGATGCAATGCCATTATAAAAGCTAGCTACTGAAATATGATGGCTGCTTTAAATAGCTCATGTTTCATTCCCATTTGCAAGGAGGAAGAATGGTCGTCTTCCTTCTATTTGAAGCTCACGTATTTCCTTGAACCAACGTGTTTCACTGGTTTTAGGAGAGCTGGTAAAACTATATTTTGCTATAGTAACACTGATACCTCCCTCTGAATGTTTGGGCAGAACATCTTACAGCATTTTTAACAAAGCAGCAAGGATGTGCAGACAGTTGCCATTGGCAACTTCTCTCTCTCCAGACTATCAGCAGTGTCATATACCTAAACATGTAAAATAAGGGACATCTCTTTGCAGTAAATACTAAACATTTGTAAGCCTGTGTTCTACCTCCTTATTCACCTTATCCATCCATCCTAGTGTCCAGTAACACCAGGTGGTCCTGGACCAGCATGGGACGCAAGCCTCTCTAGCTGTCCAACATCAAACTTTATCTCAATCTCTGTGATTAAAAACATGGGTGCTGAGCCTGAAGCTTGGCTATTCTGACTGACAGGACTTCTGGAGTCCTACTTTAGGTTTCTTGGCTTTTGACACCTGCTAGTTTTTGTTCCCCATGTGTCTGAAAGATCTATCTGTGGTGGGGCCTTTTTACATCTTGATTTTATTACCAAGTTTCATTCTCCTTTCTTATGCACCCACTGCAGTTGCATGGGTAGAAGAATAACTTCCCTTATCCCAGCTGCAAGCTCTTCATATCATTTCTGCTTTTGATTTTTAATTTCTGCAGAGGTTGGGAAATGAAAGCTTCACCTACTGGCAGTGTCACCATGAACCTGCTGTAGAAAGATGGTCCAAAACATGATTTCCACATGGCACAGCACTGCCAGACCCGTGTCTCTGACTCACACTCACACACACAGATGGTTTAAGTGCTGGTTCCAGCATGATTAACATCTGTAATGCTCAGGTGACCAGGGGGCTGTTTCCATGGAACAAACCTCTGACACGACACCTTCACACTTTGTGCAGCGACAGACAAAGCAGATTGCAAGGGAACGAGTGAAAGACGCGGCAGGGGACGAACGCTAGTGCTGAATGATGGGATGAGCCAAAGGACAAGCCAAGACAGTTAAGAAGCCAGGCAGTTAGCCAGTACCTAGAAGACACGTGGGATTGTGTGGGGCTCTTAGCTTCACAGCTCTTCACCACGGATGGATTTCTACAGCAATGGAATGAAACGAGACATGAGTCGTGCGCGTGCCACAGGGACAGCCTGACCATCCCGCCTGCTGGCCAGCCGCAGGGACACCCCATGCAGCTCACCTAGAAAGTAATGAAGATACAGGCTTTTCAACAGAATTGCTCCTTTCCCATGGCTTCTTCCCAGAGTCTGAAAAACAAACATCAAAAGTTACTTAATTATTTTTGCTCTAAAAATAAAAATACCCTGATGTTGATTGTCTTATACAGCTGCTTTCATTCAGTGAGGATGAGTGACTTAGGAAAAGAACCAGGAAAATGAGATTGCTGAATGAGTGCATTTGCCTACATTATTGGGAAAGCATTGGCAAAATTCTGCTTAGTGATCCCTTTAATTAGGGACCACACAGTTAAACAATACTAAAAAGAAACAAAACTGGAACAGTAGGAAGAAAAGCATAAATAATTTCTATTAGGAAATACAGGCTAATTGCTGCAAGGCTTACTTTATTCAGTACAATATTTATTTCTATTTTAAGTTAAGAAGTCTCAGGTTTTTTATCTGCATAGTTGGCAGAAAGTGTGGGTGTATGTAAAAAAGGGCAGTAAGACCCCACTATGAAAATCTCCACAGAGAATTTATTTAATGTTTACATCTAACTCACAGAACATTCCCAAAAAACTATACTACATAACGCTCGTTGCTGAAAGTGCTTCCTATCATCCCAGTCTCCTCCTAAAATTAACTGTTGCAGAGATCTGACAACTTTATATACAAGGATTTGCTCCTCTGTGAGGTCCCAAAAAGCCCTTTAAAATAATTACAGGCACTCCCAGGAAATCTCTAGATCTCATTTACATACACCTTTCTCCTGGCTTCCTCCCCTTCCCTTGCAAAGCACACAAGTCATGGCTTTATTCCAAAAGGAAATGGTTAAATAATCACTCCCTTGGGAGAGATTTCTCTCAGCATGAGTGAAAGCCGAGACTGACGCAGGGATGAATGTGAGTGCTTGCAGCTCATCTGCTCAGATAGAGTTATTTCAGTTAATTCTAGGAAAACCAATTTCACCTAGGAACTCTCAGGATCAGTCTTATTGCAACAGACTATTAGATTAAGGAAGAATAGCAGTTTGATATCCAAACCCCAACTACAGGACAGGGGTAGATCAACTATAGGGTAGACCAACAACTATAGATCAGGGCAGCTACAGTACATAAAGTAAAATAATACAGCTTTTTTCTCTTAAAAGATGTGTGTAATGTTGAAGACACAGTTTCTCAGCTACATGTTTAACTGAACTGTCTGTCTTGCAGTTTTCTTGACTGTGAAGCATATAGAAGTCATATTTTCTTGCTGAGTAGTTTTTAAAACAATAGGTATTTGGGAATTGTTCAGCTAGTTACTGCTGCTGCACTCAGAAGTAGGGCAATGAATCCAGAGTCTAGAGGTGGTGGAGAAGACTGGATTAAGAAGACAACTACAAAGCCAGCAGTTCAACTTAATTAATACCTGATGAATTTTGCTGCTGCTGGGCAGAGCCTCGTGTACTGGTTGAAGGAGAGGTGCTAGCATCATCCTACAAAGAGAAAAACAGGACATTACTGAGTTTTGGGGATGAAGTGCAGAGTCTTCTACTCTGGAGACAGCTGCAGCACATGTGGTACAAAAGCAAGTTCCCTGCCTGTCCAACAGGCACTGCTGCCAAAGTATGGCCTCAAGGCCATTTGGACTTTAACTTTTCTCACAAAAAATGGATGGCAAAATACAGCCTTTTTATTTTAGTTAATGTGGACACCTTTTCATGATTACACTCAATTGCTCTTATCTCTATATACCAAACCAGGTGAAACCATTCTGAACTGCAGTCTTGCTGTTGCCTAAATACAAACCATCCATTTCCCAAATTTAGAAACTCTCTGAGATATGAAAACCAAGCCACCTAAAGGAACAGTTGCTCACAGCCCAGTCTTTCACCCCAGGACAGCCACCAGTACCACAGAGGAGTTCAGGTAGTAGCAGAATGTAACTAAATCAATCAGTACTCCTCTTAAGTAGCAGACTAAACACTCCATCAGTGATTTGGACTCTTATTTCGGATGTATGTGTGACAGATCATAAACCCTTCATCCATATATTTGTCATGGCAGTATTATTTAGATACCCTCAGAACATACTCAGGCAAAGCATCAACTCTTCATTGTCAAATGGAATTGCACCCTGTTTGAAAGAAGATACCCTGGACATGAAAGGTACTCAAGACACAAATTAAACAGATGCTCTCTAAAACACTTTTCCAAACAGATTGGTGCTATTGAAAAGTTTGATTGAGGATATAAACTAATGTGGAGTTTCAAGGAGAGAGAATAAGGGACAGAAAGCAGAGGCTGGCAAGTTAGAAGCTAAATGGCGCCTTTCATCTCCAAGTGTATGGTTCAAAACCAGTTTTGGGGCAAGATTAAGAGCAATGGTTGCATAGCAGGTTCAACAGGCAAATTCCACACAAATTCCACCTCAGGGGACATGCAAAAAATAGCTGCTTTTCTCCTGAAACAGTGAAAAGTGCTTATTCCTGCTCTTCCTACAAACCTTTTTGCTTGGGGCAAGACCTATATAGTTTTAATGGATTTCCTACTGAACAGCTTTGTCTTTGGAGAGAACATCTCTATGCAGGCAATTTGAGGCACACAGGATGCTTCATGACCTTGCAGCCATGGCAGAAAGCCTTCATGAGGGTGCTGGCTAGCAGCAGGAAAGCTGAATGAGCAGCAGCCTGGAAAAGCACCACATTGGGAAGGACACAGTGCAAATCCTGCCCTCTCCTGAAACAGGAAAGATCTTCCACACTTTACCAGTTCGACAGGTAAAAAAGTGTTTTCTTCTGCATGTTGAACTCAAAATTGTTGCATCAAGTTCAGTCTACAGACTGGGTCAAATAAAACCACTTGTAAAATTGCTTTTGTGGAAGAGAAATTAATCAAAGTTCCCCAAAGTTGTCCGAATTCTATCTCAGTTTAGTGTAGCTACCATGGTCACATATTTTGACTTCTGCATGATCTCATGGTTAATACACCATTTTCCTTTTTTCCACCAGGCACGTTCTCTGTGCACTCTGGGGTCTGAAGTGAGCTGGTTCTTGCTTTGCATGGAGGTTGGCAATCCAAAGTTACATTGCAGGGCTGATGGTCCACTTCAGCTTAGCTCAAGCCTCAAATATAAAATAAGAAACATGAACTTTATCTCAAGTTAACTTGTCAGAAGGTTCAGTGCACCTTCTTACTGGGCAAGAATCCCCTGTTCCCTACAACACTGGGATTAGACCATGAACTAGAACTCATTAACCTGTTTAGACAATACCTCCCCTATGAATAAACCAGCTGTTCTTGTTTATAGGGTGCTGCTCCCAGGAAAGGTGGGAGCAGTTACATTTGACTTTGGATCAAATGTGCACATCTATTCCTGGATCAGCACTGCTTGTTATTGCCTGCCAGACACAGTGAATGAGCACAGGACTTTGGCTTACCAGGAATCTGCAAAAGCACAACAGGTTGGAGGGTTTCACTTACGTTTTGGCTTTCCTCTTCCTTTTTGTCAGCCGGCTTGTCTGACTGCGACGCTGCTTTCCTCCTTTGCAAAGGAACAGGAGATAGGACAAGTCAACCCTCTAAACACAATCCTCATGGGAAGACTGATTCAGGCTTTGGTGGGAGTTACTATTTATTTAGCTCATCCCAGAGAACATAACAATGGCTGGATGTGTTTGGTTGTGTACGACTGGGGCGGAGGTGATGAATCCAGATCCCAGTGACACAACTCAGGGAGAGGGGCAATATTATGAGGTGGTGTTTAACAGAGGAAAGCAGAGTGCAGAGCATAAGGAAATGTGATGAAACAGAGGGAGGAAGCAAAGCTGGGTATGAAACTGGGTGAGAAAAGGATGGCTTCTCTCCAGGGTTGAGGAAGTCCTGACTCCCCGGTCCTACACATGACGAACAAGTCACCTCCCATCAGGGGTTTCTGAGGACCAACCCTGCCCACAGCAGGTGGCTCAGGTGGGCATTGCAGTGGTGACACTGCTCTCAGCCAGCTCCAGTGTCAGTTTGTCCTATATCCCACATCCCTGATCCTGCATGGAGAAAGGGTTGTAGCAGTACTCTCACATGATGAGAAAACTGTCAAAAAGCCCTTCCCACCCTCACTGGGAGAGACTGGGCACTATTTCTGCTCAGCCAAGACCCCTTCTTCCCTCCAGGGGGGGAGAGGTCTGGCTGGAGACCAGGAATCAGGAAACCAGCCCACCTGCCTGCTTTTCAAGCACCTTTGGTGAACAACATGAGATTATTTTTGTCTCAAAACCACTTCAAAGGCAGCAGAACTCCTGAGCCCTGTAGTCCCAGGAGCAGCAGTGATGGTGCTGCCTTACTGAAGCTGAGTGAGGACCTGAAACCCACACTCATTTCTGCTTCCCAAGGGGGGAAAAACTCTCGGAGAAGTGGCAAAGAGCTGCAATCCATCCACTGGGGAAAGTGGACATGACAATAAACAAAGATGTTGGTTGTTTAATTTTGAAAAATGCATGGTACAACTTCTTGGGCATTAGCCAAACTGGATGATGAAAATAAAACAAAATCCTTGATTTTTAAGTCCTATTTAGGTTCTAAGCATTACTCCAGTGAGCCAGGTGCTGAGGCTCTAGAAATCCAATTTCCCATTTTAGATCACCAGGAGAACTGCAACTCAAGCCCCTACTTTGACTTTGGTTGTGCTGAACTTTACTCTTACCCACCTGTGAACATTACCCTTAGCAGATGTGTTTTAAAACAGCAATATAAAAGGTTTTTCATTTAGTCTTGGTTCTGAAGTGAACAAAATTCAGCTCAGAAAAAAAAAAAAAAAGCCAGGAAGCACTAAGAAAGGCTTCTGAGAAAAGCCTCACTGGATACACAACTTGAAGGATTTGATGAAAATTTGACAAAAAACCAAACAAATTGAGAAGTATGTGTCTGTAATAATTTCCACAGTGCTCTGTGGAAATTATTTTCCGATATAATCATTTTACTAGATCAGTAATAATTTTTTGGTCTTTCTCTAATATTTACTTGATTCTTCTAACAAAAAGAAGTTTGTAATTATTACAAATCGAAGTGAGGGAAATATTTGCCAGGGTGAGAGATTAGTGTTAGACTTATGTCCTACAACAAACTTAACTGGGCTGGGAGTGACAGTGGTGTGTGGGTTCATTATTCTGTTTGCACTTTAGTCCTGAGGCAAAGGGCTGCTCTCACAGGGCTCACTGAATCTAGAAAGTGGTATTTTATAGCATCTGAGCTCTCAGAAATGTTTTTCTTCATTACTTGTATTAAGCACTAGACATATTCCCTGTTTCTGAGCATGGGGTTTACTGCTCAGAAAAGGGCCCCTGAGATCCCATGCCCATAACTCTGATTTCTGTATTGAACATGCTCAATTTAAAACCAAACCAATATTTTTTTTTACCTCCTGATAATAGTAGGCAAGTAAGGCAGATAAATACAACCTGAAACAAAGTGCCAGGTTCCTCCTTTCCCCATGTCATCACACATAAAAAGGAATTTGCAGTCAAAAGAAATGCTTTCAGTATCAGCTTAACAGCACGTGCCCAGACTGCACCCTTGAATTGCACTTCTGTACTTCCATGGCTTTGTGAAGAAAAATTTAGGGGACAACTCTGTTGCTATCAGCTCCCTGGGAAAGGATTTGGAGTTCATTTATTTTCACAGTAGAGGCAGCACAATGCTCATGGCAGTGCAAGTGCTTTTGTTAAGATAACCGGGGGAAATCGACCCTAAATGCCTGAAGACACAAGATCCTACTGCCAAAAGCCACACTGGAGTAAACTTTAAACTAGAACCACACAAGTGTGCAGAATTTCTATGTCCAAACATATGAGATGTCCATTCAGCTTGCTTGCTTGAACAGAGATAGTTACCCCAGCATCTAATAACCAAACCTTACTTTCCCTGTAGACAACTTCCAGTTGGAGAAGGTAATTTTGATATAGAGCAGGCCAAGAACCAGTTAAAAACTATTAAGAGCTGGCAAGCTATTTTAATACTGAAAGAAAATTACCTATTTGCTATTTTATACTGCTGGGAACTTTTTAGAGTGTTGTGTATTTATTCAGTACTTTTCACAGGATTACATCCACAGTCCATGTTCAGAATTTCTTCTAGAATGAACAGGATATGGAGGAAAGTTGAAATCAGATCTTTTGAGCTGAGAACTGTCTTTATACTAAGACAATATTATTTAAAAACTCCATCTCTGTGTACCCTACAACTGTTCCTACCCTTCATTACTTTATTCATCCTTTTCTTTCACTATTTGTAAGTTTAAAAAAATTAGATCTAAAAATAGAGCATCTTACACTAGGAAAAGGCAGACGATTTTTCCAATGCAACACTTTTCACATTAAAAGTTGGGCAACACTGGTGACCAACATCTATACAGGACCTGTCAAATAGCAAGGAAACACCTACTGCTAACCACAAAAATGACAGCACCTTGTTCCACAGTTTACTGCAGATCTCATGGGGCGTACTTGAAGTGTAAATACAAACCTTTTTGCCAGTAATTTATTCATTTCTTCCATTAGTCCTCCTCCGCCTCCTCCACTACTTGTTCGATTGGCATCGCTCTTAGAGACCCCACTGGGGCTGGAACCTCCTGAACCATCTTCTGGCTTAAGAGAAAAACCAAAATTGGAATTAATGAAAGGTTTCCTTTACAACCACGCCCTTAATTATTAGTTTTCCAAAGTGTTAGAAACAGTGATCACAATCACAGCTTGAAACCAGAGATAGGATGTGTTCTGCCTTGGGAAGAAGACCCACAGGAATATTACTAAAACCAAGACAGATCTGGGTGATGCAAATATACAGGCAAATGATTAAAAACCCACAGCACTGCTTGTTCATAATTATGTTTTTACATGCTTAAGCAACCCTTACCTAAGTGGACAGCTACTGACCAGGCCTCAACAGTCTACACTGGGGTTTTTTTTGTAAGTATAATGTAGTTTTAACCACTTAAAACAAGTGGAAACACTAACACATAGTACAATGGTGGACTGTGTTGGAGTAATGAAATCCTGGCAATGGCAGAAGTCACAGCCATTTGCTAACTCATATGTTCTGAAGAGCATAAACTCTACCCAACATTTCCTGCTCAGCCTCATTTGCACTACAAAACCACAATTAAAGGTTCACCCAATGGTCAGCCGAAGTGTGTTTCCCGTGTGTCACTCTGGGTTTGCAGACCATTACACCAAGCTGTGCCAGGCTTTCCGGCAGCAGAGAAGAGCCCACTGGGGAGTCCCAGTGGCAGCTCCTTACCCGTTGAACTCTCCTTAGTTTGGCACCAGCCAGAGCTGCTGCGAGCCCTGACACTGACCCATCTTCAGCTCCAGCCCCTTGGCCAGCGCCGGCTGGCAGCGGGGGCGGCGGGGGCGGCGCGGCTCCCATGGGTGGTGGAGGGACTGGGGGGGGTGGCGGAGGTGGGGGCCCCCCAGATGAAGCAGGGATCACAGCACCACTGGGGTGGCCAGGTGGAAGTGATGGGCCTGAAATGCAGAGAATAGGAATTAGACATGAGGCACGATCTCCTCCAGCCCACAGACAAGGTCATGTTCCTGCTCCCAGCGCCATGGCCTGACTCCAGGACAAGTGGTCAAGGCAAGGAAGCACCGTGCATGTGAAAGAATGGGAAGAGGTGCTTGTATCAATGGTCAGTCAGCTACACTTGTGTCCTCCTGCTAGACCCTGTCACTGACAGTGTTCTCCCTCCTCCCTGGCCGGGCTAGTGTTCCATTCTGTGCCAGAATCAGAACACAGACAATGCTTCCCAATTCATAAGTGCTGTATTCTTTTGCTTCTCCCACAGCTTTCTATGTGGAGATAACAAACTCCACGGACTTTGGTTGGCATCAGCTTTTCAGGAGAATTGTGGGCTACAGCGACACATCCTCCTTTCTGTCATGCAGAAGGTGTGTGGCCTCAGCTGGTTTTGCAGAATAATCAGGGAAGACTCCAGCTGCAAGTACCCCAAGGTTCTGCAAAGCTCCTCTCAGCAGCAGCCTGTTGGAAGGGCTGATGGTGGTAACTCCATTGCAGTGTGTTACCTGTCTCTAACAGGTCAGTTGAACATATACACCTCTCCAAGGGTATTTCCCATGTACACTCTGCCAGAACGAGCAGCTCTTGGTAGGTATTCACAGCTTCAGTTGTTCAGTAAGTGTTACTTTGAAAGACAGGTGAGTTTTGACCGAGATATATTTGGAAACCATACTTAACATTACCAGCTTGTTTTTCTTCTTATCTGGGTTTTCTAATAATACTGCCTTATTTCTGTGGTTACTTCTGCCATTATTTCACACTCCCAATTCCATTCTTGAAATGAACCATAGCTGCTATTAGAAATACTTTAAACATTTCAAGCCCTCTTTCGTTCATGAACATAATAGCTAGTAATTCATTGTGGGTGCCTTTAATTGTAATTGCAAAACTACACCCACCTAATTAGAGGGCAGCCTCAGGCAAAAATTGAACTGAGTCAAAATAATGGAGTGATGTGAGTTTAAAATAACTTTATTGAACTAAGTGGATTTCAAGGACTTACATCAGCTGAAGGACTGAGCCTCCAGTGGTTCCCGTAATACTTTTAGCAGAAAGTAAAAGGAAATGTCTTAGTTTTCTTCCTTTTCTAGGCACGCCACTTTAGCATTATATGTGGTTATAAACCTGAACAGATTCAAGTCACAAAACATATTCTATGAATTGCAAATAGGCATTTCTTGCAAATTGTTCTCCCTCTGCAGGCTTTAGATAGGCACGAGAAATCAAGACCATATACAAAGTGGCCAGACCCAAGCCCTTGATTTGCCTTCAATGAGAAAGGTTTGCTGGAATAGTTACAGTGACAAGCCCACAACTATAAATGCAGCCAATACCAGGAAGAGAGTCTCTTGAATTAAATAAATTGCACAACCACAGGGGATTCTGGGTATCTTAAACTAAATCCATGTTCTATGTTTCACTGGTAACAGAAGTAGCACTTAACAAAAAGAGCAATAATCACAACCTCTACCAATATTCCTACAGAGAAACCTACTGCAGACCTGGCCTCCAGCTCCAGGAGAGCCCATCAGCTACATTTGGACCAGCTGAAAATAGGCTCTATATGAAGGTCTTTGAAACAATATGACTCTGCTGAATGACAAAAATCTAAGTCTGGGACAATACAGTAGGAATATACATTGCAACAACCCAGCTACAGGGTCCTGGTGCTGTAATTCTTACTTTTTGCCTGGTCCCTGGACCAGTCCGGAGTGATTTTGATATTTTTCCACCCCATTTTCAGAAATCACAAACAGCAGGAGTAGCTTTGGGTCTCCCAGCCCTTTTTCTACTGGTCAGGGGCAGTGCCAACCAGGCCTTTTGAACAGGTGACAGCTGAAGCTTTACACAGGTCACAACTCATTCAAAATCAGTACTTACTCAAGTGGGCAATGGCTGATGATGTGATGTGAGGAGGGGTCCTCCTGGGCATAGCCACCTCAGACACAGCAGCGTGAGGGGGAGGCAATGGAAGATAGTGTGACATGGGCTGACACCACTGCTGTGCAGGACAAGGTGACAAATGGGAGGACGGGGAGGGAGCCTGGCCAGAGGAGCTGGGGGGGCTGGCGATGGTGGGCAGCGGGGAGCAGGGTGCAGCTCCTAGCTGTGGAAAGGAGGACCCATCCACACTTTTTACCTGGGTTTTAGGGGGGCCTAAAGCAATTTGTTCTTCAGGATGGCTGTTCAGGGGTACATTTGCTGAGGTCTCCAACCCTGCTTTATCTGTGGGTGCCTTGACCCTGTCAGGTGGGACAGGAATCACAGGCAGGATGGTGGGACCACGAGGCTGCAGGACATCACCCCTCTGCAGAGATGGTGCATTTGTGGCAGAGGGAGAAGACTGAGGAGAGCAGGAAAGAGAAGAGCCCCTGAGAGGCTGGTGAGAGGGAAAGGGAGCATGGGAAGGATGGCGAGGTGGTGGAGACAGTGAGGTTCGCCTGATGCCCGGCATAACAGTCCTGCCATTTGTGCAGGCTGGAGGGGAGGAACCTGGGGCTGTTGGCAGCTCAGAGGCTGAGTGCCTGTGCAGGAACTGCGAGGGCTCTCTGGCTCTCTGCTGGGACAGGAAAGGGGACTGACTAGCGGGCTCAGGGACAATGTGTGCTGAAGAGACAGCGCTGGCTAGAGGTAGTGGGGGAAGCACAACACCAGAGGCAGGAGCACCGCAGTTACTAGAGGCGGGAGGAGGAGACTGGGGCTGAGAGGGGGGAGGGCATATGCTTGGTTGAAGGGTGGAAACTAAGAGAACAGAGAAGACAAATGAAAAGAGTAAGGTGGGTACGCAGGAAGGAACGAAACCAAGGCCAGGTGGAACCGTGAAGTAAACGCAAACAGAAACTCAAACAAAGCAAAGAGGAGATGGTGCAGGCACCAGCTTGGGGATTTCCAGCCTTCAGCAGAACAGGAGGGATGTGCAGAGCAGAACCCTGGCAGCATGGGATGGGCTGCATGCTCTGGTGCCAGTGAGGCTCCTCCAACCCCACGTGAATCTGAGTCAGGATCACGAGCATCACCCTTGCACTAGGGACAGGTGCAAGAGGCTGAACACAGAGGTGGCCACCTTGTAGGCAGAGAGGGAACCGCAAGCAGCCCCTAGGAGCCATGTCCCATTCCTTTTGGATGCCAAGGCAGGGTTTTGGCCAAGTTCCCTATACAGAACAGCATGTTAACCTCTGCTGAAACAGGAGTCCAACTCTTTCTGTCACCAAAGGCATGTATGTGTGTCTGAGCTGGTTTCTAGTCAAAAGGTTTAAAAGCTGAGGAAAAACATTTCACTTATGTGGCCAGATTAACTGAAAAACTTGCCCAAAACTAAAGCCCAAACACAAGATGGCCATCTCGGCTTGCTTGCTCTGCCTCCTTTCAGAGAGGCAAAGCCATACTTTGCAGCTATAAACTATTCCTGTCATCTCTCTCAGTTTAATGCAACTTCATATGCTATGGAAGATTTTTGTAAGCTCATTAAATATATATATATTTTCCATTAAGTTCACAGAAAACTTCATGATCACAAAATCCCCAATGAAGAGCATCTAGAGCTGTATCTTCCTCAGTGCTGTAGTTTGTTTTGTGCTGCAGAGCAATGGGAAGTGCCTGAGCACATCCAGCACATCAACCCCTTCGTGCTGACATCCCCTGGAAACACGGAGTCACCCTTGTGGTGGCTGTGCTACCTGCTCTCCTCAGAGGTGTGGAAGAAGCATGGCCAGGCCCCCTTGGTACACCTAAAATGCCCCTCAGCTGTACAAGTTTTGCCAGTGCAAAACCTGCCTAGTTCCACGTGCGTGCCTCAGACCTGAGCCTCTGCAAAACAACACAACTATGCCCAAATGCGTGTCAGTCTCTAGCTGAAAATCTGATCATTAAAATGTAATTATAAATATAACCACTTTTAGCAGCCTAGCTTTTGTACAGCACCCCACAAACCCCAACAACAGCAAGAGGAGACAGTCAGGGAGAGACTGTATGTGCTGGATTTGATACGTGCCTGTGGTAGAGGTTCTTCTTTCCAGAGATTCCTGGCGCTGTTGCTGTTGCTCCATCACTTGTCTAAAACAGCAATGAAAAAACGCTTGGTCATTAGGTATTCCTTGTCATTTTGAGTAAAAGCTTTATACCCTGAGAAGCACTGTGTGTCTGGGGTGAGAGCTGATCCCATGAGATGGAGGTGGGTCTGATTTCCCTTGCCCTGGCCGCAGCAGTGCCAGTTCACACACTGGGAAGCTTAACCAGGACATAGCCCTGCACACACCAACCACTGCAGGGGTTGGTTGATCCATTTAACAAAACTCCTCAGTGGCTCTGCACAAGGAAAAGGCAGTGCCCAGTGCCCAGGAGAGCACAGCAAACATGCATGCTGCTAACCTGAAGTGTATGAGCATTGTAAGGAAAGAGTAAGTGGCTTTTCACATAAAATCATAGAATCATGCATTGGATAAGGTTGGAAGGGAGCACTGGAGGGCATCTAGTTGAGCATCCCTGCTCAAGCAGGATCCCCTGGAGGACACAATCCCCAGGATTCTGTCCAGACAGCTTTTGAATATCTTCAGGGAAGAAAATATTCAAAATGACACAATCCAGAATCTTTTATGGATCAGGAGCCCAAGGCACTTGTAGAATACTAGAATGTTAGAATACACATACAGCAAAGCTTCATCTGCATTTTGGTGCTGACTGTACAAAGCCTCTGCTGTCCAGTCCCTTTTTGGCACTGGCCCGTCCAGCTGACAGCCCCAGCACCACCAGCACCACTGTGCTTCCTCTGCAAACACCGATCACAGCTCTGCACTGCTGCTCCTTGAGCACCTTCCCCCCGGAGCTGCCAGCTCCCTGCTGCCCGGGCCGGCTGCCGGGCAGGGAGAGCCCCGGGACAGGTCTGCAGGGATGTGCAGTTCCAAAGGCCCATCAGCAGAGGTCTGCTCCTGCACGCTGGACTGCTCCTGCAGGAAGGGCCGTCCCTGACCCCTGCCACAAACCCACCCTCACCTGGCTCCTCTTAAAAAAACCCCATAGCCGAAACCAGACTGCCTGCCAGGCTTCTTGGCAAGTGCACGGATATGGACTAAAGATTGCAACAATATTAAAACGCAACTCTGAATTTAACTTCTTGCTGAAGCACTTGGTAATAAAGTTTATTACCATTTTCTTCCACAGTTTCTAGGTCAAATTTGCCCTAATTAGTTTCATTTATCTTTAGACCAGTCTTCACTGTGCAGTTTTCTCTTTTCTCAACAGCTTTACTTCATGGTCTGTACACTAAAGCAGGCTCAACTCTAAGCAACATTTCTATTTTGACTCCTTGCACAGTATTTTAAGACACCTCCCTGTTACATTTTTACTTGTACTTTCCAGAGTCTGCAATGCTCAGCAATACTATCTTATTTATATACCAAGAGAAGCTTTTAAAATAACAAGTAGTCTATAAAAATAAAGTTATATTATGTGGAAAAGAAAGAATATCTTAATTTGCAAAACAAATTTTCCGTGTTTCATATCTAGTTCAATATATGGGAAAGGAAGATACATGATTTTGCTGTGGAGGGATCAATCTTAAAGTGGTTTTATGTTCAGGACATGCAATCCATGCAATTTCTAGAAAAATGCAGGTTTCTGAGAAAATTATCGTATGTTCAAAGGTGAATCACTTTTGAGAAAGTCTTGGTTGATTCAACTGGTGCCATTTAAGCTATGACACATTAAACCAAATAAATATAAATCTTTACTTCAATACGTCCCCTAGCTCTTTCTTGATTGTTACGGATGCAACAGCATCAATTGCACTGCTAAAATATCAATTGTTAACATATGTACTAAGAATTGTTAACATATGTACTAAGAATTTTCCTCCTAAGGGAGCATACTGTCCCCTACCTTAGCTTGGCATTTACAGGCAAAATTTGATGATGAACAGCTTGATACATGCATTTTCCTGATTAAACCTGGGGGAAATTCTATGTTTATCTAGAGAACCAACCTGGAAAATTCCAGTCTGACAGAGCAGGAAAGAAATATGGGTAAAACACCCTGAAATCATTAGAGCTGCTGGAGAACAGATTGAGGTGCAGGGTGCAAAAATCCAAAAGAGGGAGAAACCTCTGCCACTTGAAGTCACTGGGGTTCATACCAGCCCTTTCTGTCCTTGGTCAGAAACAGTTTACATGTGCCAAATGCGCCTTCCCACACATGCTAAAAAGAGAAGTTCTTAAACTCTTAGGAAGTCAAGTTTATTCCAGTTGAACTAAATAAAGCCTGGGACTGGCACAAGGCTACTTAAGGAGTATGCAAGGAGTAAAGTACAAGAGAGGACAAATTACACTCTGACTTGAAAAGATATTCTTTAAACATTTGTGTAAAGATCTCAAAAAGATCTTTTAAACAGACAAATTTGCAGAGTAGATACCATAACCTAATTGCCTTCCTGCTTATAAGATGTTAAACCCCCCCCAGGCTTAAAATTAGGTCTGCTCTATGCTTAAAGAATGCATCAGCATAATTAAAGCTGAAAGTCCTCTAGTGCAGATGCAGTAATATCTAACTGCATCTACTGGCATGTCTTATTCCACTCCAGTGGAGCAAAAGAAGCTTTCCTAGGGCCATGTGCCCTGTAGCAGTCAAATAATACCCACCCAAAGGGCTTTTAGTGTCTCCAAACAAAACAGAATAAATAAAGTATTTTTATTCTAACATAGTTAAGCTGCTCACATTTTAAATGTACAGAATAGACACCCAAACTAGAGACCTCAATTACATATTGTCTGCAGAATAAGTGACTTCCACTGGTTAAAGGAAGAGCTGGACCAGTTTTTCAGGAGGGCACTGGGAGAGGCAATATCACCTGCCTTGGCTTGAGCAGGAGCTCTCTGACCTTTATGATAACTCTGCTATCCCAAAGTAAATCTCAGGTGAAATATCACCACTGTTCACCCATTAACAGTCATAGGTAAATCTGTACTAAATCTTAGGTCTTTCACAGTTATTCATTAAAGCTGCAGGAAACTAATTTCTCTACTTTCCTTATAGTTTTTGGAGGCAGGAAGACTCCTGAGTACCTACCAAGCAAAGAGTTTACCTAGAGTGTGAACTTCGGCTCACTTCACCCTTTAACAGTCATTACAGAATAATTAGCAATAATTAGAAAAGGTTCAGAACCAGCTTAAAATATGTACAAGTAAAAAGAGCAGTGCTCACTGGTGAACAAGGACTGCATGTAGGTCCTTGTAGGTCAGCCAAGCTACAAACTAGAACTGCCACAGCTGGTTAACTCACCTTCTCTGTGCTTCCATCTCATCTGGAGATGGACCATTCTGGATCTGGCGCTGGGCAGCTGGACCTACAGAAAAAAATGAGAGAACACTATTAAGAAAGCAAACGTGTCTGACTTTGAAAAAACAGTGCCACTCAGATTGTTCCTCCACCTTACTATGACAGATAAACCTCAAGCATTATTGTCTTCACTATGCTTTATTATTATTTTCAGCCCTTGTTTTTCCTATTAAACAAATCATTGCCTCCTGTACACTTTTAGTCCCACTGGGAGAATCCAGGGGCTAAATGTGGGAGCAGATTTGTCCAGAAACTTGGCACCATGGTTGCTGTAGATTACACACTAATCCCTTGGTGATGTGAAGACCTGCAGCATTGCAAAAGTTGTCCTGTAGAAGGACAGCCCATTGCACTGGGATGCATCTTTAGCTTTAACATGGTTCGGCTCCATCCTTCAGATATTCTTCTGTGCTTGCACAGAAATTCAACTGCCATGCTGAGTCTGGGAGCACACATTGTGGGGACTTGTGCTGCTCTGATGCTGAACTGGCATCAAAAGCTGCCTGACGGAAGGTGCCAAGAGATGCACAATTAAACAAGGCTTTCACAAAGGTGGTTTTTCTTATTACAATACTGTGGTCTTCTGCTTCTGGGAGATCTACATCAAGCTGAGCTTTCACTGGCATCCACCAACAAAAGCTGACTGTGCATGTGACCATTTAATACATGTCTCCTCTCTTGATTGATCATTTAATCTCTGTTCTCAAGGACACTGACACTACATGCCATTTTCAGAAAGAAACATTTTTTTCTGAAAATATAAAGAACTATTGGTAACATAAGTGGTCTTGCATTTATTACAAGGGTTGTTCCATTCATTTGAGGAGGTGGGGTTCAACTGGGATTGAACAGATATGACTTCTATTAAATCCAACAGTGATTTTCCTGATAAACCGGGATGGAGATCAGTTATGTGCAGGAAATTATTATGCCTACCTTATTTTTTCATTTTCAAATGTAAAGCTTCACCCTCTTTAAAATTACCCAACAAGAGCAAATCAGAATTAAAAACTTACAAACCTAAATATGTCACTCCTAAATTGTTAAGCATATTTATCTCTATATTCTTTATGCATTACTGCCAGGCTGAATGTTATCTGAAAACCAATTAAGGAAGAATGAAAACAGAAAAGATGGCAGAAATGCATGGTAGTCAGAAATTCCAGAGCATTGAATCCTAAGGAAATTGTGCATATTTTTGAAATGTGTTTGAGGACTAGCGTTTAAAGTAAGGGTGCACAGAACTTCCTGAAAACCAGGCCTGTGTATTCTAATTTTGGGTCTCCCAAAAATGCAGCCAGTGACAACCACTAAGCCAAAAGCTCTGGCATTTAAAAATATCCTATGATTGGGCATGAAGCAAAGACACTTCACTTCTTTAATGACTCATGACTGACAACTTAGTGTTGTTTATCATAGGTCTTTGGCAAACTATTTAGACAGAAATGCCACATTTTGTAAAGATCACACGGAACAATGAACGTGGGGGAGCGGGTGATTGTTCCGGGAAGCGAAACTCAGGGAAAAACTTAGCAAGTATATGGGAACCCCACAGCAGGCGGCTCACGTGAAAGGAGTTTAAGGTGCAGCGAGGAGGATCTTCGCAGAAACTACACGTGAGGAAGGCAGGGACAGCTTTGAGCCTGCTCAGCCACAGCTCACGGACACGGATGGCAAGGATTAATTTCATGCTTGATTCTGTACATGTATGCTCGGCTGTGCACGTACAGCAGGCAGCTGTGAGGCGGAGGAGGTTTCAATCCAACTGGATTTCTAGGCTTAATTCCCCTCCACATTTTTAGGTATTTCTCAGGCAGAAGCAGACATGAACAGTGAGTGCTCTTGGTGGTGCCATCCTCATTTGAAGATGCTTCTCTGGTTGCCCTGTGAGCTTCCCCTGACCCTGCCAGCGTCTGGGAACAGCCTCATAGAGAAGAGCACTTTTATCGGCACAATGACCAGGAGAAACAGTTTTGCTACTGACCCGTCTGCAGCTTCACAGCTGCTGTGAGCCACATTTTTAGCAACCAATTAACGCAGGAGATACTCTGCGAATGTCTGCGTCTCCTCGCTTCACTGCTTTGCAATAATTAACCACGCTTTTATATAAGCATCTTGTGATTCAGCTGAAGGCAGATCTTGGGAGCACACAGATGTTTCCCGTGTTTATTTTTTCTCCTCCTACTTAACCACCCCAGCACCCACTCTGCCCTTGACTAGCTGTCCCCACAGGCAGCAAGGGGGAACTCCTGGCACAGGGCACTGCTTCGTGCTGGCCCTGGAGGTTTCCATGTGCCGGGGGCTGCTCCTGCACCTCTGCACAGAGATGTCCATGCCTGGAACTGCAGCCAGCCAAAACACAGCAACAAAGCTGTCCCTGATGGAAAACCCGTGCTCCGGCTTCCACTCGCGCCAGGAAGACACGAGCAAACAGGAACAATGCCATCCTTTCTCTCCTGCTGGAGAAGCTCCAAGCAATGTTTCTTTTCCCTCTTTTGCTTTGGCTACAACTGCAAGCAACACTGACTGCATACACTTAGAAAAGTATCAAAACCATTTATTTCTCTGAGCAACCAGTATTTTGGGTTTCTTCAGTACAGCAGGTTCAATCTAACACACGATCACACATTGTACAAAATGAAAGCTGCCCTTGGTTGGGGTTTCTGCAACTCGTACAGCCTCCATAGTGCTTATGGACCAGTGTGGTAAAAGTGGTGGGCTAAGGAAAGGGTCCGGAGTCAGAGCTGAATTAGAAATACATATGGGCTTTAAATTCAGGATACTGAAAATTTTTGTTTTGCATATGAGACAAACATGATGATGTCATGAAAAAAACCCCAAAACCCCAAACAAACAAACGCACACACATACACACAACCCCCAGCAGATTATGGGAGGAAAAGAGGTGTCAGAGAGACAGACAGCTCTCCCTCATTGTTTGATGATTCCAGCACATACTTGGATTGTGGGAGACTCTAGTTCAGCCGTCAGGTCTGACCAGTCATTACTTATATTCTGGCAATGTGACATAAATTCTTGCTTATCCTGACAAGAACAGAAGAAATCTTTCCAGATTACAAGTTTCTGCAAAGCTTTTCTTTCCAACAACAGTATCTTTCAAATAAATTGGCATTTTCTGTCATAAAACCCCACCATATCAGTTGCTGAAAGCATTTCTGACTGCTGCTAATCCCATTGTCCCTGTTCGGGTGCAGCCTGGGCCAGTGTGCACACCCACAGTGGGACTCAGCTGGGCAGGGTATGGGTTCACCATAACCCCTTCTCCTTCTCCCTGTGCACTCGGGGCTCTTTGTCCCGGCGGTGCTGCTGCCCGGCTGCCAGCAGGCCAGCCCCACAATGAGGTGTGACATCCAGTGCATGCTGTCTTCACTTGAGCCACGGATGTCCCCATCCGCCACCACTTCCCCATTCACAGCCTGCCTGTAATTTTAGCTCTCTGGCCGCTGTTGGGCAATCACGCAGCTGCTGCTGCAGAGCCCCTGGCAGCACTTTAACACCTGCCTGTGCCCCGAGGACCTCATCCTGCTCGCTCCTGGCTGGGACTGCATGTGCTGGAGATGTCCTGGCACAGCCACACGTCACCATAAAGCACCTGCAGGAGTGAGCGCTAGAATGGGAACAACAGTGCTGGTGACCAGCTGTGCTAGTGACACTCCCCTAAACTCATTACTAGAGACAATTATCCTGGACAAAGCACTGATCTAATTAGCCTAGATAAAGCCCGCAGATAAAGCAGGGTGCCTACACCATTTCTCGGGCGGAGCCGGTACAGCCAGAGTTGGATGACACAGGTCAGGCAGACCTAACTTTCCATGGCGAGCTGAAGGACTGAGAAGAGGGATCACTGCTCAGTGCACTGCCACTGCAGCTGGGCAGAGCCGCAGGCCCCTCCAGCGTGCTGCCACACTGCCATGGCACTCCTGTCACAGGGGCTTGGGACTCCACCTGTCCTGCTCCTGCCTTGTTTGGTTGGATGTGCAACAGCACCCGGGCAGAGAGAGATGGAGCACACCCCACTGAGGCAGCACAGTGTCACAAAGCCTGCTTCCAGGCAGTTTGCCTCACTCCTACTAAACATTAACTTGAAATAGAAAGAGTTTCCAAGAGTGTTACTTACAGGCTGGGTGCCTCAGTAGCATTTTAACAGAACATATTAAATATCCTCTATAACATCATTTACACACGCACCAAACTTCTCCTCTGAGAACTGCAAAGAACTTTATAAGCTTTAATTAAGCTTCACCAATGCTATGAGGCAAAAGTGACTTGATTACACCCAGGCTGTGTCTGCACAAATAAGATTTGGTTGCATCAATTTACCTACAGGTGAGATTTGCTACCGACACAGTCAAAACTATGTAAAAGGTCACCTAAGGCATTCTTATTCTGATGCAGAACAAATTTGGTTTGACCTGAGGCAAGCAGAGTGCAGGGAAAGAAGCATTTCCAACTGTGCCAGAAAACCTTCTCTACTTCCCTTCCTTGTTCTTTGGTGACCAACAGTGCTGTAAGTCTGTGGCAGAGCAGAGTAAAACACATCCTCTTAAAATCATCCCCAGCAATGCTTTATATAACCTGTGTTTACCTTATACCACGCAGGACAAGGAGCAGTGTCTATCAAGTACCAACTCTCAGCTGAATTCTAGAAATGCTCATCTCAGAAGCTATTAAAAGCACCATTGCCCAGATCGCTACTGCTATGCTTTTATCTTTTACCTTTTACCTCTAGATTACTTTAATCTAACATGAAACAGGCCCTGCTTGAAGTGAAATCAGGGTGTGAGCTCAGGGGGTCTGTATGAAGTCTGTTCATTTGAACTAAAAACTGATTTGACATTCACTGTTGAAACTTTCTGATGCAGATAAGATTTAAGGACAGTGACACAGCTGGAAAAACAAGCCTTGTATTTAACATGGGAGTGCCCTACCCTCACATTAGTTCACATCTCCTGCAGGCACTCATGTACAGGTGCATATGCTGTGCACAGTCCTTTTCTTCCTGTGTTTTTTAGGAAAAATCAACAGATGGAATTGCAAGGGTCCCTACATGCAGAACCACACAGGTGTGCACCAAGCAGGATGGAAAACAGAGAACCAGAGGAGAGTTACCAAACAAAAAGGCTGTGCAAAGATCCAGTGCTCGAAGATGATTAGAAAGAAACCACCTTCAATTCACCAGAAGCACTACTGAGCCCACCAACATGAAACCACTGCCTTTGACTCAAATGCTAAAGCTGGTAATTCCATTATTTTGCATAAAATATGATGGCACTTGTTTGATCCTGACAGTTTATTCATCATGGCATTGGCATAGCATTTGGTAACTTTTCATGCTTGTGTCTTGGTTGAGCTGGTGGAGAAAAACTTCTTTTCTTGCTCCTGAATGCAATAGAGATGAGACAGGGCTAAAGCAACTCCTGCAGCAAGCAACAGCACTCTGACAGCAGGGGTCACAATAAATATGTAAAGGACATGGCTTGGCTGCATTTGTCTCAGCAACATTGCCTCAGCTCAGCAGCACAGCTTGGGTGACCTCTCACATAAGAAACAGCACAACCAGCTTTAAAAAAGAATCAAAAATACACACAGGTGACTGTGCAAACAGGAAACCTTTCACAGTGAGGTGCCTCCTGGGCTATTGGAGTCAGCATCCCCCCCAAAATTCAGCCTGGAGCGGTGGGAATGCATCCCCATATTTAGGGCAAGCAACAGCGATGGGAACCCATGTGTTCTGGTATGGGACTCCCTGCATTTTATCTGGTGACTGATTAACATAAAATATAAGAACTGTGTAAGAACTGGAAATTATTTTCCTCTCAGCAGCTCAACTCTAAGAGGAAGAACAAAACACACACTGATCTAGAACAGCACGAGTTTTTTGGGGTGGGGGGAAGGTGAGCAAGGAAAGCTGCAGTCCTGCCTGGGCAGGGCAAGTGGCTGAACCCTGGTTCCCCACTTTCCAAGAAAGTGCTTTGAGCACCAGACCCTGAGGATGGCAGCCCAAGGGAAGGTGGCAGCTGCACATCCAACTGGATCAGGGCCCAGTGCCATGTGCAGTGTTGCCTCTCCAAGAAACAGAGAGAAGAAACTCTGGCATGACACATGCAGGAAACCTCCACGCAGGACAGAAAAAGATGGAACTCGAGCATCCCAGGGGGATTCTGTTTACTGTGCTAAGCTCTGAGCGAAAGAGAACTAATTCAGTGATGGCTCAATTAGGGGTTGATGAAATTGAGGTGGGTAAGGCAGCCACCTGCCAGGCAGCTGTGGATGGGGGGGACTGCCAGCACCCCCCTCTTCGGCAGGGCTGGTGCAGGAGCTGTGATGCACTGAGAAAAGCAGCCTTGTTTCCACAGGCAGTTTCATGATAAGCAGGCATCCAGCTTAGTTGCTGACCAATTGCTTTTGTTAGGGGAGCTGCCTCTGGCTCTGAGAAAAATGTTACGTGCATAGAAAAGTGTAGGAAGAGTAATTTTACTTTTTTATTATTACAAAAAACCACCAAAAAAACAAACAACAACAACAAAACCCAAAAAACCAAACCAAAACAAACTCCCCAAAAACCCACCAGGACATCACTGAATTTCTAAGGGTGTAATTCCAATACTGGTAGCTTTATAAACACACTCTGGGAAGATGATGGGAGAAGATGTCAGCCAGTGCCAGAAGTAAAAAAGTAATTATAAAATTCAGGACCATGACATTAGCTTTAAAAAAAAATAAAATTAAATTAACCTCACAATTACTAGTAGCAAGTAAACAAGCCCCCAAGCACTTCTGTTCCTTCCTTTTCTTGAGTGTTTTTCAGAATGTGCATCAAGCCTATTTTCCTGAATATCCAGGACTGAAACTTTTCAATAAAGGTGAACATTAGCTCATAATCTTGTGCCTCTAGGCAGTAATGGAGCTTTAAGAAAAACACCAAATACCATCAGAATCTCATTAAAATTGAGAGCAGGGGCCATCCTGAGAAGCTGGCACCTCCCCACCACTGCACGGGCGTTCAGTTAATGCCAGAGCCCAGGCAGTGAATGCTCCAAAGAAGCTGAGAATGGAAATCAAAACACACCATCTAAAGATATGGTTTATATTGCACAGATATTTTCCTGAATTTGGTTTTAGTGAGGACACGAATTGTTTCACTCCAGTATCAGTTTGCCAGGTGCTGTCCCAACAGAGACAGGGACAGTGCAACGCTGGCCTTGTGCTCTGCATGCTGAGCTCAGAAAGACTTTCCCTTGCATGTCTCAAGCCCCACATACCTGTTCTGTGAAATAGAAACTATCTGCTTTTAGCTAAGTGTGACCGTGTGTGTTTCTGCACCCTAGTAAGTTTATACCCACTTCGCACTTACATTTCTTTACATCAAATAAAAAGCAGGGATTTGATTTTTTTTTCCTGGACAAATTAAATTTCTGAAAATTTCTGAAGTCATGAGGAAGAAGAACCCAGCCACTGGCATGGACAGCAGTTCAATCAGCTGATATTTACACATCTAGCTGGTCAAGCATCATCTCTGGTTTGGCTTAATAGAATTTATGACACATTAGATCAGAAATGTATATACATACACCCACTGTAGCCTGGTGCAGCACCCAAGGCACCAAGAGCAGCATGGTCTATTCTTGGCCCATCTCCACATAAAATCTAGCAAGGCAAGACTCTCTATTTTCAAGTGTCTTCTTCCTGTTTCCCTACTGGTAGGACATTAAACCCCTCAGGGCAGTCTTTTCCACCATGTGGAGAACAGCAGGGCCCACATGTGCATTGGAGCACCACGCACACATAGAAAACACCATATTATAAACACACAGTTTGCATCTACTTAATGGTTAAGATCCAGACAAGATGCGTTTTACCAAGATTTAAATCCCAACACTGCTGTAAGGCAACTATGATGGGTTCCTGTACCTGGGTATGAGTACTGGACAGAAGAGGATTTTTCTACAAAACACACGTAAATGGAGATATATTTCAGGATTTATGAAATAAAAAAAACCCAAAAAAACATCATTAGAAATAGGTAGGATTCCTTGATAATTAAGTTGCAGTCTTAAATAAATCGAACAGATGAAATATTCAAATACAGCACCTGATCCCATTCACACTTACACCCAAAGCCAAGCTATCCGCTTTAGGGAAGCAAAAGTCCCACTAACTATGAAGGCCCAGAGTAAACCCACTCATCTCTGCAAATCCTCATTTCCAGAAGAGCTAACACGAATTGACAGTCACAGGTGGGTCATTGTGGAGAAAAAAAATAGGCAAATATCCCATTAACTACAGCAAGTACAAAATGCTGCCCTTCTTCATAACTGTTTTTTAAAACCACTGTCTATTCCATCAGTACAGATGCTATTCACTAGCAATCCAACACATTGATTGCTAGTCCCACATTCTTGCTGTAATGACCTCTCCTGATTTAACGGCCCTGACTAATGCCGGCATCTCCTCAACCTAATGGGTCATTTTCCTCAAATATTATCTCAGCCTCCTACTGCCTGAATTAAAAGCAAATTAAAGATGAACGATCCATCAAGGAGCTACAACTGTAAGTGGTTTCCCAGCACAACAGGATGGAGGCACAGACCATCTCCACACAAAACCGCCCTGGCATGGGCATCCCTTCCCCCTTCCCAGGAGAGCTCCCGCAGGAGCACGGCATGCAAGGGACGGGAGGTTTCCATCACCTACAAGACATTCGGCACAGGATGATGCAGTCACAGTGGCAGAGGCAGAAGCAGTGCCAAATCCACTCCCTGCTGACCATAGCACGGCCGCAGCCTCCCCGGCGCGCTCCCCGCGGCGCCCTCCGCATGCCCGGCACTCCCGGCCCGGCACAGACCAGGTTTCACCTGCTGTAATCAATCCCCTGCTGCAGCAGCACACTGGGCCCGGCCACTTAAATATTTAATTGGACCCTTTTCCTCACCTATCACAACACTTGTGGTGTCTGAAGCCAGGCTTCGTTGTCTGGACTTTCACATAATGCTGTGAAAGTAAGAAAGAAATTGTTTTCTGCCTCTTGCCCCAGTCAGACCTCCCTATGTTCACCTACATGCAAGCAATTAGAGTCAA
This sequence comes from Cyanoderma ruficeps, assembly GCA_008694505.1. NCBI lineage: Eukaryota > Metazoa > Chordata > Aves > Passeriformes > Timaliidae > Cyanoderma > Cyanoderma ruficeps. The sequence goes on along the minus strand of VZDJ01007753.1, from coordinate 40,566,979 downwards.
AGCAAAGTGTGAATAAACAGAAAGTTCAGTTGTCTTGGGGAAAAAATGGCTGCTATTGAACATGGAGGATCAAGTTCACTGGTAGCTTTTGAAGTCAAAAGAGTTCAGTGATAAATGTTGAGCACTAGTCTTAAAATGTGTGAACGAGATGGCTTCAGAAATATGTATATGTGGCTTAAAATCCCCATCTACTACTAAATTTTCTCTTCATCATCCCATCATACCTGATCTCCCAACACTTCACCCTTTTTACTTTGCCTGCTAATCACTTTCCTCTTCTACATTTAAGTGTGGCAGGTCTTCCAGAGGCAATCCAGTTAAAGTTAATGGAGAGTTTGTATGAGGAGGCTAAATAGAATATTTATTTGCTCTCCAGCTCTGCCTTATCATCTTTGATCCATTTCTTTACCTTCTCCTTGCTTTTGCATAATTCTGTCTGCTGGGGAGTTCACACAGCTTAATGCTCTGGAAATTCCTCAAGCAAATTCATAGCTGGTTTAGGGGATGTATCTCCATAGCTTCAGTGACACTACTCTGATGTAGATCAATTAGTATTTTGACCCACTAAACTCAGCAGCTCTCTTACCTAATATCTGAGTTTTAGAATATGCTGAATAAAAATTCTAACTTTTTATAAGTTACCTATGGTTACACCAGATGAAACCCAGGTGGAACAAGTTCATAATTAGCAATATATCAGAGCCATCCCTATCCTTCTGAGGCAACACTTATTTAGCATAACTGAGCTCACTCTCTGTACCTGCCTCCCACAACCTTCTCAGAATGACTGATATGTAGATATTCTAATAGCGAAGCTGCTTATCATATGTTTTCTAGTGCTCGGTGCTATGAATTATTTATGTCCCATTTTAAGTCTACAATATCAATACCTCTTAGGCATTCCCCACTATCAGATGGAGCAAAACAAGCATTAACCAATCAATATCTGAGACAGCAAAAACTCTGTTAACAGCAAACTATCTTTTTCACTATGGCACACAGATGGTCTAAACTCTACCTGTATATGCTCATTGTTTTCTGCTTGCTGGCTTATAAAGCCACTAGAGGCACACCAGAAACAGGAATATTAAATTCAAACCTGAGTGTAAATTCAGGGTCTCACAGCCATAAATGCCAATTGTTTTATGTAATTACATTCTGAGGATTTAAGGAGATTCAGGAATATATTTAAATGAACAAAAACAGCATTAAAATTATAAAATTGTAGGCCATGTTTTATATTCAGGACTCCAGTTTTCCTAGAGAACACAGTATCATCAAACCATTGCATTCTCAGTTTTGAGGGCACTTCAGAACCTTTTTGTTCTCCTGTGCTTTCTTCCTGTATCTTACATTGAAGGACTGAAAGGAAGCGTCTGGCTGATGTAAAATATCAGCTAAGTTCTCTGAAGTGCTCACTTATCCTGCAATACCATTGGAACTCTCTGCTCTTTCAAAAGAAAACACTATTACACAAATATAGGCAATTTAAAACACTCTATCAAACTAATGACAGAATCTGTAAACGCAGAGATGCCCAACTTAACTCTGTCCTAAGAATGCATCTAACTCTTTCTGCAACTTATTTGGCCAAGACTATGTTACCCCATATTTTCTTTATTATTTTCTTACACACTTGCCTCTTACACAGTGAGTTTGTGGTTTCTACAGGGTTATATATGGTCATGATTAATAAAAAGCTAAAAAACATCCTTCAAGGCCAAACAGCATCTCAGAGACTCTCAAACTGATCTAACAGAGATTAACAAATTCCTACACATCCTTCAGCAGACACCACCTGCACAGCAAACTCGCTGCCAACAGTCTGCCATGGAGCCAGAAAACCAGTGAGTGGGTGCGATAACTCCTGCCTCCACCCCAACTCCACCCTCCTCCCTAAAATTGACACAATATTTTTAAATGGCTCATTCAAACACAATGCAGGGCGGTGCACCCAGGGCCACCATGTGACTGAGGAAATGGCAGAGCAGGAGAGCTCATATGGATTGGGAACAGGTTCTCTTGGAGACTTCACCATCACTTCTGATCCTGAAATAAAAATTGGTATCCACAATCCCACCAGAAAGAGAGTGACTGCTTTTAAGTGGAAATAGCAGCATGGCCCACAGGAAAAATAATCAAAGATCCTGAGAAGACAGTTGACCCAGACAATATGACATGAGCCACCACCTCTGCTTCTACTTTGGGTAAACAAAGTTATGACTTGCTGGACCATCAGTGTTGGTCCAAGTTTAGGGGGAAAAGGATCTGGTGTGGCCAAAAACATCGTGAAAATACTTTTATAACACCTGCACTGGGACTCCTAAGCTGTGGTACATGTGCCACCAGTTACATGCAAGTCATTTAAAAGGGATACTCTATCGGGCAGTGCCGGGCATAACTCCCCCTCAGAAATCTCACCATTTCTCATTAGCATTGCTTGACCCTCACAAAGGTTACAGCCCAGCTTGCCTGTGGCAGCACAGATGATTCCTGAACAAGGAGCACTTGCAGATGCTGTGCACCTAAAGAGATTTTAAGTAACAATTCAATTCACCACCTCTTACTCCTGTATATAAAATACCCTTGACCTCATTTTGAGCATGAAGCAATAGCAGCTGGCTGGAAGGCAAGCACTCCCCCAACTAACTGCTCCCGTAATCCTTGCAACAGGAAATCAATGGTGAAAATTGCATTTTGACAAATATAAATCATTGCTGACAAAAAGGCTGACAAATCCACCTTGATGCCTGACACTTACCTGGTGCAGCAGCCTGCTGGAAGGAGACGTGCTAGAAAAATGCTTCTTTTTTAAACAGAAATTGGAAAACACTAATTCCACAATCTGCAGCAGTGAAAATAAAGGACAGCTCTGATCCTGCAAGTGGTAACAGGCAGGCAGGTGACGCTCCTACGTGAAGCCTTTTGCAGGAAGGCTGTAATTATCTGGTTGAGCACCTACTGATTGTATCTGGAGACTGTGTGCATAAGAGCCAATATGCAGCTGATACAACTCATGTCATTTTACTTTCTGTACATTTTGTTCTTAATTGAAAAGGCTGCTTTCCTTTTCTATTCCTAATATCTATTATCCATGCTTGAGAAGGCACTTAACAGCACATTAGACAGCCAAGAACCCAGAGGCCGTGCCAAAACTGAAGTAACACTGTGAATTGAATCAAGTGCTTGGTTTCATTTTAGTAGTGTCTTTATCAACTGGCACTCTGAGAAGGTTTGTACTTTAGAGAACTCTGGAAAACACTCAAGAAGGAGAGCAATGAACTTTAAAGTTCCTCAGCCAGACAAAATATACTAAAAAAGGCCATTCTCATGCAATTGACCATTTCTTTCTAGTTCTTAAGATGGAAACTCATTTCTGTTATTAAGGGTCAGTGTCAAATGTCTTGTTATACCTGTAGAAGCTGTTTATACTGAACTAGCCTTTGTTTTTCATATTGTCTTTCTCCACTCTCAACTTCCATTTCCACCATCAGTCCCAAAGGACTCCTGGGTACTGTGCCAAGGAGAGCTGAATTGTTTCCCAGTAGTACAGGATGCTTTCGGGACGGCTGCTATTCCACAGACAACGCACCCCAATTAGGCTGGGATACAACTGTATGGAGCAGATTTAAGACCTGAGAGAAAGCATGAAAAACCTGCTCATCTCCACATTTTGTCTCTCTGGAGCTGTTCCCTGCACAGAGGCTTGGCTGTGTCCAGGACACTTAAGTGGATGGATGCTCTCCTGAATTTCAGTACCTGCAGTACAGGCCCAACTGAGCGAGACCAACCCAGGAATACAGAATGTAACCTTCAGTTCTTGCATGGACAGTCCAGATTCAGGTGCCTGAATTACGACTCACTCATGGGAGTGAGAAGACTCACCTGGCACAGCATCTATTTCAGAACTACCCTGAACACATATTTCCAGTTACAAACCATTTTAAATGGAATGCAATACTGGAAGTTTCTGCCAAGAAATAGAGAGCAAGAAGCATTCCAGACAAATGCAAGTATCACAGACTAAGCCCAGAAAACCCCGGTCAACTCAAGTAAAAATTACAGTTACCAGAAAATTATCTGCATTGGAGCATCTTGTACTGATGCTCTTCTCTAGTAATTTGCTCTGATTAAATCACCTCAGTGTTTGTGGTACTAAATGAAACAATATTTAAAAGACTTGCTTACACTTTGCAAATCTTTTCTTTGCAGGACACTGCTAAGAGCAAAATAGCTGCACAGATGAAGGAAAGATGAAGGTAAGTCAGCCATTTCTCATGACAGTTGCCCCACTTACAAGTTATTTAAGCTGCTGCCTGCCAGTAGCCTGTAGTATGGTAACAAATAGTCACTAGTAACATACCTATTTTACAGTATATTGCTTTCTAAATTGCCTTCTACGAAAAAATTTCAATCAATTAAACTGATGGGGAAATTCGAAGTCTGCTACACTGCTATTAGCATCATTTGGTACAAAGGAAGTGCAGACATGCATTCCATACTTCTCAGAGGGCTCGACTTTAATTAATTTAAACTTTCAAATTGATTATGATTCACTTGAAAATGGATTCTGTTCCCAGAGAGTATGAACAGGCACTTCTTAGGAAACCATGATGAATTTCTCCTACGATGCAGAAAGCCTGAGACCCAAGCAGAAGCCCCAAACTCCTGTAAAGAGGCTAGCAAGCACAACTCAAAGTACTTCAGCTTTGCAAACTTCTAGTTGCATCACCACCCTCCTCAGTGATCGGTGCCAATCTAAGAGAGGGATGAATCCTCCCTGGCTTTCTGTCTCTCTGCTGATTACAGGAGAAGCCTGGGTGAGACTCAGTCCTATAAATATAGCTGGGATGAGTCCAATCCTAAGAGACTAAGCCATAAACTCTACCAAATTACCCACAGATTCTGGGTGGGTTTGGAAAATGGAATACCACACAGCATCTTGGCTCAGCACTCGGCTCACCGCTGTGACTCATGTCGGGTGTGCCAGAAAAAGCCTTGCAGGGGGCACAATGGGCAAACATTCCTTGCCATGAGTAACAGATCTGCTAGGCTCTGCCTCACCTTCCATAATGGGACCTCTCCTGATAAATCAAACAGGCTTTCCCCCTCTCTGTTCATCCCCCAGAATGAGGAGTGGAGGTTTATTCATCACTGAGCTTGGGTGACCAGCTTTCTGTCCTATTATCTGTCTCATTATCGAAAGGAGGCTGGCGAGGTAAGTGGTTGTGAGACAACTGTGACACAGAGCACGTATCTTTTCTCCCAGCATAGAGAAAAAGGACTTCCCAGAATGAGAGTTAAAAATAGCTGGTTTGCCTTAGAGGGTGTATTCACTTTGAAACACAGAAAACAAGCCTAAGCTGCCACATCTAATATGACGGTCACCTTTAGCAGCCTGCTCTCTGTCAAAATACCTAAATCCCTGGTCTTTTTTCTCTTTAAATTTTTTTACCATTTCAAATTGTAGATGCTTTTCAGCATGTTATGAGAAGCTTTGGGGGGGAAAGAGGGCAGATACAACTTTCTAAGTTACATTAAAACCAGCTTTTTTTCCTTTTTTTTCAAAACAAAAGGTCTCTTCTAGATTATTTCTTGGAATCTATTGCAATCTTGCCTTTATTCCCATAATTCTTACACCAGTGGTGTTTCAGCTCCCCAGCATCCTCTTTCAGCCCTGCTCAGTGCCTGTCTCCCAGGTGGAGGGCAGGCTGGGCACATTGCACCCAGTGCTGAGATGACTGCACAGTCTGGTTTGGGTATCAGAATCAGCAAGGCAGCTTGGTGCTTTCAGAGTAAGGTGTATCCTTTCAAACACAGTATTTACCAGTGATGGTAATGAGCCAGTTGGGCAAACTTACCTGGGGCAGGGGTAGATTCTCTGTCACATGAAGTTATTACATTAAGGCAGTGTCTTTCTAAAGTACACCTTCACTTGGTAAAGAGTTTGTGGTCAGAATACCAAAGGTTTGAATGCAGAGGTTACAGTGGATGGCTTTAACGATTTCTACTGACTCTAAAATTCTAGGAATCCGACATCATTGCTTATGGGTGTCTTTACACCAAAGATCTGCTTGACTCTTCTGGGAATACACTAAAGCTTAAAAGCTCGCCAAGCTGAGAAAATAACCATGATATTTCCAGCTGCTTTCCCCAGAATAATACATTAATCCTTCCCCAGCCCTGAGCAAGCCTTGCCTCTTTTCTTTTGAGCAGCCTGACAAAGGAGCACGGTTGGACTGCTCCTCTCTATGCCTCTGTAAGGGCTCCCCTGTCCCCAAAAGTTTACTCTCATGTATTTCCAAGCCACCAAAGGATTTGGGAAGCTTTCCTTGCTGTTCCCTGACATGGGTATAAGCATTTCTTTTCAAGTCTCGAAGCCAGCCCCACAATTCACATTGATGACCAAGCAGACCCTGCCAGCAGATTTAATTGACAGCCTAAATAAGAACCGCTCGGATCGTCATTCATCATAAAGCTGAAAAACTAGCAATGCCCCACACTTCTGCATGCTGAAGTGACAAACAGGAGACAGGGCTTGCTGTCCAGCTGCCAAGGATGGGACCTGGCTGAACACCCCCTCTCCACCCCCAGAGAAATGTGAGCAATTCTGCACTGTGCTGACGGAGTTCTCCATCCACGTGTCACCCAAGCTGAACTGCAAAACACGGCTGCCTGCCCTAGTTATCAAATGACCTGAAATTCAGCACGATCATCTGCCATAACAGCTGGTTCACTGACGATGAGAGAAGCTCCTGCCTGGCTGCTGAACCAGAGCCAGCAGCAGGAGCCCAGGACCCAGCACACACAGCCTCCCACACCGAGCTGCTGCTCCCATCCCCCTGCATGGCACGGCCTCAAAACGTCTTGTGCTCTTCCAATTCCGCACACTGACTCCTTCCTCTACATATTTACTTTTCATCTGTATCTTTAAAAAGAGATTTCAGAGACCTGGCACTTCAAAGAGGGGGAAAATAATGAAACATCCTTCCCAAGGAATTAAAATGAAGGTAAGGTTGGATTTTGTCAGTTTTTCTTTCTTTCTACTTAGGGTGCTGCATAAATAATACAGAGCACCAACAAATTTACTTCTTTTTACAGTAGCAACCTATATAGGAACATAATGCCAAACATGAAAATGACTGTATGAGTAAGACTTAAGTGCTCAACACAGGGCAAAGTTAGGGAGCTAAATAACTTTGACAGATGTTATAAAGATTTTTTTTAGAAATGACTTATGCTCAAACACACATACTTTTTTGAAGTTATTTCGATGTTCACCAAAATATATTTTTCTATTTCACTGACAAAAAAAGTCCTAATCACATATTAATAAAATTTTAGTTTCATTAATGTGAAAGTTAGTATTAGTGATATTTACGACTCCTTAATAATGAAATAAGCAGAATTAAATGTTTGTAGTATGTCTTAAGACAGTTGCTTCTGCACTTCTTCCCCAATTAGAAATGAAGAGTGAAGGCTGTTATTGAGGACCAGCCCCCCAGCTGAAACCCAAATGTTACTCCATTGAACCCAAAGGACATAATTTCCTGCTAAATTGGATCTAGGAGATGATGTTTTCTGTGTGGATCTGTCCTCTTGGCTAAATACATTTTCCTATTCCCTGGCTGAAATGGGAAATGTGGACTGTACATGTTGGTAATGTTCTCTGTCTCAGTCCTAGAAAGTCCAACAGGTTCACACTGCGAATGTTGTGCCTAAGAAGCATCTGTCTGATTTTCACACATGTAACTGGTTGTAGCTGTTGCTAGAGCTCATATGTGCGTGAGGAAGAACAAAGTTTGGACTGAACATATGCCTCATTCCCTGTGTTTACTTCAAGGTAGGCTTCAGAATCCTTTCTGGAAGTGTGAATACAACCATGAATATTTGATTAGGGACACACGGAAAGAATCTGAAATCATATGGCACCAAGGCTTTAGCTAAACTACGCATGAACAAGCAAAGTAGCTAATATTAAATGTATGCTTGTATTTTTCTTGTTCTGCAGCCTTGTCTGCATATCAATATGAATTAAACAAATTGAAATCCCACATTAAGCAGCATCAGATCTAATTGCAGTGGAAAATGTTTCCTTAATGAATTTCAGTTTTCATATTTTCTCCTACAAGTAGTATTATCATGCTACTGAATAAAAGCAGTTTTATTACTAACATATATAGATATATGTGGCTACATAGGGCTAATTAATATTAATCTGGTTATTTTGGCTAATTTATAGGAAAAGACTATGAAAATAAACATTTTTATCTGTACTAATTTTACTTGTGGGCTACTGTCAGTGACGCCTTGATTTTATTTTTTGATGCTGTTTGCCAGGTGCTGACACATGCATGAATGGAGCTACTCCCTGTCCTGGACAGATCATAATCTAGGCAAGCAAGTCTTGATCTCCTAATGATGGGAGCCCCTTAGTGAGGCTGGGACACCCTCCAGCCCTGCTCCATTAGCCAAGATCTCCCATCAGCCAGATGGGGAGGAAGAGGAGCTAACCCTGAGCCTTGCAGTGTCCTGGGCCTTGGTCTGTGAGACAGATACACAAAATACACCAAGGATGGTTTAGTGAAAACAAACCCCAGGAGTCTTCCCACTAGGACTGGCTGAGTGCTTTTGCAACCAGAGCAGAATTCCTGTCTCTATCACAATACCGGCTTTTATCCTTCTTCATGGAAGAAGGCAGTGGTTAACACACCTTATTTAATAGTCATGTGGTTGCCTGATTTGGGATGATAGGCTTCAAGTGGCAGGTGGACCCAGTTCTGCCAAGTGCTGAGCTCTGCAATAGAGATGCCTGCTCGCTGCCTCTCCTGGCTCAGAGAGCTCAGAGAGCCTCTCCAAGAGCCAAGAGCACATTCCTGAGGTGTGTTGAAGTCAGCACCTCCTGTATCAGTCCCACCACATGCCCTCCTTGCCATTCAGCTTAATTCTACCTGGAATTTTCCTAATACCTGGAGGATGCTCCTCAAGAGCCTTTTCTTAAGCCCCTCTTTCATTCATTAGCTGTACCAGAGCAGGGGCAGGACAATTGATATTGGACAATTTAAAGTATCCTGAAGGTTTATACTACATTTGCACCTTCTTGGGCCATTTTCTAGACCCTTTCTTTCATAGATGAAGCCAATTCAGTGTAATTTTGCCTTAGGAACTTTTTAAAAAGGTGCCTTTTTAGGCTGGCAATAATAATACAAGTAAGTTTATTATAAAGCTTCCTGCAGCAAAATCTTATTCACACGCAATCTTAAAAGTGTTGCTCTGAGAACTACAGACTGCTTGGGAAATGCCAGAGGAGGTGTTTGGCTTTCAGCTGTAACGCTACAGACAGCTAATTAAATGCTTTGCTAAAAATAGTATCCTGTGTATGAGGAGATAAGCTCAATTACTTACAGAATTTAAATGGAGTTTTACAGACATGTTGGCATATTCCTGGTAGTTAAACCAACTTTTTTAGCAATACAATTCACTCTCCTTTCTATTTCTCTAGTTTAGATGTATCATTAATGAACATAAAATGTCACTGATGGAAAGAAATAAACAAATCTGACATTTCTTAGGTAAAGCTCCATTAATACATCAAAAAATAACCATCAACTCCATACAATAATGGCAGACAGTCATCACAAAAAACCCTCAAGAGAAGTCAATGGAAATCCTCCTACTGACCTAAGGTGAAACTAGACAAAATCTAGGACTGTTGTCACCAAACGATGCTTGCAGTCTGTATGTAATCCATGGACCACACAATGCTGTGAAATTCAGTACTTTAAGCACATAATCATCAACACTTTGACAGTGAGCAGGGAAAATGGAATGCTCTTTGCTTCCCAGATTCTTTGGGAAATACAGAGTTTTCCCTGTGTCACAACTCTTCTTAGATTAAGATACAGGACTTTTTACTCTTCACACTCTGTACTCTCAGAAAGCACAGCAGTCATTTGGAGCTAGAGTACACAGCCTAAACTGAAAGAAAAATTCTTCATTGCAAAAGAAAAAATACTTCATGGAGCAATAATGTCATTTATTTCACCTCCTTAGGGCACACCTGCCCAACTCAGCAGGGCCATGCAAGAAAACTACTGACACGGTGCCATGATCAAGGGAGGGGATTCTTGCCCTCTACTCTGCCCCTGTTAGATTCCACCTGGAGTACTGTGTCCAGCCCTGGAGCCCTCAGCACATGGAAAACATGGACCTGTTGGAGCAAGTCCAGAGGAAGGCCCCAAAGATGATCAGAGGGCTGGAGCACCTGTCCAAGAAAGTCTGAGAGAGTTGGGGTTGTTTAGCTTGGAGAAGAGAAGGCTCTGGGGAGACTTTATAGCACCTTCTAGTTTCTAAAATGATGCTATAAGAAAGAGGCATGTAGTGATAGGACAAGAGGAGGGGCTTTAAGATGAAGGAGGGTAAGTTTAGATTAGATATTAGGAGGACATTCTTTACTGGTGGTAAGGCACTGGCACAGGTTGCCCAGAGAAGCTGTGGATGCCCCATCCCTGGAAGTGGTCAAGGCCAGGCTGGATGGGGTTCCAAGCCACCTGGTTTAGTGGAAAGTGTCCCTGCCCATGACAGGAGAGTTGGAACTAGGTGGTCTTTAAAGTCTGCTTCAACCCAAAGCATTTTATGATTTTATGATTCTATGATTCTGTGATCCACTGGAAGGTGATGAAGATGACTGGAGGCTGTAAATGGCACGTGATGAAGGGCCAGGGGAGTAACCTTGCTTGGCTCAGAGAAAGGAAGGCTGAGAACAAATCCCACTGTGGTGCCAACATCCAACTGGTTCATGATGGGAAAGGCACAGACCTGGAACAAGGGTCTGGTCATGTGGGGAAGTTTCCATCCTTGGTGATTCTCAAAACTCACTGGATCTAGGCACTGAGCAACCTGACCAAATTTTGAATTTAGCCTTGCTTTAAATAGATGTTTGGACTAGATGTTGTCCAGGGATGCCTAAATAACTCTGCCTGAAGACACTGGGGAAATTAAGGAAGCAGGTATCACTAGTGTCCACAGCATATAGAGAGCAAATAAAGGAACTTCATCTGACCATGGTTTTTATTGCAAAATGACTTCTCTATAAATGGCTTGGGGTCCACTAAGTAGCTTCTAGATCTTAATTAAGGTGGTTATTTCAAAGAGAATTCACATTTAATAGCCAAGTATACTTAATAATCTCCTAAATGCTTGCCTGAATTTGAGCTTTGCTGTAACAGATGACCTTGTATGAAACAAGGAACCAAAAAGGAGAAGGATGCTGACTTAGTATTAAAATTCCCCACAGTACCAAGCCTCTAAAAGACACAATGCTATTCTACACACTACAGCAAAATAGTCCAAGCCAAAAGATTTATGTTCATTTAATAATAAATAATTTCACGAGACTGTGAGAACTCGAGAACTTTGGTCTTGAACACTGCAGACTTCAAAATTTCCAGGTGAGCTTAAGTGAGCTAAATGATGACAATTCATCCAGTGCTACTCTACTCATTCCATGTCAAGGAAGAGTTGTTCTAAGTTATGATTTCTCTTGTAATTAAAAGGAGGGGGTTGGTACAGATAAGGGCCTATGTTGCAAAACAACACTTGCATTTGGAAAGGAAAAGAAAAATGCAGAGCTAAAATGGATGGTGGTAAGAAAAGGAAAAAAGAGATTGAAAAACCAAAGCAGCCAGTGGCTTAATGGAACTTGACTTTGAGCTGCATAAATAAACACAGCTACGGCTTCTTGCAGAATTTAGGAAAATGCCCTGAGCACATGAAATGCGGTGGTTACCATGGCAATTTACATACAGTCGTACATCAGACAAACCCTGAAACTCTCTTCCAGTTTAAACCCACAATTGAAAACACAGGATCAGGTACAAAGAACAAACCCCTTGTCCACTCTGGTTGAGACATTATTCACATCATTCCACAGGGATCGGCTCATGCCCTGTGATGAGTGACCACCCTCCACAATGCAGCGCTTTACACTCTGGGAGCAGCCGGTTGCTCCACACCTCTGTTTTGCCTTTTAAACATGTGTGTGTATAGGGAGTAGCACAGAGCAAACATCCTTCTTCTAAGGGATGTGACTGAATAGAACTCAGAGTGGCTTCTTCTACCCCTGCCACCTCTTTGCATGGCATCCTGTTCCGTGGCGATGCACGGCAGCTCCTGTGAACCTGTGTGCTGCACTGCCATCTCCAGGAGCCAGCACTGCTCACTGCAGCAGCCACCTGGCTCGGGACGATCAACTGCTGGTGCTTTGTGCCTGCCTGGATGCCCAGAGTGCCCAGTCTTGCCCGAGCCCTGCCTTGTCTGGGGCCAGTGTGGCCAGCTTTGAGCGCCCCTGCCCAAACAGGAGTGTATCAGGTCTGACAGGGATGGGGCTGATTTTCTTCATGGCATCTCATGGGGTGCCATGCTTGGAGTTTGTGTCTAAAACCATGATGCTTAAGATTTCAAAGTGTGTTATATTCCATCCCAATTCCCCAAATTAGGAAAGATTAGGGAAAACTAGGAATATTAGGAAAAGGGCAGAAGCTGGGGAGCAGCTGCCAGGCTGTAATGGCAGAGGGACCTTCTTGCCCTGCACCACTCCCCTTGCACAGTCGTCCCAGCTGACTGTGGGCAACATTGCTGCCTGTTTGGAGGTGAACTGAGGATGAGGCAAGCATGTGCCTGCTCATGGAAGGGACACAGGCTCTAGGGCCAAGAATGGTGACAGCCAAGGGGACAGGCATCCACCACCTCCACCAGCAGGTGATGATGCTCCACTGATTTGAGTTGTCTAGGAGGCTGCCTGGATGTGTTACTGGCATTGCTGGAGTCCAGGCAGTGCTGGAGTCAGCCCTGAACACCCTAAGCAGCCTTGCAAGAGCTCATAGAGACTGTGTGTGAGAGACTCTGACTCGGGGACAACAAAAGAAGAAAGAGTCAATGCGTCTAAACACTCTTGTAAAGGATGGAAAAAAAAAAAAGAAAAAAAAAGAAGGAAAAAAAAAGGAAAAAAAAAAGAAAAAAAAGAGATGTTCTCAGGTCTGTGGCCAGAGGGAAAGTAAGGAGCAAAATGGTGAATGAGTCATGGCTCTCAGCTGCCAGAGCCATTAATAGAGGGAGACAACAGGATGGGTGAGGGGCTGCCCTGAAGAGATCGCCTGGGTGCTGCAGATGGGAACTGTGGCTGCAGTCAGCTCTCTCTCAAGGGCATTCTTCCTGGAGGTCTTCCTTCCTGGTGGATAAACATGCTGCACAGAACTGTCAGGCTGGAGCTTGACATCCTGAGGAATAAACAAAGGTGTATTTGACTGGAGATGGGAATGACAAGAAATATTGAACGACAAGGAGAGGCAGAATCAGAAGGTCCCTTGATGATAAAGGTCCCTCCCTGTCAGAGATCACACTCTCCTCAGCAACACCCACAACTGCTGAGGCTACAGTTTCAGTTTCAATAAAACAATTTCATAAACTACTTCTGTGATAATGCAACCAAATGAATGGCACAGCTTATAGCAGGAGTGTGCTTGCTGTACAGACCTGCTGGAGACAAGGCTTGTCTCCTTCCTGCCCTGGGGGTTTAGGAAATTTGGGACAGAAATTGGCAGCTCAGTGAGTCCTCTCCAGCCTCCTGATGCCAACAGTTTGTTCTTCTGCACTGCAGTACTGCAATGCCACTTGGGATCCTACCTGGACAACCAGGTGAGCACATGCTCAAACAGAAACCTCTGAGCCATCACTTTTGGCAGCTGGACTGGTCATGGCCAAGCACCATCAGCTGCAGGCTGAACCTGGGCTGCAGGGAGCAGCCAGAACTGATGCATTGTCACAGTGGACCTGGAGGAATCATTATATTGTGTTCCCACTGTAACAGTTGAAAATAATTAATTTTCAGAATATGGATATGTGAAAGACTTTATGCTGTTTCTGTGCCAATGCACAAGGTGTTCTGTCAGACTTTCTCCACCTGCCATCTCTTAATGTCCTAAAAAAGGATGAAATTAAAACAGGATATTTTTTCCCCACCAGGCTCTTTACGGTTCACAAGGAATCTTCCAGTATCACTTAGCAAATGAAATGATACTTCTCTCCCCCCCAAACCCTCCGAGTGTGAATTTTAATTCAAATAAATCTTGGCAGAATAATAAATCTATTTAAATAGTGTATTTTTTTCTGAAACATCTAGTGTTTCATGCAGTGCTTTTAGGATGATTGAACTGAAAGACTGGAGAACAAAGCCTATCCTTTCCTCATTCAAAAGGTTTGGTTTGGACCAGCTGCATGCATTTCTGGTTCCTGACTGGTTGATGTACTTTGCTTATGTTTTCCCTAAAAAATAAAAAAATAAAAATCGATTGCAACAATGAGAAATCAGGACAATCCACAGGGGCAGGCACTTTGGTTTCTCTTCTGAGACCAACAGAGACAGATTTTTGGATGTACACTCTGGACCAGCCAGGGGCAGACAGGTTTTGAAGGACATGGAACACTTTTCACTCCCTGAGGCAGCACAAAGTGCTGACCTGCTCAGGCCTTCTCAAATGGCTGCACAGCCATCATATGCCAACTCCTGGACTGGACTTCTGTCCAACTGGGATAAGAACAAGGAAACAAAGGACAAAAAAACCCAAGGAAAATCCCCCATCCTCCTGCTAGTCTCCTCAGCAGCTCCATCCCATAAAACCTGACACACACTTAACCAATGCTCTACACACACATGACCAAGTTTGCTTTACATGGTACCACGGACTAAAGATCCTCAGAAAGCACCAGGAGACAAAAGGCTGCTGGAGCCCACAGCAGGTCTGCTGCCTGCTTGCTACAAAAATATAAGAATATCCTTATAAACCAATTATTAAATCCAACTTGTCCCATTACACTTGCAATATGCACTTGTTCTCAGATGGCACAACAAACCACCACCATTTCTTTGCTGAAATCCCTTGTGTCTGGATCTTCTCAGGAGAAAAGAAAAAAAAAAAGGAAAAAAAAGAGAGAAATAAGCATAAATACCACACTTTACATCTGGAAAATAAAACAAAATACAGGTGTGATTGCTGATCTGCTTTCTTTTACGCTGAAATTCATTTTTTAATGGCTCTATGAATCTGTTCACATAGTTCAACTACGAGAGAAACGGGGAGGTGACCAGATAGGTCAGCTGAGTTAGCAAGCTGAGAAAGTCTCTCATGCAAGAAGCTTTAACATAGGTCATTCAGAGGGAAAACATGCATGCTATGATCATCTCACATCCTACTCTCACTCTTCAAAAGGAATAAATTGCATATTATAAACATCTCAACAGACTGGGCTTCCACCAAATGTGTAAATCAGAGGTGACTGCACAAAGTCAGTGCATTGTGCAAAGTCTGCATTGTGCCAAGGCCATGTAAGAGAAGCAGACCTGTAAGAGTTATAATAAACAGCAACTGAGATCCACACATGAAAAAAAAATTGCAATTTTATTTCTGGCTACAGTGCAACTACTCAGAATTAACATTCACTGACTTCTTCTGGATGTACAAATATTTTATCCCACTGTGGTCCCTTCCAAACTTATCCATTCTATAGTTCTGTAATTCTGTGATTCCCTCTTTCAATCCACCCAGTGAAAGTATTGACATCTGCTTCAGCAACCATGTATATGTCTAATTAATAGCTATGATTACTATATTTTAAAAAATAATAGTTTAAAGATATAAGCAGGGGAGGGCTACATGCAGTTATTTTTATTTTGAAAAAGTGGCACTGAAAAACCCAGACCAGCTGTCCAAGGTGGGACTTGGTAGCACTGAGGGCTCTGTAAGCACCATTATTCCCATGATTGTTTCACTTCCAGTGAGTACTTTGGCTGCTAGCAGCCCAAATCATCCCTTCCAGAAGATGCAGCTGAGCCAGCTGGACTGGTACTCTATAAAAAGCTTCCTAAGGGGAATGTGAAGAGAGACATTGGCTTAAACAGTCAGACGCAGTGTCCAAATGAGATGCTGGGGAAAAACTGGCACCTAAACACAGACCCAGTGAATCCCAGTGTGACCAGGGACATCCCATGGGATGAAGAACACTCTGGGAAAAGAGTGGGATCTCACATCAGATCTGTCACAAAACTTCACATCTCCTGAGGCTGGTTTGCATCTCTGCTCACACAGGAGCAATGCACCCAAGCTCCTCTAGACCACAAATCCTGGGATCAGGCAGATCAGAGCCAGAGGCAGGAGATGGCTTTACCCACAGCCCATGTCATCCATTTGCCTGGCACCACAGTGTGAATCACACCTGTCTGCTAGCAAAGATTTGCCTAATAGAGCCTGAAATACCAATGTGACACATAAAACTTCTCAGTTTCAATGTCAAATACCACTTTGCAAGGGTTAGTACCTCTTGAAAGTTAGAAAAGTGCCCATCCCAGATGGGGAGTGGGCATAGGGGTATGGCAAAGAGCATGGGGCTCCATAGGAGAAGCCACACCAAAACCAGAACACAGAGGCTCTTTTGAACCTTTTGCTCAGGTCAGATGTCCTTTGCAGCAATACTTACTTAGCTGGTGAGATGTGAAGGGTTCATTAACTCTTCACCCATTTTTAGCAAAGCATTTCTGAGATCCAAGTGTGGAGATGTGTCTGAACAGCAGGATGGGCTGCTGGTGTCCCTCCCTCACCACTGACACCAGATGGGCAGGTATTTACTTTTTACCATTTAGGCCAAAGTAATACATGTTCACATCACAAACAGACAGGAAATTGTAATGACAAGAAAATAAATAATTATTAAATAATAAAAAAATTGGAATAGAACCCTTTTAAACCTACGGACACCAGGGGCACCAAATATTCACACCTTCTGTACTAACATGACATTATTAAAACACATTATTAGAGACAAGCACTACTTTGTATTTAATAACTGGTTTGCTTTTTTTACCATATTCTAACACATAAATACAAAAGCACCTGCTGAACAGCTTTTGTCAAAACTTGTTTGCTTTTGGAGGTGGTCCCTTAAAAGAAATTTTAAAAGTGAATCATCTTTTGCAATCTTGGCATGAACAATTCAGTAGAAGTTTATATATATATATATATGTGT
>VZDJ01007753.1:40336841-40549890 GCA_008694505.1 Cyanoderma ruficeps | reverse complement strand
GAGACAGTATATATATATATATAAGTCCAGATACATGCTGGGCTACACTGGAAGAGAATAATTATGATAAGATTTCCTCTCTGTATGTTCAGGCTTGCCAGCTCAATGTTACTTTTCCTCAATACCTGGTGAAGGCTCCCTTGCTACATCCCTCTCACAAATACTTGTGATAGCAGCACACCTCCTCCCAGGATCAAATATATATAGCAAGGGTGGGAGATCAGGCAAGAGCAATTCAATGGAAGAACTGAGCCATGGAATACCTTTAAGACAGTTGCTCTATTTTTAATCAATCATCTTAGCTGAGATTAAAAATTGTGAAAGCAGCCATGAATAACACCTCAAGGAAATTTGGGGGAACAGACCCACGATATCATGAAAAAGTGATACACTGGCACTTTAAATAGAGATGTTGTGAAGTAGCAGGGTCACAGCAGTCTCTTACTATCATCAGTCAGAACCAAAACAGCCCTGACCGTGTTCATAAATCCTACAGTAACTCACATCTGAGGATATGGGAGCATTTTATCTCCTTTTCTAAGCTGCACATTTTACTGGTGAGAGCTAACCTGAAATACCATGAAGCCCATTTCATACCATCAGCACTTCCCATTACCTTCTGGCTGAACATTATTTTCACATTTTAATAATTCTTCTTGATGTGAAGTCCAACAGCTGAAAATCCACTTCCTTCACAGAAATTTTCTTTCCTTACTGAAGTATTGCAGGAAATATCTTTTCCCTCAAAACATTTCCTCAGAAAATCCTCCTGCAGAAGAGAAGGCTGAACTGGGCACAGAGCAGAAGAGGGTCTCAATCCTACAAAGCAGCACGAGCACCTGGCACTTAGCACCCAGTGCCCTCAGTTAACACTGGAATAGGCTGCCTGGAGGAGCTGTGGATGCCCCGCCATGGCAATGTTCAAGGTCAGGCTGCATGGTGCTTTGAGAAAACTGAGCTAGGGCAAGGTCATAGAATCGCAGGACCATTTAGGTTGGAAAAGACCCTGTTGTGGCTTCAGCTGCGATAATTTTCTTCCTAGTAGCTGGTGCAGAGCTGTGTTTTAGACTTAGTATGAGAGTAATGTGGATAACACAGATGTTTTGGCTGTTGCTGAGCAGAGCTTACCCTAAGTCAAGGACTTTGCGGTTCCCTGTGCTCTGCCAGTGAGGAGATGCACAAGAAGCTGGGAGGGAGCACAGCCAGGCCAGCAGATCCAAACTGGGCAAAGGGATATTCCACAGCACAGTGTGGTGATCAGTACAGAAACTGGGGGAATTGGACTGGGAGGGGCTGATCACTGCTGGGGGATGGTTTCCCAAAGTCCTTTAATACCTAAACTGTGATTCTATGCATAAAATTAGTGTATGTTTGTGTATTGTGTTGGTGTTCTGCAGATTTTTAGGAAGAAATACACCAACGTTTTTTGCACTGCTCGTGTGGGTGATCACTTTGCAGAAGGCTGGTGTGCTAGTTCCAGCTGCAATAAAGCTCATTTTCTTCATAGTAGTTAGTAGGGGGCGATATTTCAGATCTGTGCTGGAAATTATGTTGATAATACAGGAAAGTTTTAGTTGTTGCTGAGCAGTGCTTACACAAAGCCTCTCACCCCAGCCCACCCGTGAGCAGGCTGGGGGTGCACAAGGAGCTGGGAGGGGACAGACCTGGGGCAGCTGACCCCAGCTGGCCCAGGGGGTGTCCCACACCATGTGGTGACATGCTCACCAACAAAACTAGGGGGAAGGTGACCAGGGGCTGCTGCTGGAGGATTGGTTGGGAATCACCCCATTGGTGAGCAATTGTTTTCATTTGTATCACTCCTTCTTGTGTTTTATTTCTCTCTGTGTACCCACTTCCCCTTCATCACTCTNTTTTTCCCTTTTTTTCTTTTTTTTTTTTTTTTTTTTTCTCTATCGTGACTGCAGTAATGGGTTGTGGCATGGGAAGCTGGATCCACACTGCCTGAGACAGGGGAGATGGGAGCACCATTCCCTGAGGGGACCAGTAGCATTAAAGGATAGGCAGCTCTGCTTTGTCTTACCAATTGTAAACTTTATTCCTTGTGGAGTCAGAATGACCTTTAATTTCTTTGAAATAAAAATCTGTGCAAATATGGTGAGTAATTTGCATATACAATGTGATATCTATTTTTATATCCATTCCAAATATGAAAGGATATTAATGTATTGGAGTGGGCCCTTCCATCTGATAATATAAAATTTCATTGCGATTCAGCATAGAAATCCATCAGAAAATCTCATAACTCTCCAAACTGCTATCAGTGTTTAATTCACACAGGGCATGGCATAAAACCTTAATCTGACATGCAAATGAACATAAATCCCTGCATAATACTCTCTCTACACAATCATCATTGTAAATGTGCCCTCATCTTTAGTACCCCAAAATAAAGATCTATTCTGACAAGACAAAGCCCTGCCGATAACTTCTGAAAGTCAGTTAATGAAAGACTTTAATGAAAGGCAGGGTCATGACAAAGGGCTTCTTTCCCTCTGCAAGGCATTTCAAGCCCACAAGGTGCAGCTGTTAGCCCTCTTCTAGAGACAGCTTCATGACAAGGATTCCTGGCTATTAGATTGACCACAGTCCACTGATTTGGGGGATTTAATTCTTATCCCAAGTCCTGTGTGCCTTGTACACAGAGCCCTATAAAAATGCACCCGATTTGTTCCCAAAGCATCTCCTTTCAGAACTGTATCTCCTGTGAAAATATACCACCCCAAAACAGCTGGTTCTGGGGACGAGGAGCTGGTTGTTGTTGTTGGTAGTGGTTTGGTTTAGTTTTTGTTTGTTTGGTTTGTTTGTTTGTGTTTTGTTTTGGGGGTTTTTTGTGCTGTGCACAAAGAAACCAGAACAGACACTATGCTTCACCCTATCAGCAGGTCAAATATTGGGTTTGCTCTTTTTTGAATATAAGTCCTTGATAACATGACCAGAACACTTAAGTAAAAGCACTGGAAGACCATCCACTACTGACAGGGACTAACAGAGATTGATTTAAATTTGCTCCAGCCAACCACCCCTGTTGATAAACCCACTGCAGAGAACAAACCCTGAACAACTTGGGCCATGGAGGAAGGAACCCAAGACACTACAAGAGTTCATCCTTGAATGCTCTCTTATTTACAGGAACTCACACGAGGGGAAACCATGCTTCAGCTGGAAAAATGAATGAAACTAAGATTTAACTGTAACTTCTGGAGGCACCAAGCTCAGTGAGAAGACTGAAATGTGGAGATGAAAGCCCAATGAAAAACATTCCAAAATCTCCAAGCAATATTAAACTAGAAGAAATAAAACCACCCAATTTTAAGGCACATATGTACGGAAAATATCATCACTTTCTCAGTGTTGCAGACAGTTAAAATGAAACCCAAAAATCAGCTGATTAGCACAAAAGATACTTTCAGAATAATCATGTGATATGATAAAAACCCCAAACATCCTACTGTATCCATTTCTCATGTAATATGAGAAAATACCAGTTTAATTTATGTAGTGTGAAAGCTGACAATATGTTCTGCAGTTTGTTTAAATAGCTAATGTTCTCACATTAGGTGTAAATTAATTTTGACACTAAAAATAAATGTAATAAAAATAATTTGAAATCCAATAATTCAAGATGCTTCTGACCAGGACTCATTGCTGCCTTACTGTTCCTAGTGCAGCCATGAAAAATGAACTTTTGGTAGAATTCTGGAGTTTAATTAAAAAAATTTAGTTTAAAAACCATGTGTGAATTTGCATAGAAATGCATGGAGGTTTGATTCTCATTAAAAGATATTCCTTTTCTTTTAAAATATCATGTTTCCTCTCATCTTTAAAAATAAAATGTCTTTTTACAGTTTCATAATTTGCCATGAATTTGAGCTTCAAAATGGAAACACAATGAATGTTTAGCTTGAATTTCACTTTATTTTGAACCAGAAAGCTGGGGTTTTGTCATTGCCTTCACAATAACCAAAAATGGAAATTTACAAGATGTGCATCTGAAAATAAAAAGTGAAGCAAAATGTTATTTCAGAATGAAAGATACATACTTCATCTTCTCAGGAAGGTTGAAAGTTCAACTTTGATTTTGGTAAAATAAAAAGTACAACCAAATGTAACACATTTCTAGGAAAAAGAAAAGTTTGGTTTCCATTAAAAGAACCTTTGGTGTGGACCTCTCAGTGAGCTCTCCAGGCTTGAGGCACTTTAAGAGTGCTCCAGAAGAAAAGCCCAGTTTGTGTGTCTGATCTGGAATTTAACCTCAGGAGCTGCAGAGACACTACAGTGAATGTGAGCCATGGCAGTGACACGTGTGAGAAAACACATTTCAGACAGTGAAATGTGCCTGCAGAGCAGAGCTGGTGCAGCTCCTGCACCCTCAGCCCCACTGGTGCGCCCAACACGCTGACCTTTACAGCCTGACCGAGGACACAGCTCTGCACACTGAGGTTTCTGCAATGGTTTCTCACTGCGCCACTGCAAAAATAGTTTTCCTGTGTGTTACAGCTTGCTGACCAAAGCTCCTGCCCCCAACTCAGCAGCTCAGTTTGGTGGCTGTCTGCCTCTACAATGTTCTGCACCATTTGCAGCGTCAGGGAAAACATTATTTAAAAATACGGCGGTGTTGAAAGATCTGACTGCAATATAACGTGATGTAAGACAAGAAGTATATACAGCATGACCCTTGTTGGGCAATTTCTGGACACACCAGTAAACTCTGATAAGCAAAAAGAGGTGATTTGGGGGTGCACTCACAGGCTGATGAGATAATGTAAAGCCACCCAGGGGCAATCTTGTCTGTAAGGAAATCATTGCAATAACAGTAAAAAAAACCAGCCCACAGTATACTCTGTGCTCACAGGAATGTTACAGCACAGACCAAAAAAAGGGAATCAAATGCCAGCTCATCTGAAGAGCCAAATATCTATTTTCAAACTTTAGCTCTGAAGTTTAAATATCATAGTTAGAGTAATCAGAAAGGTCAGAGAGAAGAGAAATAAAATAATCAGCAGGAAGCATAAGGCACACTTCCCTTTGGATCCTCACCTTTGTTACACTTTTCAAATCCTTCTTACTTCCACAAACTAGGGATAATTTTCTCATTTATCTGAGTCAGGAGTTTTCCTGGTGACTCTGCCAGAACCAAGCTTTCTCTTGGTGCCTTCTGCCTCCACTGCAGATCCAGAAACTTGTCCACACACTTGGGCCATGGATCTCCCAGAGCCTTTGGCTCCCTGCATCCCTCCACCTCTCCATCCCTGCCTGAGGGTGCCCCTCCTGCTGCACTGTGCCTGGTAACTTTTGCCAGCTTTTGCATTAGATGTGCCACCCTTGTTAGTCATCAGCAGCACTTAGTGCTTTGGCAGGCTCCAGAGGACACAGAGAGGCTTTCTTGTTGTCCAAATTCAGTTAGCCCTGCTGTTTTTGCTGATTCAAAGTGTTTTCTTATGCATTTAGCAAGGATCCTGTAAGGTCTGCTGACAAAGCATCTTGAGAAGTGAAACTGCAGTATAAGTATTTGTAAATGATGCAGGGGAACCTGGGGACCCAGATTCGAATGTGCAGAGTAATTTCTATTGTGGATGCCAATGGTAAGCCTAAAAAATAAAAAGCAAATACTCCATGATCTAAAATGCCTTAGAAGGGATATCCATTAAATTTCAGGACAATCCATATTCAAATGGATTTCTGACAACATCCAATCTTCTGAACGTCCTCCTGCTCCTGTCAGCAAAGCACCAAACCAGCACAAATGTACCTGCAGTGGTGCTCCTCAGTCTGCCATGCTGCAGGAAATGCACCATTTCTTGTCAAGAATGAGCAATGAACACTTAGCATTGACAAGTTTAAACATTCAGAAGGGGTGATAACCTAAACTTTGACCCCAAGTTTATTTTTAAAGGTGTGAAAAACGCAGGATGCTATTCAGTTCACCTCTCCTAGCCCGCTGCATGGCGCCGCTGATGTTCAATCAGTTTCCTAACCACCAGAGGGAGTCCCTGGAAACCAGCACTGGAGGAAGCGGAATTAAAATTCATATTTTCCACTGAAGTCTCCAGAATACTAATCAAGACCAACAGATAAAGCAATCCATGCAAATCTGATTGACGGTGATTGCTTGGCAGGGTTGGGCTCTTTTGTCAGTAGAGGTGGAGCAGAATTTCAAACACACCACCAGGATTTCACACACACAGTCACGCCGTGTCCTCCTCAGCCGGGCAGCTGAGCACGTTCAAGGGCAAAAGCTGGAGGCTTGCAGAGCTAAAATCACCTTTTAGGAGATTACTTCCTTCCTGAACGGCAGT
Organism: Cyanoderma ruficeps; assembly: GCA_008694505.1. Taxonomy (NCBI): domain Eukaryota; kingdom Metazoa; phylum Chordata; class Aves; order Passeriformes; family Timaliidae; genus Cyanoderma; species Cyanoderma ruficeps. Next base: position 40,543,573 of record VZDJ01007753.1, on the reverse strand, counting down.
ACAGCCCCACGCTGCTCCACTCTATCACGCAGTTTTTGCTCCCTGCTGTGTGGCAGGGACTGCGCAGCTTGTTGGGCCACCAGCCAGCAGCACGGAACTACAGCCACTCACCTCCAGGTGAGCCCTCCTCGCCCCGTGGAGAGGAAAGGAAAATGCACAATTATTGTAAACTAGATGCCTAGCATTTAAATGGCTGAAATTCACTTAAATGAATCCCGTTTTCAGCTGTACTGCTTCATTAGAATTAACTGGAGAAAACACAAGTCATTGCCACAAGGGTCTGAGACTCTGCTTGCAGAAGGCAACACAGCCCGGAGCTTTTGAGTCCCCGACTTGGTGAAAAAAAAGATGCTGGATGACCACAGATAGTCACCTAAGAAGGCCATTAATAGACTTTGTGTGAGCTCCCCAGGGATTACCAGCCAGCAGGAGAAGCTGCTCTACATGCTTTGCTGGCAGCAGCATATGGCAGTTCACTCGGTGGCTGGAATTAAGCAGACTTTCCCCTCAGCTGAGCCTGCTGCTGGAGAAGGTTCCAGAGCTCTGCCCTGCCTCCCCACCTGCACCACTGGCTGTCCCTGCACAGTCCCCTGCTCATAAACTCTGTGCTTTGACCAGGAACACCTTTTTACCGAGTGCCGTTTGCACACTGAACCATGGCACATAGTGACAGCATAGTTTTAAAAAAAAATTCAAAATACTATCAATTTTATCAGTGAAAAATCCTCTTAGCAATGTATTCCTGACTGCAACCTTTATATGTGTGAATATCTTCCTAAATTCACTTCTGGTGAATTCTAAATTCAATTCTGGTGAATTTAGGAAGATAAAATCAAAAAAATTTGCCTGCAAAAAGCCCACCTGTTTGCAGAGCTCAGGCAGCCAGAGAAGTGATAATCTGATGTGCAGTGCTCATGTGAACACATATAGGGACATGCACAACACACACGTATTCCTAGGAGTTCTCATTAACTGCCCCAAGGAAATCCATGGAGCATCACTAAAAATACACCTTATACGCATCAGTTTCCATGTCCCTAATTTATTATTGTTAAACTAGAGGTTCAATTATCATTGTAGTTACTAATTAATTACACCATAATTGGAAATCATTAATTCAGTCATTAGAAAGTTTGGAAGAAGACCATAGTAAAATTGTCAGGGACCAAAGAAGGATGCCTAGCATCAATCCTTTAGTCAGTGATGAAATAGAGAGGAAAAATGGGATGAATTTTGTGTTTAGGGACACCTAATACATAACTGACTGTACCGAGAGCATCTGTTACTGTTTCTTGACCACACAGACATCCCAGCTCAGGTATGAAACCCAGTGCTACAGATGCTTTTAGTTCTACTCCCATTAACAGGAGGATAATGGTCCCACAATTACAAATTACTAGGAATTGCTAGGAAAAGGAAGGGGAATAGATAAATTAGGGTGCAGAGATAAACTATTATAGAGTCTGGCTCTTAGTTGAGAATACAAGAATTCTATTAAATAAAAAGAAGCAACCAAGGCCAGGCTGGATGGGGCTTTGAGAAACTTGATCTAGTGGAAATTGTCCCTGCCTATGGCAGGGGACTGGAACTAGGTGATCTTTAAGGTGCCTTCCAACCCAAACCATTCTGTAAATAGTCTCCAAATGAACACTGACCAAAATCTGGCCTATACTGCTTGCACATAATTTACTGGACTTGTTAAATTTTGGTAATTAATTTTTTTCCTAATATATTCTAATATATTAGAATAATATGATATATTCTTCTAATACATTCTTCTGTCACTGACTACACTCTAGTGAAAAAACCACAGTGAACCTTCTATCACTGAGCTCTGGAAACTTTTCCAGTTTGCACCACACTCAGAAAAACATGGGTTTGAAGGCAAAGGTGCAAGGGAACTTTGCTATCACAAGTCAATGCGTGCAAGTTTCTCTTTAATCTCTCAACCATTTTTTTACCACACGCAGTTTCCTTCCTGAAGTGGTTTTGGGTAATTCAAGAAGAGTCCAGCACAGCAAAAAGCATCAGCAAGAGCCTCCAGAGGCTTTAGGTTAAAAAAGCTCTTCAAAGAACCGAGGCACCTTTTGTTCCAGACATTGGACAATGGCTGTGGTGCTGCTGCTGCTCCGAGCAGGGATTCAGTGGAGTCCTGTAGGAAAGTGTCTGAGATGCACACAAGCAACATGTCATGGGGTTTTATTTGCATGATACTGAGAGAACACTTTAGTGCCCTGGAAAACTTTCTGCTGTGGATCCCTACCACCTGGGGCACTCAAAAACTGAATTGAAAAAATGCCTACTTCTATAGAGCAGAATAATTAAATAAGGGCTTGATACTTCCTGACAGATGAACAATAGAAATGATATTTACAGTTCTAGCACTGAAAGGAGTCTGTAATCCCAGTTTATCTATTCACAAATAAATCAATTCACCTCCTGTGCTCCAGTCAGCTGGAGCCAAGCTAATACAGAAGATTAACCAGTTTTACTCACTGCTTCTCCTATCTGGGCCAACTTCTTCCAGTTCTGGTTTTAAACAGGCTTCTCTTAATGTGAAGTGTACCCAGGTTCCTAGAAATTGGTTAGAGCCTAATGCTGATAATGCAAGGGTTATGGGCTTGATCCCTGTATGGGCCATTCACTTCAGAGTGGGACTCAATGATCCTTGTGAGTCCTTTCCAGCTCAGAATATTCTTTGATTCTGTCAAGTGTCATATATCCAGTTAGGAAGCCCAGGTTAACCTGAGGAGAGGGCACCTGAGCAGTTTGGTAGCAGGGGAAGCCTACAAGCAAGTGTTTATTATGCCAGGAGAAGTCTGGTTATTTTGGAAAGCAGGGCAGAGGGCTCGCACAAGGACTGTCATCCCCCTCAGCACAGGAAGAAGTTTTGGGAATTAAACACGGTGAGTGGTCCTGTGGCTGAGCTGATATTTTACAGCTGGGGGTCACAAGGGACTCCTGCCCTCAGAGGGTTGGACAGAGACCTGTTGAACACACAGTGGGGCACTGCCTGGGGTGTGCCTTTCACTGGCTGCTTCAAGAAAATAAATTCCCGCCTCGTTTGCTGGGGAACAGCTCATCCCTGTCCAACTGGCAAAGAAAGAAATTTATTTCTGTAGTAAGCAATATACTAAAAGATCCTGTATGTCACGTGGATTTTTCTGGAACAGTTTCAGTGATAAAGCAGTGCAGCAGATGAAAGGAAAAAGCTCATCATCTTATTTGAATTTTCCCTCCCTCTTCATTGACTTACAAAGCACAGCAATTTAGATCAGAAACCCCCTTATCTGCAAAACATTTTTGAGTGACGGAAGTTTATACTGAAACTGGTGTAGGCATGAGTCTGGAAACATTGTGAAATTTATTTCTCTAAACCTTTCTCTGGTGTTTTTGAAAGATGTCGGTCAGAAAACATTTATTCCCCTGGGAAAATTTCTGTTTTAAAGAAGCAGAATTTTTTTTTCTATTTTTCACATGCACGCAATTAACCATTGCCCACAGGCTGCTATTGTGGCTCGCCCTAGGTCTAGCCTAGTCTGATCACATGGACCATATTTACACTAGTGAGTCCAAAAGTTTGTTGTTTACAAGTTCTCTGTGTCTGGATTATAAATAGGAATGACGTCTGGAATGACTTGGTTCAAAGACCTGCAGCAGAATGCAGCTTATGATTCTGCAATACCTATCCCATCTGAAGTTACACGACTTTAAATGCTGGTAGCCCTCTGAAAAGTAAAATGTGCACAGAATACACCATCTTAGGGCTTTATAATCTGCACCAACACCTGATAGTGTGGGAAACGAGCCCGCAGTGCAGCATGTGAAGCACCTTGTATGGAGCATGGATCTCTTTAGCCCAGCACAGTTTTGGAACCAGCTGGCTGCAAGTGGGCATTGTGTCCTGTGGTGGGTCCCTTCCATTATTGATGAGCTATTTTATGTATTATGCAGTGCTGTAATGAAGATGAAGTCTTTTGTCTTCCCACACTGTGTCCTCTGTGGTGCTGCAAAGTCTTGGGGCAATATTATCAAATAAAACAGGCACTGCTTTGTAGAAGATGAATTCAGATGACTGAATCTCCCAGAAGTTACACTTTACTGTCACTGAAAAACTGAGGGATGCAGGACTAGTTGGCAAAATGTTAATGAAAAAATGAACTGAATATAACATAAGAAAAAAGAAATAAAAAACACTGTGTACATTTTTTTCCGAAATCCAGTGCACCATAATCCTCACACACATCCTTCACTGACAGAAGCCTTGCAAACACTTAGGGCATCTAACTAGGAGAGAGAATGTATGGTACATTCTGCCAGTTTATCTGCTATTTGATGAATCAAAGCTTTATTCTTTTATTTCTCCAAAGTGTTTTTAAAGAACTTTCTCCCAGAAATATAGACATGTTGTCACTTCTGAAAAAGGATAAGAGCAGAATGACTGAAGGAAAGGAAAAAGATCTCAAATTCCGAAGAACTTAATAAACTCCAGCTTATGGGAAAAGAGAAATACATGTCAAATAATCCACAGTGGTGGAAAAGGCAGCAGATCTTCAAACCAGAGGAAGAGGAGTGAGGAGCAATCCTTCTGACTATAAAAATGCCCTCCCTGCAGAGGTAAGGCTGGGTCTGTGAAGCTGAAGGCACAGGGCTAAACTCTGCACACTCCATGACCTATGTCTGTATCGTGTGGTCTGTAAGACACTTAGAAGAAGAAAATGGCTTTCTTACAAGGAATAAATAAAGAAATAAATCACTATTAATTTTCTTCAAACCTCTCTCCTTCTATTTCAAGCTTTCCTCCAACTTCTCTCTTCTTAGTCAGATAAGGCAGCTGACCTCTAACTATGATTAACTGTGCAACGAGCCCTCTGCATCAGGCCTTTCAGCATGTGGTGTTTACATTCAGAAATGGAATTTTCATACACTGCAAGTCAACAATAACTATCTAAGCCCCCAGGGCACAGGTATCAAAAGAAAAGCAGAAGTTCACAATACACTATATTCACTATGTCACAGGCAGCATTTACCAACAGCCCAGATCTTAATTCTTCTCCAAGAGGTACCAAGTCTTTAAGGCATGGAAGCCCAAGATGCCCTCAGAGCTGGTCACGCCAGGCCACAAAGATGAACCACTGCCTCCTTATGCAACATGGGAACATGCAGGTGCTGCCACCACACAGCTGGGACTCAAGGTCTGAAGTGAGCAAATAAGAAAAGAAAAAGATGAAGAATTCCTTTGCTTGTCCCCAGAAAATTGGGGAACAAGAAAGGAGAGGAAATAGTCTCATTCCCCCTCTCCCAGAAGTGTAACCACTCACTGGGACAAGCATGAAATGTACAGGCTCCATTAAGCCCTGCAGAAAGTTACTTTCATTACAGGCACCACTGGCTTTCCTACAAAATTATGGCAGGGAAGAACTTGCCCATTTTAGCTTACTAATGTTCTCACATTATGTCCTGCTCCAATAACCATGCTGCCCTGCCACCAGTTATTGCATTTAGTAAATCTAAGAGGATGTATGCCCTGAAAACCATGACACATCAAACAGCCTGGGGGCATGATCCGTGCAAAATTCTTCCACAGTCTCCTGGGGCAGGAAGGGGTGATGCTCTGCCCCAGTGAAACCTGGCTGCAGATCACAAAGTGAGATGCTGACACCCTACCTTGTACCAGGTAACTTATGCCAAAGGCCTGACTTCCCAAAGTGCACACCCATGAAAGAAAAACAATTAAATGGGAAGTTGTTTGTCATATTAATGGTCTTACTAAATGACACCATTAAAGCACTGTAAGCAAGAGATTGGTAATGAGCAAGTCAGTGTTATCATTTGTTCTCATTTTGCAGGCTGGCTCAGGGCCAACATTTCTCCTTTTGTTTGTAAGGGAGAACAGATTAAAGAGATGTATAAGGAAATCAAAGTAATTAGGTACGTAAACAAGCTGGCAGGCAAACAATTGTGATTCAGGAAGGCAACTGTCAACCTCTAAAGGAAGGATGGTACAGATTTGTAATACTATTTCAGTTTTAGTCTCATTTTATCTGATTTTGGATTACTCCTGACCTAACCATTAGCATCCTTACAAAGCAGAAGAATGAGCCAGGTCTGTGTTCACCTCTTCCAAGGCTTGCTTTAGCCCACCCTGGGGACATGCACTGGGAGAAGCTCCCACCACAGCACTGAGAACATGGACACCTGTAAGGTGGCCAGCTGTCCCCAAGAATATGAGTACATCCACAGCAGAAACACTACAAGCCAAAGAGTTCAGGCTATGACTTTTCTCCCAACTTTTTCCAACTCTGGGATGTCACACTCCTGGGAAGACACCTGCCTCAGCATGGATCTTGACATGTAACCTGGGTAAACAGAGTCTGGCTGTAGGATCTGGTTCAGCCCATTTAACCTTTGGCATTTAACAAAGCACTTGGTTTAGTTTTCACCCATGCAGTCAGAACAGAGAGATGAGTGCTTGTGGTTGTTCTTGGGCATTGTAGTTTCTCTTGTGAAGAAGAGAGACAGGACAGTAATTCCCATCACTAGCTCACAACTATGTGTTCATTTGAAGTGACCCAGTCATTTGAAAGTCAGCACCATCTAAAAATTATTTCCAACTCTCCAAAACATAGACTGATACCATTTTTTCAAACTAATTCAGCTTAATGCACCATTCAAAGCCCCACACCATTACTTTGTGACTAGTTATTTTCCCAAATGTAACAGTACCTTGACTCCACATCTGCTGAAGATATGATACAGTCTCACATCTTCTGCTGTAGTCTACCATGATTAATTTTAGTTTATGGAAGTGGGTGGTAGGAAGAAGGGAGAAGCAGCCATGGAAGCCAGAATCTATTCAACTAGGGGAGGATCAGCAGAACCCAAATGTAATAATGTCTGTGGGGAATATAGGAAAAAACTAAACATCAGAAATAGCACGTGCCAAGCAGTACACACAGAATATTCCAAGCTGCAGAACAGCAGATAGGGTTTGCTGCCCTGTGAATGAGGCAGAGGGAGCTTCTGTTTCACCCTGTGGTTTGGTGGAGCTTTTTATGAGTTGTATGAGCAGTTCTGGGCATACAAATGCACCCCTTAAAGCTGCCATTCATCTTCATAAGCACACGGGCAACTTTAATACATGGATGCATAGATATAATAAATATGGGGGTTTTTCCTAATGATTTTTCCGTATGAAAAAAGCAGACCCTAATGCAGCATGAAGGCAGCAGAATGGATGGGATATGCAGGCAGTGGCAGTGCCTGGAAAGATATGTAGATATGTGTGTTTGTATGAATCCCTATCCACATTAATTCATGCCCACAAAAGCTTAAGGGCTATAGAAGCCTGGAAGACCAGATAGGAAAAAACATTTTATAACTTATATCCATGATGTGCTTTTGCTGTCAATTTACATGCCGAGATCACTGCAGTACCAGAAAAACTTCTGATGGTACCAAAAGCTTCATTCTAATCCATTATTAATGTGCAGCTAATATTGAAAAGAAATACCTCTGCAAATAAATTTCATAATTAAAAGAAGAAAAGAGAAATGAATATTTTTGGAATTTGTTTCAAAGAATCAGAGGATTAAAAAAAAAAGCTGAAATTCTCTTTAATCAAAATTTCAGTTTTTGACAAGTTCAGCTGTAAAAAATGGGACAACTGGCAATCTTTGATTAACTGGCAATCTTTGAATAACGTGGCATACACGTTATGTATGAGACAAAAAGGGTTGCTGAAGACTGACTTGTTTACCAGACCATTCTTTTTTGTCCAGAAAAGAAAGTTTTTTATCTGTGACCCAACTGATGTCTTTGAATATAACAACTACAAACTCAAAATACAAACTCTTCAGCATGGACCAAAATTTAAACCTGCAAAGCATCTAAAGCACACTTTTGGTGTGCTAAACAAATTAATTAAAAAATACCCCAAAAAAGGCAAAATGCAAATTATTGCTGGCTGTATACACATAAACTTCTCAGAAATTTAATAGTCTTTCCAAGTGCTCAAAAATACTTTCATAAAAATACCTGTTGTTCATTGCTAGGTGTAGCTAACAGAATTTAAGACAGTTTCTTGTATTTTAGCTTATGAGCAATAAATTCTTATCCTGAGACTTGTGTTTCCACAAGGCACCTCCCTTTAGCAAACTCAAAATCCTGCAAAAACCTCACTCCCTTTTACAGGAAGAAACAGATGGGAAAAAACCCAACCCAAATTTAAGGGCTTTTGGAAGAAAGCAGACTCATCACAGACACCAAACCAATCACTACACCCAGATCATGGTCAAAGAATCCAAATTTGGAGGTCTAAAAGGGCTGGGTACATCCGAGCAGACAAAGAGCTCTGTACTCTTCAGAATTTCATGAGTTTAGGACTGGTGAATCTTGGCCAGATTTCCTCGTGAAGCCTCCTGCTGTGGCACAACTACAGCTGAAAATATTCAAGATGAAGAAAGCAGAATTAAGTCCTCAGTACTTCTAAATATAGCTAAGAATTTGAAACACGTCTTGATTTTTGATGAGTTTTGTATTTGCCAGCTTAACAGAACAGAAATAGCAAAATAAAAAAAATCTGAACTCTTATATTACAAGTACACCTTTTAGTAAGACGTATTTGTGTATTGGTGTTTCAGTTTTAGTCTCATTTTATCTGATTTTGGATTACTCCAAAAAGAGGTCTCTCTAAAGAGCTGCTGTCCATCACCAGCGAGCACTCCAGTGAAACCTGGATGGCAGCAAGTGATGCAAACTTTGACTCACCGTGTTTGCAAAAGGAAAACAGGGCTGTGTGTGTGCTTTTTCAGGGAAAAAAAAAATTACACCACACAAGGACTGCTCTGTTCCCAGCCCAGGAGCTGCAGAGAGGTCATAGGCATGTAACTGAGGGCAGTGCTTCATCCAGATACCACAAACCAGAAACTGGTTTCCATGGAGAAACCAGGGCTTTATTTTGGGCCCAGTTCAAGCTAATGCAATGACAAATTCACAGAACAGCAAAATTCACCACAAACTACTTCTACAGTCAATAGAGTATTCAATAACCAAGGTGTCACACACTCCTCTTTTGGAAAGCTGACCCACAAGAGCCAACGGCTGAAGCTGGCCCAACACACTGGAAATACCAGCACTGAGTCCTATCCTGGAAGATTTTGCTAATTTTACTCCAGCTTATGTCTATTTAAAGTTTTATTCTGCCATCTCATATGTAAAAAACCACATATACAGATCCACATAAATCAGGGGCTACCTGCCTGCTGAGGCATTCCCAAATAGCTATTGATTTCCTATGGTGAGTTAAGGCACCATGAAAAATGAGTAGAAGGGGAAATAAAAATCTGAAAACATGTGCAATTCATACCACAGCAAACACTGATCTAAAGGCTAAGGTTTTTTATTATAATGTGTTTTATAATGGCATAATATCCAATACAACTGCACTAGGTGATTGGTAACAAGCATTTTAAAACGTCACCGACTAACAGAGATTAATTTACCTCCATCTTGTGAGTTCATGATATTCAGAGCAAACAGCATTGCATTGGAGAACGTGGTAGCCTCTTCTTTGCTTGCAAAATTCAAGCCATAGACCTGCCGTGCGTCGCGCCATTGATGAAAGGTGGGTGTTGCTTGATTGTACTTCAGTCCTTTCACAATTGAGTAATTAATCACTACCTGTGATTTGAAATAGAGGGGAGAGGATTAACAACAGCTCTGTTTTCAGTGGGAAAAACCCTTGTGTGAAGGTTACTTAAATGGGTTAAGGCCGTTCCTATGGCAGCTCCTACATGGCTGCACAGTCAGGCATGTTTGTTTCAGTGACAGAAGACCCACATCTGAGGGTGAGATTCACAACAGTTCAGTTCAGCCTCAGGGACTTGCAAGCCAGTTTTGCAAAATCTATTACCTGCTCGTGTTTTCTACAGCACCTCCACAGGATGCAGCTGTGCAGATGCTGCAAACAGCTGTCAGGAGCCAGGGCCAGCAGCTGTTTCCATCTTTTGGAGGATGATCATGCACAATTGTTAGAAAAGGAGCCAGACAGAGCTCTTGGCACTAACCTTGCCCTATAGCACATGAATGACTCATTGCACCAGTTTTGCTTTCCTCCTCCCATGTGTCTGACCACCACCAGCTTCTCGTGCTTAGACTTTTTCTTTAGAATCAGGCAATGACAAACCCAGACAACCACTCCTCTCCCACGTTCTCCCTTGCTGTACGTGTGGTGTTTTCCAGGTAAGAGGTGCCTGCGGCAGAAGGCTGCTGCTTTTGAAATTTAATCTGCCAAAGACAATGCCCTGTTTATCCTTGGGCAGGGCACTGGGACACCCAGCTACACGGTACAGCTTGGGTTCAGACGGAAACCTCCAAAGCTAAAAGTGTAAGCTGTTCCAGCTAAGGGTGGAGAGGCAGGAGTGTCCACTGCACCACTGTACCACTTTGTACACAGAATTTATGTTAGAGGTGGATCCCACATACCAGAAAACCTACCAATACTTGTTTTTTCTGCAGTCTGACCAGCATTTTTGGAACGTTTTCTGTTAACACTATGATTGCAACTTAAAAGCTTCAGTGTATTTAATTAACCCAACAATATTTTTGGTAGATGACCAACAATTCTTAATTATAGCAGGCAGAATTTTAAAACTGATTTCAAAGATTAACGACTCCTAGCTCTGAGTTTTGAATATTCAGTTAATTGCCAGTTTAAACTGGCAGAGAAACATTAGATGAGCACCTAATAAGGAGCAAACTGTTTTATACACATTAGTATTTTTGAAGGATAATATTATCTCATTGATATAGTTAAGAGATGCCTTGTAACTTTACTATGTTAATATACAAAAAAAAAATGGAAACCAGCAAAGAAGCCACTAGTCCCCTAGATGATTACAGATATAATCTTATTTCTAGGATGCATTTACTTACAGAGCCAGCATTAGAGAATGATGTGGAAGACAGTCTTTGAATGGTCTAGCTTTAGGCACAAATATGATGGCGCAGCTGTTGCACTCAAACCAGTATCATTACTAAGGCTCCATAAAAATGTATTGAGAAGCAATCAGATCCACACTGCTTTTTCTGACACGTTTCATTGCGAAATTCCTGACCTGTAAGCCAAAGGAAGATGCAGCCCTACATTGGGTGTGCAGGCTCCCAAGAATTAGTACCCTGGAAATGGGAACTGCATCACCAACATGCTGTGCGGGAATACACCCACACCAACCAGAATGAAGTGGAAACTGGTCACAGCAAAGGCATTGAGCTTCCTCTTGTACTTGACAGCTTGGATAGTCTTTTCTCCTTGAAAAACTGTGACATCACTCCCATTCTTCTACTGAGCGTTGGGAGAGCTGTACCAATGTTGTTCACGCTCAAAGAGTCTCTTGAGCATCAAGTAGATTCATGCCTGGATTTCTAAACCAGCAGTTTTAACATGGACCAATTTTACGTCTTCCAACCATTTTTGAGTAGACTAACCAAGGGAAGGCATAGGCAGTATCTTTGAGGAAAAGGTTAGAAAGAGTGTAAGCTTCTACCAGGCTTTCAAAGGGAGTCTTTCTCACCTACTAACAGAAGCCTCTGTCTCAAAGGACACCACTGTCAAAGCCCAAAGAGCACCAGAGGCTGCAGTGCAGCTGTATAATGAAAAGCAGAAATTGTAAAAACCTATGCCAAAAATTGTTTAATGGAAGTCAGGTAAACTGCTCAAAACCTGCTTCCAAGGAACTCCAAGGATCTGCTTTGTTCTGAGGGTTAGACCCCTTTAATTGAATAAAGACAGAATTTGAATGTTGACCTTCAGTAATCATCAGGATGCCCACACATGCAATGCCTTGGCTTCAAACTCAAACCAGAGAGTTTACTGAGAAATCAATCACTGGGAAATGAAACTTAAAATAGCCAGACTTTCATTTTTATCTCCTTTGGCTTGTGTTTATAGAAAATGGAAAAAAAGAGGGGATCTCCTGCTGTTGTTAAGAATGAGTGCACAAAGGTGTCTTGTACAGATGGTGTAGAGATTCTGCAAGGCACATGATGATAATGAAGAGCTTCAGAGCAGTAATTAAAATGAAGGCCTCCCCATTTGAAGCATGGGGTTTTTTACAGGTGCTTCTAAGGGATCTTTACTCTAAAGCTTCATATGTCAGTACGAGAGCACATCCGCCAGGCTGAGCGGACCAAGAGTTCATCCTTTAATCTTTAGTTGCAGGCTGCAATAGGTGAACTGGAGAAGCTTGCACTGGAATTCTTGAAGAAATAAATCATGGATTTGTCCATGGCAAACAGTTCTTCCTATAACTCTTCCCCTAGAATTTGACTTAAAAGCTGAAACATGACATTTTATATGCCACTTTTTTTCTTTTCAACCCTCTTTTAGAATTTTATATCCTCAAACAATGTAGTCTTACTGCTATATCTTACTGATATAAATGTCTGTGTTGTTTTGAAGCCTGCTAAATTCTGTATTTCAATGATCTCATATGCCAAGGAGTTTCACAGACCAGTCATGTATAGCATCATGTTGACACGTTTCAATGTTCCCATCACAATAATGTAAAAAAAAAAGAGATTTGCTTGACTTCTATCCAGTACTCTCCTTCAACCTTTGACCTCAGTTTCAGGTGTGGGCTCCCTGGGACCAACAGGAAATTTCAGAATCTATACAAAAGCTCAAAACCAAGAAGCCCTTCCTTTTGACTGCAGAACAGTGAGCTGTCAGCAGTGATGACTGTGGTGACTGATGGGGCTCACAGAAAAGGGGCTAGAAGGGACAGAGTGGGCTTCAGGGCAACACCTGAGGTGTAAACACAGCCAGGATCATGGGAAGAGCTCCCACACAAGCCTCACCACCAATACTTTTGCTAATTGAACCAGGACAAGACAAATGCTTGTTTCTGCAGAGCATGACATGGTTCAGCAGCCTGGGCCCTGCCATGCTGCCAGCACTCAGGTTTCTCTCTCAGAGAGCAGCCGTGACTGCTAGAACAGCAAGGATATAAAAACTGCTACAGCTGAGGCCGGATGCTTTACTTCTCTTAGGCAGGCCCAAACCTGATGAACTTTGAATAAGTTACAACAGCAACTAATTGGTTTTTTCTTTTCAAAAATTGTGGTTAGCTTATATCACAAGAATCCCGTCCCTGTTTCAGTTTTGGCTTGGCTTCACATGTGAAATGTCTCACCTTTCCCATGGCCGTGTTTCTACATTCACTCCTCAGCCACATGAACACACCAGCCCTTCAGGAGATGTGATTCATGTTTGAGTTGTACCCTCCTCCCTGCCTGTTTGTTCAGCATGTGCCTTTAGGTGACGACATCATGCTGAACTGACATCACTTGGTGTAAACTCCTAATTTTAAACCTTAAAATTTGATCAGGACTCCGGAATGGGGAGCTACTGCTTTCTAGCTTTGTGAACTTCTTGCATGGTGACTGAAGTTCACACATGTCACCTTCACAACAGGCCAAGTAACAACAGCAGCTGGCAAGATGTTATATGGGTGTAAAAGATGTGATTGCAACTGTTGGCTTCAAGAATCACAGAATCATAGAATTGTTAAGGCTGGAAAAGGCCTCAGTGAACACCAAGTCCAAACTGAAGGCCCCAAGGAAACATCAAAGCTCATGACGTTAAGCGATTGTAACACTGATCTGGCCTTAGCTTCAAACCAGTTCTGGCCTCTGTGGCAACTTCAAAGCTTCAAGATCACACCTGTGATTTTCTGAAGGCTCCTGCTCAGGCCAGCATCAGCCTGTGCAAGGCTGCACGTTGTGCAGGGCAGAAAGGGGAACTCAGGTACCCTGGTCTGTGATGTGGCACCGCCTCACCCAGACACACACGGGGAACCAGACCTGGCAGCCACTTCCTGGGGGGGACAAGCATGCTCCAGTTCTGCTGCTCTACAAACCGTGTGTGTCAGTGGGGAACTTTCCAGACACTGTCAGCTAGAGAAGGAGATAAGGTGGTAAGGAGATAAGGCAAGCAGGATGAGAATACAGTGTTGTAAGCTACAGCTCATGCACCAAAAAAGGGATAGAAAAGAGAAAGGCAGCTAGACAGAGACAAGACAAGGAGTCTGCAGAAGAAGATATGTGGGAAATGAAAAAGAAGTGTAATATAAACCAACAAAATTAAGAAAGAAATAAAGCCAGGCAAGGATGAAGCCACTAAGATTACTCTAGTCTGTGCCTTGACAAACAGTATGTAAGGGAAGTTTAAATTGTTCCTCCAAGGTATTGTTGTATTCCATATTTTAAACTAGTTTCTCAACTCTTCAAAAATCTGTGTAGCTTCATTAGCTTCATCATATGCCAAATCACATTTTAGCTGAAGATTGGTCCTTTTCAGATAAATATGTCTTCTCTGGCAAACCAACAGCTTTACTAAAGCCTCAGTTTCAGTGATATTTAACAGAAACCGAGAGCACTCATGAAATGCCTTGGACAGAGAATTATTTTAAATTCATTTCTGTCCTCTTTAAATCCAAATACTTAGCAAGCCTACCAAGCTTATGATTCCATGGGAGACTTATATAAAACATATTAAATTCTGAATCTTGAGACTTTCAGAGTGTTCCTTTGAATATTATTATACTACACTGTCTTGACTTTATTCATAATACTGGATTTTTGCAATCATATTTAAGGGAAACACTTTGTTTCAGGCAGTTTTAGGTGACTAAGGTAAGTGACTATACTTTCTGTTTATTTGAAAGGGGATTTTTAGTCTTTGATCTCCAGAGAAATATATTCTTCTTCCTGTTTTCTTCTGAACTGAGATGATTTTTAGATAGCATGCAGCATCTTTGTAAGTTGGAACATTTGAAAGCAAATAAAATACTACAGTTAATGCTAGGCATGTTCAAAGTGCAGCTTAGGATTTGACTTTTTATTATGTCCTACTCTTTAAACTGCATACTCTGATTAAGACAGATCTCTGGTACTTAGTCTCCCTTACATATATACATATTGACTTTATGACTTCTGCTTCTTTTATACCAGCTGTTCAGTCCCATCTTAGATTGCAGTCACATGAAAATCATTTACATTCACCTGCTGACTATGTATAATAAAGAACTAGCATGGACTGGGACAAAGCAGTACTGGCTTTCATGACTGACTAAGAAGACGTATTTCATTTATTCTTGAAAATATTTTCTCTTTTGAGTGGAACTGCTTTCATATATTGCCTTTGCTCTACAGAGAAGGATAAAAGCAGTCACAAAATTTTGGCAGATGTTTCAAAAGCTCACTGCAAGGAGCTCAAACCAAAATTTAAGCAAAATATTTTTTGCTCAAAACCCACATATTTTTGTTCTGCTTTTCCTTTCTCAGAATGACTCTGTATATGCCTGGTGTAGCAAAGCCATTACCGCCTCCAGTAAGCAACCTGAATAACTCTTCCAGTTGGAAAAGATGCTTAACCCAAGCATCTTTACAGCTGTCAGCTGAGGATCATCAGCATTTCCACAAGCAGATCAATCCATCCAACATTTGGGGCAGTGGAGAGGTGGTGGCACCCTGGCTCCTGCTCTCTGGGCTGGCCTGACCTGGCTCAGCTGGGCTGGATTTGCCCTGCCCCTGCCAATCTCACACCAGCAGCAGTGCTCTCCTCACCTTCCCAGGAGGGAACACCACCCCTGAACCTACAGGCTACCACTGGCCCCACTTTTTCCTGATCCTTGTGCCCCCCAGAGGGCTTGAGGTGAGCACAAGAGATGGGCAGGCTGGGCTGCCACTGCCAACCAGCCTCATGCCAGCACATGGGGGAAGCCCTCAACTCTGAAATTCCTGCTCTAAAATGCAGGTGCTGCACCACTGCTCCTCTCAAGGAAACTTTTGTTTGGGGTCTAACTGTGACACTCAGAGAGCTCTGATGGCATGTGCTGCTCAGCACATCACAAACCAGACTGCCAGGGCCACACCATGGCAGCCCTGGGCTGAGCACTGTACCTTGGTGGCCAAGGGGGTCTGATCCCAGTTCTGAAAATCTAAATCCCATATTATTCCTTTAATACCCAAGGAGGTCCTAAATATCAGTCGGCTGTAAATCAGATCACAGTGTGCGCCTAGGATTTTGAAGTGCATTACAAGGAACTAATTGCTTATCACAGCAATGTAACAACCACACTTTGTAGGACAGCAGTGCAGAACAATTGATTTTTATTTCTATTTTTAATATAGTACTAAAACCAAGTATAAATAATTTGGGGGGAACTGAGAGCAAAATCTGCAGAGTGAATAAGATTCATTTCACAAGAAAAAATTCAGGGGAGAGGGGGGGACATTTAATGTTAAATTAAATAACATTTAAATCTCTTTGGCATCTACCAAACTTTTTTAAAATAAGCAGTAATAATTTGTGATACATTCTGTGTGCAAAAAAATTTATACAAAACCTGAATCACTGGAGTATAAACCGACTAGTAGGTACCTTGCAACGAGCAGGAAATGTTGCATTAGGTACAGAACTGAGGTTACCAAATGAGATCAAAGGTTAATTCACAGGAAACTTGATACGGTTACTCACTTGTTGATCCTGCAGTTTAACTCCAACTACCCTGAAGGTGTTTGTGGCCGTGTTGTGGTATATGTTGATTCTGCTGAATCCCTGCTGCCCAGGTTTGATTGGCACCCATTTCTTACTGGTATCGTCATAGACCATAACTGAAGCTCGGGCTTGGCAAATACTCTGTTCACTGGGGAGAAAAACAAAAAAATCAGGAAAGAAAACAGTGAATTTGCTGCTTATTGCTTATTACTTAAAACTTCTAAAGGAAAAAAAAAACAATAGAAACTATCAGTACTACTTTGAACATATGTTTTATAAGAGATCTGCTAATCCTTTGAATGCAATCTGTTAAATTAAAGCTGACATGTCATGTGTTCACAGACTTAAAAAACCTCCTGTATGCTGCTGTTTTGAACCAATAATCTATTTTATATAAAACATTATGCCCTGAGAAATAACCTGCATCACATAAAAATGATGAAAACTGTCCAACACTATGAATGCTCTATTTATTTTATGTATCTATTGGCAACCGAAGTCTTTTACATTTGCATGAAAACCTACCAATATTTTATAGCTTGCTGACAAAACAAACGTGACACCCATAGCTGAGTTATACATTTAAAACTGGAAGCAAGCAGACCTTGAACCAAAAGCCATGTTAGGTAAACTGAAGAAATCAATTAAGTTAATCCAGCTGACGCCTAATACCCAAACCCGCTGACGCACTTAGAAGTCCCAGAAAACACGGTGCAAAACACACAGGAGTGCTTTTTTCCTTCATCCTAGTAGCAAAGGAAGTGGGGAAGGGGAATAGGGGGAATCCATGAATGTGGATGCATGCCTGCATTAAAGTACATAACCGCTATTTTGTGTAGTGTAAATAACTATTTTCCTCCTTTAGAGTCACAGACATTCCTTAATACATTACCTCTTGTTTATTAGTCATATCCTGACTAACATACGTATAGAGAATCATAATAAAACACACCCCTGAAGGGCAATAAATGCCACTAGCAAATGCTGTGACATGTCAATACAGGCCAGAATTTCTGTTCTGCTCTCCTGACTTCCCAGCCACATTTCTTATACCAGAGGAAATATAAGTTGAAGAAAAAAATGAAACCTGCAAATTTTGGAGATTCAAGATCTTTAAATGTGACAGGGGTTTTCAACAAGCAAATAGCGCACCTTATGATGCATTTATGATTCAGTTAGTGCATCTAAATGAAACTGTTGAGATCTATGTCCTGCAAAAACTTTAAGTTCACGACTGTCCTGTTAACTTTAGACCTATTTATAGGTATGTACACCTCCCTTCCTCAGCACAAGCCATATTAAATAATTTTCCACAATGCAACAGCAAGTGGTTAATCCGCTTTGCACACAAATCCTTTTCCTCCCTCTTTGTTTGGGTTTGCCTCCCTAGCACGCACACGCACACAGAGAAATAAAGGAGAAGCTCCTGGGTGATGCCAAACCATGTTGCTGCACCGCCACTGTGCCAAATTGCACCACTTGTAAATTATACCAACTGCTGCACACCCAGACCTGCCTGACCCCATCACTGTCATCATTTTAATGAAAGGCAGCACGTTGCTTCAAGTATTAAGAGGATCTGGGTTGGTTACAGGAGCAATTTTCAATCATTTCTGATTTGTGGGACTCAAAATGATTTCCACGGCAGATGTATCCCCCATGGTACACTAAAACCTACTGACTCTGGCTTGTTTTGTCAATCACTTTGCACAGCCTCCAGGTAGCCCACAGACCTCCTCCAGGCTGTGGAAAAGAGCCTGGAAAGTCCTCAGAGGATTTATAGAGAGAGCGGTGATGCCAGCAGATATCTCTATAAAGAACAAGGTAGGAAGATTCAGAATAAATTGTATTTTTATTACATATCATAGAAACAGCTAAATTCTGTTACCAGAGCAATATATTTAGATCAGAAGGACTAAACATTATTTTATTTATATTGTTCAGAATTCATAACATCCAGCTCATCCACCAGTTGCTAGAGCTTTGTGAGATACCTGGAGAACAGCTGTGCCTTTGCTGATGTACTAACCCAGCAAACACCTCTCCTTCCTGTTTTTAAAGGTACACTAATGTCTTGTGGCAGCTCCTCCATATCTGACACAAGCGGCTGAGGGATTTGAGCTCCTTCCAGCCTGCCTAATCCTCCAACTGCTGTAAGAGCTGCAGCCTGGCAGCAGTGGCAGCATTGCCTGCATCCTCCAGACCTGCTGGGGGACATCCTCAGTCTGCCTTGGATTCACAGATGGGGAGAATGGGAGAGAAATAAACCAGCAAAATGGCAGGTACACTGGATCCCTTTGTCACATGGGAGTGGAAAGGCTAAAAATAATCCCCAGTGCAGTCTTGTGGATGGATGGTGCCCATCTACCAAGTGTCTTGTGCCACCTCCAGCTCCAGAGGTGGGTGGGGGGAGCATCAGCTGCCCAGGGCACAGAAATCCCCTGCCCAATGAGTGGGGGGCTCCAGGAAAACATTGTTCCTGGGAGAGTCACACGCAGCCAGTGTGACACCACGTCCTTCTCCTCAAGCCTTGCCAAGCACTGCAGGTCCTGCTGTACACTAAAATAAGCAAGAGCACATCATTGGCTTCATCAGAGCAAGTCTAAAACCCAACACTGTCTCCATTTCAGATGAATTTTGAAATCCACGATTACCACGAGCTGCTAAATTAGTCAACACTAATTTAATTATCATCAAGACCTGAGGGCCTTAACACAGCTTTACTCGCAATGCCACACCCCGATCCCAGCAGATACAGCAACTTTGCCTTCAGGCTTTGCTGCCACCAAAATCAGCAGCAAAGGACCTGACACTGTCCCATGGCTGAAACACAGATACAGACTCAGGAGCAGAGTTTGATGCACGACAACCAATTGTTACTGTGACATAAAGCAACAACACATCAAGCTCAATCCCTGCTCTCCTGCAGTCAATGGAAGTTTTTCATCATTCATTTAAATGGAAACAGGGTTGAGCCTGTTATCTGGCCTCCAGTGAAGTAACAGAAAGGAACATAAAACACGAGGGAAATCCTTTCCTGCAAAGCACTTCATCAATGTTTCAACATCCAAAATGCCTCCAGGGACCCATTGCTAGCTTGCTGTCTCACCCTAAATGGAGGTGTAATGCTTTATCCTGCAGACTTTCTACTCTTCCTATGTGTAAAAGGCACAACCATCCCACTGCTGCTTCAAGAGGCGTCTCTGAAAACAGCCCAGAAAGTGTTCCCTTTATAAAGTTCACTGAGAGCCTCTGTATTATTCTCTGTACATTATTTTAAACACAAATCAAGCACCAGTGGTTTCATGAATGTCCAGCAAAATTTTTGGTTATTTTTAGGACCACACATCACTGATACTTATGTCAACTACATGTGACAGGTAATAAATGTGGGGCTCAGTAACACAATTCTGAGTAGCCACATTCCTTCTCCATGAGAAGAGTTTGTTATATATTAGTATTTATATGCAAAATTATGCTTGCACTTCTAGAACTTGCTTTATTTTCCTAATACACGAGAGTTACTGAAAATTTGGTACTTGATGGAGGTTCACCAAATTTCACACACATCAGATATTAGGAGTTCTCCTACTGACATTTTATTTTACATTGATATGCAGTCAGACTCATCCACCTGAGTTCCCAGCATGGGTAATTATGAATAAAAATATATATAAAATTGAATCATAGAGAGATCTTAATTACAAAATCGTTCAGGTTTGTGCACAACATCTACTCCAATTTGCTACACTTTATTATGGGACAGATTAAAGACATCTTATTTAAATGTGGAGGGGGTTCTTCCTAGGGACCCCAAATTCTAATATTCACCCCTTTTTGTTCTGAAAAAATTACATCTGTGGGATGGCAAACCTCTGCACTAGTACCATTTGTTTCCCTGAAGTTAAAGAAAGTCTGCATAGTTTTGTTCACAGGTGATACCTAAAATCGAGTGTTCATGCTTGAGATTTTTAGAATATTGTTTCAATATTAAAAAACTGTAAATTAAGAAAAAAGGTTTGTGGATAAATACTATTTGTTTCATTCTGTGTGACACATTTTGACCCACTCTCATCCATTTCTTCTGTGTGATTAATCTTCAAAAATCAGCAGATTGGTTAAGCTGGATTTAACCCCTCTTGAAAGGGTCAGCATTGACCTTTCTTGCCCAGCCCTGGTGAGAGTGGGCAGCCACTTTGAGACAGTGCTGCAGGGAAGATGCCTTTGTCCTGGAATAACCCTCCTCTTCTCTTCCACCTGTTCAGAACTTGAAAAACACAGTCCTTTCTTCCTGGCTTTTAGTAAGCATATGATTACCAAGATCTACACCCACAAAAGAGCCACAAATGAGTATTGAATAGATAACACCAGGAATCTTGGGAAAGTACCTGTATTTTTTGTGAATTATCACATGACACGTAATGCTCTGGCTTGAGATGGCCTGGCTGACAGCAAGTAATTAAATAGAAGGAAGAAATAGAGGAGGTGATGGGTAACCAAATGACAGAAATTACTGTGGAGGTTGGTAGTGGAGGAGCCATGGATCAGATAGAGAAAAGCTCTCCTGCTTCACTCTGCCTAGCCCAGTGGGTTATCCAAATATACAAGCAAAAAGCTCAGGCTGGAACCACAAAAGGCCTGTCATAGAGAATAAAGAGGAAAAAGAGAGCAAACCATAACATTTGGAGGACAGTCTGGCTCTGAAGGGTCTCTAAAGGCTTTTCCCTCTCATTCCAGACTGAGAAAAAGTCGAGTGGCCAAGCTGCACTGTGCTCCTCACTGACCTGTTTTCTCTACTTACACAGTTATCCTCTTAGGAATAAAACTTTTGCAGAGCTTGGTACCGAGTGACTGAGCCCCCTCTGACCAGCAGCCCTGTGCAGAGCCTGCCATGGAGCAGGGTCTCCCCAGTCCTGCCCTGGACCCCCTGTCCAGCACCAAACCACCCAGAGGTCACCCCTCTGGGGCAATGGGAGAGGCTTAAAATACTTTCTCCTAGAGCCAGGACAAGGTCATACAGCTTTTGGAGGGTCACCAAATCATGCTCACAAAAGGGGCAACAAATATCCACAACCAGCTAACTTTGGGACCAAACACCTAATTCTGTGGGCTTTACTCCAGCATGCCAGGTGGACCTGGACACTTCCACTGTCCGTATTTACACACACAACTGTGTCCTTGGGACAGATATTCCCTTAGCATAAACTCTGAAAGCTCCCTGATAGAAATCAAGATCTCATGCTTTGAACCTGTTAGGGATCTACCTTGTTTCAAATTGCTCATGATTCTTTGACTTTCAAAGATGTTCTTTTCTGGTATTCATAGAAAAGGCAAACATCTATTTACACAAACATTTACCTTATTTTTCATTTCCAGCTCCCATACATCCCCCCTCAATATTTATATTATTAATAATTAAAAGTTATTTTAGACTGATCTACTCACTTATTATCTCACTACTTATTGGTGTGAGAAATTGTAGATACTACTTAGCCCCAGGCTTGCCTTATGACACCTCAGCCCAGAGAATGTGGCAGATAACACACAAGTAATTTAGCACCTTGGTCTACTCCACTGAGTTTGTCACAGGAAACCACACTTGTATAGTTAAAGGTGACATGCAAAAAATTGCTGATGCTGGTTTAATGACAGAATACTCTCAATGTCAGCTTAAACAGCTAATGTAAATCCAAAATCCTATATACAGAGATGTGTGATCTGTGCAGTACAGATCTGTGTTAACCTCAGAATTAGCAAGCTACAAGTCATGTTCCTGCAGCATTTTGAAGTGTACTTCAAACACTAATACAGTAATTTGCTAAACATTTTAATAGCTTTCACTTTTATAAATATAATAATGATGGGATACAGGGGAAGTGTTTCAGTGGTAACCTGAAACAATGGACATTTCTCTCTGACCACTGGATTTAGAGAACAAAAAGCCTGAGAGACCCTCTGAACACAAGACAGTCAGGTCCTTTGGGCTTACATGGAGACCACAGCTGAGATGTGAGCTCTTTACAGATAAAGCTGCTGTAGTGCAGTGGCTCTCCAGCCTTCCCACCAGAGATTCACCACCAGCTCTGCTCATGACCCCACTTCTCCTTGGGAGCCTCATTTCTCCAGGACAATATCAGTCATACTTCTGACTCCTTCTGGGACCCCCTGTTTCAATGTCTACTTCCCTCTACAACCAAAATTGCAGCACAGCCAGTGTCACCATCGTTCACCTTTGTCCACAGCCCTGAGAAACTTCCTCAAGCAATGCAGCAAGACCTCATAGTGAAAATACAGCATTTAGCCACTTGATCACACCAAAGGGGCAGCCCCACGGGGGCTTTATATCCAGAAAGGTACTTTTAATCCTCAATGACACGCAGATGCTTGACTATTTTATAGCAGATATTTAAATAGTAGAAGTCATACTGTCATATATAATACGGACGTGCCACAATGAATACCTCCAGTTGTTTTCTGAGCTCCATTTCCTGGCATTCCCAGAAAAACCAATTCATGGACCCAGTGGTCAGAAGTTCTCAGTTTGCACTCACTCCTGGTTGCCTGCCTGTGCAGAGAGACCTACCCAACAGTGTTGCCCTTGCTCCAGCCAGCCTGAAGTGAAGCCCAGAGAAGCTGCTATTTTTTGGTCTCCTGCTCAGGCTTGCACATTCACATCGCAGATGTTTTGGTGCTGGAGTTTGTCTGCAATGCCAGTGGGAGATGAGCCTTTTGCACTGAGCA
Source organism: Cyanoderma ruficeps (assembly GCA_008694505.1). Classification (NCBI taxonomy): domain Eukaryota; kingdom Metazoa; phylum Chordata; class Aves; order Passeriformes; family Timaliidae; genus Cyanoderma; species Cyanoderma ruficeps. The sequence goes on along the minus strand of VZDJ01007753.1, from coordinate 40,520,271 downwards.
TCTGCTGAAGGTGCCTGCCCATCACCTTCCTCCACTGTTAAACTCTAGTCTCTAAACAGTTTAATATTAAATAGTTACAAGAAAATAGTAAAAATATGAAGCCTCCTTCATAAGCAGATCTCAAAAGGACTGACGCTGTTAAAGTCATGACACACCTGCAAGACAAATACATGTTTTATAGAGCAGGAAATGGAAATACTACTACTTACAGTGCTATCAAAAGTAAGATGAACAGCAGTACACCTCCATAAGGAAGAACATTCAAAAGTTACTTTCTGTTAGGAATAAGACATTAATTTTGAATTCTCCCTTACTACACTGGCATACACAGTGGGAACTGCCTTGTCCAGTATCTGCTGCAGATACCCACAGCAGACATATCAGCTGGAAACCAGAGAAGAGACAGTTTATGAGGCACCCAGGTTGCACACTAAGCCAGGACTTTGGCAGATGAGTTGCTAAATTTGGGTACAGACACACAATCCTGGCATGACCGGAGAAACTTGCATAACCTCCTGTCACCCCTCAGCGCTCTTGAGCATGGGAAAAGTGAGTAGAAATACAAAAAATTATACAGTATGCAAAACAGGATTGCAGCAGAACGGATATTTCACCTGGCCCTGACTGTCAGTCCAGAACAGTTCAGCTCTCAGCACTGCCAGACAAAGCCTGTGGTGAGCCCTGACCTCTCGGTGTCCGCCACAGCACTTAAATAGCACATCTGCCAATCAGGGGAGATTGGGGGCCAGCAGAGAGGCCACAGATTGATGCCCTTGTAAGCCAGCACATCTGCTTAGTTTATGTTGCTGAGATTTTTAAACCATGCCGTGTTGTTAATTTTAACCCATCCCTCTTCTGGTAGGTTTTGCACACTGAAGCGTAAGAATTCAAATGACTCTAAGGGGAACTCCAGTTATCAGCATGCCAACCCAGCACGTTAAGAAATGTTTAAAGAGATCTGCTTTGCAAAAGGCACTTCACTGAGGAAGTGGTGTGATTAAGAGAAGTGCCACAGCTGCTGGGCATTGCTGCCAGACCATGCTCCAGGAAACTTTTCCTTCCAAGTTCCAACAACTGACTGCTAATGGAGTCTCCCAATGGAGGAACTTCACTGCTCCATTAATGCTTTGTATCATGCAAAATTTCTTTCTGTGAAGTGGGGATCACTGTCAGATTTTACCACCTTGAAGATACACTTTGGGAGTTCCTAAAAGTAAATATCAAGTAAATGCTTAGAAGTTCCTAAAAATGAGTCAAGTAAATGGCCTGGAGAAACACCAGAAACTCAATTAGACAAAAACAGTAAAAAAGCAACTCGACTGGATCAGCTTGCTATTAATATAAACGACTTCCCTTCCCCCTTAAATTACAGAAATAAAAAAGAAGAAGTACCTAATCGTGTAAAGTACAAATTATGCAAAACCCAAAACGGAACTGTCAAGTGAAAAATACATGACTGAGGGCTCTCACTCATGGCCCAACCATATATGTATTTCCGGAGAACGATACCGCAAATAAATGCTTTGAAAGATCATAATCATAACTAATGACCAGGAAAGGCAGACTCGTAAGTGAATAGAGAAAATCAACATAAAAATCTTTCATTAAAGCTGACATCACTTTGCCTTGGTTACCCTTCAGTCCCAGAAGAAATGTAAATAAACCAGTGACAATTCCCCTCAAGCTGATGGAGGCAGATCAGGAATGAAGAAACACTCACTTCATCAAGTCAGCTTCTCCCTCACTGCCAGGGGATGCATATTAATGTAGCATTGCCATAAAAACTTAATTACCATTTTATACAATTATAAATTATCCTACCAGGCTATAACCAAAACACAAACCTTCTGTGTTTATCACAATACATGCTCTCCTTCACATCCAGTCACATTAATTCTGGCCAACAAATTCCCTGCCAACAGGCACAGTCCCCAGATACTTACATGCCTGCCATGGAGGAGGACCTGGTCAGGCAATCCCACAGAGGTATATGCTCAAAGCTGACACGTGCGCTCAAATCCAAATATTCTATTTCACCTGAGCAGAAGACAAATTTGGTAGGGAGACAAGCCAAGAGTCTCTGTGAAAGCTGGTTATAAACCAAAACAGGAAAGGGAAGCCGCTATTGAGAGAGCAGGAGGGCAGGAAGTACCACTATAAGCAGGGGCGGGGAAGGGACTTTAAAGAAGAAATGTATTATTTCTTACAGCTCCTTTACTGAGCAAAAGTACAAACAATATAGATTAAGATTAGATGTGCCATTGTTGCCTCATTGGAGGCATGGATATCGAAAACTTCTCACGCATTTTCTCAAGGCACGGGTTCACTGTCCAAGAAAAAGCAAAAGCAAATAAAGCTCAGACCCAGAAGAAAGAAATTGCTGTTATTCATTTATGGCACAGGTGTTTACACAACGCAGAACCAAACCCAGGGGCCCCGGTGGTACCGAGGGCTCTGCACAGCCTGGCAGCCAACCTGGCATCCTGCTGAGGTCCAGCTCCAGCCCAAAACTTTACCTGGCACAGCACGGTGCAAATTTTCTCTCTCACCTACTTAGATGCCTTTGGCACATCTGCACGACTTGACCTGGAGCACAGGACGCAGGGTGCAGACACCAGGTAACTTTCTAGGACACCCCACAAACTGCAGAGCTTCTCAGCTCTTGAAGAACTGCTGGAAACAGTCAAGAGCCATGATTTTACCATGAGGCACACAGACTTTCTCTGGGAGTCAGCACCAGAGGCTCTGAAGTCTCCACTAATGAGAGCAAAACCTGCAGAGCCCTGAGGAGACCAACCCAGGAGATCACACGATTCCTGGCGTCCTTGAAGTGCTTTCAGAGTGCAACATACATTTGTAAAACCTTAGATCCCTGTTCAATACAGCAAAATGAGAGATGTATAAGAAATAGGCTGAATTTGGCAGAAGGCACACCAGCTACACAAACCCTTCAGTGCAGTTTCTGCTGGGGAGCAAGGGCTGCAACTGCTGCTCCCCCTAAGCAGGAGAGCAGAGCACCTTTCACCTTCACTGTTTTCTTGTTAGAAGAGATTACTTTCATGGTCCAACTGAAAGACGTACAGAAACTACTGCTGAAATGGCATCTAGTGAAAACATGGGTGTCTAAATCTGGCTCCTCCCACAGTAGGTAGTACATTGCCTGTTCAGCTGCTGCTTCTGGTTCCTCTGCAGAAAATCTCTGTATGACTGAAGAGTTTCAGTTTTCTGATGGGGGAGTTTAAAAGCTAACAAGAATTAGTTCTCACTGACACAGTGAGACATTTAAGCACAGCTTTTTCTGTAGTGCCTTTTTAAAATTTTTTAAAAATTTTATTCCTTTCTGTTTAATGAAGCATTTTATTATCACTTTCTTGGGATTTCAATTTGGCTGCATTTTCCTGACATTACATCTTTCAGCTTTGAGATCTGTGTGTATGTTGGGCACTACCTTGTTTCATTCAAAAAATCCTGCTTTTCATGGACTTAAAATTTGACATTACTTGGGGTCCAGTGGAAGTTGCTCTGTATAGGTCACACACTGCTTAGACTATAATTGTAGAGTTAGTCAGTGCACATAGTACTTTACTGCATGTATTAGAAAAGGACATAACCTGAAAAATGCATCTCCAAGTAAGTACAGACACAAATCACTAATGGCCCAGATCAGCCATGCTGGCTCCACTGTTCTAGGCAGAAGATACAGGAGGATGGACTAAGCAAAGATCTGAGGAGCCTTTTTATTTCTCTGATGTCCTATGTCTGAGATAGACATGGTCACTGATTCGGGGGCACTTTTGAGATAAAATAGTTTCCCTGTTAAACCAAGCAGATACTACTGTCCTTACACACAAGTATCAACTGCAATAATATCAGCTAGAAAAACCTGGTTTTAAAGATTTGGTTCTCCTGAACAAACACCTTTGAGCACACCTGGAAACTCCCAGCCTCCCCGCTCCTGCTAGCAGCACCATGCATGCTGAAAGCACAGCAAAGAGCAGGTCACTACTGACACATCCAATGTCACCCTAGAAAATAGTGACAGTGAGTAGGACAAAGCCCAGGGCTGCCTTTCCATGCCCCTGTCATAAGCCAAATTAATTTCATTAAGCACCACAGCATACATTCCAGCAGAAGTGCCTCTAATCACCTCTTTGCATTGCTAAAATGCCTCCATGGCCCTGCACTAGAAAGGGAGCACTTAGAAGGACACAGCACTCTGTGACAAATGACACATAAGACCGAGTAGCTGACTTCTATCCAGTCCTCACAAAGAACCATATGTTGGATAAACAGATTATTTCAGTCATGTGCTGAGATCTGTGTGAGCAGATCAGGATTCCTAAACACAGAAGCGAGGCTTTAGTTGCAATTAAGTGAATATTCCCATAGGTTTCCAAGCAGCACGTCTGCTGGCCATGTACTCGGCTTTCATGTCCCAAAGACTCCCAAGTGTTGTATTTGCTTTCTTTTGGAGAGTTTCATTACCACATGATTCATGATTTGTGTAAGAGAATAAATTACGTATTTTCAATCCTTAGAGGTATAGGCTGAGCCAGAAAGGTGAGTGCCTCAGCCTCAAAAAATTACTCATCTCCAAACACAAAACTCAGGCTATTGTTAAGAATGAAATGAAGCACAGTAGAATGTGTTGCTTATGCTATTTAAAAAATAAGAATCACAATCATAATATAAAACTGTACCCACCTAAGAGTTATATGAAGGTAGACATGATTAAAATATTTTTTTCTTAATAAGCATGTTTCAGACCTTCCAGATAACTATGTACACTTATATATCTGTTAGGTTTAGTTTTGTGTTATCCTCAAAAGGCACCATGTTATATTGCCCAAGTTTCAAAATTTGCATATGGCAAGTCTTTCCTTTAACGATTTTATGATTAAGAAATCTGGAAGTTCCCACTGAAACAGTACACTCAAATTTCATAAACTACAAGACAGTTTCATGAATATATGCACAAATGATATGCAACAGCATATAAAATATGCAGTTATATATTCAGATTTGTAAATCTAATTTCACAGCTGTTAATAGTCTTTGAATGAAAGACATTTCCTCATACACTGAGATTTGCAACTGTTAAACATGCTGATGAGACAAAAAAAAATTCCTTGTCCTCAGAAAGTTTAACCCTGTATGTTAATATATGCTCTTGCTCTCCTTTTTTCTGTGCTCCCCACTCATTTGAAAGGAGCAAGAGAGAAACCAGACAAGAGAGTAAAATATATGAGAGAGTAAAATTATTTACTACTAGAAGAGTTGAAAATGTTCAGTGAGGTGAAGTGCCAGCTGCCACTTTGACAGCAAAACAATTGATCCTGCACTGAGCATATTTTACAAATTAGTCTTTTTTGGGATATTAATTTAGGATGCAATCGCATCACTGCTGAGGTCCTAGGAAGCCTTTCCATGGATTTCAGAGGGACTAGATTTAGCCCTTTGTTTAGATCCATTCAAGTAGTGATAAACAAACATATGGCAGGAAAAAAAATCTTTTGAAGGCCACGAGTTATGCAGGATTTGGGAAGCCCTGTCTTTCCCTTCTGGGAAGCCCCTGGCTCTCAAGTCATGCAGTGAGTGCCCTTTGCTACGATGATTTCATCTCACCTTCACTCCAGAGAGGGAACAGCCAGGACTCACCTGCTTCCAAGGGGATGTTTTGGCTGATGCAAACAGCTTAGGTATTGCCTCAAGGAAATAACTGTATTGCAAAGAATTAACTCTGTGGCTGCCTTCAATTTTCCTCTCTATAAACTGTGATGAGCAGTGGGCAGTAAGCCCAGACCCCACGGTAAGCAGCATGGAACAAGTTATAGACCATATGGAGAGAAATAAACTGCCACTTCATACACAGGGTATCTATAATGCTTTTTTGCTTGAGTCAGCTAATTGCACATCCGCAAATCAGCACATTTATAACAAATGGAGCATTATGATATCATGGGAAATCTATTTAACATGATCAAAGTCTGCCAGGAAAAGGTCCCCTGAAATTATGAAAGTACTTAAGAGTCCTGAGTGCCGGGGACATTTTACAGTCCTTATTAAACAAACATTTTCACATTGTTTCATGGCAGCTGGTGGTACCAAGGGCTGTATCTTCTGAGGCTCTGTGTCAGCAGTCTCACTGCAGCCACCAGCATGGGCATCTCCCTGCTGCAGAAGGTGCAGAAGGCATCTCTGTACCCACAGTTAGAACCAGCCACACCACCCACACCTGCTCCAGCAGCAGGCAAAGAGCAGCTACTGTTCCCACCAGCACCTCAGCTGGGGCACACCATTTCCTTTCTTTTGAAGAAGCTGAGATTCACAGTGTTGCAAACCCTCTTCGGTGCTGCAGACTTGAAGGGGTGTACTTAGCTTTTCCACAAAACATTTTTTTTTATGTTAAACCTCAGCAATGCGCTTGATCTAAAGAGCCATTAGACATGGTCTGAGTGTAAATATCAACTTACTTGGGGTATCAGCTGAAAAACATTCTCATATTTATGTCACCAAACATATGCTATCGCCCAACATTGCTCCACAGCTGATGTATTTTCACCTTCAGCTTGCATTTTTCCTTAAACTTTAGTAAACATGATGAGTGGTTTTAGCAGCTGTAGGCAGTGGTCCTTTCAACTGCCTACATTACTTTTTTGTAGCTCTTGATTCATGGGGTGCTCGTGTAAATTTCTGGGGTTTGTATTTGAAACAAGAAATGCCAATTTCACAACAGTCCCGAAAGACTAGGAGCTTCTCACTCAAAACTAGCACTGCCTCGATTCTTAGCTATTTAATGCTATCCACCATTAGGAAATGCAATTCAAGCATCGCAACAGAAAAGGTACTTGTACCATGAGACACCTCTATGGCATGTTGGGGGCACCATAACGCCGGGGAAGGGTTTCTATCACAAGCCTTTCTGAGGCACAGGGGTGGGTGAGGTACAGCCCAGCAGGTGAGAAGACAAGGAGAGGATTTCTGATGTAAGGGATGCTGGAGTAAAGAGAAGGCATGTGAACACAGCTTAAGGGACTGGAGGGGAAGCAGCTGACCAAAAACCAACCAGAAATCACACATAACTCTATTTTTATTACTTGAAGTTCTCTAAAGGCATGTGCCTGTCTGATGTTCAGGTCATATCATTTGATATTCATTGGGAAAGCACTTTTCAAGACAGCAACCCCACCCCTAGAAAGTAAGGGCTCAAAGTGAAGGTTGTGCAGGCTGTAGAATGTGAGGTTCACACCAAGATGAAGAATGCCTGGCCTTGTTCCTAGCCTTGTTTCTGATATTTATGTTTCTTGGAATAGGACAGGTTGGAAATAATCGCTGACTTACAGGCACAAAGAAACTTCAACTTGCAGAAGGATCCCTGAAGGTGGAATGGGTACAGTCAACAGTTTTTCATGTCAACTCACCACACCTTTCACTGCCACGTAACACAACGTGGTGCACACATGCAGGGCAGCTCTCTCCTGTAACAACAGTAAAGCATCCATATTCCTTCCACATTTTTTCATGTCTTACAATATCCCTTATAGCATTTAACAGGATACTGAGGTAGTTTTGCATAAATAAATACTTGCTTTATCCTTACTGAAGTTGGTGGCAAAATTCCTATTAGCAATTAGCCATTCCAGCTGCAGCAGTAACTTATCTTTTATATCATCTGTGTTATCAGTTAGGCAGTAGAACAAGGTAAATCATACTGGTCTGTTGAAGCCCCATCTTAAACCCAATGTTTGCAGCGATGGACAATGAATGTGGCCCCAATATGTGCAGATATACTTTGGCTGGAAAGAATAACAAATCATTTCTGGGCCCAAACAACAAGCTGCACAACTGAGTCATTGTGTCGATTTAGATGAATTATCTTCATTCTGACAGGAAGTGAACGTTGCAGATCTGACTGTTTGTAGTGCTCCATCATGGAAAAGGTAAAACCCTCTTCAAGGTGGGCATAAAATGGCACCAAATGTCTATAAAGTCTGCTCAAAAATCTGTATTAATTGTGGTAATCAGTGCAGGAGTTGTCTCCTAAATTTCACAAGAAGAATAATTTTCAGGTTATTTTAGTAAAAATAAACACAAGAACAGCTAGCAAATGGAGATGTGTAGTATGCAAATCCTTTGTCCAAAACTACTGACAATACTTATTAAAACAAAAATTATCCTGGCATTCCCTTCTTTTTCCCCTTCCCCTTCTTCAATTATTTATTGGCAAAGATTTTTCCCATTGCCTGGCAGATAGAAAGATTTTCTGAGTGCCAAAACTGAAACGGGATTCTTGAGCACATTTGTGCACCAGACTTATTTGTGCACAATGTTTGTCAAATAATGGCAGAAGTATTCTTGCTTTACCATGATTTTTATCCTTTTTCTCCTAGCAACCTTCCCTCCTTATCGCTTCCAAAATGATTTTCTTGACTGTGTTATGTCCTCTGTGACTTTCCCATCACCATGCAGGGACATCATAAAGTGCCACTTCTCAGGAGTTGGGCATCTATTAAACGTGCAAGCTGGCACTGAATTTCTACTCAGCCTGACTGTGTCCTCCCTTTGCCTCACAGAGGACTTGAGACTGAATCACTCTCCTCTCCATCCCTTCGGTGAGTGTCATAAACCATGACTTTCATTCCTCTGTCAAACTAGGCTGACAATTCTGAATCTCCTGGTCAGCTACTGGGAGGGTAGAGAGAAGGAAGAGGATAGAGAGAAAGAGAGGTGGAGCAACTGCACAAACCTTATTTTCTCAGGAGAGCGAACTAAAGACAGGTTGGTAGGGTGGGTGTCCCAAAGAATCGCTGCTCACCTGCATGGGTACCCTCACCAGTCTGTCCATCTGATGACCATCAAACTCTCCACCATGGCATGCACAGTTCCTTTCAAAATCAGCATCAGAATTACAGAATGACAGACTTTCTCCAAAAGTACAGTTTCAGTTGTCTGGCATTTTTTTCACTGTCTAAAACATGCAGGGGTTTTGTCAGCACTTCAGACTTGTCAAAAGACAACCCCTCCACCCAAAGCTTAACATAAATGTTTAGGCCTTGAGCCATCACACAGACTGGGAGTGTTCAACAGCCTCTGTCTGTATCAAGACGTGCTTTTCATAATAATACCCTATAATAATTATAACAGGACTGAAATCTTTAAAACCGTCCTTTTGCATTACTGATACAATGTTTTGGGAAAAAAGTTACAAAGAGAAATTAAAATCACTCACCAGTCAACAAATTACAGAAAGGACAGGTAAGAGAAAGGACACAGAGAATGGGGAAAGTTTCAGTAGTAACTCAGCTCACTGTTCCTTCTAATGGCTTTCTGAACCTTCTACAGCTCCACCATCTCCTAGGATCACAAATTCAGGACAGAGGAAATGTCATGGAGGATTTCTAGGGAGTAAGATAACACCTGCAGTGCATCTTCCATTAGGCCACATTGTGCTAACAACCACAGCCACGTGGGATCAAAAGGCAAATTCCTCCTTCAAGTGCATCAACCATTATTTTTCAACCCCAACAAGAATATGGAAAGCAGCATTCAAAGCCACATTATGATTAAACTGTTAATTAAAAAAAAACCCAAAACAACACAAGAGTTTTGAAAGATTTAATAAATTGGCATAGCCTTGGATGTCTTGCCCTACCTCATGCCCTGGCTTCTCTCTAGGCCCCGAAGGGCTCATCAAAATCAAAACTGATACAGAACCCTCCAGACAGCTCACAGCAAGATCCCTCACAGAGAGCTTTACAACTGGCGTGTTATCAGCTGAGCAATGTTAGCAATGTTGCAGTGTTATTTGGCCTGCTGAAACCAACTCCCCAAAGTGCAAACAGAACAGAAACCAGGCAAAGTTCTCAGTTGTCTCTTGGGCTGCACACTCAGTTTAGGCAGTTGCAGCTTAGTGGATAAAGCACTGACCTCTGAGACCCCCAATCAAATTCAGCTCATATTCCCATGAAGGGCACTGGAACTGGGTTAGGGAGCATAGGCTTCAAAGAACCATTTTCCTTAGAACTGACTGTGGTTTTTTTGCCATGAACCTTTCTTCTCCAATATTTCTGCCTTCTTTGCCTATCTCACCTCTTTCTGCTTAGTCTAACTGGCTTCTAACACCAAGACCACGGTCCTTATTCACTTGATAATACAACCACAGCTGGAAATCAGACCATGGATTTGGAGAACTCTCCCCTGAAATACATGATAAGCGAAAACAGAACTTCTCTGCCTCACTCTGATGGTACAGTGACCTACACAGGGAATGGTTTCCAGCTCCCAGCTTGGTGTTACATAGCTAGTGGAGTCTTTATCATCTGTCTGGTTTTCCATCCCTCCCCATATCTTTTCTGGATGGAGGTGTTTTGCTCTTCAATACTCATCCCACCTGCCCCAGAATAAGAGAAAAAGGAAAATAGAATAAAGCAAGAGCTACGAATTGGTGTGCCAGCACAGCCAGATGCCTCATTCTTCTCAGTCTTTCACTTCCACTGCCACTTAGAGTTAGGTTCACACCATTTTAAAAACTACAATAAGAATAAAATATGCCAATAAAAAGGTTTTCTATATTTCACTTTCTACGCAAGCTCTCTTGGTCTGTGCCATGCCTGAGGCACTGTGCACGCTGTTGCCATGTTCAATGCCCAGCTCTGATTTTGGAGTCTCAAAGCACTGCAGTTTTTAATAAAACCCCTCCAGAAAACAGGCAGAATACGTCTCACTCAGAAGCATGCACATCCACACTCACCAGGACGGCTCTGGGACCCAACACTCCCTGCTACATCAGTACCACACTCGCTTTGTTAGCTGAGACTAAAAGCCTCTGGATGAGCATATGGTTCAGAAAACATAGGGGCTTGTTGTAAATTCCATTTTACTGGTGCTATTTAATCCTATTCCCTTCCCTTCCCTTCCCTTCTCTTCTATTTGAACCTGTTCAATACAGTTTTGGCGATCAGTCTTTTCAAACTTGGCATCACCATAGGGTGATCTCAGTCAGATGCCAAAAAGGAGACTTATGCTTTAAATGTGTCTGTGCTTGTCTTAGGCTACAGACATTATGGAAGATGGAGTTCAGTGGATGGAGCCCCTTTGCCCTGGGCAGCAGAAACCAAGGGCAGATCTCTGCCCATGGCTGGAAGCAGTCTGGTACCTTCCTTGCCACAGCAGCACTTGCAGGTCCAAAGAGGGGAGGCAGATCATAGTTTTCTCAGGAGCAGCTAATAGTGGCCTTTGATTTAGCTGCTTGCATAAACATACAAAGGAAGAGGGAGTGAGATGCAAACCCTTGGAGTCTCTCAGGAGTCTCCTCTGCTGGAATGGAAACTTTCTGAAACCAGAGGATGAGGGCAGAGTCCCTCAGTAGAGCCATGACACCAAAGAGCCAGGAAGCCAAGGCTGAATGACTGGAGAGAATGAGAGGGGGTTTGTAGACTTAGATTTTCCTTCACTTTTTCATCTGTACATTTTAGAAACACTTGCAATTCTATCATCCACTTCAGTTGTTACAAATAAGTACCTTCACTTACATTTTGACATAACCCAGCTTGAGACAAGGTTAGTTTCCAGGTGCCACACTAATATTACAGTGTTCCTCAAGCGAAATTACGGCTCTGTTTATAACTGTGAAGCTTTAATGAGCACCCAGCTCATTATAATAAAGCATAACACAGCGTGCAATGAAGTGTGCCTTCAGAGACACTGCGTGGAGCTGTGTGAGAGCCAGCACTGCAGGGTGAGGAGAGAGAGGAATGCTTCCTGCTGAGCAGGGTTACCAGCAAATACCAGGGTACAGCCAGTGTGGCCAGCACCGTATTTTCAGCAGGAAACCTGTGGAGATTCAGGTTTCCAAAACAGCAGAGCTCCCCAGCTCATTCCTGAAGCTACTAGCCATCCATGACCCTCTCTGTTCAGAGCATCAGTTTGACCAAGAGTCAGGATAGCCCTCAGGAAACAGTTGTACTGAGTCAATAGGAGCCAAACTATTATGCAAACTAAGAAACTTATATTTATATATGATTTCCATATTAAACTTGTTTTATGCACACAAAACAGTCACGATTATTTCGTGCTTTTCATCTGCAATGTTACGGTGCACACATAAGGACATTCTTATTCTGGAGAAGAAAAGAAGAAATAGTATGCCTTAGTCTTTCAGTTTATATTCAATACAAAGTGGAAAACCTAATTGAAAGTCATTAATTCATAGCTCTGTGCTGCAGTAATGAAAACAAATTAAGCCCAAGTCCGTTATTTCAGTTTCATTTGGTTTTCAGCAATAAGACTGGGATTTCTAAATATATGTTAGGTAACACTCTAAAATCCAACAGAGACTTGGCACCTGGTACCTTATATCTGAGCTTCATTATAGGAGCAGTGTTTATGTTGGATGTGTGGTGGATGGTTTAATTCCAGCCTACTGAAGAGCAGCCTCCAGGTCATAGATCTGCTGCAGCTAATTTGGCAGAAGCAGCACTGTCTCTTCAGAGAAGGGCAACATAAATCTGCAAATACAGCTTCTGTCTGGGGTAATGAAGAGCTTTAATTTTCTGCAGAATGACAGTCACTGAGCAAATGTAAAAAAACCCAAACCAAAAAAAAACCAAAAGAAAAAGACCAAAAAACCCCCAAAAACAAAAAACAAAAAACCAAAAAAACCACCCAACCCCCCCCCACCCCCAAAGAGCCATGGTAGTAAAGCAGAGATCCTCTAACACACGAAAAATCTCCAGAGCTTCAACTCCCCTGAGCTTCAACTCCCCCTTTCTCCACAGCAGAAAGAGAAGAGACTTTTTTCTCTGCAACACTGCAAGCACTTTCAATCATTTCAGGTTTCCACCTACCAATTCAATGTGATGAACCTTCCCCCCTCTAGTTAAAAGCATGTTACAGCACCTTGCAGGGGTGTTCAGGAGGTGGTTTCCTTTCCCAGATAACCCCAGGAAAGGCAGAGCATTTGAGCAGTGCTTTTGGCAGGCAGCAGTGGGAAGGCAGGAGGCAGAGCCCTCCACACCCTTTTCTTGTGGAGGAAGCAGAATATCCCAGCCTATATCCCAGGGACCAATTACAGGCAATTCCTCAGGTAAGGCAGCCCCCAGACACACAAGAGATGCCCACCAGTGCCCACCAGTGGCACAAGGCTTTGGGCATACTGTGTGCTCAGGGTGGATTAGAGCAAGGATGATGGAATACTGTCCTTTATCCTCTCCATGTGCTTCAGGTTTGCCAGAGGGTAGAGGAAAATGAATATTTCATCTGTAAGGAGTCACCACGCTGATCTGTGTGGTGGCACATGGCATTGTAGGGACATGGGCAGGAGAAAGGAAGCACAAGTGGCTCTGCCAAGTGCTAACAAGAACAAAACACAGAGAAACAACGCCCAAAGCATTTACTGCCCATCTTTGCATATTGGCACTGTTCTTCAATGTGCTTGTCTCTGAGGAGGAAAGATTGCTGTGATCTCCTCTCTACTACTGGCACTCTCCTTCCAGAGAAAAAACTAGCTGAATTAAAGCATATACAGTAGCTCATGCCACTGTTAGCTTATTTGACTATTAATTACTCTAAGGAAAAATCCTGCTGTTCTCAAATCTGAGAATTTTCACAGGAGATTCACCAACTACTTATCCACTAAAACCCAAGATGACAAAGACAAAAAATGTTATATAAAAAATCAGTTTATTAAAAATATATTATTTTTAATTAATATAAAACTGTTAAACCCATAGTCTATTTTAAAATAATTTTCTATGTATTTCCATAGCACAATTTTAGTTTTGTAAGATGCATACTGCATTGGAAGAGATGCAATCAAAGACATCAGAAAAACAAGTGGGATGATCTGTAAATAACAATCATATTTTTCAGATATTCAAGACAGACAACACTATTTTCTTGATCTTAAATGGAAGATCTATCATTATGGAAATTATGCTAAATCCTACTTAAAACAAATCAAAAAAGGCAAAACCAAACTGGTGCCTCCAGCAGAGAACCCAAACAAAGATGATGGCAATTTTTCTTTGCATCAGTTTTCAGGGATAACGCTATATTTCTCTACTTTGATAACCTTCTACAACTTCCACTATTGTTATAATTTAAACTCTCTGAAAACCTGCATTTCTTGTGACTGAATAAAACAAAAGCAAGGCACTCCCTCACACAGGCCAGACCTGCGGCGAGCTGGGATTGCTGGGGAAGGTTTGCTTTGCAGCTCAGGCAGAGGCTGAATCAGTGCAGGGACAATCTCTTCTGTGTATTTCCCTTTCTGCAGTCAGCAAAAAAGCCCCACTCCAAAAAACAGCATTTGTAGGTTGCCACAGGATAAAACAAACCTCAGAAACATAAATCGGGCTTAACAAAGGAGCTTCTTCTTAACATGGCTAATGGCTCGGGCTCCTCCACAGACAAAGACACTGTTTGACCTACTGCTCTAATTAGAGGAGTAGTGATGTTGACATTTATGTTGTATAAAGCAGACATGTTAACAGCCAGAGGGAAAGCTGTCAGTGCCTCTAAAGATCACAGCATCCATGGCAATGCACGATTCAGCCTTTAAATATTCAAATAATCAATTCAATGCTTATTTTCTTTCACTGATAGTAAGAAACAACTCCCAAATCAGAAAAAAAAAAACAAGCCAAACCCCACCCAAAACCAACCCCAACTTCAATCAGTGTTAATGTTGAAAGATTAACAGGTAATACATGAATAAGTTTTATTCTGCCAAGTATAGTGTTTCCTTTCAGGTTTATATAATCCAGTTTTGTCATGAAGAAACACAAGCAATTTATACTCTCTGGGCTTTTCACTCACTATTAAAATAATACCAGCCACCAGAGACTGAGGTTTGTACATTCACATTCATATGTGCCAGGTTCACCAAAGCAGAAAAACGGATATCACTGCTCATTTATAAATACATGAAATGTGTTCTAATTTAACTCTAATCTATTGCATCCCATTCCCTTGACATGAGATGCACCATTGCAACAGACAGGCAGTTCATGACTTACAGATCAGAATCCCTGCAGTAAATCCTCTCTGTGAGCACCCAAATACCCCAGAGTGACAGCAAGCCCTTAGTACTGCAGCTCAATTAGCTCCAAGCCCCTCTCGGATTTTTTTCCCCAAGATGTTGTTGATGTTCCCAAGCCCACCTTTACTCAAGGTGAAGCTGAACACAAAGTACAACAAAGTCAGACTGACAGAAGGTTTTGTACTACAGTCCAAGACCAAACTTTTCCACTCTCAGCACCTCTATCCCAAGGAAAGGAGTCTACAGGCACAGAGATGGAGAGAGGCTCAGCATCATTCATCACATCCCACAAATGATTCTGGCTTGACAGAACCCATCCTCAACACTTTTAGAGCCTGTTTTGTAATTAACTTCTGTAATTGGATAATTGACTCATTAAGCTGAATTAGAGCAATATGATAATGCTCAAACCAAAAATGTAACTATTACTTATCTCGCTGTTCAGTCCAGCCTTCAAAGCCACTTCAATACAATTGCCATGGCCAATGACTTCTGAAGGAAACAATTTAATATGGCAGGCATCATGCTGTCCAAGCTTTAGAAAAGTTAAGAAATAAGACATTTACAATGGTAAATACAATGGTATTTTGTTTATATGTAGATTGCACGAAATGCTTCCCATTCCTTTCTTAATGCTTTTAATTTTTGCCTCAGCTTTTAAAGACTGCTCACTTTCCTTTGCATGACATCCCATGTGGCCAGCATTGCTCTAAGGAAAGGCATGTGAAGATCATCCCTCTTCCCCACACAGCTCCAAACACAACACAAGGACATTTATAGATATGTGTGTCTGTGTGAAAGGTAACAAGATGACCTTAAAATGCATTATGGTGAAGGGATCTGTGAGCCTCCAAATGTGCTTGGAAGGTAGATTATGAGGAGACACACCTCTGAACAGCAGCAATGTTTTGGGTTGCTTCAGTACAGTAAAATCTATAACTTCTCTTTTGATAGTCAAGAAAAATCAAGCTTGAAATGACTCTTGTATAAAGAATATAAGGAAACAGGGCCACAGTACACTATACATCCCAGCAGGGGAGGGAAAGTTAACTTCATGTCATTCACTCTTCACTGCACAACTGCTGCTATTCCCTATCGATCTGCACAGTAATTGTAAGTAGCCACAGAAAGCCATTTCCAGTGCCAGGACAGTGCTTACCAGAAGCAGTTTTGCTGTTTACAACACTTTAGGGAAAAAGATGGAGGCCAGCAGAGGAAGGAAAGAGACTTTTCCCCTCAATTTGTTTTATGCTGACAGAAATCCGTTGATTTTGTAGGAGGTTTTTTTCCTCATTTGCAAGGAGAAATTCCACTCCATCCCATGAAATTCCCTGCTCCAAAAATCGGACTACTTAAGCATAATTTTGGGGCTCTAGAGGGAGATACAACAAACAGCAGGGCACAGGGTAGACATAAACACGACAGCAACAAGACACGAGGCCACAGCAGAGGGTTTGCGTCTGGCTGGGCAAGAAAACGGAGCCAAGGTGGGTGACACCGCAGGTCACTATAGTGACTCATTTGAGTGAGGTCAGAAATGAAAAACTCCTGCTGGAATGGAATGGAATGGAATGGAATGGAATGGAATGGAATGGAATGGAATGGAATGGAATGGAATGGAATGGACTCCTCTGAGAGCAGAGGAAGGTCTCCTAAAGAACAGAGCTGAGACCATATTTTTGGAGAAGGGAACAAAAGTAACAATCACTTTGGAGCCAACAGAGAGAATATTTGAGTGGAAAGCTGTAGATGAACACTGCAGTAGGGAATTCAAATATGATGTTAACACCTTGCCTAAACATTTTCAGGAATCAGCCTGTGAAAGGACAGAATCAGGCCATGCAATGCTCCTATGAACAGCTCAGTTAGGGCATTTAGACAACGTTATGGTGGTGCCCAAGACCCACCTGCCACATGTCACCAGACAGATCTCTCACAGCCACAGCAGGCTCAGCAGTAGCAAGGAAAGAAGCCATAGTTATCCCAGAACATTTGCAGCTTCTGATGGATCTAGAACACACACTATGGTGAAAAGAAATAAACGCTATCCAGCACCTCAGTTAGCACTTGCACAACTAAATGTTGTAATACAACACCTGATGGGATAGTGCTCTACACAGTCCTTCAAGGGACAAACCACCACCTGGAATAATGCAGGGAGTAATCAGCCCCTTTTTCAAAATGACTTCCAACAGAGTGTTACCTCAGTGAGAAGGCTTTGGAAATTCATTGAACAAATCTGTACTCTGCTGTTTATCTGTTGCATGTGACTGGCACACAATTTCCAGGCATTACTCTAAAGCAATTAATTTCTCTAGACAATAGGAGAGAGCAGGAGGTTTCTCCAGAGCCAATACTGCTCCGGCTTCTAGGCTTGGCTAAATGCAACCTGTGCAGCCTGTGGCAGCTGGCAGGCTCAGCCACATACCCTGCTGTGAATTACTGCTAAAAAACACATTTGGGTTTATTAAGCCTTTCTTCCTCCTCCAAGTGTTATAGTCATGGCTCTGGAGTAATCACAGGCATTGTTTAGAAGCATTTGGGGAATGAGTGTTTGAAAAGCCCTTGCAAGGTTCAGCTCAGAGCTGTTCAGCTTAGGGATCTACCAGCTGCACCAGAGATGTACCTGCAGCCTGTGGGGTCTGATGCTTCAGGAGGGATTAGCCTCAACTCCAAGGTCCCCAGCTGCTTCCTCCAGGGCGTCTCCTTTCCCTGTCAGGATCCCCACCCATGCTCTCTACCCTGGCAAATGTCTTCCCTGACAGAAATAGATGTTCAAATTCAGATTAAAGAGCAGCAGCTCCTACTGTGTGTGCTTGCAGACCAGCTCAGCTATGAAATGGGGACCACATATGATTGGAGACCCTAAGCCTGCAGCCAGGTGGAAAGAGGGTGGGGGAATACACAGGAAGAGTCACAAGGAAGGAGGAGGGACCAGTGCTGCTGGATGGGGTGCAGGATAACAGCAACAAGGCTGTGAGCCTGCTGCTCTACAAATAGATCTGCTTCTTCTACTATTCTGAAATTTCAGGCTTGGTTCACACCGTATTTAATTAAGGTTTGAAATTTCTCTTTTTTCCTAAAAACCAGTGTTGAACAATAATGCTTCTGATTAGCCAGTGAAATAGATGACTGTGCTACTGGATTGAAAGCCATAAGGCATATGGAAAGTCTCAAAAGGTACCGATCTGGGTACCAATCTGACGTGGTAAAGGAAAAGATGTAATTTCAGGCTCATATATTATAGAGCCAAAGCAAATTACCTGCTGCTGATGTCTTTTTACAGCACTGATGGCAGGGGTGGAGTAATGGTTGCCAAATGCAAACCTGCTCAGCCTTGGGAATCAACTGATGCTCCTAAAGCCAGAAATCACGTTGTTGATGCTCACAGCAGATGGAAATTGATGACTGTAATCTCCATGAGGAGGATGGTGGCTGCACTAAGGCACCCCTGCTCCTCACCCCACATGACATTGCCATCAATCTGACGTGTGTTGTTAGCACAATGCAAGGTTGCAGACCATTGCTGGAGAAAGAAATAAAAAGTCCACAATGGGAAATGGCTGATGGAGGCAGAGAGAGAGGAAGGCAATTTTTGTCAGTTCACGGGATGAAGATATGACCCTTGAGCAGTTCTGAAGTTAACACCTGGCAATTAGAGGGACACGAGGAGGTTTCTGTTCTATAGCTACACAGTGTGGTTATGTGTGTGTCTGGCCACAGCCTCATTGCAGCTGCTTCCACAACGCTGACTCACAGAAAGGGGGAACAGCAGTAGCAGAGATGATCTTTAGTGTGGCACCAAAGGAGTATTTTGAAGTGCTGCATTTGCACTCAGACCCAGCCCAGCTGACTGCAGGATGGGCTCTGTGAGACACTGGCACTGTGAAGGGTGCTGGGCAGGGGTGCTCTGTGCCCTGCCCAGCTGCAGGAGCACAGGGAGCACACACACCCACGGGCCTCGCGGTCGGCGCAGCCGGCTCAGGGGATTCGGGGCCGCCTCCGCTCCTCTGACTTTCTGGAAAAGACAGAATCAGGCCAACCAACTTTTCACCATGTGCCGTATTTGCTGCCAGCAGATTTTCGAGCATGTGCACAGCAGCAGCCAGACTTTGCTCATCCTCCCCTTACTCCCATATTTCCATGGATAAATAACATAGTATACATCAAGATAAATTTATCTTGGGTGTAACCTCTGGAATGTCACTGTGGTAAAAACAGAATTATGTGGGGCACAGGACAGATGAATCTATGTCACTGAAGAAAATAATTTCAGATGCATTTCTCTCATAATTAATAGCCACTAACTTTTTCAGAGGGAAGAAATGCTGAGAAGATTTTGCTAAATGCAAGCTTAAGAGAAAATAGGACATTGATTTTAGAGAATAATTTTTTCAAATGCTTGTAATGATACGATGTTCTTCTGATACGTAGTTCACAAAACAACCTCAGGCCAGAGTGGGTGGAGACTACCATATTGATTTCATTGAAACAGACACACTATGCATCCCTTTGAAAGCTGGCCTTACCCTTTCACTTTTTTCAGTCAGTTGCAGAACGGCATAATAGTAAAGAATTTTTAAAAATATCCACTTTGGCTGATACAGCTGAAAATATGATCTGAAACAGCTCTGATGACATAGAGAGTGATAGAAACACTCAGAAGCCCAAAATAAGACACATGGTTAGGTTGTGTTCTTTCATGTTGGTGTTGGTAGACACTGCTGCAGTGTTAATCCTCACCATAAGAGGATGGTTTGATTTTCCTCCAAGCCTAGCAGCAGTGGCACATTCTCCTTTCAACAAATGGTCCTGGAAGGCTGCTTTGCTCTTAAAAGAGAATATGAAGGGACTGGACAACACCAAATCAGCACCGTTTTGTAGTGAAAATTTGCTCTCCAATTGCATTGAGATGCTGTGGTTGAACCTCTTCCAGTGTCACCCTCCACACAGAGGTTGCACTGCCAGGGCTGACTGATCCTGCTTTCCATGTCCAGAGCCAGGTGCAGCATCAAACCCAATGCATAATTCAGCTACCAGGTTTCACTGCAGATCTGGCAGTTTGCTAAGGTACAAAGGTTATTCAGCACACGTTATTGCCTAGGGATCATTTGCCTATTCATAGCATGTCATTTACATTTTCTGTGGTTTTTTAGCAAGGTTGTTCTGCGGATAGTAGATATTATAATCAAACATTCAATACCTATCAAAAAGTCATCAGCTCTTGTTTTATTCTTGCAGACTGGAGGGTACATTTCAGGATAGCATGAAGCAGATGTGTAATTTTTTATCCCTTGTAGTAGTCTCAGTCAAAGAGTGAATGACCATTCTTTAAATCCAATGGCAAACTATCCAGCGACAGACATCCCTCCTGCATCGGAGGCACTTCTGAGGATGTTGCAAGATATCCCCATCTATGCCTTTTTATACCCAGCTCTTCTTCTCAGAGATCCTTTTGCCCATCTCATACATTCATTTTGCATCCACCTCACACATCCACACCAGGTTCAGTGTCTGAACTTACATCTCAATCACACTGCAGTCAACAGAAAGGCTGTCCCCCTCTCCCACACCAAGGCTGATTGGTATTTTCATCAAGCTAATTTTGTTTAAATGGAAATTTTAGATATTAAACCACAAATAAGAAGTCCAGAAAGAAAATCACAGCAGCAAAGCATCATTGTGAAGTCTGCAGGCTAGCCCTATACTGCAAAAAACTGTTGTACTGGTCATGAGTCCTTTATTACAAAGTAGAAAGTAAAAAGTTTATACAATCCTACCAAAAAAAAAAAATCCAGATTCTCCTGTGAAGTATTAAGTCTTTTAATGTATGCTGTCCTGTCTGTGTGGACTCCTCTGCCTCTGTGTAAGAGTTTATCACTGCCTCAAATGCCACCAGAGCATTCCCATGTTTCCAATGGAGCAGAAACTCTACCACCAGCAACTTTCAAGGTATGAAACCTGTCCAAGTACCTGATGGCCTACTGGAGTTTTTCCTTTGGAGCCGGCTAGAGTGAAAAAACACTTCTGCCACACGCAGCCTCAGTTTTTCAATTTTGTTGAAATTAATGTGAGACCGGCCCACAACATTCCAATAGCATTTTCCAGAAACAGGGAAGGAAACAGAGAAGAGAATCCTTCCCCCTCTCCTAAATGCAGCATCATCCATCAAACAGGACTCCTCACTGTCGACACTTCTCAGGGACATAGTTTGGGAATGTTTTTAATTATTTGCCTCTTGGCTGACGTGCTACAGTCTTTGCTTGGGAAGAGCAGGTAAAGAAACATGGGAGGAAATGTGGTTTGTGGCAGTTCTTGGCACGGTGGTTTTACTGCGGGTTGTTTTGAGTTTTTGTTTTGTTTTGCTTTAATGAGTCTCTTCTGTCTTGTTGTCAGCTCTGAAGCAAGCCTTCCTGCACCGAAAGCCTAAATTTTCCATTGCACAGAGACATGAGGCTCCACCACCCAAGACTAAATGCTACCTGTGGTTATTTCCAGCTGGTGATGTTGGGAAACTCACCCAAAGCCACTGAATGGGCCAGAGTCAGACAAGAGCTCCAGACCAGGTTACAGCACAGCTCCTCCTCTGCTCACCCTTTTCAGTCAAACCACTATATCTATTTCTCACCCCAAACCCCAGACAGCTACATATGGCAGAAGGAGAAGGGGAAAAGAGAAATATAAGTTCTAACAGGCAACAACTACAACGTCTGAACTTTTACTGTCTGCATGCTGTAATTCCTAACAAGGCTCCTCCATAAAAAGAAAAGCCTTTTTAACGATGCTGAGGATTAAACCCCAGTGAAACCTGACAAAGAAAAGCTTATTCAGAAACTCTGAATTACTTCTTGGGGATTAATGACACTTGAAAGCAGAACAAACCATCACACCACAATAAACAAGCATAAAGAGAAATCAGCACATAATGGTGATTTATTTCTCTGCACAGAAAACAGAAAAATTGAACTATTACAGAAGAATCAAATGAAAACCATTGTTTTTGGCTGTAAAAACCCTTTTATTTCAAATTAATGTAGCAACTAAGCATTGTGTTCCAATTTGGGATACTTTAAAACCTTTCTAATAAAAGCCAAGGCCAGTTTCACAGGGGGACTGCAGAGTGTGATTTCACAACCACTGTGGAAGCTGCCTTGGGTCTGTGCTGCAGATCTCTGTCCTGGCCAACTCTCTTCCCTGGAAGTGAGGAAGTCATGCAGAGGTGCAGTGAGCTGGGGTGTCACCTCCCTGCCCAGTGCCCAGGCTCCTTCCGAGCCCACCTTAATTTCCAAGTGGGCCCACAAGTTGTTTTTGCAAAAGCAGTAAGTATTAAATATGGTGTGGATCAGTAAAATTAATTAAAACAGGGTGGCCTGCACTATTGCCATTTTGGTTTGCGTTTGTGCTTTTTTAAGCTGTTTTCCCAAAGGAAACTTTTTCTGGTTGGAAGAAACTTGGTGCATCCTTAGGTGATCAGCAGAATACATTATTCAATATTAAAACTCAAAAAGAAACTATGCAAGTTAACTACACTTGTATTCAGAATTTTTAATTTTTAGATTAACTTAGGCAAAAATGAATGATATAGATTTTGCATTTCATAGGGGTTTTTTTCTGGTTTTGATTTGTCACACTGTTTACCAATGGAAATATGAAATTTAATTCACAGCACATAAGAATAAGTTATATAACTCCCTAAGATCCATCTAAAAATTAACTTTAAAAATATTACAAAATAAATATAAAATATCATCTGCCGTAACACTGAGCTGACAGACTTAAAGCTTGGTGTCCTCCACAGCTTTAAACTACAAGGTTACATTTTTATTCATAATTCTATTCATAATTACAACATGGAGGTGGAGAGAAAACAACCCCCAAAACTTTGTGCTCATTCTGTTCAGTCTGCAAATTTTGAATTCACATTATTCAGCCAATGCAGGAGAACTAGCAGGAGTTAATGCAGTACTCTCAATACTTCTGCAGGAAGAGGCTACGGTGGTTCAACACTTAAACTACTCTCTAACCTCCACCTTTTCAGTAAGTAGACATTCTTTTTAACTTCAGGAGCCAGCATGAAGAATTTACTAAAATATTCTTAATTGAAGGCAAATTTTAACAATTCTTTTTTAAAGATATAAAACTAACAGAGAAAAACCTTCATCCATGATTCACAATTAACGAAGATACTGATTTCTGATTTCATCCACGATTTTCCACCTGATGTTGATTCTAATCAAGTAGAACTTTCTCCCAGTCCCTGAAGGCTGCTCAGCTATACATTAACATGTAGCTGTAGAAGTATCTCAACATCTGTAGCAAGACTTGAAGGAGAAATCTCTCACATCTCCCACCTCTTCCAAGCAGTGCTCAGAATAATGATCAGGTAATCATATCCATTGAAGGCAGAAAATAGTCTAATAATGACTTTCTTGGCCTCCAATTTTTCCAACATCAGTTTTTCCTGCTGTGTTTCATATTTCAAACCCTTTTAAAATAAAAAGTCCTCATTTTAGCCATGCCTTCTGGGCATATCATTAATAATGTCCCACTAACAGAGACACCAGAATAAATACAAATAATTTAATAGACACTATTCAAGATCAATTTTTAACCTTGTTAACTCCATTACTTTTTCTGTTTCCTATTTAAATGTCTTCTTTAACTGTCTGCTCTATGTCTTCTTTAACTGTCTGCTCTTTTTTTTTTTAATCCAATCATAATAAATCCTGAAAATAAAGATTTTTCTTCTTATTTCTTAACTTAGTCAATGCTAGGCAGGTGATACCCTCCCATCTAAGCAGACTCGTGCAACAATACACTTGATGGACATGCAAAATTGTTCTGTTCCCTCTAGGAATAACCCCCTGGAATAACTCAGTAGGACTAGAAGATGGAATTTTACCACCAAAAGGCAACTGTCCAGCCAGCACATGCAGTCCAGGAATGAGACCTGACCATGTGCAGCACCAGGGTCTTGTGCTTCTCAAGCTCTTCCCAGTGTCACATGCTGGAAGATCCAGCATCACAGGCTCACTCCCACAGTGCCATCCCAACATTTCTGCAGAACTCCCTGGTGCCAGCACAGAGCTGCTATACCTGTGTGCCACAGGAGTTCACCTGCCTCTTGCAAGTTCTCCACCAGTCTTTTCCAAAACCAAAGGCAGCATTTTTCTCCTGGAATATCTAAGTGGCAAGAAAGCAAAATTGTTCTGGGGTTACTCCAGACTAGCACAAAATGGTGCGTTTGTACTTCTGATCCTTGTGGCAGGAGGAAGAAGGGAAAAGAGAGTTGGGGAAAGATGAGGGGACAGATTGCTGAGGGACAGAAGAGAAGAGGACATTGCTAGTTAGAAAGAAAACAAGTGGGGTGTTTTTTTGGTGTTGTGTTGATCTAGTTGTCCTGGGTCAAATCCAGCGGAGTCTGGCCAGCTGCCATTAGCTAAGCAGCCAGCCCACTGCATGTTCCACTTGGGGACTGTTGCCTCATTTCTAGAGACTTCAAGACACCTGCTAGGGCTCTCTGCTACCATGGCCAAGCATTGCATACAACTGAAAATATGCTTTGTTTATTTAAATGCAGCTTCAACAGACTGAGGAGCCTGTGGACCGCTGTCAACAGCAGTGGATCTGTTTACCCAGAAAACAGGTGCTCTGCCCTCCCTCAGCACAGAGCAGGACACCAGCAGCAGAAGGAAAGGGAAAAACCCACAGGATAAGAGAAGTCTGAAGGATCAATAAGCCCAAAATGGAGATATTTTAATCTCCCCTCCCCAATCCCTTTTTATCCTAGTGGATAAGATCCACATTCACTCGTGACTGTGAGATAAGATGATGCTCTTTGGCATTAAGATCTTGCTAAATTATATATTTTTAGGACATTTTCCAGTGCAGTAGTCTCCTTCTGGACCACATCCCAGCATTTTTCCTGCTCCACGGCCCCATGGTCCAGCCATGCTGGATGACTGGTCACACATCAGCTGCAACTGTGGGATCCCAAGCAGTGAGCAGCCTGTAACACACTGTCCAAAGCATGAGTCACTTGTTCCCCAGGCAGGCTGCACAGAAGAGGACAGGCCAGCTTTCCTTCTTCTCTTTAACCACTGCATTCACTCAGTTTGGAGTTAGCCACCTCTTTCACAGGCAGGCAGCACACCTCTCTCTGGGCCTGCTGGCAGACAGATGATGTGTTTGGGAGGAGAGGGAAGGAGCAAGAAATCTCATCTTGCAAAGAAGGTTTTGTGACTTAAGTTCATTCCTCCAATATAAACATTTGGAGAGAAACACAAGTCCACTTCTGGTCCTCTTTAGGCAAAAAGCCAAAGAGATCCCAGGAGCAAAGTGTCATGGCTGGCAAATCAGAACAAAAGTTCCAGGAAGAAAGAAGAGAGGCTTCTTATGTGTCCCCACAATTCCAAATATAATACCCACAGGACTCTAAAACATGCTAGAGCAAGAGGAAAAATGGATGTTTAAATAGACTGTTGTCATCTAGTACATCTAACAAATCTAATCAAAAGTAACAAATGCTGCTAAAAGCCTGTTGCAATGGCATCAGATGTAGCATTTAAGAGTCAATTTGCAAACACTATCAGTTTATTTCTTCCTTTTCGCAAGTGTTTTGTTGATATTTCGTATCAGGTTCTGCTCCTGTCCCAATCCACACTGACTTCAGCTTGTGACCATAAAAACATCTATCTGTCAGATCCTCTACCTCCCAAGGGCAAAGGGGTAAGATTCACTGGTAAGAGGTGCTCAAATACAAATCTAATGGATGCAGTGTGAAATCTCAAAAATTAAAACAGAACAACTTCCTGGCAAGTCAAGAAATCTTTATCTGAACTGCTGCTGTGCCTCATGAGGGCATTTGCAGGCAGAAGGCTGTAGTGGTAACTATCACTTTTAAGCACGAAGAGGCACAGGAAATGTCAGGTACAAATTTGGATGAGTGTACAGTTAAGGATGTGACACAAAGCCTGCTGAAGCCACTGTGTCTGAGAGTAGTCTTAGAACTCAAAATTTACCAAAATTTAGGTACTTTGCAGAAAAAAAAAGGGATAAAAAAAGATGGATGTATTTGTGATCCATGACTGAATACAGCTAAATACAGCTAAAGAGAATGGCTTTTCCTAATTATATTTTTCAGGAGAATCTTTTTGATTTAAATGGTTGCATAGCTGTAACAATGTTATCTAATTTTGGCAGAGTGGAATGGAGTAGACTGACTAAAATTAGGTTTGCAAACATGCACTGAGACACAAGGCTTCACATGACTCATCTACATCTCTACTAACTGCCTCCCTGGTAGATTAATGGAGGGCTCCTCAACAAGGGATCCTCAGCAAGGATGATGATTTTCTCAATAAAGGCAGAAGATTTAAAGAAACCATGTTACCAGCAATAACAAGATACTGCATTTGCCCTGAGGCAGCACATTCATTTTCAGGACGTCTAGCAATAGAAAACCTCTTACGTGGAAAAGGTACTTCTAAATATTTTCCTGAAAAGGTAGTTAAATCTGAATGAATGTGTTAAAGCCTATATATCCTCACCTCCTGCCACAGATGGGCTTTGATGGGAAGTCACATTATAAAACATATGTGTGATATGGAAATACAGATGTAACTTTGTCCAGAAGGGGTCATTCAAAAGAAAAATACCTGAGTAGAAGCTTTCCAAAAGAAGAGTGTTGCAAACTTAGAAGGTTTATACTCCAGTAGTCTACCTATCCCCATTTTTCACACAGTGAATCTTTTTGCCCAAGAGACCCCAGCATTGGCACAAGCCTAGGAAGAAACCCAGGTCTTCTCAGGCCCTGCTCCCAATCCATCCACCACATCCCACCATCTCTTTTCTTAAGCCCATCCTGACTGTGAGTTTCTACAACAGTGGTGGGAATAAGAATAAATCTGACAGTGTTCTGCACTGAACTGGTGAAGTTGCTGAGCTAAATACTTTCTATCTTCATCCTTTCAGCTCAGAGAAGAGTTCTTATATGCCATACATGCCTCATGTTCTCTAAAAGCAGAGGAGACACAACACTGCTAGAACAAGGCTCTTCTTATCAGGGCCTCTGAGACCAGGCAAGCAGGCAGCAGGGTTACAACACCCTGAGACACAGGGGGTCCCTGTGATGATGAATTCTAGAAAATTTAAGCAGTTAATCAAAACAACACTGGGTGACGCACATCGGTATGAGACAAATTGTTTCACTGACAAGGATGGAAGAAGGACAAACACTGTGCCTCTCCTGCAAACAGGAAGTGTGACTGTATGTTCTGTGCATGCAACTCAGTCAAAATTATCATGGCACTAATAAACTGGGATCATGCCAGCACAAAGTGCAGCTTAGTTGAGTGCTATCTGCCCAGATGAGCTTCACAGTCTCTGCACCATCCCTGATGCCAGGAAGTATCAGACAACAGCTTACTGATACATGGGCAATCACTATCAGCTCCACTGACAGCTGCAGAAGGGCTGACTAACACTAAGTCAATGATAGATAGCTGATGGGCAGGGAGGGTAGGCAGAAATTACAACCCTGGGGCTAAAACTGCTGAACTGGGAGTTGGAGTGGCTCAGGGAAGGATATAAAATGATCTGCACCACAGGAGGAAGCCTTGGAAACTATGGAAGAGGGCAGAGTAGGTTTGTACTTTCAGTCATAGACTAAACTTTTGATACCACTTACCTACCTATCTTCTATTCCTGGCTAGACTCCTGCAGCTTTATTCCAGTAATGGCTTCAAATTGGGCAGCCAGGAGAGGAAATGAGAAAATACCCACAATTTCTTGCTTTACAAGAACTCCCATACATTCAACTACTCTGGTCCTCCCTCTCCCCTCAGGCTCTTGGGTGTCTTGTGTGAGGAGCTCCCAGCTTGGGAACCAGGCAATACAGAACTGTCCTGACCTTTGCATGGCCAGGGCAGGCTAGAAGAGCTTCTGATGCTGGAGCCTGCACTAGAAAACAGGCCTGTGTAAAGCAGGGGCCTTGTGACAATGACAAAAGCTACTATTTAACTCATTTAATTGGTGTAATTGAAGGCACCACGCCTCATTTTATTGCAGGAAAATGAAATAGTCACATCTCGTTCTCTTTCCCACCTAATAGCCAGAAATATAATGGCACCAAGATTTGACTGACTGGGAATAGCTCCATTTTCTCTGCAAGCAAAAAGTCAAGGAACTTTGTATTTTTAAAAATGAAAACTGAGATTAGACCTGACATTTAGAAGCTTCCAAAACTGGCAGGCCCTAGGGCCAGGGACTTTGCAGTCCCGAGAGGGCAGCTGTGCAAATTCAAAGAAATGAAGTGCAAGGAAATTGCATAAGTTGACCTCCTCTTCTGCAGCGGGGTGAGAAAGCCCAGCACTCCCATGCTTCACTGGGCAGGCATTCATGAAGATGAGTAAAATATTATGATCAAAAGCTGTCTCCACAAGGAAACTCACTGAGGCAGCTGGTCTCCATCCCAGCTAAAAAATTCAACTCTGCTGGTCCCCGTAGAGGAGCAGGACCCTGACACAAGCATGTTACCTTCGGCTTTCTTTTCTTATACAGCTTCACAACACTTAAGTCTGTAGATGAATGAAGCCTCTCTGTACAGCCACTGTCATTTCACTTGCAGACTCAGGCAGCAAACTCACAGAGTGGAATTGAGTCCAGCAAGGCAGTGAAGGCATCTTTTCTGTCTTAAGGAACTGCAACACAGCATTTTCTGCCAGAAAGAAGGCTCGGCTGTTCAGCACCTTTTGAACACATGCTTCCAGATGAAAAATATCTGCCACTATAATTAAGAGTAGGGTGCTTAACTAAATATTTCTTTTGTCAGCCATTCATTTTAAAATGCGAGTTTGTTGCCACATTATGCCATTTCAATATTGGATTGCCCTCAACCAGAACATCTGTGTACTTCACCAGCTGCTTTAAACAACTGCTTTCTTTAAAACTAAGTGAAACAGATTATGTGTTTTATTATAGTCAGATTTCACTGTGAAGTTCATTGTCTCATGTGCCACAGTTGGCAAAAAGAGAATTAACAATTCACTTCCAAATTAAACAAAAAACTAAAACCTCTCTTACTACAGGGACAACTGCCACCTTATAAATGTGATAAAGACATCATCACAGGAAGATTTAACATTATTTACATATTCATCTGCTTAATATTTGCTGAGACATTTGGAAGCACGCCCCAGGAAACACACAGGTTCAGTCACTCTGTAGCTGGCAATACCAGGGAAGAAGAGATCAGCTCCTGGGACATATAGGCCATTGTAGTTTTTAGTTTAACATAGGCTTGGTTGGAATAACTATTGGCTCAGGATATTCATGTGCACTTCTAGTGCACAGCAGGATCCCTCAGAGTAGTGAGATGCAAAAGCTTAGTCAGGTGTAAGGAGGGATATGGGATTTCTTGTCCCAGAGCTCAGCTTTTAATACAAAAAGTTATCAGTTATCCTTGTGACAAAGAATTTAAAATGTAGATTGGATACAATGGGCACATCTGCCCAAGTTTTCAGAGAGCATGCACCATGTTTAAGGTTCATCCTTATTCCTCATTATTTCAATGGTTAACAAATTATAAAGTAGTATTGCATGGAGAACATCCCCAACTACTCTACAAAAAGCACAACAGTTTGAGACTTTGACAAGATCATGTAAACAGGAGCACAGGGATTATTTCTTGAAGGGAATTTCCTTTTTAGTGTTTGCAAACTACTGCACCAGTGAAACCATGGTGGTCTAGGATGACATTTAAAACAAAGCACTTCATAAAAACAAGTGGTTTCAGGCAAATGTCAGCTATCCCAGCTTCATTAACTAATTGATTCAAAGCATATAGTAACATCCAAATGAGATGACACCCAAAAGTTACATATTATCAGTGTAAGTCAAAGGCCAGGAGAAGCTCAGAATACACTTTGACATATCCACTTTAATGTTTCAGGTGTTTAATCTACCAGGAACCTCTTGAAATCCCCTGCAATTCTCTCCACAACTTCTCCCGCATCCCAAAGGGCACATAGGTAGAACATGAAGGAAGCTATTCTCAGTTTTCCTTATCTGGATGGGTTTTGCTATCCAGGAACAGGATAGCTCTTTGGACTTTTAAATACATTTTCCCTTGGAAAGCTTCATGACAGCACAGAATTTCAGTGGTTTGGATGCTATTACATATACATAATCGAGCCAAAGCACAACAAAATCACAAGGCACAACATACCACTTAACACAGAGAGGGGGATTTTATAAACAGCCTGTTTGGATACACAGGAGCACATAAAGCTAAGAATACTGATGCAGTAGTGCTCTGGGTACCCCTGTAGAAGTGGTCTTCAGATGGTTGTGTAAGCAGCACAGACACCGCATTCCAAATATAATTCAAGGAGAATTTAAAGTAAACTGAAAGAAAAAGTCCATCCCAGGGGATGTGGTAAGAATCAGGATAACAATGAACAGAACCCCTGAAATGCTCCCTATAAGAGGGCAGTAGGTGATTTTGGTGGAAGAGGCGCTTGTACCCCAATCAGAAGTCAAATTCTGTCTTGACTAACATAATGTTTTACAAGGGAGTTTATTTGCTCCATTTCCTGCAATGAAGAGGTGCATTCAAGCAATAAACTGAATTCAAAGCTGTGGTCTCACCCAAGACAATGAGACAGTACCTGGGTCATTCCCATGTTCATACTCTGAAACTGTAGTCAAATCTAATGGACATTAAAACACGGGCCAGAAGCTGAAATAAAGAAGATAAAATGAAAAGTGACACATGCAAAACTCCAGTTTAGAAAAGATAAGCTCCTGTAAGCCACAGTTTGAGCCAGACAAAATATTAGAGCCGCTTACACTCTTCTGAGTTCTCCTTTACCCTGTCCAGTCCAGACAACCTCTAAGTGTCAGTTCCTCATATGGACTCCCTTAAAATCAGAAGAAATAAAAGTGTTTCTAGAGCATGCTTCATCTACTCCTAAAGTAGGTGGGTAAAACAGGTCAGATGAATCACGTTAGCAGCAGTTTTTTCTCTCCATTGATTACACAAGGAGCCTACAGGGACCAGGACGGATGTAGACATTCAGAGTCAGGAGAAATGAAGCTCATCCCAGACATCTGCACAGCTGCATTCACAGCACTACTAATCTTCTCATGGCTGAAAGTGGGACTAATTTCCACTGCAGAAAAAAAGACAAAAGTGAAATACAACCAGCTTTCTGAAGAGTGATCTCAAATGTGAATTCCCAACGTGGCAAGGTCTTTCCATTTCAAACATTTGAATTAAATCCATGGGTTGAAAGAGTCTGGGCCTGTTCTCTATTGTCAGCACCACATCTAATCTGGAGCCTGACCTTTGGCATATTATTTAACCTTACTTTTCCTACTAACAGCAAAATTAGGATAATTTAACAACTCTGCCAGAACGCTGAGTTACTTGATTCACATCTTTAAAGTGTTCTGGGATTTCTGTGCACCTCATCAAAACAGTGATACTATTAACTATTATACGAACACTATTATGATTACCATTACAAAGACAGCATTTTTTGATATTTACCTTTAAAACAGCTGATATTAATTTTCATGTGCTTTTCTTTGAACAGTCCTTCTCAGTCATATTCCCATGCCTATTTCTCTGGGATTTGTATCTTCTGATCTGTCACTTTGCAGGTTTATCACCAAACTCTCTTTTCCTGTTGCCTGCCAAAATCATGTACTAATGAAAAAAAAAATCATTCTTTGCTTTCTGCCTAAATGTGTCTATATATAAACAGATCTCTCCATATATATAAAAGCCCACACATTCTGTCATTAAGTGTAGCTGACAAATAGATTTGAATTGCAGTAGTGTAAATAAGCATGCAGCCTCT
The DNA here is from genome assembly GCA_008694505.1 of Cyanoderma ruficeps. NCBI lineage: Eukaryota > Metazoa > Chordata > Aves > Passeriformes > Timaliidae > Cyanoderma > Cyanoderma ruficeps. Next base: position 40,488,366 of record VZDJ01007753.1, on the reverse strand, counting down.
TCCCAAATCTAATGGACAGATATAAATAAGTCCTGTCTAGAAGCCACACTTGAACCACTGTACACAGTAACTTGGTCTAGAAATCAAAACAAAATGTCATTGTCTCCATTCTCTATTCTCACAACCCCAGGAGGAAAAGTTCAAGGAAAGTGCTCACATAATGTAAATTTTCATTTACAGAACAATGTAGAAACACACATACAAAAATTTTGAAGTATGTTCATGTATATATATACACATACAGTCAGGTCTCAGAGGGAAGGCAGCCTTGGACAAGGGAGACCCACAAAGCAGGGTTTAGATGTCACTCATCAGTGCCACTCCCAGGATTTAGGACACTCTGTACCTCAATTTCTCTGCCTTTAACAACTGGTCTGAGGACAGCCCCCCATGTCCATGAGCACACAGGTACCATGTCTGGCAGCATCTGCACTAAATCCCAGCACTAAAGACAAATCCTCAGCTTTATGGCACAACTGCCACTGTCAGATTTGATTCCCCCTTGAATTTACAGTGATTTTGGACTTCAGACTAGAGTCTGCACACTGGACACCAACTAAGGGAACCCAGATGACTCCTCCAGCCCAAGTTCCTGGATGGATGGCTTCCCCTGACACACATTTCTGGGGAGTGCAGTGGGAGGTGCAATTCCAGCTAAGGCAGTGCCCCGCTTGCCCACCAGCTCTGTCCTTGCTTGCCTCGGCTTGCTTGAACATCAAAGTAAAACTCAAACTGACAAGCAACACCTGTCTCCACAGCTATTTTCCACACCCAGCCACATCTAATCCTTGCTTCGCTGCCTTCTTTAAATTTTAATAAAGGTTTCAGTGAGCAGTCTTAGTCAAGTTTCTGACTCTTTTTCTTAATGCTTCCATGACTGAGCTCTGACATCTGAAGGCATCTGAGTTTAAGTAAGCTGCTCACAAAGAAAGCCCTGGAAATATGCTTTCTGCTCATCATCACCTTAAACCACAAGTGCAAATTGGCAGTATGATGCATTCTTCCAGCAACATGATGGCATGGTTTTGCTTCCCTTGCATTGGATTTTCTCAACAGCTCCTCTCGATGGACTCAATATAAATCAGGATATGTATCTCAAAATTCCTTCTTAAAATTCAACTTCCTATTCATGGTACCCACCAAAAGGCTTGGTATCATCCTTTTGGAGCACAGAGAAACAATTAAAAGATGCAGCAGAGTTTATCAATTAGTAGTTTCAATTTAAACATGTGTGATTTACAAGCATGCAACTTGACTATAAAGATTTGAAAACCTCAGAAATTCTGAGAAAGCACCAGAAATTTTAATTTGGTGAAGCATGGCCAGCTGCATGGTGTACTTGGCTCACAACACATACAGGGGAAGGTAGTGGAGTAAAGCCACAAGAAGTAAGATCACAGCAGGCTCTCGGAGTCTGGTGGGACCCCAAAGGTGTCAATCCCTGTGTGTGACACCAAGGCAGAGCTGAGGCTCTCAGAGTTTGGTGGGACCCCAAAGGTGTCAATCCCTGTGTGTGACACCAAGGCAGAGCTGAGGCTCTCAGAGTTTGGTGGGACCCCAAAGGTGTCAATCCCTGTGTGTGACACCAAGGCAGAGCTCAGGCTCTCATCCTCGGCCTCACCAGGCCAGACAGACCAACCTCAGACACTTCAGACAGAATAAACCAAAAAAGCAATGGAAAACACATTCCAGACCTCAAGAGCCAAATCCTGCATCTACAGGGAAAACCAGTCCGTGTCTGACCCCTTTCTTTCCCCTCACCCACACACACAAGAGCAGCCAGCTGAAATCCCCAGTATTTGGCAGTCAGGGTTATCCTGATGCAGACCCAGAACACTCAAGCGTGGCTGGAGCTCAGAAGGAATGTGGGAAGCTGCAGGGACTGAGCTCAAACCCACACCCAATGCTTGTGCACTTGCAGGCACAGATGTGACCCTTCCGGGGGAGAGAATTGTGTCTGAAAGAAGCAGAACTGCAGTGGGAGCTGAGGTAATGCCAAGTGCACTGTGTCCCCTCTGAACAAACCCCTCCTAAGGGGGTTTGATATTCCTAAGGCGTGATGCCAGGAAATCACATTGTATTTCAGGATTGATTTTTCTCTTACTTCGACCTTCAAAAGTAGGATATTGTTACATCTTGTTCAGCGATGTCAGGATTTTCCGCAATAAATCAGACATCATTTCAATGTCAAATTACTGAGATACCTTACATGGGCTGTACCCTGTGGCTACTTCATTTTCACTTTCTTCTTTAATAACACGTTTTCTTTCTTCTCTTTTTCAGACTGAACTTTATAAATAGTAGAAATAAATGCCTATCTTTGTTTAATGAGCTTGTGCTGTCTGAGTGAGCTTTGAAAATACCATTGGTTATATGGAGTAGTTAAAAATTAGCATAGGGAGCTACTGACATGAGTGCATTACCTCGTATTAGTACTAATAATCTTGCCCAACAATCCAGTACAGTCTTTGAAGTATCATTTTCAGGCTTTGAGATTGATCCTTTTCCAAAAGTGGTGGTGGGTTTTCCCCTATCCTTTATATTACTAGTACCTAGGACTCCTAAATTCTTTGTCGTTTCTCTTGCAACAAAAATGTCCTGGTATAACAGCACCAGTCCAGCTGCACCACACTGGGCAGTGTTAGGGCAAAAATGCCTGCTCCCCCCATTTTGCAATACACACAGACAAGCTTAGAATCACATTTTCCACACTTTTCATCACTGAAAAACAAACAGAAACTTTCAGATAATTCAAATACTCCACTTCTATGTGAGCCTGTAAAGACAATGGCCAATTTTCTACATAAATAGCATCCAGCTGGTCCTCCTCCCTGGAATAATCAGAGTCGATACATGCTCTTGTGAAAGTCTGATCCGTGTAAAATGCATTTTTCTTCATTTCTGAAATATAGTCCTTAGATTTCCATTCCCCAATTAAAACAAGAATGTGACTTTGATCTCAAATAATTTGCAATGCATGTCAAAAAGAACCTTATCTGTTGCTTCCATTTTAATGTCACTTTATAAGAAACAACCCCTGGCCAAACAGCAGCTAAGCTGTGACGGCTGGGCAGAACAGTGTTAGCTACATGAAATGGCATGAAAAAGTGCTGTCTCATGAAGCAAAGACAATCTGTGGAGGCAAAGCTGGCAGGAATACTTCTTTTATTATAACAATTCTTACAGTCAGAAGAAAGAACAAGCTTTTTGATATAAAACCCTTCTTCAGTCTGAAAAAAAAGTTTCAATCATCTCTTTCCCTAAATTTGTACCTTTTTTCAGCCTGTTTGGTTTTTTTTTTCCTGCTTCTCCTTCCCTCCCATGGACAAATTTAATGGGAAGTTAGTCTGAGGCTTTGCACCACAAGGATTAAAATGGCTCATAGGAAGAAGCCCCCATACCCTGTATCTTCTTTATGAATAGCAAAAATAAGAAGACCAGCAATTTTATCCATTTGGCCTCGTTGTACAAGAAAAGGCAAGAGGGAATTCAGACATCCACGCTGTCCTGTAGCTGAAAATACGGACAGGGACAGAGATAATGAGTATCTTTGGGAGACACCAGGATACTGAAACTAGGCATCCACCCCTAGGAAGCAGGCACTGCAGGCAGGAAGCAGTGGGCAGCAGATGTTTTCCATGAAAGGTCAGCTGAAATGCTTCAAATCTTTATAGACTTCATACTAAGGCTTAGAAAACACAGCACTGAGAATGACTTGCTCTAATGGATGCCCATAGGTGGATTTAAAAATTATCATAAATTCTATTATTTAAAGAAGCCATCTGTACTCATGTTTGTTTTCATTTTAAAGATTGACACCAATTTCCATGTGTCTTGAGAACTACCTTCAGTTCTGTGTCTGGATCCTCATTAAACAGCAGCAGACACTTTTTGTTTGTAAATATTACCACAAGGTGGGTTTAAANGGGGGGGGGGGCTAAACATTGGAGATGAGAGAGAGGGTTTTAAAAAGAGAGAAAAGGATAAACATGTTTTGAAGAAAAGAGAAAGGGTTTGAAAAAGAGAAAGGGATAAACATGTTTTGGAGACGAGAGAAACAAGATAAAAATTCAAAAACAGGTTATCATGCCTAGAAGGCAAAGGGAACAGAGAGGAAATTCCTTGGGCTTGGAAATGAATTACACTGCAGATCTCAGGTAGCTGAACCCAGCCCTTGGCTCCAGTGAGACTCTGGTGCTCTATAGGGTTTACAGTTCAACAGGAGAAAAGAAGGGAACGCTCTTCCACAAACAGCCCCCTGTTTTAGGCACTAAATACACACACCACAGACAATTTACACTGATTTAACTGTGACTGGAAATTAGCTCCTAACATAGACAGTGGAGCTCCTCCAATCCAGTGAATGTCCTGGGGAAAATCTCCTTTCATATTTATATTTGGGATAAGATTATATGCCCAAGCATCAGAATTTTTTCCCCTTAAAATCTGGCCAAACCTGATTCCACCACCTCTAACAAAGAGTTTCTATTTTCCTCTCCAGTAGAAATATTTCGACATCATCACTATGAGAATAGTATGTGCTTATCTTCATTTCCAGCAACAGAATTCTCACATTACTTTCTTAGAAGCATTTCTCTCCTTCTCTTCAAATTTCTCTGTGCTAAACCACTGAAATATGTGGCAACTGCAGTGTCAGTTGTCACAGGGAAAAATATGTCAGCAAAAACATTTGATTCAATCTGCTGTTTAAGGAAGCAACATTTCCTCAGGGTATATGTCTTGTGTGGATAAATAACAACTGTCCAAAATCCAAGGATCAAAAATCAATTTCCAATATCAAAGAGCAGATTTGAGGCAATCATCTTCAGCAAAAGAAATTGCAAAACTAGTTCCTTTTCCTCCTTTTTTTATTTAGTGCAAGTTTGTTTTGGGAAAAAAAAATATAAAATTTAGTCTCTCAGTCACAAAATGAAGGGTGAAGGATTATGCAAAGGATATTATAGATCTTATTAGGACCACAATTTGGCCCCCCAAGGCTGGTGCATTTTCTCTGATGGGATGCATGATTTGGAATATTCACATTTGCATACTGAACAACTAGACTTGCCAATTCCTGCAGATAATAAAAACCTTCTGTCTCAACAATGTGTTTTTATGTGTTTTAAGTTTTGTGTTCAGCTCTGAGGCTCTCAGCATAAGAAGGACATCAGCCTCTCGGAGAGTCCAGAGGAGACCATGAAGATCACCTGAGATTTGGAGCACCTCTCCTGCAGACAGGCTGAGAGAATTGGGGTTGTTCAGCCTGGAGAAGAGAAGGCTCTGGAGAGACCTTCCAGTACTTAAAGGGACAACAAGCAACATGGAGAGGGTCTTTTTACAAGGGATAGGACAAGGGGGAAGGGTTCAGACTGAAAGAGGGGATGTTTAGATTAGGTATCAGGAAGAAATTCTTTACTGTGAGGGTGGTGAGGCTCTGGCACAGAGGAGCTATGGATGCCACATCCCTGGAAGCGTTCAAGGAAAGGTTGGATGTTGTTTTGAGTAACCTGGGCTAGTGGGAGGTGTCCCTGCCCATGGTTGGGAGGTTGGAACTAGATGGTCTGTAAGGTCCCTTGCAGCCTAACCATTCCATGATTCTGTGAACTTGTGTGTATCCATGTAAGGACAAAAGGGAGGAAGGTGAGCAGCTGGTTTCCTGGTGGATACTCTATTGCAGAGAAAGCATTGAGCAAGCAGAGACTTGGCCAGCCTGCGGCTCCCAGGTTCACATATTTGTGGTTACTTATTAAGCACGTACAGGATATTTTGAACAATATACAATTGGAGAGCTCAGCTATGCAGTTCAGAAGATCCTGCAACTAATTATAGTCTGCCAAGATACCATCCTTGAATTTTCTCCTTTTTAAACTTGCTTCCTCCCTTTCATTTTAACATCTTTTGAATTCAGAAAAAAATATTCTTCAAATCTTTTCCCCTCTTGTCAGAAAAGGTTAACTACACCATTTGGTGTGTTTTTCACTAGCTGCTCCATCTAACCTGGAAGGTCAGAGTCACCAACTTGGAACAACAATTTGATCCACTTCTTTGTAGTGCTACAATCCCATTACACTTCTACACAAAAGCTACACTCCTGTAGCAACTTGAAATAGTCCTTTGGCAACTCTCCTCATGCTTCTTACTCATCAATATGATCATAATTCTTGCAGCAAAGAACAGGAAGCCTTTTCTATTGTAATAGAGTCATAGAATGGTTTCGGCTGGAATGGACCAACTGAAAGATCATCTAGTTCCAATCTCCCTGCCATGGACACCTTCCATGTTCTAGGGATTGCCCTGAACCAGGTGCAGGACCTTTCATTTGGCCTTGCTGACCTTCATGAGGATCACATGGACCCACCTCTCAAGTCTGTCAAGGTCTCTTCCCTCCAGTGTGCTGACTGAAGCACACAGCTTGGTGTCATTGGTAAATCTGCTGAGGGTGTGCTCAATCCCACTGTCCAGGTTGCCAACAAATATGTGAACAGTGCCAGTGCCAACAGTGACCCCTGAGAGTGCCACACATCACTCAGCACTGGTGTCCACTCTCACATCAAGCTGTTGACCACAGCTCCTTCAGTGTGACCATCCAGACAATTTCTCATCGCTCGAGTTGTCCATCTGTCAAATCCACGCCTCTCCAGTTCAGAGTCAAGGGTGTTGTGCAGGACAGGGTCAAGCATTTGGCACAAATCCAGGCAGATGATGCGAGTCGCTCTTCCCTTATCCACCAACACTGTAACCTCACTGCAGAAGGCTCCCGTATTTGTCAGGGATGATTCACTCTTAGTGAAGCCATGCTGGCTATCACCTCACCTACAGCTTCCTAAAGCTGCTTGGATATTCAAACAGTGTCATTTCTGAAAATTAGGATTATTTAAAAAGCCTCCTTCTTAGGAATTTTCAGCAGAAAAAGTTTCTGGAGACAGGCCTGCATCCCTTCATAGCACCAGACTTTTGTCCCTTTGATAAATCATCTTACTGTTTGTTGGGGAAGGGGGAAGGAAAAATCAGATGTCTTTTACTGTAATATCCATCTTTACAAAATGATCATGTTTGTCCTTTATACAGTTCTTTAAAAAACATGCAGGTACCCTGGAGATACCTAAACTGTCAGCAGTGAAATTATAGAGTCATAGACTATCTCATGTTAGAAGGGAACCCTAAGTATCACCAAGTCCAATTTCCTGCTCTTCACAGGACTACCAAAAACTAAACCGTATGACTAAGAGCATAGTCCAGGCACTCCTTGAACTCTGGTTTGAAAAGGTTTGGTGCTGTGACCACTTTCCTGGGGAACTGTTCCAGTGACCCACCACCCTCTCAGTGAAGAATGTTTTCCTAAAGTCCAACATGAACTTCCCCTGATGCAGCCTCATTCCATTTCCTTGTGGCCTTTTGTTGGTCACCAGAGAGGGGAGAATGCTGCAGTCCAAGTCAGAGCAGGCATTTGATGGGCACCTGCCACCAGGCTTTGTTTTGGAGAATCATGTTGAAACCAAAATTCTTCACTAATTGGGCATATTCAGGCTCTTTTTTTTCGCTTGGCAGCAGCAAAAGAAGCTTGAATATCAGAATTCCTGTGTGCTGATCCAATTGCACAGCTAAACTCAGCCATGAAATGCTTATAGGTATAAACTCAGTGCCTTCATCTGCCCAAAGACATGAGGGATCACCTTCTCCCAGAGGACATCTTCTAATGCTGCTGCTGCTTTGGGGATCAGCAGGTGAGAGGCTCTCCATCCACCATGGCACCCAAGTGCTCTCCGTTCATTCTGAGCTTTGCTTTCTATTCATGGGTGGGTTTCAGTTCCTCTGCTCAGAGCCAGCTCTCTTTGAAAGACTCATTTTCCTTCCTGTAGCATTCTCAGCTTTGCACGTTGGAGGAGGGAATAGGAGATTAAGTTAAAAATACTGCGATGCTGTGGTGGGCGGTGTAGCAGAAATAGACAGACACCAGCTCACTGAGAAGAATACTAAGTAATATCCCAGAAAGATAAAGGCATAGCAACAAAAGAAAAGAAAATGCATTTGTGCTCTGCCACTAGAGAGCTAAATCTGGGTGGAAGATACCAAATGAGGAGTACTGCTCACGGCCAAGTGCACCGTCCTCCTGATGGCTTCACGTGCAGTCATCTTACAGCAGTGTGCTCAGCAGCAGGTCATAAAAGCACAGCTTATGAACAATCCTGCCTCAATTATAACCCAATGTATGCGATCTTTGGGGTTTTATGAAGACAGTGCAGGAATCAGCAATAAAATGGGCCCAACCCATTGCACACAAAAACCAGAAGCTCATGTGAACTGAGAAGGGGCTTAGCTCCATTAACCCCTGCTTTATAAGCCAAGTTTTTCAGGGGATATTAGGCTCTTTCCAAGAGGAAGATAAACCAAGCTTGGCTGATACAAGAAGCTGTAAGATTATTCCATGGATTTACTCCCTAGTTTTTCAGAGGCTTAAGTCTCTCTTCATCCAGCCAGTAACCACACAGGAAAGATTCCATCCCAAAGGGCTTTACAGATAAGTTTTTCACAAACAGTACACCAGAGTCACTTACAGTCTTTGAGGCAGTTCTTCAGAGAGGTCCAGCAGCGGCTTAACACTTTACAAAAATAACCTGGCACCATTTCCCCAGGGAAGTGAAGATGGCTGCATCAAAATGAAATCAGTGGGGGAACTTGGGTGGCCTGATTGCAGGGATGCCTCTTGGCACAGGCTCAGCGGGCCACAGCCCGCACCATCCATCTGGGGAGTCCTGCAGGTCTTAAAGGCCCAGGGTGGGGACAAAAAGAAGAGCAGAGTAACATACAGAGATGTCATGGTTGGGTCTGCATGAGCAGGCACCACTGGGCTTCCACTTCTGGGGACACTTGGGTACCCAAGGCCTGTGGGTGCACTGGAGGATGGCAACAGCCCCGCTGCTGCAACACGCACATGAGCATCCACCTCAGGCTAAAGCCAAGCTGGGAGATGAGTGCAAGCCTGTGTTTTGTGCACATGGAGGACAGAAAGCTTCAACAGAGAGTGGGGCAGCCCTGGAGCCAGGGCCCTTGGGCCAGGGAAGAGTGCCCTCTGCTGCTACAGCCACCTTGCTTCCAGGAGCCCATGGCAGCGAGGCTTCCACCCCACTGCTCAACCAGACCTCTTTTTAGTCTTTATCTTGCAAGATATGTTTTGATGCATCAAAATCTAAAATAGCCACAGGCTCGAGAATAATCATACCATAAAAAAAAACCCCATCAACATGCAGATGCAACCTCAACAAAACACTATGGAAATTCCTAATAAAATAAATGCCATTTAAATGCTGCTGTTCAGAAACGCCAGCCCTACCAGTGCAGATAATTTAAAAGAAAATGTCTAGCAGTCTGCACATCAAATGTTAATACTATTTTCAAATCAAGTCTAAGAGAGGATAACACGTAATTTAATAAGCCTAATGGGTGTGTAATCAGCATTTGACCATTCCTGCCAGAAAAGTAGGTGTCTTTCTGGCCCAAGATGTCTAGGAAAGCCACCAAAAGACAGCTAAGGCTTTCAAAGCAGAATTTTAAAAACATCCTTTTTTTTTTTTCCTGATTGTAGACTTATTGAGAATTCCACTCAATTAAGAATAGGACCCAACCAACTGGCAGAAATACAAACAACTCTGTGGGCACAGTAAGTGGCACGGTAAGTTTGGGGCCCATTTGCACCTTAATTTGCTGCCAATAATCAGCAATGTCAAGATTCCAAGCATCTCCTGACAGCCCTGACAACAGCAGTTACACAGCATTATCTGGTCTTCCAGTAAAATCTTTCCCCTCAGACAACACTCATGCTGCATTTCACAACAGGAGGAATATCCACAGTCAGCCTGGATCTCCCCAGCCCTTGCAGCTGGAATCAGAACATTTTGGGGAGTGGGGGTGTCCTGCACCTGCTTTTGCTGCTTTTGCCACCACTCACACATAGAACTGAGCAGCAAGTCACAAAATAATGGAAATTGCCAATGTATTTGCCTAACAAAGGGCAGAAATAATGTTAAAAATACCTTGTCTGAAGGTAGAAAGTTTAATTTTAAGGTATTTGATAAAGAATGCTCATTGTGTATAGAAAGTGAATCCATCATCTCCTCCAGTTACATACTTGGTCAAACAATCCATTTTTTTGAATCAAAAAGAAACGTATTTTTAAGATATGTTATAATCACAATATACAGACAAATATATCATAAGGTGATGGCTAGTGCTCTTTCAACATTGTCACCCTTTTATCTGGACAATTTTATAACATAAGCTATAAGAACTGAACACATAAAGCAATTTTTTTTTTACAAAAAGTGAGACACTTCATACCCCACAACTACTGACCAGGATTTTTTTCAAGTTCCAAACTGCATAGGAAAATAATTGTCTGCTAGTGAGAGTAGAAACCCTGTTTCATGTCTTCAAATATCTGTTGGGGTTTTAACACACCTCAATACTTGCATAAGGATGGAGTTATACTGGGGATGGGGATGGAGGAGGGGAGGGGGCAGAGGCAACACTGAGCAGAACCGATATCAAATAAAAAGTGCTAATTTTATATTCTAACAATCACAGTTGCTCAAATGTTGGCAAACTACAAACCGACCCCAACAAACTTGACAATACTCTTATTTTAAATGTAATTCATAAAGAATTCTGCAGCCACAAGGTTATGAAAAAGACATGTATACTCAGCAGCAGCATAAAATATAATCCTATGTACAATCCAAGCATCAATTTTCTGTTCTCTATCCCCATCAGTATTTTATCTTGAAGGAGCATCTGTCAGATTCTCCAGAACTAAAAATAGCAAAGACCCTTTAAAAGAGAACAGTTTCTGGTTTATATTTATAACTACCCTGTACTCGCTGTTTCTGGCTGCATGGCTATAAAATTTGTGCAAGATATAATCAATTACCCAGCTTTGCACTTCATCATGCAGTTAAGCTACCATAACCTGCAACGAACCCTTCAAGCACGTCTCCCCATGCACAGGGTAGAGATTTTAAAATGCAATAAATATCTGCACATTGAAGAACTAACTGTAGAGCTGACTGACATTACACAGCAAAAACCTTGTGAGAACAAAAACCAAGCACACTGATGTATAAAACAGAGAGCCTACCTGAATTCTTCAAATGCATACATGGCCTAGCAACTACACAAATGCTCTGAAATTTAAAATAATCTTCTTAACGTGCAGAGGACCATTTAGTTTGTCAAACTGCAGCAAAATGCATAATGACGAGACAGTATATTTGGAATATTCTGAGGAGAAAGGGTATGCAGATACTGGCCTGCAGCCTACAGCTCAGCCAGCTGCTGACAAGCAGCAGCTAACAGGAAAAGGCGATAGAGTACCATGTGATCATTCCTGCAAGTCTGATTAATGCAGTATACTCCGAGAATACAGGCTGATATCTTTATTATTCAAGCCAAATAAGTCAAATACGGTACGCGACAGGCTTCACAGCTAAATTATCATTCACATGCTACACCAAAATCAGCAAGCGCAAGCAGAGGATAATAAAGAACTAAAAATATATTGTAATCGAAGAGCTTAATTAGGCCCATTCAAGCTGATTTTCTTACCTTGTAGTGATATTTTTGTCTGTTTTTATTCATCTAAACCATCAGTGATGGAACAAAAGACTGCATCCACAAACCTCTCCTTCCATGAAAGCCAGAACATTTAAAGTAGTTTATCTGCTAGAAATCATTTCCTCTGTAGTCTATCCCCAACCACTTTAACTCCTTCAGCCCTGAACTCATTGCCATAAACCCCATTTGCAGTGCCATGCGGGCTTTTTAGGGTTTACAGGGTTAACACCAAGAAATAGCAGCAGTGCAACTGAATGAAGTGGGATAAGAGCCAAAGGAGTCATATCTGCGAGATCACAGAAGGGAGATAGGAATGAGGAAAGTTGAGCATTTCGTGGCATTGCAGTGTGCAGGCGAGGATGCTTCAGCTGCCTAGCAACAGCGCACGCAATCTCCATGGCAACAGCGCAGCCAGCGCAGGGGGCAGCGCATCCGCTGCGCACCCCAGGGGCGACACACGGGGACAACTCACCGGCACGGCCACACCACCCTGTGCCGGCCACCCCACCCCGTGCCCGCCACCCCGCACCGCCAAAACCCGGCCCCCGGGAACCGGGAGCCACGAGGCACCGCGGGCTCGGGGCTGCAGCCTGCCCCGGCTGCGTGGGGAGCTCCCGCTGCTGCGGCGTGGGGAAGCACAGGGACACGCTCCTGGAACAGCCCGGCAATGGACGGCACGTCTGCTCCTCTGAAATAACACGGCCCCGCTAAACACTGCTCACACACCCCAAACACCGGGAGCCACAGCTCGCCATCCCCACAGCAATCCCTCGGAAATTCTGGAATCATAGGATGGATGACTCCCATCACCAGTTTGCTTAGGGATGGTCTGGGTGTTAGCTATGGCACTGGGGACACTTTGCCCAGGCAGCCAAACTCAGCAGCGGGATGGGGAGGCCCAGGGGGAGGTTTAACCCCACATTGCATCAGCCTCAGCATCAGCCACCACAGCCTGGGGCCACCCAGGGCTGCCAGCATGGCCAGAGCGGGGACAGGCTCTGCCAGTCACCTGCTGGCTAGAGAGGAGGTGAAAGGTGAGAACTGCTGGAAATGAGGGAGATTCAAATCCTGGGAAATCAACCCCAGTCCTGGGAGGGAGAGAGAATGGGGCAGTGTCACAGGGAGACTGCAAATTCAAAGTTACCTCTGGGGCTGCTCCCCACTTTGACCTGCCTCTTTTACTGCTAGGGCTGGTTTCTGGCACAAGGAAACACATGGAGGATTTTGGCTGGAGTCTGAAATATCCAAACCCAGCTACAGCTCCAGAGGTTCACTGTGCTCTAGGGCAATGGCTGCCCCTTTGAGCTGCGGGATTTGAAGGCTGAAAAAGTATCCAAAGTGTACAGACTGCCACATCTCCTACACACAGTGACGGGGGACAGGCCACGGTAACTGTGGCATCTGTTTTCATGGCTCTGAAAAATAGAGGCAGAAAGGGCTGGAATGAAAGGAAAAGGCACTCATATCAAAAAAAAACCCCAGCATTGAAAACAAAAAAAATTCCACATTTACTTGAGACGTGGTGTTTTTAATGCAGTAGTGACCTTGGGTTTCATTTTATTTCCTTTAAGCAAATGTGATAGTTTTAAGTGACAATAAAGGCACGCTGTAGGAACACTAAAACACATGCAGTCACACCATCTGACAGAAATTAATTCTTCCACAAGCATTCAGCAAGAAAAGGACTGCGAGGTAGGTGATTCTGGCTACAGCCTAATAAAAGATTAAAACTGGCAGAGAGGAGAACAATGCAACCGTCAAGAGAAGCCGTTTTCCATATTTAGGCTGAACTTCACTACAAGTATGTTCATGTATACAGCTCCCAAGCAATTAGGCATGGGAGAAGTACCCCTTGCAAGCAACTGTTCTACTGACTTTGTAGGAAATAATTTTATATCTTCAGAGCCAGCCAAGATTCCTCGAGGGAAAAGGATGGAATTCTGAAGTTCTGCTTTCTTGCTCACCACAATCTTCCAATAACTTGAGTCAAGTGGAAGAGAGCTGGTTTTTACTTGAAATGTGTTTCTTTTTCATACCACTTATCTAAAATAAAACCTTTCTACAGAAATAAAAGCAAACATACTGCTTTCGCCTAAGCATTCTTCTTGAAACAAAGTTGACAAAATCACTATCTGGTCTTCCAATTTCCGCAGTTTCTCAACAGCCACAATGCAAATAAATAGTCAGCTGTTCAAGTCAAGGCTTCTGTCATCAATGAGCTCACTGTGAAAGACTAGAAAAGCAAACATCCTCCACAATGTTTTCATATACAGCAGAGGTCAGCTGTTGAAAGGTTTCATTAGGATAACATTTTTACTTTTTTTTTCTTGGCCAGCACTTTCACAACAGCTGATAGCATTACAGACAGAAACAGCAGGACTTCTTTCTTGTGAGACAACCAATAGTCTCAATTCTGGTTAATTAATTGCAAGGATTCCCATGTTCAACAGTAAGATCTGAGACCATCATGTCCTACTGTAGACATGAATGAGCCTCAGCATGAAATTTTACCAAACAGAACTTGCAGGGACTTCAGAAAGTCACATGAACACATGCAATGGCCAAATACATAAATAAATGCAAGGCTGTAATACCTCCTTATAACTTTTTAGCAAAGACTGTAACTTCCTGTGCCCTGAGCCAGACTGAAAGTCTTGAGAAACAGACAGAAATTATGACAGAAACCACAATCAGCAATGAAATTTTCTACAAGAAGTTATTTATTCCCTTCCTGGCAGTGTAATCAGTCCAGACATTTGATGACAAATGTCCCTCACCTTACCAAAAATTGAAATTATGTCACATGAAAGAAAAATTTATTAAACATTGGGTGGGACAACTAATGTAATGGGAACTGTGGGACCCAGACCCCACCTTTAGATCAGAGGCCAAGAAGATGTGACATTGAGTGTCCCTCCCACAGAAGACACGCAGTAGCTTTTGGGAAACTATCTGCAATTTTAATGCTGGGCTCTAACAAACAAGTGAGACTGTAATAGAAGTGGTTCTCCTTGATGAAAGCTTGTCAAAAAAAACAAAGGATGCAAAAAAAGTCAGGAAATACAACAAACCAGAACAAGGCAGAGAAATACTGGTGAAATTTCTGGCTTTATCTAGTATTTCACTGCCATCCAAGGGCCTCATGCTGATACTCTGCTAAAAGCCTCATTTCCTCAAGTGTAACATCTTGCATTATTATTGCTATTTACTATATCAGTGTATCAGTATTTGTCCTTCTGACCTGAGATTCCACCAAAGCCTTTGCCAGATGCTTGGTGACATGATCCGATCACAAACAGACTGAGATGTTTTAATGAAGTAACTGCTTGTTCCCTTGCTCAAGAAAGGAAGAAAAACCACTAACACTGTGGACTTCTGTCATTAAGTCTGCATTATCATTATGCTGAAGTGATATTCAGACCACTCTAAAAAAAACCCCTGCAACTGTGCTGAAAAATTCAGCATTCACTTCAACTCATGAGGAAGAAAACAGAAAGGAGAAGGGAAATGAGCCAACAAGAGCATATTTAATGAGTATTCATTCACTGCAGCTCCAAAATTTCTGCACAGTGGAGAATGTGGCAATTACATGCAGCATCCCAGAATATGCTGAAAAATCTCCTTTCAACAGGATTGTCTCCAAGTTCAAAAGTCTTTCTTGGGATTAAGAGACTAGGACTTAAAATATTTATTTAAAATTATTAAAATGAAATAGAAAAGGAGTGGCTACCTTTGTTTGTTCAGGTACTGCAGAAATTATGAAAATAATTGTAGTGCCCTTAAGTTTATAGAGCAAGGGGTATTCACTATTGGAGTATTGACTCAAAGCTCCAGCTTTAGCTTCAGCTTCAGTGGTTAAAGGGAAGGATGGGTGGGGCAAAAATGAACTTTTTTTCCTGCTTTTATCAATAGGATTTGTATTACGTGTTGTCTCAAAATATAATGTGAATTTTGATGCACAAGGATAATCAAACATATTTCAGGCTTCTCCTTTCAGTCTCAGTTTTTCAGGTTGACCACAGAAGTTTGATTTCCTGATGTCAACCTTCACAAAAAAACCAAAATCCTACCTCATTTATATATCTTGGAATTATCACAGCCCATGAATATTTGCACAGAAAAAAACCCCATTTTTTTTCCCTCTCAACTTTGGCCCAAGTATGCTTCATGCTTTGCAAATCTCAGGATTTGAGATTCCTGATCACAGGATGGCTGTGATCCCATGTTCTGCTCCCAAGGCTTTACTCTTATCATACTGGGAGTATCACACACCATTTCCATGAACAGATACCCTGTACCAGGTGCAGATGAGCGCACAGCAACTCACAGGGCTGGAAGGGGATGTTTTTCCAAACACAGCCTCATCTTCCTTATCCTAGTGCTTTAGGGAAGATGCACTGGAGTGAACCAGAGAGAATGGGGTTCTTACTGATTTTCCATCAGCCCTTGGGGATAGCACCAAGTCACAACTAGCAATCCAACAGAACTGAGCCAGTCAGGGTGGAAACTAAAAGCTCCATACGGATTATTAAGTTATCGATCACTGCAACAGTGCTTGAAATATCCAGTCAAGTGTAGGGCTGCATGGTGCTGACCACCACAGAAAGCTGAAAATGGAAAAGCAGTTTACATAAACAACAGACAAGGATATCTGAGATAAATTCAAATTGGTAAAAGAAGAAATATGGTCGAGCCACCAAACATCTAAAAACCAAGATTCAGTCTGTATACGTTGCAAATATTAGTTGATATGACCAGGATTTGGGTGTTGCTTCCTGTTCATGAGAGATTATTTAAAATCATACAAAATACAGTGACAGACCAAGGGACAACTGCTTCAAACTGAAAGGTCAGAATAGATATTAGGAAGAAATTCTTTCCTGTGAGGGTGGTGAGGCACTGGAACGGGTTGCTCAGAGAAGCTGTGGACACCCCATTCCTGGAAGTGTTCAAGGCCAGGCTGGATGGGGCTCTGAGCAATCTGGTCTGGTGGAAGGTGTCCCTGCCCACAGCAGAGGGATTGGGACTAGGTGGTCTGTAAGGTTCCTTCCAACCCAAACCATTCTATCACCCTATTGATTGAAAGACAAAAATCCCTTCCAAGGAAAGGGACATACAAAGGCTACACAAATTTGAAGTGCAAGGTAGTAATGTATTATTTTTCCTAGACAAACAATTATCAACCTTTCTTTTCAGTTCAGCACAGATAAATGTGAATCATGCTGCAGACAGAAGTCTGCTTTGTAATAATGAATTATACTGCCTCAATATTCACCTGACAGTCACAGTATCTTACAGCAGCTACATCTTTGCTGTTTAGTATCTGTACAAACACAGAGCAGAACACAGAAAACACTAATAGAGAAAATAAAAGGCCATGTATGTTGGAAACTTCATTAAAGCTAGCTAAAATTAGTCAATTTGACTTTTTCCAAGTTGTGAGGGATTAAGTGGGGGGGGAAAGGGAAGTTAGAGGCTAAAACTCAACCAGCATTATCACCACTATCAAACGAAATGTCAGTGGAACTGGAAATAGTGTGTGAAGAACCCATGGGCATCCACCAAAGGGCAATTCACAATAAAACATTTGGACACTTATGTGGGGTGTACACGTCATATCTCAACAAACACACACACCTGTGTGCTTCAGACATGAACAGAAATATACATACCACCACAAACACCCTGGCTTCTTGTCATCTCCAAGCAAGCCAGCGGCCTAGATCTTATAAGTGTTTGAACTGTACAGTGGCAGGCTCGCAGTCAAAAGTAGCAGCCACCATGAACCAAGAAACTTCCCCCACACAAACAGGCACATTATCAAGTATACTGGCTGGACAGAAGTTATTCTGCATGGGAAATATCAGTGTCTACTAGACATCTTCTCTGGTAAACATTAAAAGAGTATTCCTAGTAACAACTGGGTCTTCTTATTGTGAGAGACTGAAACAGTTAGTGGAATAAACACTTCTAAGACCACAGGAGGGCTTTTGTCCACTGGAGCAAACTGCAAAGAAGCAGGTGTCCACCTGCAGCCATCCCCGCAGCCCACACCTCCCCAAATATGCCTATCAATTTGCCTGGAATTTGGACTGTGAGGGGAACATGAGGTAAGATAGTGGGGATACTATTGTTTAATCATATCTGATGGAATGGTCTGAGGAAAGGAATGCAGGAACTGGAAGAGAGGGTGGAATGTTGATGGCTCAGACACTGGGGAAAGCTGCTGAGGCAAACCCCACCAGGCGGGTCCTGTCCCCTCGCCCTCACTCCGGTGAACCCAGTGTGACAACTCCCCTGCCAGGCAGTACCCGGACGTTCATGTGTGGCCTGAAGGCTTTCATCTCTGCTGATGGGCCATAATGGACCCGACTGCACCGATGTAACAGGCAGCTGTAACATCTTCACAGGTGTCAAAGGCTCCCCAATCGTCCCCTGATCCACAACATTCCATCACCTGGCCTAAAGTGCCCGCCCCAAGGGAGCTACCTGGGCGTTCCTACCTGAGCCTGACTGAATATAAACCCAGTAGATGGGGTGGTCTGGGCATTTTTCTCTACTGCCTCTTCAGGATTACCACCACTACCACCTCCTCATGCCATCAGTCTGCAACCATCACTTTGACCAACAAACATCAAAAATAAAACAACCAAGCCTCAGCATGAGGCCCATGGGTGGTGAGATCTTTCTGCTCTTATCCTTTCTTTCCCTTCTTATAGATTTCCTTAAGTGATATTTTTATGCTTGTCATATTGCTTACAATTGTCATATTGCTGCAGATTACAACAACCAGAATGGGTACATATCTGTTTTCCTGCACAACCAAACTGTTCTACAATGAACCCTACATGTGAATATTTACAGACACTGAGGATTCAGCATTGCTTCCCTCTCTTCTGCTCCAAGGGATCTATTAACAAAACCTGGGTCACCCTTGCCTGCTGGGGTGGTTGTAACACTTACACCTCTCCACTCTCTAGTCAGATGGTAGGATGCAGGCAAGAGAAAAATGAAGGTGGAGTTTTACAGTTCTGCTTTTTGGCTAAAAGTAACCTCACTGCAGTGGATAAAACTCCATGGCTAAACGCCTTGTCGAGCAGGCTCTCTGCAGTACAAGATCACAGCACCCAGGTCGTAGGAGCTATTGGATCATGGGGATTTTACATACACATAATTTGAAAGCTCAGACCGGATCAAGGCCTGGAATTTTACCAGGAACACAGAATTAAGGAATGGTTTGAGTTGGAAGGGACCTTAAATATCATCTCATTCCAACCCATGCAATAGGTGGGGACATCTTCCACTAGACCAGGTTGTTCCAAACTCATCCAACCTGGCCTTGAACACTTCCAGGGATGGGGCAGCCACAGCTTCTCGGGGCAACCTGTGCCAGTGCCTCACCATCCTCATAGTAAAGAATTTCTTCCTGATACCTAATTCAAACATCCCCTCTTTCATTTGAAGCCATTCCCCCGTGGCCTATCATTACAAGCGCTTATAAGAAGTCCCTCTCCAGCTCTCCTTTAGGTTCTGGAAGGCTGCTACACGTGGGGGTTATTCAGTGTAAGGTGCTGCTGATAGAGAATCTGCCAAAACCAAGCTGCACTGTTATCACATTAGCAGGTATTCTCCCCCTTCTTCCTACAAAAAAACTGAAAAAAAAAACTCCACAGATTTTTCTTTCCCTTGCATCTGATGCAAAAGACTTTAGAATGAATGTGTGCAGGAATTACTCACACACACTGTGGAATTCTTTGTTCAGAAACGGCTTCTGACAGCAGCACCAGACCTAAGCTGTGGCAATTTCAGAACAATTCCTCACTCCCATGAGAACTCACAAAGTTCTGATTTCTCCAAGGCTTGATTACACCCTAGCACTCATCAGCACTTTTACACACCAGTCCAAACGACCTCTCCGACACTGGCAGGAGAGAGTTGCCAGTGTGTGGTGCCACTGGAGCTGTGCTTCTACCAGAGGAAGGTGATACCACTGTCACCCTGGCTAGGTTCTGGCCTACTCTGCATGAACAGGTCTTGCCTCCAGTAAGGCTTTTGACATCCTATCATTATAGACACATTCACCACTGTGTAAAAATACACAATGGGAAGTAAAGAAGACAGACCTTTCTCAGAGGTGACAGAACAAGAGGCAATAGGTACAAATTTTGAAATACAGGAAATTCAATTCAGAAATAAGAAGAAACTTCTCTACCATGTGTGCTCAAACACTGGCACAGGTCACCTAAAAAAGTTGGCATCAGTGTCTTGGGAGATATTCAAAACTCATTAGGACAAGGCCCCGAGCAAGGGTTGGACTCGATGATCTCCAGATGTCCTTGCCAACCTCCACAACTCTCAGGTTTTGTGAGCAGGACCCTCCCATCCCTTGGGCACAGAACAGTTTGCTCCCAAAGTGTGTCTGGCTGCTACAGCAATGTTCCACCAGCAGCATCAGGTCATTCCCACAACCTCTCCCCTCTGTGATATCTCATGTGGAATTTACTTATTGACAGCGCCTGCTCCCTAAGGGAAGCACACACTGGGGAGGAAGATTATACATCATCTTTAACAAGAACCACTGGCACAGTGAGAGCACAATGTGGAGACTTCATGCTGCCTTCTTCCTTTAAGGCTGGAGGAGTGGCCACAAGTATATCCTACAAGCCAGAAGGACCTCAGGGGGGCCTTTCTCTGAAATGTGTGTGGCTTGGCCACGCTGACCTTTGCAGAGGGCCAATGGATATGTGCCAGCTTTACCAATCTCTTTGCAGAGCATCAGTAAGACCCAATATTTTTGAGCCAGACCTAGCAAGGAGAAATGTTTTATGGTATTCTATGGAAAATCAAAACCAAAGCAGGAAGCTTATGTTCCAAAGTATTGTTTTAAATATCATCTCAATATCATTTTGAATATCACTTTTTCTTCACATAAAGAAAGACTGAAGCTTGAAAAACTGGGGGGTTTTGGTTTGTTTTTGTTTAAGAAGCTGACAAGTATCACAGCTCCTGCGTTTTTTTCTGCTTCTGCTGGACTCATTGGATAGGGTCCACTGGCTTTTCCAATGACACAGTATTAGGTCTGATACTTTAATTAAAGGATGTGTCAAAATGAATACAAAAATACCTTTTTAACATAAGCTTTCAAATGCATGAAAATTACAAAAACTGCATCACAGCAAAAGCCTTTATACAATCCATGAACCTAGGCAGCATTTAGGACCCCAGATCATCTGAACATCATCAGTTCTCCAGGTTCCAGTGGTAGTAGGGATGAGATTCAATTTCCTAACAAAAGGACAAGCACTACAATTCATAAAAGCAAAACACTAACAGAGACCCCATTAGGGGGAGTTTGTTTTGCATTCCATAACCAGAATTTTCCATGCATCTCCTACTCTTCCTGTACCTTCTCTAATAAGAACAGGATTTCTGAGGTGGTGGCTGGAATAGCGGGTAAAGCCCCACTGTTTGCTCCAGGACTGTGTAACAAAGTCACTGATGAAGTCTGAATTCTCATTTTGGCTCTGCCAGCCCCCAGACCTCTGTTCTGTGCACAGTCTGAACCAGTCTTCAGCAAATCAAACCACTACTGTCACCTGTCCCAGCCGCCCTAAGCCCTGGCCATCCACCACTGCTGTTCAAGACCTAGCCAGAAGAAACCAGGACAGTCTGGGAGGAGGAGCAGAACAGGAGGTCACACATACACACTACTTGCCCAGCTATAATTGCATGGCTTATCATTTCTCAACTCAGTGATCCCATTTTCTCACTCTGTCTTTAAAAATACTGCCTACTTAGCCTATACAACCCTGATTAACTACCTATAGTAGAGCTAGCAGCATTTTCATAGCCAAGTAAGGATCAGTAGTACAAATTGCCTTACACTACCATGAATCAAGCTTAGTACAACACCAATTGCCTCCCTGCCTGTGCTGAGGGGGGCCTTTTCATCAACTAAGAGGCAAGCCACATAGAACACATCCAATCTGTCCCACAATCAGGTCACAACCTTGGGAAAAGCAATGGGATACACTTTTGTCCATCCCAAAACCACACAAAGGAGGTATCCAGGGCCAGGAGAGGACAGAAGAGGAAATCAGGAGTGAGTTTTGCAATCACAGCCATCTGGCTCTAGTTGCACTGACTCATATTCATACACCAAACCCCACAGCAAACTGCTGCAGGCAAAAGCTTTTCCCTCCCAGCAGTGCTCACAGCTGAAACGCTGTGTATTCCCGCTGCCATCCTGCCTAGCACTGCTTGGGGTTCAAATCCAGGGATTCAAGCATGTGTACAGTGTCTGCCATCCAGCTGGGCTCTGGTCATGGCCATCAGCCACAAATCCAGCACTTGGATACTCCAGGTCATTTGAAATGGAACTGGGCACCAATTCAATTCAGACAACTGACTCATATCTTCAAATACTAAGTATTTGTTCATGAGTCAAATCCTACTTCCCTCGTCTTTGGAGGGAAAGAGAGGTGAGCATGACCTGTCCTTTAACATGAGATGCATTTGTCTTTTCAAGTATGAATGACTTCCTGAAGCAAATGGTTCAGGTCATCCCAGATAAACATCATAGTCAAATCCCAGCTTAGCTAATTTCTAATGAATGAAGCTACAGACTAACCAGTGCATCTCAACGACCTTGAAAGGGAAGACAGAAATAGCTAGGCTCTGGAAATTAATTCACAAGACTCATAAAATGAGAAATTATCACAAACGGTCAAATGCTATCCAAAAATTATTCCCCTGGCTCCCGGAATTCCTTTTAAGTTTCCAGCCGCAAACAAGAATCCCTATTCCTCAACATTTTTAACTCACATTTCTCTCTCAGAGCACTGCACAGCAGCCTGACACTGCTCCTTCCAGCCTCACATTCCCAGATACATCCCCTACATAGGCTGCAAGCAGCTGAAGCTTTCTCAAGTCTCACAAATCTTTCTTTTCCATCCACTGCCATGGGCACTGCCCCTTTTGCTACCTCAGGCTGGTATTAGATGCACAATATTAAGTAACATTAGTGCTATGCTGGACCCCTGGGTTACTTCTGCTCCAGGGACTCTGCCCTCTCCCCCTGCCCCTTCTCCAGCATCCCAAATATTACCTCTGTCACTGCAGTGCAGGGCAGGGAACAGAGCCCAGCTGCCTCCCCACCTCCTCAGGAATAGAAAGGCACTGGGCAGAAAAGAGCTGAAATGTGTGTTGGACACAGAAATGGCAAGAACAGCTCAAGGAAAACACAGCAAGGATGCTGGAGGTGAGGATTCAATATCCTGGGGAGAAGAGTATTTTGTAGGGAGCAAAATCTGAAGGATAGGTACTTGTCCCACAGCCAGGTTGTGTTGACCTCATGCTTTTCCCCAAACCTCTCAACTTCCCCAAAACCTGTAATTCTTTATGGGTACTGTTGATGCTTGAGGGTGTCCTTTCTGGTATCCATGTTGTGACAGATCCATATGGCATTGCCCATCATTGTGCCCCAGGTTTCCTACATCAGTGTGGCCTGAAGACCCTTCTTCCTTCAGAATTCACTAAATTGTGCAGCTTAAGTCTCTGAAGTGATTTCATGTTCCACCTCTCTATCACATAGACAGGGGATTCAGAAACAGCCACAGTGATTTTTAGGTTATAATCACACCTTTCTTCTCTAATTCCCCTTTCTCCTTTAACTGCCTCCTCTGAAACCCTTTCAAAATGCTGTTGAGATAATCTCTCTCCTCTCTCTTTCTCCCCAAACAACTCCAAGTCTAAAATGCTTCTGTCTCTGACACTCTCCCTTCAGTTTATTATTTATCTTTATCATGCAGGCTCTTTTATCTCACCACAGTTCCCAAGGTGTTAGGGACATAAAGGAAATGTTCCCAAGGAGTGTAAGGATCAAAAGTGTGATGTCAGACCAGATTATTCCTAACAATCCCACACTTACATAAACAGAACACAGCACTCAACAAACAAGTAGCGAGAAATAAAAAGGGTACAGAGAACTAATTATGATAAAAACATGAGTTTGCTCAGGAATACTGAAATACCAGGAATTTATCATTTTATCTCTGAATATCTGCTTTTTCTCTATACTCTGGATAAAGAGAGGTCAAAAGGAGTCTTTGGCCTCTTTTGACCAACACACTGGTTTCTCCTCAAGCAAATATTCCTGGGAAGGGGTGAAAAAGACACACAACACTTGCAAGCTATCACTGCACAAGCCCAGGAGTTACCTCACTGAAGAACCATATAAAAGAAAACTGTCATGGAGCCAAAATATTCTCTTGAGACAGCCAAGCTTCTTGCAAGTTCCCAAATAAGGCCATGACTTTAAAGAGTATGTCTTTCCAAAGCCTCATTGATTTTCATTGCCTCTTGAAGAAGCACATTGTTTACGTGTCTGGGTGTGCTGATATTCAAACAGGATGAGAGGGGCACAGCTCGTGGTTTCAAAGCCTGGTTTCCAGAAAGAATGAACCAAATAATCACAGGAACCTTCTAAAGGCTGACAGCGCTGCTTTGGCCACTATTTGGGCATGATTCCTGGTGCAAACTCAAACTAGAAGGTGTGAAGATGCTAGCAGGAACAGCCAGCATTTTCTAGTATTCTGGGGATAGACCTCAAGTGAATTTTGAAGCACAGTATTATATTCCACCTTGCTTTCCAAAGTTCAGAGGCTTTAGCATCTAAATTGGGGTTCTTGTTAAAGTTCAGGACATGATTTGGAGAATTTCTCTGTTCTTCAAATACCTTCAAATAGCTTACTTCTATTCAGAGAAAGAAATAAAGAAAAAAAACCTAAGCTATGGAATTACATAATCTTTGCTGTATCTATTCCATATTTACCATCCACTCCTCTCCTCAAGTCTCTCCAGTATTTTCGACTTGGCGAATTGTTGAAAATGGTGAGGTGCTTCAGTTCAAGTTTTACACTTGAATCACAGCACTGTTTGGCACAATTCTTTGAAAACAAAGTCCATCCTTACAAAACACCCTGCACAAAGTCTTGCAGGTCTCAGCAACTCCAGCTATCCCACCTTCACAATTATGCTGTGTCCATTCCCTTAATAATCATACAGAAAAAATACACTCACAGAACTTCAAGGCCACCAGCAGAAAAGGAAGAAAAGCAGTTCAGAAAGCGGGTCAGTAGAGCTGGAGTGTATTGAGGGCATGCACTACTCAGGTGATGCTGCTCAGAACCACATGCTCTGTAGTACTACTGAGGCACAAAGACAGAAAATCCAGAGAGAAAGAGTACAAGCCAAAGCCAAGCAATACATCACAGCTGTACCTAAACACCAAGAAAATCAGAATTGGTGGTTATGTGACTTGAAGCAACTCCAGCAAAGCTCATTTCTTCTGTCCATGTGCTGTGTAACCCAACAGAGTGTGGGTGCAAGCAGGGTGTCTCTTGCACAAAGGTTAACCTGAAGGGAGTTCCCACCCTCTCCACCTTGATCACACATTCACACTCCTGTCTTCACCCTGTGCAGCACCACAAATCAGATGAAAAGGTGACTGAGCCAACAGAAAAATTATGAATTTCCTTTGCCTGGATTAACAAATTAACAAAACATACCACAACAAGATGCTGATGAACTGCCGTAAAGGAGAGCAGTGGGAAGGTCCTTCTACAGCCAAGGAGGAATAAACACACAATTACACCAGTTTAGGCCTAACTAATAACCTGTCCTGTAAGGTTTATTTACATGAGAAAACTCTAGAAAGGTAATCTGAATTAACATTTCTGCAATGAATCAAACCACATCAGATCCCTGCAGACTCACTCATTATTAATTAAATCAACCCTATTTCATATTTAGTATCATTTACTTTGATGTGAATTAAGCTTAATCAAATTAAGGTCACTTGAATCCTGAATCACATAATATATACAATGTTTTAATTTAGTTTACCTAATTTACTTTACATTCACATTTTTGGTGATTTGGATCAGTTTTCCTTCAAATCCTTGTTCAGACAGCTTTGGAAGACAGAGACAGCAAACCTGGGGAGATGCTAAAAAAATTTCCCCCATAATCAGCAGTTCTGAGCTGAAACCCCAGAAAAGGGGTACCTGAAGCTGTGCATCCCACTGAGGACACACTGTCAGGGCTGCTGCATGCTCAGTCTCCATGAAGGCTCTCCCTCTCTGTCTTCACTAAAGTTCCTCTGGTGCCCTGAGGCTGGAGAGAAAATCAGACCCTGGAAGTCTTCACTTCATCCTCCTGCACTGCAAGAGCTGAACAGATGTCCATGGGCCATGAGAAATGCATGTCCTGGAGGAAAATGCGACAATCCTCAAGGAAGCTGAAGCATTTGATGTGGTTATTTTTTAAATAGCAGGTCACAACAATATTTGACATGTTTTTTACTGTTGGGAAAACACAGCAGTTATCAAATTTCTTGTTTGTAATAAAATAACAAAAAATCATAAAAGCCTGCTTCTTTAGGCAGACATGTTAAATTGAGTTGCCATGTTTATTCACAGTTTTAAGGTCTTGTCATTTTGCTTATCCTGCTCCAACACTTAAAAAGTCACCACTGAGTCTTCTAGAAAACTCCCTTCACGATTCCTCTTATGTGACTATGCTTTTTACCATTAAAGAGATTTTTCTGTATACACAGATGTGTAGACAAATGCACTCTGTCGTATTTAGGGCACTAGTCATCTAATATTTTCTGTGATGCAGGTACCATCTGTGAAACTGAACTGCAGTTCAGGCCTATCATACTGAGATGAGTGTTGGGGAATCAGAGATGGAAATTGATATTAGATTATAATCCCACTGCATTCAAATAGAAGACAAGGGCTCTAGCAAGGTCAGGCTTAACCTTTAATACCCAGGCATACCTTTAAATATTTTTTTCAGGGAACCTTTAGTTGTGTTGTTTATTTTGCAGTGTCCACTCAGGATTATCATCTTTTAAGGGTCGCAAAAGGTGTCCAAACCTCTGAAGCAAAAGGATGATGAAGAGGCCCTGACACTAACAACAGATGACAGCTGGCATCCGGGTGCAACTGAGGTTGCAGCGACAGACTTTGACCAAAGTGACAAAGAGATCAGAGACTGGAGACCACAGAAAGCATTCCTGGGTGAGGAAAAAGGAATATTCTTTTAGCAATCTAGCATGGAAGTCCTTAGCAAACCACTGGGTTAATCAGACCATGCAGTGATGTAAATGTGAGCTCTTGCAAGGATGAAATCAGCACTGTGAGGAGGGTCAGACATGGAGCATCATTTCCACTTGGGCTGACCCGCTGTGTCGTGGGGCATCACAGCCTTCCCTGCCACTGCCACTGGTGTGGTGCTGACACATTTACACAGCTCCTTGGGGAACTCATTCAGGAGACTGAACCAGCTGGAAACTGGGAGAAGTGACTAAACCAGACCTGCACCAGGACTCAGGACAGCAGTAACATCTAAATGCACATGCAAGGCATTCACCCCATGCACCTCTGAACACACTTCATAGCTTGAGAAATGTCCTTACGTGCCTTTATTGCTCTTACAAACCTGTTTCCACATTCCCTAGCTTGCTGGCTCAGTGTCC
Organism: Cyanoderma ruficeps; assembly: GCA_008694505.1. NCBI lineage: Eukaryota > Metazoa > Chordata > Aves > Passeriformes > Timaliidae > Cyanoderma > Cyanoderma ruficeps. The sequence continues at coordinate 40,461,215 of VZDJ01007753.1, read as the reverse complement.
CCTCTGCTATTTCTGTAACACTCTCATATTTAATACCATGAAATTTTAAAATAGTATGCTAGCTCAGGTTTTTTGAGCTCCGGCAAAGGGTTGCAGTCATGCAGTTCCAGCACTATTTTTGTTTAGCAAGCCAGGACAGAAGAGACAAGCAGACCCTTGCAGCTCACCCTTGGGTCACATCTTGAGGAATATAAAATGAGGAGGCATTCCCTGGGGTCAATACAACAAGCTCTGGGGGTCCCCCCAATATGACACACACACTCGTCAGCTGCACTAAACACACTGACCATCGTTCTGTTTCCTTCTTATTTCCATTTCTGATTGTGAGCCCCTGAAAGGGAAAGACTCACCTCACCTGCCTCACTAGGATGGCTCTAGCAGCCCCAGCCCTCCAATGTTTCCCAGCAAACATGTTCCTTGTACCACCTTCACACCTCCTCTGTTGCCCCTAGGGCTGGGGTTGTTTCTGATTCACTGACAGGTCTTCAGGTAATAATCGTTCATTGGAGGTGGAAGGAATATTTTAAACAAGATGCTTATATTCCTATTTTTATATGTTAAAGGCGAGGACTTCCATACAGAGGACAGGAATAACTTTTGTCTCCCCTCCTAAAAGCTACAAATTTCCCCGACTGAGTTCTGCCCTCAAACGAAGGAGAAAGAGACCCTTCACTGCTCCATCAGACCCCAACCCCTTCAACACTTGCACATATGCTTACATTTATTACGGTCAGTGGACTCATCACAACAGCCATTAGGTTCACAAACATCAAGGATGCTGTTCCCAGTAATAAGGTCAGGAATGTGTACAAGTCCTTTCAAGATTGGGCCCTTAATGCCGCAGCATCAGCCAGCTTTCTCCCTGCCTCCAGCATTAGCTGTGGGCAGCTGGAATCCCCAAGGAGGGAGGCTGATGGCTCCAGGCTGACTCGCAGGTGCAGCAAAGTGCCTCTGGACTGCTCCTGGGCGTGTGATGAACCAGACATTCCTGGGCATCACCCCTCACCACGGCGGCCCTGGAGACGGCTGTGTGTGATTCCGTGCGCTGTAAACTAACGTTTGACAGTTCAGCACCAGTTAAAAGAAATAAACACAAAGCCAGGGGGCAGCAGGTCAGGCTCTGGGAGGATCCATCACAACACTGGGTTGGTTACCAGTGGAACCCGAGCTGGTGTTGTTTATTGTGGATCATGCTGGTGACAGCTGACAAAGCAGCACCTCTAATGGACAATACTGCCTGCACGTGCCAAAGTGTGATGAAGAGATGTAACTCCTCGTTCCACCTACTCAAAGATGGTTCTTACTACCAGACAAGCAAAACAACAGAGACAGATAAAGGACATTTTATTAAGCATACAGGTAAAATGAACATGTAAGTCCATGTTTTCTCTCTTCTACTTACTGAATAGTCAAAAAAAATTAGTTGCCTGAGAGGGCTGCTTTATTTGGATGCTACAACCCTTACTTCTCAACATAACAGCTGTGGGATCAAAAACTGACTTACATTCACCTAGGTGATGTATTTAGTTAATTAAAAGAAAGATTAGCATGCAAATGTGTTCAGCATTCAACACTAATTCATTATGAAGTCAATCTTAAAGTTACCTCATTCTGTCAAAATATACTCGTCCAGTATTTCTCTCATTTAAATCACAAATCCTTTTCAAAAAGGAATTCATAGATTATCTCAAATCCCACTACTGTTTGGCAGGTGGGAACTAGAATGACAGACAAAACAGACCCATGTAATAAAATTATTGTATCAAAAATATTTTAAGTGGGTAATAAGAACAGTAAGGAGCTAACAGGAATAGGTACACACATACAAACTTCATGAAATACATGCATATGGGGATGATTTTTAAGTGCCTTGTTTCTGATTTTTAAAATTTTTGTAGGCATTTTTTGATCTCTCTTTTGATGTCCCCTGGACCGTGAACCATGAATCGAGCAGTGCTAGTCTGTGCAGTGCTGAAGAAATATTTCTACTCATCCAGCACACACATAACAGACATTTCCAATTACAGCTTTTACACATGAATTTACTTATTTAAGCTATCTTTTCATCATGTGCATTCAGCAGCCCTGGGTGTGTTTAGCTGTTCCTGTTGCATGCAAACACACACCCTAGGAACCCGGCTGCAGCAAAACTCCTGCACCGTGGACAGCTGTGGAAAGAAAACCATTCAGCATGCAATTAAAGGGATTATGGTGGCCACGGCCCTGCTTCTTGTTAATGCCATTTCACTGTATTTTCTAGATCTCCTCGTTACTGAGGGAGTGGCTTACTGACAAGGGATAAAGGAAGGAGGCTACACACATGCTGGCTAAGAAGCAGCGAATGATGGGAAGGGGAAAAGGAGAAAGGGGAGGAAGGAATGAATGCATGGCAATACACAGTGAATTTGCTGTAATGCTTTGCATTTACTACAAAGATGGTTGTCATCCTTGGAAATGCTTTTTGAACAGGAGACTCCAATCTAGCAGAGCAAGGTCTTCAACAGGACCAAACTTAAGCCTCAAATCCTGTGCTAGACTGAGACCCAGCTACTTAATCATCTTAATTCCCTCTCAGGTAAGAATTGTCATCCTCCAGCAGATAAAGCAATGATGCCAAAAAGGTTAAGAGATTTAGCAGCTGCAGACCCGCTAAGGAAGTACAGCATGCCTGCACCATGGAGCTCACCCCAAACAAGGACTGGGCCTGACCAGCCTTGCTGCAGAAACACAAACTGCTGGAGCATCTCTGTCTGCACCCGTGGCACAGTGAGTCACAATACTACAACGCTTGCTTTTTTTCCCCCCTCTCTTTTATCTCTTTTCAGGGAAAAAGATGTCTATTCATCCTGACACCTATGTGAAGCTGAAGAAAGACAGAAATACAACTGTGAGATCTCAAGTTGCAGGAATGACACCTACTGCCTGGGAAACGAACTGCTCACCTAAATGAGAGCGAATTCAGTGGTGAGGAGCTTCCACAGAACAAACCAGCACATGGACGTGAGCCGGCAGTGTGTGCTCACAGCCCAGAAAGCCAACTGAATCTCGGACTGCATCAAGAAAGGGTTGGCCAGCAGGTAGAGGGAGGTGATCCTGCCTCTCTGCTTCATTCTGGTGAGACCCCACCTGCAGTGCTGCATCCAGCTCTGGGGTCCCCAGCACAGGAAAGACAGGGACGTTTTGGAGTGATTTTTAAAGTCCCTCCCAAACCAAACTGTTCTGTGATTGTACAAAACAGGTCCAGCCCCAGTGCTGACTGTAAGGGTGATCACATGAAAGCCCACAGGAAATTCACTCACGGAGGCTCAGTGATTTAAGAAAGGTGTTTAATTCCTGATAAACAGCATATATAACTCAGGGCAGGCAAAAACACCTCCATCATTAACTCATGTGAAAAATACCATTTTTGGACAGGGAACATGGTTAGTAGTTAGAAAATGCCCATCCATACCAACAGCTAGGGCTACACTGTTTGTACCTCAAAGCAATTGGGAGCCTGCAGTGGAAGGGTCTGTAGAGCATAAGAGGAAGAACAGGAGCAGCATCTCAGTAGAAGAAATATTTTAATTTGCAGTAATAGCATTCCCTAAAGAAATAGTCTCTTGAGCATTTCTGGTGTCAGGGAGCACTGCCACAACCTACCTTATATATACACCCTTTGCATATGGAAAGTGAATTTTCTTTTCTTCTGTCTTTCTATGTAAAGACTTCATGACCCAGCTCATCCTACCAAACCACAAGTGGCTAAACTGGCACAGTTGAGGGGAACAAGAATGGGAACTCAGGAGAAATATATAAACTAAAACTGAACTTGAAACAAATGTAAGACTTGAATGCCTGCATCAAGAAGAAAAGTCAAAAGTTTGTGGTGGCCACATGTCTCTATTACTTTAGGACCGTGAAATATCCAGTGAAATGTAATGCTTCACTGGTTGTTATGGTATTACAGAATGGCACTCTGGATAGTCAGAAATGTGAAGGTTTCCAGGCTCAAATCTTTGGTTAGGACTTGCCCACTCTGTCTCCTCTGACTAATAACGATAGATATCCTTAACATTTCTACAGCTCTCAAATGATGAATAGTTTTGGAAAGACTGTCAGTAATATTCCAAGCATTTGCTAAACGCAAAAACGCAAAGTCTCACAGGAAGAAGCATTCTGCAGTGCTAAATACACCAGAGATGGGGGGGGAATAATTGAGTTGTTTTCAGTTTCACAGGGTCTCTACCTGGACTGAAACACACTTTGAGCATTACTGGGTGATGTGCACACACACCCATGAACCCAGAGCTGTCACAGGAAAAATGTGCTGGATGAACCATGAGGTTCCTACAGCACAGGGCAGAGTGTCCCCAGCAGCCCAGTGACCGGGAAACAGCCTGCCCTTACCCTGCAAAGCTTCCCGTGGGCTAATTAGGAACAAGGCAGATTAACCCAAGCAAGGTTGTGTGCTGCCATGACTTGCACCCTGGCAGCCTGTCCGGAGGTGTGGAGTCTCCTCCCTGGGCTCACTGTGACAGGGACAAGGGCTTTACAGGTGTGTCCATCAAGTGCGCCGTGCTGGTTTTCGGTCACTTCCCCTCATTATGGCACATTAGATCAAAAAGCAGATGAAATGGAAGTCTGGGGTAGATGACTGCAGACAAAATCTGCCTGAGGGCAAACAACAGGCCCAGATGAAAGAATGGTGGCACAGTTCCTCCACCTCTCCTCCCTGCTCCTGAGAAACTGATTCCAGGCCACAAGCCTGAGAAAAAGAAAAAGCAGGGGAACCACTGTGGATACCTAAGAGTTCTGCAATGACTATAAAGAAAATGAAAAGTATGTGAGGACAATACCTATGAACAGCTCAGGCAGCTTTTGCTACCCACCTACTGCAGTGAAGGACAACACCAAAGCATCAGTGAGATTTTTCTGAATGTAAATAAAGTGTGGATGAGATGATACTATGGTTCTGATTCCACAAAGAACCCTGAAATATTTATAATGACCTTCTCAAAAAAAGAAAACTTGCAGCTCATTCAACTTATTTTATTTCAACTTACTTTATTTCATTTCTGTAATTATTAGGATAAAAAACTAGTTATAATTAATTTCGGCAGCAGTTTTAGAAATATTTTCCAAAGAGGTTCCATACTGCTCCTCACACAGTGCTCAGAAATGAGCGAAACTACAACATAGCAAGAAAAAGGAAAGAAATGACAAAGCTTGCAAGATACAGGAAATGATTTGAAACTGAATTGTGTTTGTACTTTGGAAAGACTTTTATGATTTCTCACAAGAAATACAAATATTTAAAGTAAAATACTTCAAAAGACAGAAGCCCTGTACTGCCCAAAGAAGTAGCCAGCCAAGTGCAGACAGACCATGCAGACACCTTTAATTGTGGGACACTTTAATGGTGCTGCTCTGCATTAGTGTATCTGCTGTTTAACATGGTCTGAGCAACCCAAGAGAGACAGAAAGGACACACCACACAAACCCACAACACTGAGTTAAACAGACCTGTGCACATCTGGAAGATTATCTTCAGCCTCAGTTATACCACTATGAAATACAAGCCAAAATACTGAAAAAATGAGGGAATGCACAAAAAGATGTCCAGGATCTATGCCTTGCTTCAGAGAGGGGGAAAAATGTTGAAAGTATACAGAGTAACAGTATGACAGTATAACAGTATGTCACAGCCTGACAGTCAGGTATGCTGATGGAAATCCTGTGTTGCCTGATCCCAATGGAACACCACTGCTGCCTATGCATGGCCACAGCCAGCACGGTACAACCTTCAGAGGAGGTCCAAAATCCCCTGACAACGAATTTGTCTGCAGCTGGAGCTTACCTAGCCCTCCAAAGATCAAGGCTGAGCTAACAAAAGCAATTTTCTGTCAGTGGCATAATACCCACACTTGGGACTTTGCTGCCCAAACCATGCCAGGCAAAGGGCTGGGTGTTTTCCCATCAAGAGACACTGGCAGAATTGCATGGGACAGATTCAGCTTGAAAGGCTGCAAACCTAAACATATCCAAAGGCAGGGCTGTGGAGGGCGGTCTGACAGCTCCCAGCTGACCACAGGAACCACAATGCCACAGCACACAGCAGGAGTCAGAACATGGCAGGACAGAGCCTTCAAATTAAACAAAAGTTAGCTAAGTTACAGGCATATTGCTCCAGCTCAGAAATCAATTACTAAGTGACAAGGTTAAATGATATTTCATAGCCAGCTTGATTTTATTATCCACCTCAGGGTGTGCTTCTGCTTTTCTACTGGAAACACCGAGCTACAAAGTCTACCAGTCCGGTGAGGTTGGTAACCCCAATTTTGATGACATTATAGATAAAAACATCATGTTCTCTCTTGTTTTTTACAGATGCAAACAGAAAGGAATGGTAAAGAGAGAAAAGTTAGAAAATAACACTTCATATACAAAACTCCAGTTACACTCCATGCAAACTGAAAGAATTGGAAAGACTCTTGTATTATCTCACGAACTGCTTAATGAACAGAAAATGGGGAGGACGTTGAAATGCTCAATACATTGTGTTTATTGGTATAAATGTAAAGACTTTACTTGCTTGTCTGAAAACAAAAGGGTTAAGAAATATAATATATACACCTTGCTGTTATTAAAAGGGGTTTGTACTATGAATATTCAGTCCTCTTTTTCTCAACATGTCGATCCATCCATTTAAAGCAGAGCTAAATACAACATCTTTTTCAGATTTCCAGTTGATAGCTATACAAAAACCTCAGAACAAAAAGGCTGACTTTTGCTAAACTTTAAGGTGCTAAGTGACACTGTCCTCCCCCGTAATTTCTGTGCTGAACTCCTTACTTTGGCTTGGATTAAAGCATGTGTCACCACAAAAAAGTAAGGAGGTATAGTTTTAATCTGAATAATCCTGTTTAGAGGCTGGTTCCATCTCCAGATATTAACTGCATGTTCTGTTTAGAAAAAAACCTAAGTGCTTAAAGTGGGAGGCTTCCCTCCACCATTGCCTCAGGAGCAGAGCACAGAGAGCAAATGCACATTCACTACAGCCATGGCAAAAAGAGAGATGGATTTTTTCAGGGATACACCCAAAATGCTATGTCTGGTTTTTATTTTTAAAAATAGGAATCACTGAAACACAGATGCCTTATAAACAACAGGCATGACTAAGAAATTACAGGTTACGTCTCTGTTTACAGAATGTAAAAAATTTATTTTCACCTACGGCGATATTTATAGACATTTTCCTAAATATTAGCTAATTCTGCTACTTCTAAGAATAAATGAATATCTGCTGTCAAACAACCACTACATTTGTTGTACTAAAGCAGTATTTTGTGTACTAAAAAATAATCATACTTCTGCACTTTAACATTTTCCACACAGGGATTCTAATCCATTTTTGAGGCAGAACATCTATTATAATCTGTTTTATTACTAAGGTGTCTGGTACACCCACTATTCACACACTTCATACCTTTGAAGTGAAGACATAAAGAATTATCAAAAAATGGAAACCATCACATAAATGCAATAGTGCAAATAGCACTGCAATCTATTCACGACAAAAAGCGATACAAATAAAACACACATGGCTAAGCAAATGTTTCAAGGAGGTTTTTATTAAATTATTATATAGCCTGCCAGGGTATTTTGGAATCATACAGCCTGTATTTATTAAATAAGAATTGTTATTGGAAAATGTTTTAGGTGATTTACAGACATATATTTACTGACAGGTACAACCTATTCAGTAATGCCTGTATATGCAAGAGAAAAAAAATCTGTAATGAAAGCCTTTAAAAACAGGAATCCATTTTGAAAAAATCCAACAAAATAATAACATACATTAAGTATGAAAGTGGTATTTATAACAAAAGACTGCTTTAAGTGTGATCCACCTGCAGATGCCAAGTGCCACGTGGGGAAAGCAGGAAAGGGCAGCTGCACAAGGACATGCCCAGCAGCACACACAGACCAGCTCCGGCTGCCTCACGTAGAGCAGAGGCAGCCGGGGGGGTGCAACCTAGAGAAGCACCCCCCTCATCACTGTCTAAAGTGAGGGTATGGGGACATTCTGGAGCCTTTCCTGGAGTTAAGCTACTTTTGCTTTCCAAAACTCTGGCTGACCTCCTCTGAGAGTGCCCTAGCTCTCCTGCAGGGCATTACTTTGGGTACATTATGATACCCTACTTCACAGTCTGTCTTGAGGGGTCTCTCTCCCCTATTCCCTCTTCCAACAAAAAGTGCAACCACCAAATGTGGAAGTTCACATGGAGCAGAACATCTTCAATGGGAGAAACCCCACACCGTTGCACCCTTCCAATCTGCCCACGGTGCCTCCTTGGGGTGAAAGATGGGCTTGTGAGTCAGTAAGTCAACTTTCCTTTTTCCTGGGGGAAGAGCTCTAGCAACCCTTCTTCATGGGGCAAGCATTCTCCCAACTGGGCTGCTAAATGAGCAGGAGGGAGCCAGGGAAAACTTCCCACCATCTGTTGTGTCTGATGACTTCTCCCCGGAGGTCTCTGACTCGCACGCTGATCACACCCGGTGAGACTGACGCAGACACACCTTACACGTGGAGACCAGAGACACACGACCACCAGACACACGACACAGCGGGTTTGTGTGCTTCTGGCCCTCCCCAAGAATGCAATTTTAAGCAAGTGAGAGAAACTAATGGTAATGCAAATGGCTAAAAAATCGATGCACCTCCAAGTCTCCAACACACATGACAGTGCCAGGAGTAAATGTAACTGCAATTGTAGGCAAAGGCTTTTCTGGACTCCCACTGCACTTGCCAGGAGCAATGCCAACCCTGCAATTCAGGAATAAGGCAGCACAGAAAGACATCTGGCTTCAAACTGTTATTTCCATTTTTAAGGTTTCCCAAAACAATTTTACTTTGCTAAAGATAATTATTAAGTAGAAAAAATCACTAGTATTAAAGATGAATCAAGGGGCTGGGTTGCTCCGAGATACCGACAGCTCAAGCAAACTCAAATAAATGAGGAAAGAGATGTTCGGACGAGCATAAGCCAAACCAAATAATGTTATCCCTCCATCCTTTCTCCAGGAAATTGGGCTGGTGGGGCTTTTTTGCCCTTCCTGTTGACAACTGACAAATTGACCTCGGGAAAACTACGAGCTGTAGCACCCGCTGCCCGAGGAGAGCGAGACTGGGAGATCTGGCACGGCCCATGCTGGATGGTCTTGAGAAATATCCCATCTCCGCTTCTCCGGTGAACTCCTCGTTCCCTTCCTCGCACACTGCTCTCCCACCCAGGGGTCGTTCGCCCGACAAAGCTCTCACTGTCCCCCGGGCTGCACGGCCCAGCACCACCGGGCGGATCACGGCTGCGGGGCCCGGCATCACCGGGCAGATACCAGTCGAAGGGCAGCAGCGGGCACACCCCGGCTGTAGGGCATGGCATCACCGGGCACATCCCGGCATTAGGACACGGCATCACCGGGCACATCCCGGCTGTAGGGCACGGCATCACCGGGCACATCCCGGCATTAGGACACGGCATCACCGGGCACATCCCGGCATTAGGACACAGCAGCAGCAGCAGGCAGATCCAGGCATTAGGGCACGGCAGCAGCGGGCACATCCCGGCTGCAGGGCACGGCAGTTTCACAGGCGCTTACAGCCTTTTGTAAGCGCCAGATAATCTGTCAGATGGACTTAGGCACTGACAGTCAAACACGCCAAAAACGTCACCACCCACTCGTGCTATCCATCCGGTGAGGACTAGGAAGCGCCGCATTGCTTAACCTCTTCCTCCGCCTTCCACTCGCACAGGAAATCCCCACCCCCCACGGCGTGACACCACCGCGGGGCACCCGAGGTCCCCCCACCCCTCGGCGGGAGCTCCGCGCCCGCCCTGCCCGCGGCGCTCGGCGCATCCCCGCCCGTACTCACCTCATCTTCCCGGCGGGGCGCGGCGGCGGCCGGGGCCGGGGCCGGGACCGGGACCGGGACCGGGCGGTGGCGGGACGGGGGGGGGCTCCGGCGGCGGCGCCGCCCCAGCGGCAGCGCCGGGCCCCTGTGCGCTAGCCGGGCAGCGCGGCGCCGGGCAGCCCCTCCGCCGGTCCGGCCATGTTGCCGGCTCGCGCCCGGCTGCGCTGCCTGTGTCTGTGTGTGTGGGCAGGACAAAGCGCCGCCGCCGCCGCCCGCCCCGCGCCGCTCCGCTCCCACGCGCGGCGGGGCCGCACCGCCTGCCCGCCCCGCCCCGCTCCGCGCCGCCCCCGCCGCGGGTGTCGGGGGGAGCCCCCGGCCCTGCCCGGGGCCCTCGCCCCGTGCAGGTGGGGCGGGCAGCGGCCGTGCGCTGTGCGCGGCCCCGGCCAGCGGCTCCGGGCTCCGCCGGGCTCCTGGGTCGGTGCCGGTGTGAGGTGCCGGGGACTTGGCCGTGCCGCGTCCCCGAACCGTTCCCTGCTGGAACGGGGCAGTGCCGAGGTTGGAGACCTCTCCTCTGCACAGGGTTGTCCTGTGCAGGGACAGAGCCAATGCTTTTGTGGGTTGAAGCAGGAGCAGAAATGGCATTTCCAGCTAACACCGGAGGGCAGCTGTGGTTCCTGCTCCATCACCCTTTCCACTCGTTTCCACGGGTGTCCCTGCGAGCTCTCTTGCCCTGCTTTCAGATTTGTCCTTTCTCCATACCCACCTTGGGAACCCTGGGCTGCCTACTAGTCCAGTGTTTCTCCCATCCAACTCTCCTCCTCACTCCAAATGCCATTCCCGTCTCTAACCCGCTGCCCTTCTTCCAGTCTCCTCCTGCCAACTCCATTGTGCAATCTAAACCACAGGGTGATGATATTCACAAGGTCCAGAGCCTGGAACTTCCCTTGCCCCTCTCTATATCTCTTTACCCATGCACCACTCAGTAGAAAAAAGATTATGTTTAAATTGGTATCCCTTGAATATCCTCAAGGATCTGCCATGATACAGGACTCAGGTTACTCAGGTCTTCAATACATTTCTCGGGTCTTCAATACTTCACCATAACTTGTTTGCCATTTCTCAAGAGTAAAGGCTCTTCACGCTCTGTGGATCGTCTCCCACTGATCTCTGCCAGGTTCTGCATCACCCAGTTTAGCCACAAAACCCCCCAACCAACCATGTAATCCCACAGCAAGCAGTGGGTTTCCAGGCAGTTGGGGTGTGTCTGGAACAGTGAAGGCTTCTGGCTCTCTCCCTCCCTCTGTATGTCTGTGTCCCAATTAACATTGCCCTCATCACCCCCTGAGACCACCATCCACATGTGCTGTGAAGGGACAGGGAGCTGGAGCCCGTCTCTGTGTGCAGGGGTGATTTTTGGAAGGTGTGGGCAGTGTGTCAGGGAAGGTGAGCTCTGGGCAGTGCCTACACTGCAAGGCTGTGTGAGGGCTCAGGGGAACGTGCCCATGGTGCAGAGCAGACTGTGGGACTGCAAGGGAGGTGACCAAGTGTGGCACAGAATGTGCAGGAGACAAAGAGCAAAGCAGCAGGAGCCATTTTCCACATAAATACTTTACATTTTTATTTCAGTTTCTCTGAAGAGTTTATATGCTCATGCCAATACAACACTTACTTTTACTGTAGCAGTAATCTATGCCACCAGAATAAATATTGCAAAAATCAAGCCCATAGATTTGATGCCCTATAGAGCTATTTTGCCACTGTCTTGTCAAGCTTTGCTGCTCTCCACTGCAGCTCCATACCAAGTAAAATATACTACAAAAACAACAACAAAAATATGACAGCAACAATGCCCATGGTAGTAATCATGTATATGCCTTTTATTCAAGGCCATGCTTGTTTCTTGGTAGCTAATACATATCTGATATCTGCTGTTTTCAATGTTCATTAATATGCAAAAAAAAAAAAAAAATTAGAGACAGTTACTGAAGGGTCAGAGGGAGGGAACCCCCACCACTTCTGTGCCTCACAAGCACAAATCCCAGCTCGTGCTTTTCCTGTCCCATAGCGGGTCATCCTCTTTCCAAGCAACCCCACCAATGAGTCTAAGCTCACTTCAGATAGAGTCTCCTAAAGAAGCTGCTTCCCTTATATCGAAGGGGCCTTGTGGTTTGTTTGAAACCAAAACTTATGGTCCTTTCTTATAAGGAATTATCCTAAATCTCTTAGGAGGCACAATATACATTGTTTGTATAAAGAAATAACTGTGTCAGACCACAGATCTGATATGCAGTCTCCCCCAAGTGACAGTGGCTTGGAGAAACTCATCCACATAATTTGTGATGAGGTTGCTGAAGATAGTAAGCATATGAAGAAACAATGAGCAAAAATAAAACTTATTTTCTTGTTACTATTGTCTGACTAATCCTTTAGAGTGTGGGTCACTGACCAACTCATAGGACATATGGGAGACAGCATAAGGCAGGGAGGATGCTCATTAAACTAGAGAGTTTCATGGTAATACTAGAATTTAAAACTTGATTAAAATAGAAAATCCATATGTGATTTCACTGATAATCTGTTTTTTAAAAATATAATTTCCTTAAGATCAGTTTATACAGGCACAAATCAGGCAAATAAATTTATGTAAATCACACCATGGCTGAGATATAAAACTAGAATGTTTAGTTCTATAGAAGCAAAAATGTCTTCTGCGAAGACTTTCATCTGTGCACCTTGGCCGCAGAGCAAAAGGAAGCACAAAGAGCTGAAATCACAGCCACGACCTGCCCCAGTACTGACACATCCTGCCCTGGCAGTGGCCCACGAGGGACTGCAAACCACTGGGTAAGGACAGGGACGGCTTCTGCCACTCACCACTCTGTACCAGCACTGCCTCCTGAGCACAGGTACTCTCTGTCCCTGGGCAAACTGCAACACCTCACTGGATATAAATTTGTGCAGCATCTACCCTTGCAAAGGGTTGGGAGGCTAAATTGCCCATGAGGTGGTTGAGAAGTGATGCAGAAATGCAGTGAGGTTACTAGACTTGACAATTACATTTGCTTTTTTATTTATTCTTACAGAAAGAAGAGAGGGAAGACAGATGCCAATCTTGCTGGCCACTAATGGTAGAAAAATAGAACAGCATTAAAAATCTTTCTTGTATCAGAATCCATGAGGCTTCCTTATCAACATTCATTGGTTGACCAGCAGATCACTGTGTTGACAGAAAAATGTGACTGGACCATGTAATAATTGTTTGGCTGGGACAAATCTGACATTGTATTGCAATCAGAACTGTATGTCTTCTAAGAGACTTAAAGCTGGCGATTTTTTCGACAGATATATAATCTTTGACTGTATGTAGTCTTGTTAATTCACCTGCTCTTTGCCCCAGGGGAAATCCTGACCCACCAGGGTCAGGATCCACTCTGCTAGGCTCATTGTTCTTCCCTCTTCCCTTTGCACCTCTCCCTAACTGCAAATTCTCCTGCAGAGCCCAGCAAAAACCTGCACAAGAGAAGTGCTGTCCCTATAGCTGCCTCTTTCCCATCTGAGACCTGCTGCATGGCAAAACCTGATGGAACTGCTGCCATGCCTCTGGGTCCTGTCCTGTTGCAAAAAACTGCCCTGGGGCCTGCTCTGTTTGTTGCTTCAGAGATTTCATGTAAGGAAGGAAGGAGGAGGAGGAGGAAAAGGATGCCCTCCTTATGCAGTCACACAGCCTGGGGCAACATCTTCTGTAAAAATCCTCCTATCAGGAGCTCAAGGTCAGCCAACTGTTTTTCTTAGAGACTCCATGCCATGTCCAGCCTGGTGCAGCAAGAGTCTTGTGTCATTTTTTCCCACTGAATTTGTCCAGCTCAGAGCTTTCTCTTGAAACTCTGGCACTTTCATGTGGACTTGTCCACAAAACTACCTATTTTCAAGGAAAATGAATGTTTGTTTCACAATAGTTTGTTTTATACACTTATTATTGGAAGGCTTTTCCTAAGCAAGGAGGATTTAGCCTTATGAAAGTGACCCTTGAGAGGAATTCATTATATCAATTCATTATATCACATCCAGTAATATATGTATGCTTTTATTTCTAAAAGGAATTGCTCCTCAGACAGCAACATGACTCAGAACTTTTGCCAAAGATGAAATTGTACAATTTCACAGAGACCTTGCTGAGGCAGAAAGAACACAATTACCAAATTCAGGTGCAAAGCGAGATCCAAAGATTCCCAAAATTCAGAGAGGTTCAGTCCTGGATTTTGGGTTTTCACCCTTTACCACATCCCTACGATCTTTGGCGCCATTTGGCAAAGGCTCCATCTCAGGTTTGTTGTGGCAGCCCAAAGCAGCCATGGTGAGGTCACTCACTGTCTGCACCTGGATTTCCTTAGCAACACTTCATCCAGTTGTGGGATGAAGAGGAAAGGATGAGAAGAGAGTGAACAAAGAGTCAAGAAGCAGAAGAGTACAGCAGGTGCTAAAGGGGACAGGAAAACGGAGACTACAGAAAAAATGAAGGAATTACATAAGTTTGGAATTTTTATTTGTACAAGAAAAGGAGCGAAAATAACATGAAAAGTAAAAAAAAAAAAGAGGAAATAATGAGGAAGGAAAGAAGTAATATAGGAAAGGGCAGAAAATAAGTAGGAAAAATAGACTGTTGATATACTTTAATTCTATTTTATTACACTTTCTCCAGTGAAGATGGGAGTCCAACTCTGCTTTCAGGGAGATAGTCAGTGCCTCCTCTTGGAAAGGGAGGAGCTCACTGGCACTTTTATTTTTCCTGTTATGCCTTCTGAGAGCAGGGTTTACAATCACTAGGGAAGCTGAAGCGGGAAGCTGCAGACTTCCAGGCAGCAGGGAGGAGCTCTGCCTTGCAGGCAAACTCTGGGGACCTGGTCAAGGCCAAAGGTGACTTTCCCTCCCACCCAAAACCAGTCGGGAGGGAGCTGGCACAGAGGTGATGCTGTGCTCCCGAAGGCAGAGGCAGAGGGGGCTCCCCAGGCTGCCACACTGTGTGTGGCCAGATTTTCTGCTGAGCAGGAGCTGCACATACGGGAAATGCCACAGGGCTTTTCACTTGGGCTGAGCCTCCTGTCAGCTCACTCTGCAACTGTTCGAGCTGCAGACAGAGACTCTCAGACAGAGCTCAGCCCCTGCTCTTTGTAGGTGCTGTAAAAAGGCCAAAACACTTGAACCTCTGGCATAATAACTTTCCCTGTGGTTATAGACTGATGTCATAAATTTGATGTTATAATTATGTCAATGAAAGCTGATGAAAAGGAGCAGGGCAGAGAGGAAGGAACACTAAAATGTTGACATTTATCTCAATGAGAAACTGGATCCAGGAAGAACAAGCCAGGAAACTGATTTTGTAGAGAGGAGCTCTCTTCAGGCTCGTGCAGACTGTTCCCCCTTCAGCACATCTCTGCAGTGCAAGGGCAAAGCAAAGCAATGGCAAATTACAATAATCTAACGTGGCTGCAGAACTCACCCAGGCTTTTTAATTTTTTCTTTCTAACCATAATGACTGAACAGCCTGAAGGAGATTTCTTTATCCTACAACCTGGAATTTGGAGCAACTGTAGCTCGTGTAGCATTGACAGAATCCACAGAGCAGATGAATTTGCTTCCCTCTGGCTACATGCTTATTCTAGGTAATTCCAAAGGGCAGATCTAAAAAAATGTTCATCTCTTACAAGCTCATGCTAAAAAGCCATTCAGTTGCATGAAGACCCAGAAAGCAGGTCACCATTCCAATGGTTCTGAGCTCAGCACCTCAGACTAGACCCGAAGAGGCAGCCTTTAAGGACAGATATGTCCACTACAAACAAACAGAAAGGTCTCAATTCCTTCAGTGTAGCCTGTAGTCAGCCAAAAGATGGTAGAGCCAAACCTCAGTGAAGCTGGTGGGGAGGAAGCACTTGGGTCCAAGATATCCAGCTTTCTTAACAAGACAGACAAAATGTGAGGTCCAAAGGAGTGCCTACAGCATCAGGTGACACTGACAGGCCCTGTTGAAAGGAGGCGCCTTCTTATACTTCCACATTTGCAGGAAATGGGAGGATCCACAGTGCTGTGAACCATCCTGACAAAGGTCTCCCAAGTGGCTTTTGAAGATTAGCCAATTGCTGTCACTGCTGACTCAAATGAGCTCTGTCGGACTCAGAGCTAGATGGCAGCTTTGGCTGCGCTGCCATTGATACCTCCATGCAAATTATCACTTGGTCTTCTGTGATTATTTAATGAATTCAGGGGGCAAAGTAGTTCCATTAAGAAAACTGAAATTGCCACAGTAGTTCATGACTAAGGAGAAACATAAATCTCTCCCAGCAAGAGCATGAACCACTAATGTCCTCAGTCACCCAGCAGCCAGCAGCCTCCATCCACAAGCAGATATCTGGGAGGGTTCTGTCCTTCCCCCCAGGAGTCAGCTCCTCATCTCCCATCTTCTGGATGAGGATGTGCCCTGGCTTGGGGCATTTCCAGGGCAGGGCAGGGCAGGCTGCTGCAGCTGGAGCTGCATGGCAGTGACCAGACTGCCCCAGCACAGCTGTGAATCCCAGTCAGCAGTGGGAGAAAAAGATTCCAGTTTAGGCTTCCCATAAGTCTGTTCTTTCCACTAGTAATTAAAGTGACATTTTCCTTGCCATCTGTAGGATTTTTTGAGGATGCAATTGAGTGATCTGTCAACAGTCCTATTTCCAGTAGAAAACAGAGCAAAAAGACTTCCTGCTTCTCTGAGCAGAACCAGAAGAAATTAAAAATGCCAACCCTTGCAAAAATGGGGCTGTTTGCCCTTGCAAGCTCTTGTGACATGAATACTTTTGAAGGAAAATAATATCCTCTAATATTAGATTTTCTGAAGAATAAAAATCATCCAGATATTTCATATAGGAAATATGCCTTGAATTAACTAACCCCGTATTAATTACAATAGTAAAAAATCCATTTTAACAAAATTGATTTGTTCCACAAGGAATTTTTTTTAATAATTTGAAATGGTAGAGTTTTTTTTATTCACCAGCATTGCAAAAACTATTTTCTTTTACATTTATCTACTTCTTTGCCCTTTTTTAAAAAAAACTTTTTTTAATATAGTGACTGTTTTTTGTAGAGCTTATCTGTTGGAAATTGTTAATACCTCTCAGGTTCAACAACCTGTCAAAGCTGAGCACTGTCAGAAACATTTATGCAATAACCATCTTTCAGGAAATAATTAAAATAGTACAATTAGGATTAAGTTGAAAAAGGCTGTAGTTTTGATATCACACAAATATATATCCTTTCTGAGTAAAATAAATACATGAAGACAGGAAGAAGAGGCAAACAAAATAATGAGAAGTCTCTACTTGGCGATGATCCTAAAAACCAGATTGAGTCTATGTTTATTTTATAAGTGTGTAAAAGAGGGAAAGAGAAGTATTTGGAAAGCATTTGTATTGTTTTCTGAATAATTTAAGACTTAAGAGAATAGAGAGTATCAGCTTTAGTAGCTAATCACTTTGAATGCCCTAACAGAGAAACATTACCTACGTACACGCTCATCATTTTGGACAATTATGGCAGTAATACTGTTGGAATGAGTATAGGATCCCAAAATCCCATTGCTAAATGCCACATAACAGAGAAAAAAAATCCCTACCCTAAAAAAATTTCCAAATGTTTCCAAATGATACAAGTTACAGGCTGCCCACAGACAAACAGAGACAACTGGGAAACAACGAGACAGTGCTGGTCCCCTCAGTGTCCCCACACAAGGAGGTGGCAGGGCAGGGAGAAAGGGCTAAAAGCAGAAGCCCTCACTGACATCCTGAGGTGCAAGTCACAGAAGAAGTGTGAACAGAGATACAATAAGAAACCAGGAATACAGCCCCAAAACTATCAGAGAGGTAGTCAGGGCCACTGGCTTTATGAGCAGGTAAGGGCAGCAACATGTGCCAGTCATGGATGCAGTGCTGGAAGCTGAAGAGTAATGCTAGAAATGAAGGGAAGAAAAGCAAGAAATGGGAATTGAAACCAAAGGAAGTTGAAGGGGAGTATCTGAATGCTTGGTAGACAGTAGCAATACACGAAAGACATGAAGAGATGAGTCTCTTCTTTGAGCAACACTGCACCTGCTGCAGCCAGGATGAGAGGAGGGAATGGACAGAAGCAGAAGCCCAGGTGTGTCTTCAGCCATGGACTTTAGACCAGCCTTACACTCCATGGTAGGGCGGGAAAAGAGAGCTGCTGCAGACAGAGCATCAGGTAAAGAATTCAGATGTTTCTGAGAGAATAAAATACACAAAGTTCAGGCATAACTTTTTATTTTATTTTGTTCTCTTTTTTTAAAAAGTGAAAAAGAGGACACTCCTGAGAAAACAAATATATGTAAGAACAAAGGACAAGGATGGAAGGGAGGAGCGCTGAAGCTTAGCTATAACAATGGCAAAATTGTGTAGAGTTTCCTGGATAAAGAAAGGAGAATCACTTTAACAGTCATCAAACGGATATTTGGCTTAAGACATTACCCACCATTTGCCAATTCAGCTAATACGTTTATCAGGTTTTCATAGAGGAACAAAGACACATTTAACAGCAAAAGTTAGAAACACAGGAGCAGCAGAGGCACAGATGGGATGGGACTGTTGAAAAGCCCTTTGATCAGTTACCCTAGGGATGAACTTGCAGTATTCCTCATCTATTTCTTCTAAAGGATAACAGTTTAAATTGAAGAAAGGGATCACAAATGCTTTACTATATCCCAAGAGTAGCACCATGTGAGAAGGATGAAAAGGGAATGAGCCAAGCCAATTTGCAACTTCTGTTTTCTCTGCTGCAAGTAATGACAAGTCACCTACAGTTCCAAAAGGAGGAAACCTGAAAACACCCCATTTGCAAAAGCAAATAAAAAAAAAAATCAACAAACAGAAGGTATTGTGGATAACCAAGCACCCAGACACAATGAAAACCTGTCACTTGTGTGTTATGGACTCTTACGACTGCATTAACCTTAGAAAGGGTAAGGGTATTGTGCCTTAGCTTCACATACTTCAAGAAGCAGGAGATTAACATCACTATTAAAAAAAGTTGTTCCAGTGCTCCTCTGGCCATTTATTTTTCCACATTGCACAGCTAGATCAGAAACTGAGGAAACAGGTTTTTTGTCTGCATTAGTTGTTGTGTCCCAGCTGGGTTCTGCTTATGGCCACAATAATTCTTTCGCTGCTGCACGGGATCAGAGTAACCAGCTGGGATCAAGACCTCTGCATTCAGTGGCAGTGCCAGGTAACATCAGGTTAAAGTCACCCTGAAACCATGGCCTTCAAAAGTCTTGCCTAAGGACAAGCTCCTAACACAGAAATTTTCTGGAGCTCTTGCCATAAGCATAAATCTGAGCAATGGAACAACATTCCACCAGCTGAGTACCCAGAAACAGGAGATGTGTACTGGGAAGCAGAACCAAGAGAGTCTGTAGGTGAGAGTATGTGGTGCATCCTTCCCTGCTGCAAAGCTGGAGTTTCACTCTCTAGGTATGCATTGTCATTATGTCCCCATTATGTCATGGGCACATAAAATTATGTACCCCAAAATCTAGATTTTATTGCCAAATATTTTCAAATGCATCTCTAATCAAGAAATCACAAATGTGTGTTGTTAACTAAAAGCCTGTCTCCTCTATATCATGCTTAAACGAAGACACCTTACTAAACAGGAAGAATGCATTGAGAATTCACTTTAATACATGTTTATTGGTGTCCTGCACTTTCAGTGTAGGAGGTTGGAGATGTAATAAAAAAGTTTTCAAAATTTATTGATTCAATTTCATTTAAATCACTCTAAACAACCAGTGCTTTAGAGTTCAGAGAATTAACATTTACTGTCCATTACAAGAAAAATTTTAATATTACCTTTTTCAAGTCCACTTAGAAGTCCTCTTTTAAAATTTTTCAGATACATTCGTCATAGTAAACAATACATTTCAATCTGTGTCACAATCAACATTGATAAGGCCTTCTTAACCATTTTATACCACCTCCACTGTTACTTCATTGCAAAACACAATCTTATTTCATACTATAAATACCCATCCATGCACAAAACACAGGGGCCAGAAGTTACACATTAATATTTCATGTAGGCTTCCAAGTCTTCCTTTACCCTCTGCAGGTTTATGGTACACTTAAAAAGATATCTTTAGACTTGGTCTACTTGGTCTTAAAATACAAATATACAATATGCATAAGCATAAAAAAGTAAAGCTAGATGGCCTTACCATTTGTTATGAACTGCTAAAATCTTATACATGTACAATATAGCATCATGCTGATTAATATACATATTAGTTAAATATATGAGCCAATAATGGGGATGTGGCCAAGCTTTACTGGTTTGTTTTCAAAAAGAAATTTTTCATATACAAGTAAAAAGATTTTTAATCTTTTATTAAACTCATATGGACTACCTGAACCACACAGGCATCTGTAAGCCCTGCTGAGAAATTCAGGTCAAACTGGGACAAAGCCTGCTGATTCATTGGAAAAGGAACACAACTCCTCGTGGGTGACGCCCACGGTGTGCTGTTCCCAATAGAATTCAAATTTACCAGCATTCACATTTTCAGGTCTAGAACACTAATTTTTGCATCTTACATTGCAGTTTATACTTTTTGCATCTATTCATCAGCCTCCAGCAGAAACAGTTCAGTACCTTGACATTGTCATAGATTTTTCTAAATAAGTAGATATATAGTACAAAGTGTAGATAGTGAAACAAATAAGCACATATATACAGTCTTTGAAAGGCATTTTTGTGACCAGTTTAGCAGTGTTTATAGAAAACATTTAAGATAGTCACATTCTGCTGATACCACTGTATTGCAAACTGTCAAGCCACATTTCTTATATTAAACTTGTACTGCATTGTATATTGTACAACAGAGAACGATCAATCTTAAGGTGTGACACAATGAAAAAAAAATACTAGACTGAGTAAGGTAACCAGCACAGGGCTTAATTTTCCTGAGGTTTGTAAGAATTTTTTAAACAAAAATCACAGTGACCAGGCTAAACTGCAAACATACTGTTAAGTTTTAAATATACAGTTTATACATAAGTTCTGTGCATGGCCGACTCAACTGTGTATGTTCATGCTGTTGTTTCCTTTAAATGACTCGCCACTGCATAATACTTGTGTCCTTTCCTCCTGTGGAGATGAGATGGGTGTCTTCACAGAGAAAATCTACATTAGTTACATGACTACTGTGTCCACCGTACACGTGGCTTGGAGCCTGGAAAACACCATATTAGTGAGAATAGCAGCTGCCATAAAAGCATCTTGTTAAAACATTCATGCAACAATGGAACCAAGGCATCACATCATTCTCTCAAATTATTTAAATATTAAATTAACTTTTAAATTGAATTGCTGTCTCAATCAACCTTAAATAAATTCCTCAGATATAAATACTCCCATTCCTCCTGTTTTGATGTGTTTGGGGATTTTTTTGTTCATAGGAAAACAACACTTAATGCATTTGTGCAAACTACAAGAGTAAATTTTTGTGAAATACCTTACCCTAAACTGTGAGCACGGATATGAGAAGAGATGTACTTTGCCAAAGTCATCTCCTGTTGACAGCAGTTTTCTCCCATGGGATCGACAGACAGCGTTGATATCTGTACCATCTGAACCTTCAGGCCATACACCTGAAACACACAGGGACTAATTAAAGGCTTTTATAATGGAAATAGTGACAGCCTAAGGTTCTGCTAAAAATATTAATAAAGGATGAATTGTTTGAGGAAAAGAAAAACCTATAAAAATAACTGCATCTGAGTCAGAACATGTACTGCCATACCAGCTAAAGTCCAGATCCTAACGAGTAATCAAGCACATTAAAAGATGCTTCACTCCCTCTAGTCAGCAAAGTGCTTTTTACTCGGAGAAGACGCATCCCGACGAACTACAGTCATGTGTCTGAACCTGAAAGAATTTTCATATGGTTATGTGGAAAAGTAACAGTTACTGCTTTTATTTTCCCTTCTCCTTATGTATGAGTTAACACGCTTTTTTCATATTACATGGGTATGTTTTTTAGAATAGACTATGATCCAAAAGTAATTTCTTCATATTACTAAAGTCTATGAAAAAAGACATTCTGTAGTTTAATTTATTATTTTTTAATTAATAGAGCCCTTGAAAAGGAAGTGAACCTACTATAAGGTTTTTAAATGTTTTTGTTCTACTGTAAGTACTTCTCTTCTTTCCCCACATACTGTACTCTTTCCTGTTCTTGCAGAAGTAGTGTCCTAAAATCAAACTGTAAGGTCAACAGTGCAGAAACCAAGTCTGTGCACCACATCTTTAAAGCCTCTGAATACTTGCCTGTAATAAATTGCAATTTTACTAAAATCCAGCCAGTTATTGAAATTTCAGGATTTTGTATGCAGTACTGCAGGCTTTTTTTGGTTGATTTTCTAATTTAGATTTAATCTAATCCCTACTCAACATAAAGGGCACCAAACTTTCAGAGACCACTGTCATCTTGAGTTATACTCAAGCATGTTCTGCCATTATGACTCAGCAAAACCCCTGGCGTGTCTTGGCTCTGTGATTTTCAATGCCTGTCCCTGTGTCACCCGTCCTCTGTAGTGTACCCCTGCAGCCCTGCCCACCAGTGCATGCTCCTCCTCTGGTGCTGCTGCAGGTCAGGGTGACAGAGTTGCTACTCCCCTAAGAACTCCTGAGGCACACTGCAGTTCCTCCTTCTTCGGGATACTTCTAACCCCACAGCGGGCATTTGTCATGTACCGTGGGAGCAGCCATCCTTCAATACTGGGATTCTTCCCAAACGCAGCCTTTGTATCACTGCACAGCAATTCACCAGGAGGAGGTGATTCCATGTCTTTATAAGGAATTACAAATTGCTGTGAATAAAATCCAAAGTCTGTTTTGTAGACTGCCCTTAACTTTCCAGGTGTGTGTGGAGACACCATGTTGCTAGAACAGGGATAGTAGAAGAGGCCCAAAGAAATGGAAGCTGCAAAGAAACATGGTAATTGCTACTTGCGGAATTATGAACATACAGAACACAGAGACACAGAAAAGCTTTTTAAAGTATCTTCTTTGACAAGAAGGAGGCTATATGAATATCAAATGCTAGCTGAAAAGAGGCAGGAGTCTTCCCAAGAGGTCACTGTGACAAGCTGGAAATAGCCCCTGAAGGAAATGGTTAAAGAAACAAGACTGACATTTTGAAATGGGGAAAGGATAATAGAGCAGGGGTTTTCTTTGGATCTCTTGGTTCTTCCAAATTCATTCCAGTGCCTCACTATCAGTTTTTAAGAATATGCAAATTGAATCCCCCTTGCTGAAAAAGTAGTCCTTATTTTTCTCATCCTGTAAAAGAGACCATTTCCTTTCTCTCATTTGAAGACTGATACCATGCTATTTTTTCCTCCTCTTCTCTAAAATTCATTCATTAAGTCTCTTCTCCCAGAGCAATATATAGATGGATAATTAATTATTCTTGCTAGTCAACACATTATCTGTTGGTCCCATGTGCAAAAACCAGAAGCAGCCATTCCAGTTGTGACTGAAGCTGATACTGATAAACAGATGATTGTTTCACATTTTGCATGGCATCCTTCTCATTATACATCCTACTGATGTATCTGCCTTTCCTACAACAGCATAATGCTCTTGACTCATGTTCAGTTCGTATGCAAGAGTAATCTAGCCTTTCTGTGCAGATCTGCTCTCATCTGTCCTGCATTTGTACAACTGTGTTCTGCCATTCTAGTGGGGAGCCTCTTCTTTGGTCCTATCGAATTCTTTCCTTTGTTCATACCACTCCTCTGTTTCTCAAGACAACTTGCTAATCCTGCAGCTTTACACCACGTACAAACTTTACGATAAATGATTTATCATGCATGCTATTAATAAATATATTCAAACAAACATAATATTCAATTTACAGTGTTCTAGTTGGTTTTGAACCCAATCAGTCTGAGCTTTTCTTTGCTTGCAATGTTGTCAGGCTTTGTACAGTATCTTAGAGTTCTTCTGTTCCTGTCCTTCACCTCAAACACTATTTTTTTTCAAAACTAGGCGTGTGCTATGAACTGATACCTTACTTGTGTATCCAGCAGCACATGGCTTTTGAAAGAGTTCATAGATCAGTAAGTGTTTTAAAGTCTTTGCTTCACATTTATGTGTTTGTACCACTAAAACATCCTCCTCAGGCACAGCTCTTTACATGCTATTGACTTTCAGCTGAATCATCTCTAAACACTTCCAGACTGACTAATCTGTTCCCATGCTCAGAGACAGGTGTTCAATGGACCAGTGTTCCTTTTCCTCCCTACACTGGTTATGCTCATCTGTGCTATGCATAGTTTGGGATTTTTATGTGGTTCTGCCAGAGAGAGAAAATAGCCCCAGTTTCAGTCAGCCATAGCTACTAAAAAATCAATACACTAGAAGCCTCACATCCTGGATGCTGTGATTGCTGCTTCTGTGTCCAGTGGGGCTACCCCAGTAAGCATGTGAAGACTGTCCTATCTGGCTGCTCTGAGGCCCCAAAGTATTGATGGACTTCCAAAAAAATGAACTGATTTCCAACTCATAATCTGTGTGCTTCTTCTAGCCACTCACTGTGCACTTTAGCCTCTCTGTATGGGCTCTGAAGGTATATATATGATCCTGCAGATACTGCATTCATTCTCCAGTTTTTCAGTACTTTGCCTGTTCTCTCTGAGGTGTTGAAAATAAGTACTAATGGTCTCAAGTTGACATTAACCAGTTGTTTTTACAGATACAACAAGGTTCATCACACTCAAATAGTTTGAAAATACCTGACTTATTTCAACCTCCCAAACTACTCCTTCCCTACTGAAAGCAGTAGGCACTAACTGGGTTTGTCATCAAATTGTAGTAAGTCTTTTATTAAAGAAATATTTTGAAAAGCTTTGGGTTTTGTAACACTTCAGCTTTAGCAGTGTCATCTCTCCTCCCCCCTCAGTAGATTATTTTGTCCCATGGTCTGGCTCAAAAAGCTGATCTGTTGCAAGGCATGGGGAGAATCCCTTTTAAGTGTGATGTGCCTCTCTCCTCTGACTCTTTCTATGCACCAAAAGCAGCCCCAGATTCTAATAGCACTGTATTTTGCACTGAATTAAAAAGTAAGGAATCCTCACACAAAGTATTTAGTATCTCAGAGTGTCTGAACCTGTGATGCAAAATACAAAGACTTTGTAGCTCTTTAACTATGGGTAGGGTGTACTCAACCCCCAGAAACATTTTAATTGTTCTGTAAGAGTCTCTATTCCTTAAATGAAAAGTACATTATGTCAACATGCAGCCAATCTTCCAGGATTTCCTGCTTTTACTAAATCTGCATGCTGTGATATCCAAGTGATATCCAAGCACTGCTTGTCAGCTAAATGATAGAAAATCTGAATGTGTTTTCCAGCATGCTGCTACTGCCATAGCATCTTCAGGCATTGCAAACATGCCCTCTCTGGCTGCCTTCAAACACATCACTGCAATCTATTCTACTTGAAACACAGGTACAAATATTCCTTGTTTATCACTTATACTAAACAAGGCTCTTCTCTGAACTTCTACCACGGCTTCCTATTACCTCTTGAGGACTCAAGAATTTGAAGCTTCTCATACTCAGTGTTTGTAACCATCTGTCCAGTTCTGTACACATTGCAGAATGAGTACAAAGCTTCAGACTACACTGGGGAAAGTGGATGCTTTAAAACTGGCAAAAGAGGAGTCTCACGGAAATAAACCATTGGATTTTGTTGGTTTTTTCTTTTTGAGTTTCTTTCACTCAATTTAATTGCTAGAGACTGTATCACAATACATGGTAAGCTCTTAATGAGGGAGACTGTCATTGATTTGTGTTTGCCCAGTAACCAGAGCAAATGAAACCAGTTCTGGTAAGGGGATTCGACCCAGTAACTGCCTCAATACATGACAATTTCACAGAACTGGTACTTTAAATTTAAAATGATGAGAAGCTGCTCTACTGTGACAGAAAGGGCAGTGTGTGGTTTTTTTCTTTATCTGCCACTTATGTTGTAATATGATATTTGTACTTGAAGCCAGCAGGAATATTAATTCAGAGTCTTTCTGGATTAAAATAAAAAGACAGATTGTAATAAAAATGGCATAACAGAAGTTCTGTATTTTTCCCTGAATTATGAATAGTCATGTTTCATAAGCAAAAGTTGGCATTCCATGTGTTTGTTAATAAGAAGAATGGTAAGAGCTTGTAAGTGGAAATATACTTACCAAAAACATGGAATCCTAAAGTACAGGTGTAAGTGGCCCATTCTATATCCCTAGTAGTTTCCACACTCACAACTTGTTTACAAGCAGAGGGGATCCCTACAAAAGAAAAAAAAAAAAAAACAAAACAAACCATAAACCACATAAAGACCACATAACAACAAACTTCATTCTCAAATTGTATAGATTTCTGATTACACCAGATGAATTAAAACATGTGGTTGATCTTGGCAGTTATATGGTCTCATTAAAATTTTAATT
Source organism: Cyanoderma ruficeps (assembly GCA_008694505.1). Lineage (NCBI taxonomy): Eukaryota > Metazoa > Chordata > Aves > Passeriformes > Timaliidae > Cyanoderma > Cyanoderma ruficeps. The sequence goes on along the minus strand of VZDJ01007753.1, from coordinate 40,434,769 downwards.
TTGTGTTAGATTGCCTGAACTTTGCACAAAAGGACTAAATATAATTCTTACTCACAGTATAAGATTTCATAGTCTCCTGAATTAGACACAAGATATTGTGAATTAACAGACCAATCCAGATGAGTAATGAAGCTGGAATGACCCTACAATGAGAAAAAGTATTGTATTAACTGCAGTAACAGTGTGCCACAATGTGACAGTATTAATACAGTGCCACAAAACACACTTTGGGTATTGATACTGAACCAGGAGAAAAAAGGTTACTTACTGAACATTTGCCAATTCTAGTGTACTTTCTTCCATTTTCACTTACACCATATATATAAATACAGTTGTCATGGGAACCTATTGCCAAGAAGTTTCCATCTATAAACACAAAAGTGAAACTGCAATTATTTCTGTACGAAAGAACTTAGGCTAATTTTGAAACGTTTGTATGTCACAGACAAGAGGAACTGTTCTCAAAGGCCTTGATAATGAAAAATAAATAAATGAAATTATGTTTTTAATTTTTCAGTTGTATATTGATGTATCTATCAAGACTACAAACCAGCAATTTTATACTAACAAATATTACTGTTAACAACACATATCATTTCTGGAAGTAGCTATAGTCTACTTAGGACTAACCTGATTGCAACAATCTGCAGAATTAAGTCTTTGTTTTTCCCTTCTTCACAGTGAAACCATATTGAATGTGTTGGGGAGGGAGGGAAAACAAAACCACCCATAAAGTCCTGCCAATGTTTCACGTTTCACTTATTTGCAACTTCAGTATGTCCAACATTAAAACAAACCAACCCTTAGTTTAATACAAAAATTCAACGCCGTTGTTTTGCCCAGTAAATAAATGCTCTCAAACCTGGTGAGTAACGCATCACAGACAGCTGTTCATTTCCATCTGTGTGTACAGTGACCAAGTCTTTTGTTTCTGTGTCAAACACAAACCACCTGTTGTAAACACAGAAAGAGGCCAATAAATCATTCCATAAGGAATTTAAATCTACTGTAATCTTGATGAACTTTTCTTCTGTCAAAATAGCATAAGACTTATACCAAGAAGAGAACAACAGCAACTGCTACTCAGTTTGGTCTATTTTTACTTTAGCACATAGATAGTTTCTTTCGCATCTTTTTTAATCTTAAAAATGTTTGGGCATTCACCCCAGTATCAGTCTTCAGATTTTAGTGTGTTTTAATATGTCATGCATAAGAACAGAGTGAGCATTGTTTGTAATGTCCCTTCTCCTTTAAAGACCTTCCTCTATGCTATGCTGATATTTACATTGATGCCTGCATTAAATCCTAGAGCAAGGGAAAACACAAATAAGCATCAGGACAATTCTCTTCTGATAGAAGAGATGGATTAATTTATTTTAAAGTGAATTCATTAATTATTTTTTTCAGTAGTTTAATTTAATTAATTATTTTTAACAAAAAATTAGTTTGTAGAAACATGTAGAAAGGACAAAGATAAAATTTGCAATTCAGTAATTGCATCAGATTACTAAAGACAAATAGAAGATTCCTCTCAATGCTTCTCCTTTTATTTTACTTAATTTAGTGAATAAAGTACATTCAGTAATAAAAGCAAGTCCTTTATTTAGGGCTGATAGAAGATCTGAACTTTGGTTGCCTCATAACCTACAAGCTTCCTATAGTGAACTGAACTGTCTGCAGTCCTAACAGCCAAGTCTGCCCTCAAGTGACGTTAAAGGAGAGGGAGAAGTTAGGCAAAGGCAGTCCTTCCTATGAGAGACAACCACAGATAAACCCAGCAGCTGACGTCACCAAGGGCTCAACCTGCTGTCTAATCTGCACCTCAGTTTCCTCTGCCTTGTTCATCCCTCACACTCCTCATGCAGAACAGGTCTCTTAATGTGCATTTTTACACTATGTCTAGCACAGTGGAACGCTCGCCAAATTGTTTTAAAGCCTCTGGTTGTCACTGCATTAGGGATCATGAACCAAATGCTACATTTTCCAACACACAAAATTTTTCTATGTGATTTCCTCCATGCAGCCTTAAAGGCCTTGGAGGAAATCTCCCTCCACATTTGCAAAGTTAACCCATTCTATCAGACTCCTTCTTTAGCCTCTCCTTTTCCCCAGTGGACACAAAGATATAACATTTAGGTCACTGGTACGGTGACAGTACTTCCCATGCCTGGTCTCACAGCTAACCTGGACTTCCTCCCCTCTCTAAATGTCTTCACTGATCTTACACTGTCTCTCTCCCAGGGCAGAAACCATCTCTTCGTTCATGCAACTCTCAGCAAACACAGGGTGCTGGCCCAAGCCTAGGGTTTCTAGGCACTAAGGCAATACAAATAAATTTCACTGTGACATTCAATAGAAATCAACAGGGAATGAAGATGTGTCATTACATACATCTGCAAAGCCAGAATATGAACTTGGATGTGAGCTAGAAAAATCAGTGTTTGCTGGTGCCCAAGGTGTAGCTCTGCACCTCTTACCTTCCAGTCAGCGTCCCTACTGCAACAACAGATGCTGAAGGATGAAAACCTGAAGACTGTGCTGGATCCTGAAATGTTCCAGAAAGAAGCACACTTTTTTACCAGTCCAAGTTATCAAGTTATAACAAAAATACAATTCAATTATCTGCCTCTGGAACACGGTAAAACTATCTTGTTGATTTTTAGGGGTTGTTTTTTCTCTTTCAATATAAACTTGAGGGGTAAAAAAGCATTTTTAACTGAATAAAATATTATCCAATTAACTTCTTTTCCCTCTACACAAGGCCACTGTTTTCTTTTCTGTACCATCTAAAAAAAATTTGGCAATGATTTCATAACAAAAACATTGGCATTGGCAGCTTCTCAACAAATCACAAAGAATTAAGATAAAAATTACTTCTTAAACTAGAGCTGACCTTAGAATTATGCATCAAAGTTGCAGTTTACCTACAATCTGAAGGACAAGCAAGTCCTTTATTCAACAAAAGTGCCACTTTGCAGGAGGGGTAAAGCCTAACTCCTACACACAGCAACACCTTTTCCCAGCACCTGCCAAGCTGCAGCTCAGTGGGAGATTAAGGGCATGAACTGGGCTTCTTATTTGGATGTGCAATTTCAAAACATTTTACTTTTTAAAACTCTAGCGTTTTTCTTGCAATTTCAACATATTACTAAAAACAAGGTAAGCATTTTCTTTCTAATATGTGTCCAGTTACAAAGAATGAGGTCCAGAACTTTTCAGATTACAGCAGAAAATACCAGTATAGCTTTTTTTCCCCCTCATTCCATTAAAACATAATTTAAACACGTAAGCAAAAATCCCAGTGCAGTGATCCATCTCATGCAAATGCTTGTGTCCTTAATTTTCTGTATTTTAAAACAGTGTCACATTGTAGCTGTTTCAGTAAACCTGTTGACATCTTTAGTAATTGGTAATTACTAGCCCTGGGGGCTAGGTGGAAAGGATACTCTCATTAATTATAAGCAAGTGACTAATTTAAAAGGATTATCAACTCTAAAGAAACTTTCAGAGAATTGTTGAGATCCAGGATTTTTAAATCTGCACAGCTTCAAAAACACTACAGCATTCCAGAAAGTAAAATTTCCTATTTTTTTTAAAGTATAATTTCATAGCAAATGCTAAGATATTTCATTGAATAAACTAGAGGTTCAAACATTGCATTTAATCTAACTTGTACGCAGAATAGCGACATTAAAAAGCTTTTATATTGATCTCTATGACAAAAATAGGTTAATGTGAAATGATTTTTTCCCTCAAGTTATTATTTCAAGGTATTTTTAAACAATAATCTTAAGGAAAACCAAAATTACTGGAGAATTTCTATAACAGGAGATCTGTATTTAACAGATTTATACCTCTATAATCTTGTTCCAGATAGGATGGTGAGTGGTTGCATCCCAGAGTGTAATGTGTTTGTCATGTCCACATGTGAAGAACTGAGGCTTAGAGGAATGGACTGCAAGTCCCCAAAGCTCATCAGTGTGACCCTACACAAGCAGAGATGTTTTTAGACAAGAAGGACAGCTCATCAAAAGTAAACGTTTTTAAACATTATTAAAATGACCGAACTACACATAAATACATTCCAAAAATATATTAGCTCTAGATACATACATATTTATAATGATTCTTATTGCCAAAAGTATTGTAAAAATTAATCAAATAGATGCATAGTTATGAAAATTAACTTTAAACAGGATATTTGCTGCTCTTACACAGTTAGAAGTGTTCTTGTAAGGAAACGCAGCTTACCTGGGTAATTGGGAAAAAATCTCCTGACAGCGTGCCCTGTAGGACGAAGTTTCTGGTGGTTCCTATTAATACAACATCCCCTTTTCCCTCTGCTACTGTTCTTATGGGGCCAAACTGCTCTGGTATCTGTGGTTAGAACAGACAAAAGGATAGATTAGTCAGGCAATTTGTCAGGTATTGCAATTTTAAAGACACATGGCCTAGTAAATGTGTTTTAATAAATATTGCACAGCAAAGAAATGAAACAAATTAATACATGTGCCTGTCTTGCAAAACTTTACAACAACTTGCATCACCTCAGTGACTTCTACAACACTGCAAGACAAGACATTCTTATCTACAGAATACTCAGATAAACCAAGTATTGCAAGAAACACAGAAGGTTCCTTCATGCTGTGTTAATTCAATAGTATGTAATTGCAGCTGTGATACCAGACTAAGCATTTCTACTCAAAATATTTTCTTGCAATGAATGTTTCTTTAATTGCAGCCTAGGCTCTGAAAGAGCCAGTGCAAAACTCTAAAATAAAGTCCAAGGGAAGATGTAAAATAACAAGGAATACCAGAATATGAACAAATAAGAGAAAAAGGGCACCACAGTTAGAAACAGCACAAGCATGTCCCTTGTGCTGTGTTAAAAGCTGAATCACAAAACCAGACATGCCATTCCCGTTGCATATAAATTTGCAACATTAAATATTATTATTATATAGTATTATTTATTATTTATTTTTATATAGTAGAGTTGAAGCCCCTCCTCAGACTTTTCTGCTGATTCTTCTCTTACATTCAGTGTGTAAACAGTCAAAGTAGTTCTGTCCAAAAAAATTCTGCTTTAATCTTTTAAGTTCCTACATAGCAGCTGGAGTAATTTTCCTATTTTGTTTAAATTACATTTAAACAACAACAACATAAACCAAGAAATTAATGAAAAACTTTAAGTATTAAAACCCTCAAAAAATCCTCACATCATTTTAGGGAAGAGGAAAGTACAAAACCATTTCAATACTGTAATACTCTGAAGTTAAACATTACTTCACATTATTAAATGCAAAGAAAGGAAGAAATAATACAGGAAGATATGAACACAAGACTTGTTTTCCAGTTACCATAGAACTTAGAAAGGAAATATTGTGTTAATGAACAGGGAATCACAGGAATGACCTGAGGATTGAAAACTTGAGGTGTCCTGTGCAGGGCCAGGAGTTGGACTCAATGATCCTGAGGGGACCCTTCCAACTCAGCATATGAAAATATTGTATTTTACCATTGATTTGCTTTCCCATAGAATGCATATCCATAAGCAAATTAATTTATTAAAAACACTGCTCAGAGGAGAAAAGAATTTCATTTTAAGTAGCAGAGTAATTTCAAGATAGGCGCTATCACCTCAGTTTTGTGAATTTTTTGGTAATTTCCATTCCAAGATATCAGCTTCCGGTCTTTTCCACCTCCTGATACCAACGTGCCATCTCGCAGCATACACAGTGCAAAGATTCCACCCTCGTGTGCACCTTGAACTGCGTGGCTGATTCTGTTGGTACCTGAACAGAAGAAAAAAAGGCATTACTACTGAAATGCTCAGCTTAATAGCTCTTTTCCCCCTGTTTTTTTTCTCCATTTCTCTACTATCTCTCAAGGATTGCATTTAAACAATGGTAACAGTGGGCTTCGGGTGTTGGACCAAAACACACAGACCCACAGAAAAGGTTGAAGTAGTACATCTTACTATATATATTCCTCCACCTCAAACATGAAAAGTATACCTAGTCAGTCTAGGTCCAGGACAAAGTAAAATAAGTTCATTTAAACCTTTCAAGGGGGTTTAAGCAAAATAATTCAACATCACATTTGACCTGCAGTAGCACTACACACCTTATCAGCAAAAAAACCATAACCCAGTCACTTTTATCCTCCAAAGACATTCTACAGCCACTAGACCCTGAACTTGTACCAAAATCTGGCTAAGCTAGAGGTCCTTGTATATTTGGCAGAATGTGCTGATCACTCTCCAGAGGAGCCTGTACTCCTTCAGTGATGAACTTGTATTGCTCAAGTAGCTTCTTAGACTCAACACCGTCAAAAACAACTACATTAGATTAAATATCTCTAATTTGGTGAATCATTAATATTACGAAGTACAAATAAATGATTACTAGTGATTCTATTACTGAAATGTGAACCTTGCATCAAAGCTTGGCTATCTTGATGTTTAGCACAAGTGAAGGTCTGATGCAAGTTAGGAAAAAACAATTGCCTTTTCCTTCATCCACGTCTATGGATATAATGTGTCAGGCACAACTGATTTCTATTCAGAGAAGTTTTTTCTAAACGTACTCTAACCTGGTGGAAGCAGCCCTCTCTTGCACATAGAGCTCTGTGTCAAAAGTAGTGAAGACATAGAAAGTACACTGTACTGAGATAGAAAAACAAGAAAAACGTTTTTGTCCAATCCTAATGAGCTGGCAGAAGTTGAGATCTTGAGCACACTGAGAATTCTCTTTCATTTCTGGGAAAAAGGGCAGAAGAGGTGCTTGCAGTCAAGGTAGAAATTAGCCAACAAGCATGATGGCAAGCTGGCCCCTGAGCAGTGCACTGCCCGTCTCCCTTGTCTGCTGACAGTCCAAAATAACAATGAAGAACAGGGACATGGGACAGTGCAATTTCTAAAGTCAGTTTAGAAGGAAAAGTGTTGAAGTGCCGTGCTTTAAATTGCCATAGGAAAAAAGGAAAGGAAAATAAATGAGAAGCCAAGTTACAAACATCATAACCACTCCTGTCCTCAGCAGTGTAGTGGCTAAGGAGATAATTAGCTGACGGTCCTTGGTTGAAAAAGAAATCTACAAAAACAGCTCAGCAAGACTCAACTGTATAACAGATTCACTGTATTGTTTTCAGGGTCTTATCCCTTTGGGCAGTACCTTGGGAGAAAGCACTTAGTAAATAGGAAAAAGCTGTCATCCATATCCCTTCTTCCTTTACTAATAAGGCCTCCTTTAAGGCATTCTCCTTATTCCTATGCATGGTATCTCAGGAATTAAGTAGATGTTTAGGATGTTGCTGCTGTTTGCCCTCTGGCAGGCATTGCCTTCTGCTGCCTTAAAAAAGGTCTCGTCTTACTAGAAAATGCTTTTTAAGAAGTTCTTCCTATCCATCTGTTCTTCTGAAATAAAGCTGAGGAATTCAATTAGAGCTGAATACATTTTAGCTTGACTTCCTAGGAAAACAAATACTGCTATTTGTTGTCTTTTTAAAAATGTGTGTCAATAGGCATAATTTCTGCAAACAGTAGAGAGGGACAGGGTAGGAGACTGGAGATCATCAATTACATTAACAGTGTTTCTTTCTATACCTGATTAAAGAAAGAACTTTTCTTGGCATCTCTTATATTAGTAAAAGCCCCACATGCTGATATAGCTCTGTGATTCAGTATTTGACAATAGGGAACACATTCAATAGAATATTGTGCTCTAGCAGTTAGATACAGACATTCTCTAGCCTCTTGTTGAAAAGAATCCAGACACAATCTGCTGGTCTTGGGAAAGAGCTCAAGATAAAACAAAATTTATTCTTTAAATGAAGCTCTACACTCAAGTCTACACTCACAGTCTAATATTGAAGTTAATAGTGAAATTTTATCTTACCTTTCCCCCAAACCAAAATGTTTCCACTTGAATCTCCTGTAATAGTATCACCATTTTCAGAAAAGGTCACACACAGGACAAACTTTGGCTTCTCTTGTTTCTGCATGGTTATGAAAAATATACACTCACAGCAACACACAACCCATGGATTTTAGCTTTATGCATTTAGTTAGTTTAGCTTAGTCTTATACAACTCTATTATTACTTAAACATCTACAAGAGTTAAGCACGTTCCTACAGTCTAAACAGAATAATCTGTGCAAGGGCAAAAGATGCATCAGCTGAGGTTTGTGGCCAAATCCTGCACCCTTTTATTGCAAGCTGGGGACAGAGTGAGTGAGAAGGCCTGCCAGCTTGTAACACATGACCTGCTCTGAGATAAACCAAATCCCCCAACTACTGCAGAATGCCAAAGACTTTGAGTATTTAGAAATGGTCAAACTTTCAAAGAAGCTCTATTATTATAATTCTTAACTCCAAAGTTTTTAGGAGAAAAAAAAATTACTAGAGAGTTTGGCCATAGTGTAAGAACTAAGGAATCATCTCTTGAAAGAAGCCCAAGTTTCAGCAATGGAACCCCTGCATTGAAGATATTGACAGCAACAAAACAATTAAATGTGTAAGGGAACAAAAACATCACTGGCAGCTTCTGAGGACATTATACATCCCTTGTTGACTACCTATGTGTATGACCTCTTTCTCCCTCAGATTAAGAGCTGTTCTGTATTAGAGCCATCATCCTTTTCTACCTCTAACCATCATCAAGAGCAACCAGAGCCAGAAAAGAGAGAAAAATCCACTAAAAAGGCATGAAAAATAAAATGTAACAAAATTTAAACGCACTCTCTCAGCATCTCCTCCTGATTTGACATAAAGTATATTAACTGACATTGTAAATAGTTCTGACTATCCTTGGGAGCCACAAGCTAACTCCACAAGCAGTTAGCTGGCAGTCACTGGAGCTATCTGCAGTCATTGCTAACATCCCTCAGTTGTGAATGCAAGTGCTGTACAGCTTAGTCTATAGTCAAGAAAAAATCAAAACCTTGAAATGAAAATGATATTTACCAAATAGTGGCCAGGTCAATCTGTATTTGAATGACATATGTGCATGTGTCTGAGCAGAACACAGGAAAAGGGAAGAAAATTCATACAAATGTATTTTTATGGGGTCTTTCTTCTTACAAAATAAAAATCTCCTCCATCACACTCTTTTTTTTTTTTAAACCTGAGTTAATCATAGAGAGTTTTAACGTAATTTTATTTTGCACAGTTTGCGGATGGTGGTATGTAGCAAAAAGAATATAGGAAAAAGAATACAAGGAACAATGGGTAATTGCATTTAAAAATTACAGTGTGGAAGTTTAACCATGAAAAAGTTCTCTGTGCCATACCATGAATGCGACCTGAGCTTCTGCAACATTTCAAGTTTAATAATGATCACTTGTTTTGATTTACTCAAACCTTATTAAATTTTACTTATGTATGACTGCATGATTACTATAAACATAAAATTAGAGAAATGTTTTATTTTACCTCAAATAATCCTTGCTTTTTAATAAGGGAATTTCCTTCTAGCGTCCAAAAATAAAGGTGTGATTTTCCACAAGTAACTATTATATTTGTATCAGTAGGGTGAAAATCTGAAGCAAATACAGCCTCATTAGAGCACTTGGAAGGAAAAAAGAAAAACATTGTATCAAAATCTAAAATGCAAAGGAAAGAAAACAACATTACATGGTTCTCTAGTTAGGTAAACTGATACTTCTGATATAAGAGAAATTCTGAGCTCTTCATTTACTAACATAGACTGTAATACTTTGTAGTCAAAAGATTTTATGTCTTTATAAGTCAGCATCAAAATGTATCCTTAAAAATGACAATGAGAATTTCTACGCAAAAGATTAGTTTAGGACATCTTTCCTGCACATGCTCCTATCATTGCTGCCTAGAATTTTCTAATTAATTCTAGAATGACAACAGCAAAATTTTAAAAATCCAAAACTATTGGGATAATCTCAACAGAGAGAAAATATTCTCTTTCTTCAATATTTTCTTGCCTTTTATAAAGTGAAAGTTTTAAAAAGGTATAAGAAGTTAAATACAGAAAGACATTTTATTACAAGAAACCAGATCTACATACAAGCAAGTAGTACAAAATATCTTATTGCAACACCTTGACATCTGCCAGCTTTTCTTCTTTCTGCCAGTCCCACACTGAAAGCACATGGTCATTGGAGTCATCCACAGAGCACAGGCTACTTCCTCCATTCTGAGGCAAAACATGGGAAATATTAATGCACCACTCAAACAATGTGAGGAACATATAAATACACACTCAAAGTCATTAAATACTTATGTGTAAATGGAGATATTTACACTTGAACTGTTGTAGTTAGATTTCCATAAAATATAATAATTTATAGGGTCAGTGAAAAGATGGCTAAAAGGGGACCTAGAAGAGGAACTCTTGCAAACTGCAGACAAGTGTCAGGAATGTGGTCGGTATCTCTTTACAAATATTCAGTAGTGGAAATTCCAAAGGCAAACTACACATTGTTAACTGTTTTACTAAGAAAGCTTTTCCTGATAACTATACTGGATTTCTTTCTTTGCAATTTAAACCAATTATTTCTTCTCAGATGTCTGTTAATACAGGAAACAATTTTATTCTTCATATTGTTATAGTGGATAAAAATCAGAGGACGTAGAAAACAACTTATTCCTGACAGGCATCTTTTTTATAGTTATGATGTTTATCACTCTTTCTAATCTTAATTACCCTAATTCCCTCATTCTTTCTTCATGCACTATATTTCCTAGACCTTCTCCTGTTGGTACCCATTTTTCTGGTGTGTCTTTTACATATGAGGTTGCTTGGTTGTTATCCTGATGGTTCAGGCCCACAATACACGTCAGACACAACTACAAAAATAACTGTGCCAAAGTAACCCTGGAGATGGGGCAGAGGCAGGACTAAGAGACCTGAAGAGAGGGCTGTCCAAAGTGGGAGAAGTGCTGCTACAGAATGGGAAATGATGCTCAGAACAGGCCAAGCTGTGAGCGAAATCACAAAGCAAACATATCAAATACTTGTTTTCTTCTGGCAAATGCCAGAAATAGTGCTCCTCTGTCATTACACATCTATTTCCCTCCAGAGAGGTATTTACAGAGCATTTTCTTGCTAATTCTTTTTATTTATCCTTCAAAGGTGATGTCAAACTGTGTTAGTTTTCACCTTTGTGTTCTTAAATAGTTCTCCCAATACACCCCTCTCTTTTTCTGCTTTCTATAAACACAGTTATCAATGGATTGCAAGTGTTTGTAGAAACTTTCACTGAAATAAGTTTTGCCTAGGGAATACACCAGGTAGTCCTCTCCTATCTAAAAATGCTGTCAAGACAACCAGACACCACCACATACACTGCTTACAGATTCTGTTGTACACAGTGGGCTTTGCAGCTTGCACATGCCAGGTCACAGGCTCAGGTTTTTATATGAGACTCAAAGGATGCCTATATCAGCATGTAAGTATTTCCTTTATCTCTCTGACAGATTAGAGTTCAAAGGATGGTTCCAAGAGGTAAACAACAAGATTTTACTTTTTTACAATCCTTTATCCATATGCCTTTGCTGCTTTTTAGCAAATTATTTTGATTCTCCTGTGGGAGCCTCCATTTCTTTAAAGTCTTTCATCAATCATTTTAGACAAAGTGAGAGAGTTAAAAGGTGCAGAGAGATTAAATTTCATAAGTAGGGAGAAACAGAACAGGATGACTCAAGAAAAGTAGAGATGCTGAAATTTCAAGTACACAAGTATTTTTGCAACTGCTGAAGAAATTAATTGCAGTTTATTTTAAGTATATGGTAAATCTCTGTGACTGCTGAAATATTGTTAACTTTAATAGCAACCTAAACTGTTGGAAACAAGTGGGCTGCAAGCTTTCCTCCTCTAAAGAGGAACCTGAGAGAAGAGACAGCTTGTAAGTTTGTTTTGGTTACATAAATTTGAAATATTTCAAAGATCTTTCCAGCAAACAGCCTTAATATGACTATCCATTTACTTTACTTACAGATTTAGAAAAAGCAATGCAAGTGACGGCTCGGTCAAAAAACCCCATTCCAATGACATGCAGTGTATTCAGAGTAACAGAATCCCAGACACGCACATGTGGTGGCAATTGCTATAAAACAGATAGAAAACATCAGCTCAAACAACAATGGAGAAAACCCATCAGGATTTGAAAAAATTAGAATGCACCTAAAAAAAAATACCACAATTGAAGGTATAAAAATTATCAGAATTTCTCTAGGGTCACCCATGTAAGCACAGATACATTACCAATGGTTTGCTGATTACTGTGCCTAGGACCAATATCTGGGCCTGACTATCCCGAGTGCGCAACACATCAGATCTCAGTTGGTTCACTGAAGTTCATGGCCACTGAGATACTCGGCATGAACTGAAAATTGTTGATGACTTTGTGACATGGGATTTACTGGTAGGCCCATGTAGAGTTTAAACTGTACCAACTGAGATAACTGGTAAATGTAAAAGGTAAAAGTGTGAAAAGAAGTTCAGGAATTTTTAAAATGTAATTCATGTCAGCATTATAAAAATGGCCAGGGAAAATAACTTTATGTTCAAAATTTTCTTCACAGCTCTTCTTCTTCGTAATCCGAACGAGATTGTTTTTTATAAATAAAGTTCCAGATGTAGATCCTGGCCCCAGACCAAGTCCCTGTGCAAGCCCCGGGTCCCCCCTCCCTCCATCCCTCCCCTCTCGGCCTTTGGCTCCGGGAGCCCCGCGATGCCGCCCACAGCCACCAGGGGGCGGCCCCGGGCAGCTGCTGGAGTCTCCGGCCCACAAGCGCTGAAATTGTCCTTTAACATAAATATATATATATTAAAAAAACCCCGAAGGGCACAACAGTACCTCCGTTATATAAGTGGCTTTTATATACCTATATAATACATTCCACTCAAACACAGACCTCGAACTTTTAGGTTTTATTTCATAAATACAATGGTAAGTAAAAAAGCTCCAATACGTAATAAAAATTAATAGTTTACACTACTCAGCTAAGTTATCGTTATATAAAACTTATACTGCATAACTGGGATTTCTTTTTTTTCCACTGTCCTTGTTTTGACTGGGATAGAGTTAATTTTCTTTCAAGTAGCTGGTGCAGTGCTGTGTTTTGGACAAGAATAATGTGGGTAACACAGATGTTTTGGCTATTGCTGAGCAGTGCTTACCCTAAGTCAAGGACTTCTCAGTTTCCCATGCTCTGACAGTGAGGAGCAGCACGTGAAGCCAGGAGGCAACATGGTCCAGACAGCTGATCTGAACTGGCCAAAAGGATTTTCCATGCCACAGAATATCATGCCCCATACATAAAGAGGGGAGTTGGGCAGGAGAGGCCAATTGCTACTGGGGGACGAGCTGGCCGTCAGTCAGTGAGTGATGAGCCCTTGCATTGTAGATCACTTCTCTTTCTCGGGTCTTATTTCTCGCTTTTTGTTGTCTTTCTTGTTGCTATTATTATTATTTAATTAAAAGTTAATAATAATAGCAATTACAACAACCGTTCTTATTTCAAACCACAGGGTTTATGCTTTTTCCAATCCTCCTCCCCATCCCACTGAGGGGTGGAGGAGTGGACAAGTGGTACTTAATTGCTGACTGGAGTTAAATGATGACACTCAAAGCAGTCAGCATATTGACAGTCCAGTTTTCACCTCAAAATTCTTCTTTGGCGCCTGCCAAAAAGTTTGCAATGGTTTGATTTTGACAACAGCTGCATAGTCGGCTGAGTAACATCTTCCTCATGGTTTTCACTGCCTCTGCTTGTTCCATTCTTTTTCCCGTTTGTTAGCTCTTTGGAGCAATGTTCATCTTTCTCTGTTCAAATAAAGTCCCAGCTTACAGTTAAGCTTACAATAGATAAGCTTACAGGTGGCAATAGAGAGAAAAATACTCTTGCCTGGATGATGGCAAGAGTTAAAGGGTTTGGGTTTTTTTTTTCAGCAAACAACCCAAACCCATTCTTTATAGTTTAGTTTTGGTATCTTTGATCAAAAATGAAGCTGTACACCATACAATTTAATGTCCTCCTTTCCTCCACATCCATCCACCCTCTCAGGTCTCCTTTGCAGCCTTATCCCTCCATGTCTCTCAGAGACCAGCTCCAAATTTACCCTCAGTCCAAGTCATGGAACTAGAAACCATTGACCAGTCTTGATAATGGAATTGGATAACTGTGATAGAGCGCAATAGGAACTCTCAAATTAAGTTTTGCTTTCCTTCAGTCCAAAAATGAAAGACCAATTACAACAGGAAAAGAATACAGCATGTATCTTCTTAATAACATATTCTTATGAACTATAAAAAAATACACATCAGTAAAACAGCCACTTACTTTTCCATCCTTGGATGTCCCTGCAACTTGACCTGTTGCAATAGTGATCCTATCAGGATGAACAGCCAGGCTACAAAAGACAAGAGGCCAAACTTAAATCTATTGAGTATTTATTTCAACAAGCTATTACTTGAGATTGTAACAAACAGCCTTATTTTAGTCATATAAAGCACACAGCATATGAGTAAACCTTTTAAGAATATAAAAACAGATCTGACAAAACAATTGTTATGCTCTTGTATTTTAAAATCCTCTGAATTCTTTTTTCACTGCATCTGCTTTGCATGTAGTTCTAGAGACCAAATACCCTACAAAATGAACTGTGGCAATAATTCACTTAGCTTTACAAACCAGAAAGGCATCCTCTTTCCAGTAAACCTGATAGCTTTGAAATATCTAGAGACAGAAAATTTGAAAGAAGGAAATGAGATGGAACAGGGCCAAGGTAAAAATCTTCTTGTAAAACAACCAGATTATACAAATAATTCAATTTATGAAACATGCTCACAATTCAAGTAGATTTGGTTATCAGGCCTATTTTTGGCTTGGAGGGACAATGGCTGTTTCACAATGCCTAATTGAAAGAAGGGATGTCAAACTCACTTCATACATTAAGGCCCATAGATAATCCAGGTGCTCTTTTTCAGCTACACTCTGCAAGCAGACTGATACCATCAAGATAAACCATATGTTTATTTAGATTTCAGTTTAATTACTATGATATTGCTGCTATCTAGTGTCCTATGAGCTTCAACACACTTAAATCACTCTGAGCTCAATCTGGCCTGTGTGTGTGACAGCAAACAAACCAGGTCTAGTTTACAGGCTATCTGCCATGGGATTGGTATGCCTGAAGACTACCAGGAAGACCACAGTAAGAAATTACATCTATTTTGCTGGTTAGGTTGAACCTAAAGGAACTGTACAAGGCACCCAGGCCCTGGTGAAGGGTAATAATTCAATCCTACTTAAAAAAGGCAAGGAAAAGTTTCTAATGAAGATAATGTTCAATCATCCTAAAAGAAGAGTAAGGAAAATGAGTGGATCTATCTCAAACACTGTTTCATGAAGAAAAGAAGAACTATTTTCAGGTGACTTACCACTTCACATCATCATTATGGCCGGTGTAATGTCTCTGGAGTTGCTCTTCCACATTGAATAACACAACCACAGACGCGATGAAATACACGGTCTCGCCCGTTGGCAGAAGATAGAGATTGCTGCGACAATCCCGACCCCTATAGCCATAGCTAGAGTGTTGGTCAAGCTGCAATAACGTTATCCACCCATGAAGAATGTTACAAACAACAACAACAACAACAACAAAAAAGGAAGAAGAAGAAGAAAGAAAGAAAAAGAAAAAAGAAGGGAAAAAAAAAGGATTCTCTGCCCTTGTAGTCTGCAGTCTCTGTTGAGAGTCTCCATCTCTTGGCTTCAGCACAGCTTTATTACTTCATAACCTTCAGAACGCTTTCCCTTACTAGAGTAGAGAGCTGAAGCCGTTGGCAGACTTCAAAATCTACATATCCTACAGGAAATCCATGCCAAAGAATATGGGAATTTTCAGATGTACTATTCCTTTAGCGTCCTCTGGAACTTGCTAAACTCCAGACAAAGGCAATACTAATTTTGTCCCAGGTGTATTTACTAATTTGACTAATTAAAATAAAAAACTAGACTTGATAAAAACACTAATAAGTAATTCAGCCCATCTCCCTGCATTACACAAGGATTGATTGCATTATCCTGTGTGCAGGTTGACTGATTTCATTGATGTGGACACGACCGGCCAGATGGATAAAGACCATAAAAGGGTTACATCATCCATTCCAATTTATTTTTGTAGTATTTAAAAGGCAGTGGCCCAGATTCTGATGCTAGTCATATCAACACGAATCTAAAATTATTTCAATGAAATGACTGGAATAATAATCTCATTTAGACTGAATGTTAATTCAGCCAAATTTGTAGTTTTATTCTTCTGAAGAATCATTAGGGACTACAACTATTTTGGCTTTCTTTTTTTTTAATGGGAACGGAAAGAAACAGCATTAGCAGAATCTTGGCAAAACAGAAGTGCATTCTAATGCAGTCAATATGGAGCAACTGGCTGTAAAAAATATATGGACAGATAATGAAACCCCAAATGCATGATCTAAACAAGATAGTTATGCACTATTCTGTATGGTCAATGATAAGCCAATAAAACTAAAATAGTCATGTTAATGTTCTTGAAATATTCAGGTCAATAGTTATCCTATATAAATACCTATTTTAGAAGAAACAGCTTGCTTTTTTTTCTTATAAATGCACTAGAACTAGTGCTGCATATCCAATTATTAAAGTATGAATTCAGAAATAGAGCTTTTAGTCTCAAACTGAAACATCTCAGCCAAAGTTTCTTCAAGTTTGAGATATTACAATGTGATGACATTGAAACAATCAATATCTTCAATTAGAAAGAATTTACTATCAATTTGAATCTGTCTGTAATGGTTGGTGTTACTACTCTAGATTGTTGGACAATACTTTATTTGTTTAAATTTATTTTTCTCTCTAAGGCCAGATACCGCTATGAATTGAAGCCAACATAATAATTCCCTAGTTCAACAACATATAATCAAATTGATAGGGAACCAGCAGCTGAAGTTAGTGTAAGGAATTGAACTTCTAAAAAAAGTGAAGAACATTACACAAACATGCACAATGAACAAATCTCAGTGCACAAAACCAGCCATTAAATGGGAAAGATTACATTCTTTAGGGAAAATCTCCTTTCTTTACTATTCTTCCTGTGGGGAACAATGCTGCATTCAACCCTTCACATGACTGCTGTTGTCAAACACTCAATTTCTTTCTACCAGCCTTTTTTCACAGATGCAAACTCCTGGGGTTGATCCCTCCTTCTCCTCACTATTTCCCACACTCGGATTTGGTGGCTTCGACTTGGATTTGGTGAGCTGGCACTTCAGGGAGTGTTACCTTGACCTTTTCTTTTCATTTGGCCTGCAGTTTTTGTTTCAAACCTCCTGCTTGCCAAGTGAGTTGCTCTCAAATGGATCTGGGCAGGCCACTGCTCCCACCCTGGTGTCCTTACTGCTGATTTCTCACTTGGATTTTCCACCTCTGCTCCAGCCCCCTTCACACTTCATCACTCAGCATTTTTGTTTCTTCCTGTCCTAATATATATATGATAATATATCAGAAGTGTGCAGCTTTTTCAGCTTACCCAGACAGCTGCTAATGCGACTGTAATAACCCTTTATGGTTCTGGTATGCCCTGAAATCTATACACATTAGATTTTCTTCATTCTGTTTCTCATCACAGCCTGCTTTCCTTTCAATTTGTCCACACCACCTCCAATATCTTGTTTCTCAATCCCCATTCTTACATTATAAAGCATTTCTGGCTGTACTCCCACAGACAGACTCATTTGTCTGTTACAAAGATGTTTTTTCCTATTCCAGTTCTGTCACTCTCCAATCAAACACTGCACCTTCTTCAACTCAACTGGAATGCATGCCTGCAATATTGCTTGGTTTTCTGCTGTATTTGTCTTTCTTCTTAAATGATCTTATGCTCCCTGCTCACATTTTCTCTTCTCCTTGTTATAGTTTGTAAAGTGGGCATTACCTTCTCCCACTTTTCTTAAAATTATTTTTCATTGTCTTTCTAAACCTTCCATTTACCTAGTCATTGCTATAAATATTAAGTATGGATATCATGATCGTATTTAATTGCAAATAAATTAGAAACAGAAGCAGCTAGCACAGTATTTTTGGAAAATATTTTTGGAAAAAACTAGCTCAATACCATTTAGAATAAGCATCTAGTGTTAGTTAGATTGTTTTATTAATTCACACCTTTTCTATTCATAGACAACCTTAAATAGGATTCTGCTGGGTATACGGACACACACCTGGAAGGACATATGAATATTCAAACTAAAAATAATAGTCCATCTGGCAAATATTCAGTCATTTAAATAAGCTTAAGTGAGAAACTAATGAGACTGAAATCATGACCTACCAATCATGACCTACCCTAATTATAACTTTTTATAATAGTCTGAAATATTGACACCAGGTTCCATCTACATGCTGTTAATGACATTCTGCTTTGTTTCATGGCTGGGTGTGGTGTTGTTTCAGCAAAGCTTTCTAACACTTTCTCCTTATCATCTTCAGGTCCCCCGAGCAAGGAGATCCTTAAAACTGTAAAAGACATAATTCAATTCTGTTGTGATAAATGGTGAGAACCTGCACAATCAGATGGTAAAATGCTGCAAGCAGCGTTTATCACTCTAATCTCACCTGTTTTACTAATTTTATGGGGGTTTTGTCTTTTTAACCCATCTTCACTTATTTGTGCATGCACTATCTATGCAGTTCCAGCAGAATGGGATAGAACCTACAGCCTCAGCTGCAATAGGAAAAATAAGAATGGTTACTAAATCTGTCATTAATCTCTTGTGAATACAAAGGGACTTTTGGAAACTCTCTGAACATTCTGAAACCACATGCAGTTCTATTTATACAACTTTGAAAAAGACTATATGCAGTCTGTCTTCTTTTATGAAGACAAAGTAATTTCCTATTTTCACTGCAACCAAAAAAGAGATTTTTCTTAGAAGAGAAAACCTTATGAGGACATCATCTCTCTAAAGATAATGGATATTACAAATAGACTCGAATCTTGTTGTGTTTATATTTTATCTTGCATCATCTATTACATATAAAAAAGGTTATACAAAAATGAAATGTCTTTTTTAAAAATAAAGAATATATTCTATCATTATACTTAAAAGTGAAATAGGAAAACTTTTGTATGCAACAAAACACTGATTTCTTTCAAGCTAGATTTCTGCAATTATGTCCACTCATGGAAGTCAGTGGAAAAATCTGGTTGTTCAGTATTTATGGTGTTTAAGCTCCCCTAAAATACAAATCCAAATATTATTTTATATATTATATTTTAGAAGTTTTATGGCTAAGCACATATCAGTTGCACAGCACTACTCAATTCAGGGCTTATTCAAGTTGAATGTACCATCTTCTTAAGGACAATGGTGTACACTTTATAAAACAGTTAAAAATTATAAATTACTGCTAAGAACTAGAAAAAAACCCTGAGCTTGTCTTATGCATATTATAATTAATAATCCCAGCTCACTACATTCTTATGATATGCCTAGTTTAATCTTTGGCTAATTAGCATGCTTCAGACTTAACCTTCAGGCAACATTTAAGCAAAATCTTTCTTAAGCTGCCACCCTGTGCTTTACAAGGTGAAGAACAGCAGCCTCAAGAAATTAACACCTATTTTCAATGGAATGTCACTTCGCCAATTAAATGAACCCCATGACCTTAATCCTGCTCTACTTTAGTTCGGAGAGTTATTTAACCCAAATCATTATGGAATGATTGATTTCCAGTAGTCCTCCAGCACAGAAAGGATACACCCATTCCAGTTTAAGCCTCTTGGCTGGTAGTTCTACTTTTGCTTCCAAATTGTAAGATTCCACTTGCTCTTTGGGCATGTACATGGTAACAGGACGTCCACGAAGAAACATTTTTACGTATCCTTCCTCTACAAAAGGTCAGAAATGTTTAATGTTACACAAAAAAGCCACTGGGGAGAATTCTAGTGCTCCTCCATCCCTTCCCACATAACAGTTTGGTGCATTACAATTACAGAATGACATGCAATCTCAAACTTAGAAATTTAGCAGGTTTTTTTTTCCTAAATCATAATCACTAAGCAGAATTTTTTAAAATAGATGAAGTCCCTTTTTCCTCCAAATATTCTGAGTAGCAGAATTAGAACTAAACAATGTCATGAAGAACTACAAAACAAAAAGGTCTGAAATTGAAACTTTTTAAAAAATGTTACAATATTATGGTTTTAAATATTAAAAATGGAGGGGAATACATCAAAGATTACAATTAACGCAGAAATGCCACTTAAAATTAATTTTATTTTTTAATCAAAGTTTACAGTTCAGCATCAGCATCTAAATTATTTTCCAACACTCAGTCGCATTCTTTGCATCCCAGTGTAAAGATATGCTTTACACTTGATACAGTGTTAGAGATACATTCGAAATAAAGAACAGAAACAATTAGTAAGAGGAATCATGCTGATGTACATGCAGAAAAGATATGTGCTTTAAGAACTACTAAACATTGAAATAGGAATGACAACATTGACAGCACATTGAAAGAAAGGAAAATGACATACAGGAGAGAAGCTACAAAAACTCAATTGGCTGACAGAAGTAAACATTTCTAGAAGAAAATACTAAAAGTAATGTGTTCAACTGGTAAGAAATATTTTTGGGGCAGAGAAGTAGAGATTAATAACAGATCTGGAAGTACTGACTTGGGGACTTCATGGGGCTTATAAAACTAGGAGATCTGGGAAATGCCATGAAGGTGTGACTAGGACTTTTGGGAAGTGGCAAGGCCAAAGTGGGTGTCCTGTGAACTTCTGATGAAGTTTGTCCAGATTCAGAACGTGCTGGCTCTTGCTGCTCCATCGGCAGATCAAGGGGTTCAGCCTTGTTCGCATGCGAATCAAGCAGTTTTGGAGTCAGTGACATCTGTAGAGTTACTAGGCAGAATAATCGTGGGCACAGAGGAAATGGAAGGGCAAAAGTAACAAAAATCATGTAAATGAAAAAAAATTTATACAATTTAGGACTGTTAAATTATGCTATGAATTTTTAAGTATCATTACAAATATACCACTATTATTTAAATTTGAAAGCTAAGGCTTTATTTTAATTGGAAATATGCATATGCTACAAATCCTGACTAAATGAATAAGAATTATTGATTGAACAAATAAACCTAATAGCTATGCTGTATCACCTAAATAGATGTGTATTTTGCCTTTAGACTAAATCAAATGGGAAAGAGATCTACCTGATCTGTCACAGTAAAGTTACAGCTAGGCCTCTCTAGCTTTGTTTACAGAATGCATACATAAAAATGAAAGCAACAGAAAACTTAATGAAAAAAAAGAAGAGATAATAATGATGAAATAATGGTGACAGAAGATTGGAACTTCAAGATGCCTGTTAAAATGATAGAATATTGGAATTGTTTTTAAAAATCTACTCCAATATGTCTGTATTGGAAAATAAAATAGAGGGTTGAGCATTAAATAGCAAAGCATTACAGCACTGTTTGTATGCGCATGCAGCATCTATTTAATGAGCTTCAAACACGTGCCAACATTGCTGATGCCGGTGCACTGGAAGTCAACAGATTTTCAGCAATAACAACTACTGGCTGTACTTATCAAAGGCTGTGAATGAACCAAATTTTAATTCACCAAGCTGCTTTTCTCACCTGAAGCTTACGGGACTCATAAAAGCTGCATTTAGCCATCTACAGTGGGAGCATTTGACCTCGTCACACCAAACTAGGAAAGTATACACTAACCAGTGAATGATACCAAGTATATCATGATAAGTATATAAATTATGCCTTCAGAATGTGTGTACGTGTCTCTCCTAACTAAAAAGAGGAACTTAGGCTGATTAGGTCAGGCATAGAAGTTATATTGTGTATTTAGTTGTAACTTTTGGTAATATTCCATCTCTATTAGTTTTTGTTCCTAACCCAAATATATTATCTACACAATCAATCTCCATCCTTCTTTTCATACTTCTCTAAAGTAAGTTTATAAGACAGTAGAGTTCTAAATATAAAGATATAGATGTAAAGACAGACAATCATCGAGCTACAAAGATAGACCAACAGTGAAACTTTTAGACAAATGTATCTTTTACATCTGCAGTTTTGTATTTGATATCGTTGTTGCATAAATTAACAGTTAATGAATTGAAATAAAAAGGCAGATCAATGCCAGTGGGATCTGCAAAGGAGACCACCACTGATTGCAGGTATAAATTTGTACAAAGAATACACAGAGGTAGAGACTCTCTAATAGACTTTGCCTTGAGAACAAACATTTTTTGCTTTGTGAAATTCACAATTATTGCAAAGCTGAAAGACGCTGATTAGTGGAAAAACTGTTAGGATATAGCTATTTCTAAACAGCAGATAAATCTGTGATTATATCACAGATATAAACATGCATCAAAAATGTGCATATTTACACTACAACTTAACTAAAGCTTTAGACACCAACACGGTATGTTAACCAAATGTAACTCTGCTTTTGACACTAAGCAAAAAGCAACGAGAAATTAGTTTAGGCCTAGGTCTGTTTATTTAAGATTCAGCAATATCTACAATCTACTCAGTAAGAAAAAGCAAGAAAAAACAAAGGCTTCTATGATCATGTTAAGCCAACAGCAAAACAGCCAACAAAGGGGCAAATTCTATATGAATTTCAGCAAAAGTGCAGAATGCCATTTCAAACACAGTGAACATCCACATGTTGCCATATAGCTCTCTCAACATTTTTTTTCTAATTCAAATTCTTAGGAATAAGTCCACAGGAATGTAAATTATAACCCATTATGATGATTAAAGTGCACCTGAGGGTTATAATTCAGTAAGTCATATAATAAATGGTATCACATTTTTGTTTCACTCAAAAGGACTAGAAAAGTTTTAACATTGCAAAATGCTCACAAGTTAGAAACCAGCTGTATATATATTGAACTTTTATCCCACCAGAGCAATTTTGCTTCGAGAGCTATGAGGTTTTGGAAGTGAAGCCTACCTTTGCAGTGCGTCANCGGCGCTTCCCTTGTGATTACAGAGACAGAGACAGAAGGGCTAGATAAAGATGTGTTTGAATACAATAACTCTCTAAATACCTGCTCTACAGGCTGTCCAGCCTTATTCTGCTGCAGGCTAACCTGGGGCTTTACAAAACACTGAGCCATACACCGGGTAATTGCCTTCTAAACCTCCTTCCTCAGTTACGGGCCTCTGTCTGGTTCTACCATTAAAACACTGGCTTAAACTCGGTTATGTAACCATATAATTAAGTAAAATACCAAGTAAAACCTTCTTAGAAAAAACATTCATTTCAGTAGGAATTTTGTCTAGGTGAAGACATCAATGTAGTGTCAGACCTATTTAATTACTAATCTTTATCTATGGGAAAAGTGGCAGAAGAAAAAATATTACAAACACCTTTGATTACATGGTATAAGGGAAGGAGAAAATTTAGGCAAGGAAAACATATTCTGTGCGAACCAGAAGTTTTCTTTTTCTAAACCATCAGTTTTCATGGAAGGGACATGAACCATAATTCTACTGTCACAAGAGACTTAAATGCTTATTTAACTTCATGTACAAAATCAGTTACATTAAGCCTTGAAATATGGCTTAAGAGCTTTGTTGGATGCTGATCAATCCATGCAGTAAACAAAAGATGTCCAACTTTTTCAGCTTAATGTATGATTACTGTCATAGAACTATGCATAAAAATAATACAATACATCTGATAAATCAACAGCATTTTTCCCTTCCCTATTTTATTAAAAAAAAATCTTTATTTTAGTTGTTGTTGACTTTTCAGAACAAAAATAACTGTTATATACACTTCTCAGCTTCATATTTTTATTCAGACTATTCAAAAATTTTAACTGTCTAATGACAATGACAAACACTGCTATCACTTACACCTACTATTTCACTTTCAAAATCTTTCAAGCAGGAATAATATCTAAGTTGGAAAAAATTGAAATGCTTTTCAAATTAAAGATGGATTACCAAAACTGTAGTAACAAAACACCTGTTTATTTGTAATTTGATAAATTACATTACAAGGCTTTGGGACAGATGTGGCAATCTTTAGAGGGCACCAGTTTATGACTAACATGACAGCATCACAGCTGGAATTTGACATTGCTTTAATTACTAAAACCTTAATACTGCTTTGAAAGAGAAGACATATGCTAAGCAAGAAGACATGGTCTTTTTTTGTCCTTGTCTTCTTACAAAGAATCCCAACTGTAAAATAAATCTATTGGATCAATAAAATCTAGAGTGAACTGATCAACTTTTTAAAATTTATCAGCAGCAGCTTGTAAGTATCATGATTAGATTCCCAACACCATTTTCTAGGCATCCACAGAAGAAAGGAGGCTAGTGGGGGGACCCAAATATCTTATCACAGTTACTATCTGCTTAAAAATTTTAAAAGTTCCTACCTGCACTGAACATTGGTTCCTTGGGTTTGCTGTGAAAATAATGAAGAAATTACTATTTTAAAAGCATGCACATACAGTCTGCACATGTATATGTATCAATATAATACAAAACCAAAAATATAATAATATAAATTTTTGTTGAGTGTATGTATGAATAAAAATATTTTTAATTAGATTATTTATAAAGTAAATCCCCAGGCAAATACAGTTAAAACCAGTAAACATCTTTGATGACACTTTTACATTCTTAAAATTATAGCTTTTCCTCTATTAACTACCAAATTCTCTTCTTCAGTGAAGTTAGTCCAGTTACAGGAGAACACAGGAGCTGGCCACAAGCAGCTGTATCAGTTTTCATTTCCAGCCTGGAGTTAAGGATCAAACCAAAGTTTGAATCCTGCTTTTTTCAAAGACTTCACATAAAACATGGAACTGCCCAGTTGTTCCTTGGTAAATGACAGTACTTGGTAAAACACAGAAAGCACATATAACTATGATTAAAATAAAATGTCTTCTCTTTGTCACAGTACAGCTGCCTGCAAGACAACTGGAAATGGGTTTTTCTTATTGTCTTGAGAAAATATTTGGGAAAACTTGAGGGGAAAATATATACAGCATGTTGAGAAGCTCTCTGGATAGTACTACCCTGGCCAAAAGGAAGAAATCTTTAAGGAATGCTAGTCATTTGGGTTTTTCATCCTTTGCCCCTGTAAATCAAGCTTGAGGGTGTGTTTTTTCTGATCAAGAATTGAAGGGACACAGAGTTATATTATGCAGTTATTTTTCTTTCCAGTTCCCTCTTCTTTAATGCAATAAAACTTTTGAAGTATCAGATAACTGCTGTAAGTTTCTTAGGGTGATCCCAAAAGTGTTGAACCCCCTATCATTCTGATGGAGAAATGCTGAAGTATGAAGTATTCCTAGAGCCATCTCAATGCCCTCTCCTAGACTGCAGTGGGCAGATAAGGAGAAATCAAAAAAAGAAACAAGACTGTGTTGGATTTTTGCACAGAGTTTTTTTTCTAAGCATAAAAGATTCTCTTTCACTACAATGAAGGAAGTAGCAAATAATTCTCTTGCATTTTTCCCTTTGCTTTGGTTTGACACTTATATTGAGAATAATACTTTATTTAACGATAAACTCAAGCCAAACTAATTCTGATTCTACTCTCAATTTAGCAACTTTCCGTAATATCAGCCTTTGTGTTAATCATGCATCAAAATACATGCTTCAAGCTGGCATACACAGCCAATGTCATTTATATAAATAGCATGATGCGCTGCCATTGTTAACACCAAGATGAACATTTTCTCTTATGAATGAAGATATTTTTAGAAAAAAAACAACTTTATGGGATGGAGCTAGTCAGAAATGCTGCCATATTAGAGACAAAACAGTCCCTAGCTCTGAACAGACCATGCCAATGTATTCAAGCTAATCAAGCAAACGTCAAAGGCTGATTCATGACAGTAATAAAGCAAATCATCTGTACTTTCTAATTATACAAACCCTAACCACACACAGCTCAGAGCTCTGGCTACCCTCTTCCTGAACTTGAGTCACATTCTACATAACTAACCCTCAGGAAGGCTTACTCCTGGCTGATAGCTACAGGACTAGGGACACTTCATAGTAGCAGGGGAGATTATGGTCATCTCCTTATGCTTAAAGCTTCTTGAAAGAGCTTTCTATAGCATTCTGGCTTTGTGTAACAGCCTACAACTCTACATGCTTTGAAAAACAGAGTCATAGAATATCTCAAGCTGGAGGGAATGCAAAGGGGTCAAGGATACAAACGGACTGTGAGTAGATGGTTAGGTTAACACACTCTTCCTCACTCTTTCACACATACAGTCAGTTTTGGGGGGACAGTCCCAGTGTACAGAACCATCATTTTCTTTCCCATAACTCTTGCTTTGTATTTTGCATGGTGGCTCAGTTTCAAGAAGCATGAGGCAAGTCTTTAGCCAGCCTCTTCCACAGGATAAGGACACCCATTCTTCAAGGAGGTGAAAGCTGGGGTGCTGAATAGGCTGCATGGGACAGAAATGAGGGGAAAAGTCTCTAACCATACAATGATTGTTTTCACAGTGGTACCAACATCACGAGTGCCAGTTGAGGCAATCTAACACATGCTCTTGATTAGTTCCTTGGAATACTTGCACTTTACTTAAGCATTGCATGCCTTGTGTGCTGGACCTCATCCCCAAGTTCTAAGTGAGTGATTTCTGATCAGTGCTGTTGCTCAACCCTTTGTGGCCTAACAATTGCAAAATTACATAACCACTGAGTTTCTGTTGAAATAGTATGTAAAAATTAAAAATGCATCTCAAGTACTGGGGTCAACCTTAGAGCAAAACCAAAACATTTTGCAGATAGCCATTATTCTGTAGCAATGTTTTTATTTCTCAGCTATTTTGCAATAAATTTTTAATTGTACAGTACATCTATATAGTTTATAGAAGTCATAGCTTTCCTTAATTGAAATAAATAACCTAATGGTCTCATTTTATGTGTTTAGTAGCTTATATAACTTATTTAGTAGCTTATATAACTTATTTCAGATAGTTGTCACCTTAAACAGGTAGCAGGATCAGAGATTCGTCCATAAAACAGATTTTGCAAAGCACTGTATTGTGTTTAGATTTGACATGTAGATCTTCCACTGCACCACACACACTGAATTCATCTTTTGGGCACTTGATCTAATGCAATTTTTATATAAGATAAAATACACAGAGCAAGAGCACTGTAAGATCATGTCTGTTAAAACTTTTCCAAAAACTAGTGTAAATTACTACAGCAAATTGGAAAAGCAATGAGATTCACCATTGGTAGGTGAAACAACTGCTGTTCATATTCCAGAAACAAGTCTACTCATCTAAGTATAGAAACTTGGTTTTTTAACAAAAATTATCCATAAGACGTTTGTTTTATATATAGAAGATAAGGTTATTTTAATCAGTGAAGTCACCACATAATGGCTGTTAATATAATTTGATATGTGTGATAGAGTAGGAAGTTATACATAGGTGCAAAATAAAAAGCAAAGCCTTAGAAGAAAAATCCAACCATTTCAAGAGATCAATACAGAAAACAGCAGCTCCATGCTAATGACATCACCAAGGCAAAGTAGCTGCAGGAAGTTACACACCATTGCAACAATTCACAGAATTTGCAGCTTAAATGAAGAGTGAGCTGTTTTTTTTGGCTGTCCCTTCACTGGTCATCATGGGTTTTGCTTGGTTTTGCCTTTCAAACCTTTCAGGCTCACTTGTCCCTAGGATTGTTGATGCTTGGTTTGCTGATTGTGTGCAGATATGCATTCTCTGTGCCACGAGGGTCTGAGAAAAGACTTCAAATCTGCACATGCAGAAAGACACTTCATTCCTAAGTAAACTAATAATAGACTGTTTTTCCTCTCAAAAGTCATATTTATTTATGGATATAATGTATTGCTACAGTAAAATTTTTTCAGTTGTATTTGTCTTTTAGAAATTTTGAAGTACAAAAATCTTAAACAAAATGAAACCCACATCTATTAGTTATTTGTTGTTTATAATTATCTTACAAACATATTAAGCGAAGAAAATTCAGATGCTAAGATAGAGTCAAATTTCCATAAGTACCAGAAGGTCCAGTCCGTGGAATTCTGTTGGCTTATCAAAATTTCACTCACAGGCATAGATGAAGAATGCAAACAAGATTTTAATTTGTGTAAATATTACATCTTCCTTGGTTACAATTGTGTAAATATTACAAGTTCCTTGGTTACAATTTTATAACATTTTCTCTGATATTATTTAAATTATTCCTTTAATCTGCTAAGCCCTTCACTGAGTCACAGAACAGGTCAGGTTGGAAGGGATCACAGTTGCTCATCTGGTCCAACCCCCCTCCTAATCAAGCAAGGTTATACCAGAGTACATGGCACAGAATTGTGTCCAGACAGTTCTCAGACATCTCCACAGAGGGAGCCTCTACAATCTCTCTGGACAATCTGGTCCAGTGCCCAGTCACCCACACAGTAAAAAAGTTTTTTCTCCTATTCCTCTACATCAGTTTCTGCCCATTGCCTCTAGTTATGGCTTGGCCCCACCAAGAAGAGCCTGGCTCCATCTTCCTGCCACCCTCTGCTCAGATACTTAAAGATATGGATGAGGTTCCCTCTCAGTCGTATATTCTTGAGGCTGAACAGGCCCAGCTCCATCAGCCTTTCCTTTTAAGACATATGCTCCAGTTCCTTCATCAACTTTGTCATCATTCACTGGACTTGCACCAGGAGCTCCACGTCCCTCTTGTACTGAAGAGCCCAGAACTGGACACAGCACTCCAGATGTGCCTCACCAGGGCTGAGTAGAGGGGCAGAATTTGATGGTTGGACTCGATGATCTAAAAGGTCTCTTCCAACCTTGACAATTCTATGATTTTGTATAGGATCACCTCCCTCATTACCCGCGGGCAATACTCTTCCTAATGCACCCTAGGATTCCACTGGCCTTCCTGGCCACAAGGGCACACCGCTGGCCCATGGACAGCTTGTTGTCCACTAAAACACCTTCTCTTTTATCCATGCATGTAGGTCTCTTGCTCACTTTTCCTGATTTCTTGCTCATCCGGATGCATTGTTCTTGAGCCTGAAGGAAGTGATCATTGGATATCAACCAACCCTCTTGGATTCCTCTTCCCTGCAGGTCCTGTTCCCACAGGATTCTTCCAAGATCCCTGAGCAGGCTAAAGTTAACTCTTTGGAAGTCCATGGTTAAAATCTTACTTGCTGCCCTGCTTCATTCCCTCCTGGTATTGAACTCCACCTCATGGTCATGACAGCCAAAGCGGCCTCCAACCTTTACATCTCCAACAAGGCCTTTCCTGCTTGTTATCACAGGGTCAAGCAGCACACTATTCCTAGTGGGATCTTCCACTACCTGACATGAAGTTGTTATCAATGATTTTCCAGGAACCTCCTGGACTGTGCTTTGCTGTGCTGCTTCTCCAGCAGATAGCCAGGTAGTTGAAGTCTCCCACAAGAACCAAGGCCTGTGACTTCGAGGCTGCTGCAAGCTGCCTGTAAAAGACCCCAAGCACTTCTTTCTGTTCAGGCAGCTTGTAGCAAACAGCCACAAAGTGCTACCCTTACTAGTCTGCCCTTTTATCCCAACCCATAACTTAGAATAAGTTCCATAGTTTGCACAGTTGCTGTCTTGCATCATAGCTGAAAACATAAGTTGGAAATCAAGCTATTAATAATGTAATCACCCACATTTGGGCTGTAAAATAGTACCAAACCAGCTCAGTCACTCCTTACTCAAGCAAATATGCTGAAAGGATAAATAGAAAGGAACATTTTGTGCCACACCGTTGACAATAACTCATGTTAATGGCATTGATGCCCACACAAAGCAGGTAAAATTAAGTTATTAGTTGAGCTTCATTAGCAATGTGTTTTTATGATCACATCATCTGTGAGACAGTGAAACAGTACTATCAACACCATTTCTTGCAAAGGAAACTGCAATAGAACAGGTCAAGTGAAATGCCCAAAACTAAATTCTGACTAGAAAATACAGGAAAGAACTGCTTGACCTATACTGACAATACTGATGAACCTCAACGAAACAGCTTTTTGTTCAAGGCTATCCTAAGTCTGAAACCCTTGGACAAGATATCCTCTTTTCTCCATGCTGTCAGCAATACAGAGAAGCATGATCAGAGATACATAGAGATAGGCATCACTTCATTCTGCTTCACTGAACAGCACTTGCATGTAAACCTCTCCCTTCATTTATCTTTACTGGCTCTCAGACCAAGGCATTCACAGTTCAGAGACTGGCTAGACATCAGTCTACATGTGGGATGTGATGACCGATTGCTTCTCAGCAATTGTTTTGGTTTTTCTTCCTCTTTCCTTCACTTCTTAAACTACCTTTATCTTGATTTATGAGTTTTCTCAGTTTTCTCAGTTTCTTCCTATTTTCTTCTCCTCATCCCACTGGAGGACAGGAAGTGAATGGCTTTGTGATACTTAGATGCCAGCTGGGGTCAATGCACTACAACCACAAACTCAAAGTAGTACTTGTCAGGAACATGAAGACCAAGGGAAATCACTAAGATATTAGAAAAGGCATGTTTAATAATTATGAACTTTCCTAGGAGACTAAGTTCTCACACTGTTTATAGTTTGGAAATAAGGCAAAGAAATTTAATCTAAATATGAAAACCTGTTTTATTTCAAGTGTTTTAATAAATAGTTCAGTCCAAGAATTGGAGCTTTGTAAAAAAAGAAAGCTTCCAATATTTTAAACAAGAGAAACTAAGTTCACTAAAGAAACTAATTTCATTATTAGAGCAGGAGGCAGAGAAAGGGGATAGATACTTAGATAACATTACCTTTCACTGTTCTTTTTACCACTAGATGAACTGCTGGTGGAACCAGTGCGGTTGCGACTCCCTTTGGAATCTCCATAGCTTTCCCTCCGACCTCCTGGGGACACACGCTCAGCTGAACTGGTTCTCTTAATGGTGCTAATAAAACAAGGAGCAAGTTTCACAGTGGCACTTGTAAAAGTATATATTCTACAATAAATATTTTTGAGAAATGTATCAAGTAGAACACTGACCCTAAAAAAATAACTACAATTTTTTAAAAATCTTAACTTGGTTTCCTAAAGAGCCTATGTAAGAGTTTTGCTGAGTACCTGGTGTAACAGAGACAAAAATACTGCTTTTTCCTTAATCATAAAATTGAAGATGGGCTAAACCAATTTCATAGAGTAGTTGCAATCATTTTTCTGGGTCACATTTCAAATCTCTGACTACCACTCCATACTTCTGAACTTTTGGATCTCTTATGAAGAAGCGAAAGATTTAAAGAGAAATCATATTGCCTGACATTTCCAGCCAGACTAGAGAGAATGCCAAAAGTATGTCAAAATTTGAACACAATGCTAACTTTGGGTTTTCATCCAATATCAATTATTCTGGGGATCAAAGTTAGTTTTAACATAATCCAAGCTGCAATTAATGATGAGCTAGCCTGCGTTTTTTTTATTGCTGCCAAAAATGTATGCTCCTTAGTTACATATATGAATAGATTATATATTCCCACATGTCCTGACAGGAGGTTTCTCAAAGGCTTAAAGCTCACCCTACCCTCTCTCTTCAACCATCCTTCCTGCCAAGATAGCTATAAAGGGAGCTCCTGTGTGTCTTTATGGCACCCCTTAGTCATCCAGCTCTCTCTGACGTAGAAAATGTGAGCCAAAACACAAGCAGTATTACTCAGCAAATTAAGAGAAGCTCAGTCAGAACTTACACCTTACAGGAGACAAATTATTGCCCAAAGCACTTCTCCCTAAAGCAGTGCTTCCTGGCAAGACAGGGAGCAGCTAAAGGCAAGGCCCCAAAGAGGATAATGCTTTACACATTGCTGCAGGTCCTTTTCAGCAGAGAGGCTCAGGCAGCAGTACCCAGACTGAGACAGGAATCACACCCATGGCAGCAGCTGAATGACAGAACTCAATGTCAGGGTCTCATTTCCCCCCATTTCAGTCCTGCACTGTTTTCTCCCCTGCAGAAATCACAATGAAAATATCCCCTTTAAGCTATAAGATCCCCATACTAAATAACCACCCTCAACAGCTCTCTCACCCCAGAAACCAGGGACACCAATGACTGCTTTCAAGCTCACATCTCTCTACCCAAATCCCAACCACTAGCTCCAGTGGTTTCCCTCTGTGAAAACTTCGCCACTTGCTCCTTTAAGACCAATCTCATCTTAGTCACACTTTTATCATCCCCAGCCACCTCCCCCTTGGCTTCCACACATCCCCAGAGATGCTCTGCTTACCAGAATACTCATCTTATGCATCCTTGAGGACTACTCCAACCCTCCCCATCAGTCTCTAATAGCTACCCCTACCCTGTCCTCTCAGTCAGCTCCTCTGGCTCTGTCCCACTTGACATGTGGTGTAAGTTGGCTCTCCATAACTAGAAGAACCGAGATAAGACTTTTCTGTCTGGTCAAAAAAACCTTAGCTTAGCAACTGTACACCACCTGCTTTAAAAAAACCCCACACTTATTTCTGCTCCCCCATGCCTTTTTACCAGCACGGAGGGGACTGTTTCAACACCTCAACTGAGACTCAGTTACAGAAATGATGGGAACACCTGAAGCAGAGTCTTTCTGCAAAGCAATTGCCCTTCTGAAAAGAAGGCAGTGCCCATCCAGGGGCGGATCTGCAGAGGTGATGCATGTTAAGGCAGCTTGACAAAAAAACCTTCTGGTACATGCGATGGTAGGACAGATGTTCAGTGCTGCATTCTTGTAATAAAAAGAAGCTTCAAATGATTAAGCTGAAATTAAAAAAATAGTGTTTCTGTGGAGAAAGCGGTGTAAGAGAGCAAGCAGAATGCAAAATTACACAAAGACAGAACAAAATACATTTATAGGGGAAGAGAAAACGCAGCAACAAGAATTTAGTTCTGTCTTAATTCCAGAAGCATACTTCCTACACTAGACTAACATTATCCAAGTCATCTCAATGTCAAATGCATGAAAAAAACCTTCTCTAGTAAATTAAAGAATATATTGTTAATATTTAACTATTCTCCTCGCATCTCAAAAACATCATCCAATTTAATACTACTCCAGTTAAAAAATAAAACCTCCATACTGAAAATGTTTATTCCACATTAAATAGCTTTATTAGCATGTGCCTTCCACTATTATATACATTAATTAGAGAAAAATCCTGTGTTATTTATCAGGATTAAATCTTTATTTTGACCTTTCCTCTTTAAGAAAATTTCGGTGTAGGCTGATGTTGATGCATATTTTCTGCGTTAAGGTAAGAGGCATCAACATCAGCCTACACCAAAATTAATTAAGGTGACTATCAAAGTATACTAATCTTGGAAAAAAAATAAGTTACAGAAACAATTTGAAACTAATTTTAATGTTGCTCGGGGTTTTATTTTTATAGATGTCAACATTCAAAAGATGATATAGGAGATAAGAAATTAAAAGATGGGACTAAAATTTAAAAGTTTAATTCTATTTTCTTTCTAAATAAAGAAAGTAATTTATATCAGTATAAAAACTACTTTAACCACAGGCGTAAAGTTCTTTTAAACCCTTATGATTTTGGTCCATCACTGCTTAAACTAAGTAGTAATGCTACCTTCTGACAAATTTTATTTTAAACTTTCAACAACAACAACAACAAAAGCCCAGTGAGAAGTATTAGTTGGTGGTTGGAAACGAGGACTAGAACTCCATTATATTAACTCAGTTTTGGCATTATACACATTTCGTTAGCTAGACTGTTAAACACCAGTGATTATAGCCATGGCTACAGTAGATACACTGTCATCTGAGGAGGAATGACAGAAATATACTCATTTAACTTACAGGTTTTTAAGAGTATAACTGGATTCCAGAATTTAAATTCCACATTAGAGATATGAAAGGAGAGCATTTGCAATTATTTAAGAACATAACATTTAGTTACACAATTTTTAACTTGTTTAGGACAGCAATGTGGTCTAACACACCTAAAATAAAAATTGTGTTAGTATGAAATAATGCAGATACCATCACTGACATTATTATTATCTAAGGTGTGTGATGCACTTATCAATGATGAGAAAGTTTTAGACATGTACTTCTGGAAATGTTAAATATGGCAATAATAATTACAGTTCTATCATGTTAATGCTTTTACTAAAATAGCCACTTTCTAGGTGTTGAATTGAAATGGAAAGGAAAAACAACTGAACTTCAACACTACAAAGCTATTAAGGATCCCTCACCTTAGAGCAGGCTTTTTCAGTTTGCATGCATTGAGAAGATTCACAGACCTGCTTAATCCAGATTGAGAGGTGCGTAAACAAAGCAGAATAAAAAGTGAATGCAACAATAAAATGTGGAAACAAGACATTTACAAGACTTACATTAAAAGACAAAATTGCATGCTTTCAAGATATGAAGTCACGTGCAAGAGTAAACAACAAAGTGCTTATTGACTCAGATGTTTGATCATTTCAAACCATACATTTAAGAACACCAATGTATCTTTGAATGACAAAATCTCAGTGCTCCATTGACTGACCATTTGTAAAGCGACCCAAAATTAAAATTAAAAAAAAAAGAAAAAAAGAAAAAAAAAAGAGGTTCTCTGAAGGAACACAACAGATGATCCAGCTAAAAGACAAAGACTATTAAAAAAGCAACAACAAAGACAAGAAAATAAATCCTCATATATACATACATATACCACTGCATAGCATGAATGTTTCACGTAGTTGCATTACTGAATTTTGGTGAACAAATCTGGCCAAAATTAAAAAGATATATACTTTATTACTAAAATTGTTTGGGAAAATAGAATAGCTTTTTAATAAAAGGAAGTAAAAAACAGCGCACAATGCTCTTAAGACAGAAACTGATGGCATTAATATTTTGTCTAGCACTCATTCTGACCCTCGTTTAAATCAATTAGAATGAATTCAGGAATAACACATGACTTTAATTTCATTACGCCTCTGAGCAAAATGCTCTAATAACTTTAATTGTTAGAGATATTGTGAAGTGGCGTAATAGTGTTGCCACCCGAAGTTCATTGGAGAGGGATTTCTTTTTCAATTTATATTCTAAATATTTTAAACCATTTTCTTTGCAAGACAAGTGTTACACCGAGCATTTAACTGAAGGTTCAACTCAGAGTTTGTGTCAGCGGCAGTTACAAACCATCGCTGCCCCCCAACAGAACGCACAACATTAATTCCAGGCGACTGAACAATTTCCTAGGGGCCATGTGTTTAGAGTTTAGAAGAACAGGAATTTATCATATTAAAGTTTTTTATTCTCCCTGCAAACAAAGCTCTTTATGTTTTCTTTGTTCCTGCTTCTTCCTTTTGATCTCCATTGTCAGAGTTTTGCACCATTGTAATACTTTGTAATCTGCTGAGGGAGAAAGAATGACTGATTGTCTCCTTTTGAAAGGCAAAGTATGTGCAAGCCTGCAGCCTGCACCAGCATCCCTACTGGGAAAGGTACTGTCTGCATTCTCCTCTCTTACTTTTTTTTTTTTCCCTTTTTCCCCCTCAACTCTTGGAAACAAAGCTATCCTAGATGAGTCACAAACCCTTAGATTTTAATAGGGAACACAAAACATCACTTCTACACACTGGCCAAATTCCAAAGACAAATTTAGTGTTAAGCAGCAAACCTCAAGACACATTACATGCCAAAGAAAAAGTGCAGGGAGAAGGGAAAGTTCTACTCATGATACACTAAATTTATCTTATTTGGAATGAAAATTTCAAATAATTATTCTAAGCACAAAGTTCAGAATAAAACTATGGAAGCATTCAAAAACCTGTTATTCAAAATAGCTCATACACTTCTACATCATAAAATTAATAAATATATTAAAATTAAAATCAAATTTTCTGATCAAAGGTTTCTTGTGAAGATGACATGCAAACACTACAAAGGCAGGCAATTCTTGATTGTCTATCTGCGTCAGGTGATTGTTCAGCCCATCTCAGGATCACTCAGGCTCTTAGCTGGCTGGCACCCAGATCCTCTCAGCTGTGTTCACATGTCCACCAGAGCCTGAGTGCAGCAGCTCCTCTTGGTGCTTGATCACACTTTTTGGTCCCAGTACCACCAGCATCCCCAGGCTCTCTTCTTGCCTTGTATTACCACCATATACATCTATAATCCAGTTGATCCGTGTTTTGGATTTATGCTTTTGCTCTATTCAAGGTATTTCAGTCCTTCCTTAACTTGGATAATTGGGCATTGACTATGTGAGATCTGAATGCTGAAGTGGGGTTTGGTG
The DNA here is from genome assembly GCA_008694505.1 of Cyanoderma ruficeps. Taxonomy (NCBI): domain Eukaryota; kingdom Metazoa; phylum Chordata; class Aves; order Passeriformes; family Timaliidae; genus Cyanoderma; species Cyanoderma ruficeps. The sequence goes on along the minus strand of VZDJ01007753.1, from coordinate 40,398,459 downwards.
CCCTCAATTCTAATTGAAGTCAGAGTCAGTTGAGGTTACTCAATGCTTTGCAAGATCTGGATCTAATTATCACATTAGGCCCTATAAGAACCTACTGATACCCAGAGATACATGTTTTACATACGGAAAAGCAATATGCATAGAGGTTAAAAGATTTGCATAAGGTCACTGAGAGAATATATGGCAGAACTCAAATAAAAGCCTTTCAGCCTCAAGCCTTTTTTATTACCTCCAATTTTATATTCCTGCCAGAAGAAGTAATTTCCATTTCAAATATTAAATGAGAAATCAGAAAATGTAGTGAACTCTGAACCGCATCTCCTTGGTAATCCAGGGAGACAGATAAGCCATATACCAACCTGTGGGTTCAAATGAGTTAACCAGCACATTTAATACAGCTATTGTATGAAATGAGATTGTGTTTGCAGACATACCAGTAAATACATCTATCTCTAAGCAGGAGAATGTAGGGATGCACACTTAGTCCCCATGCAGACTATTTGCATATATTTACATAAATAATGCACAACAAACTGTTTCAAGGGACAGACTGATGTCACTTCAATTGGACATCATACAGTCTTAACCTAAACAGTGCTAAGTATAGGAGAAGAGAGGAATCAGAAAATATTTGATTGTAAGCCCTTATTTCATAAGGCAGTAAAACATTTGGGAAGAACTCTGTTAACCTACACTTTCTCTGGGATATATGGTCACAGTTAATAAGAGAATGAAAGATGCTATTTTTTACTATTGCAATCCTAGCAGATATTTGTCAGTTTCAACGCTGGATCAAAAGTTTAGAAGATGACTCAGCAAAAAATTTTTCCCATTCTACTGTTGTTTTTAACATTGATTTTTCAAACTCTACCCTTCCAATTGTGCACCTGTGTTGTATAGAAAAACTATTAAAAGCGTTCATGTAAAAATTAAGTCTAAAAACATCTATTGACACTTAAGACTATTTACAGCTGCTGTGTCACATGACCATGTTTGGGACTAAAGAATATCTACACTACAAATGAGCTGCAGTTCTGGAAGAAGTTCATAAGGAAAGAGCACTGCTTAACAGAAACCAGAACCAAAAAAAAACCCCTCAAGATTTCCCACCATCTGTAAACTGTGCAATACCGAGAGAAGCTTCTAACACAAATAAACAAGTCCTACCCCTTGAAAAAGGAAACTATTTGCTTTTGCTGATGTATTTCCATTACTATTTTATGCATAAACACATGCAGTTCCCAAAGGTAAAAGGGTCTAGTATAAATACAAAGTATGATTGAATTCATCTTAAGGATGCATAATGAATTATTCTACTTGACTGTATACAAGAAAGATATTTGGAGCACTTACTGTATCATCTTTGAATACTGAATATGTGGAACACCATTTACTATAAAACCCTGAAATCCGACCAATCTTTTCAAGGTTTGCTATTAAACGATTACAGAATAATTTACCAAAAAAAATTCATACAGTAATTAATCAATGAGGTTCTTACCATTCCACTTTATTCCTCTTGAAGTACATTTATAGGCAAGGCATAGACATATGCTTTAATATACTTTAATAAAGGTAACAAAAAAGAACATTTTCACATTAGAGACACCAATACAGAGTTTTAGAGCATTTGAAGGGAATAATAATTCTACAGCACCTGAATTTACAACTGTTTTTTTCAGGACATGAAGCAATCCCACCCTCCTAAGCACTCTTAATAAGTGCCCACCTATTTACCCATGGATAAACTGTCCATATATATTTTTTCTTTTCCAAAATTGAATACACATTTTCATGCTGCATATTTAAAGCACCTTAAGCCTAGCTTCTTCAACAAGAAGAAGGGACAAAGCATAACAAAAGGACACTAAATACTTGCCCTGTGGAAGAATTTCTCACACAGGAATCAAGACAGTCTAAAAATATTCCCTAATGATGCTCTCTAAGGACTTTCCCACTGGCATTCTGGGTATCCAGGCTGCACGTGGGTCAGGTGGAAGGGATACAGGGTGCAACTCATCTACAGGGATCTTAAGCCAGGATAATCCCTACAGGCTGCAGTCAATACCAGATGGAATACCTGAACTACATAAAGGCCTCCAAGAATAGAGAAAGCATGAGTATGATCCTGACCTGCACTTCATCCACCCCACTCCAGAGCAGAAGCTCCTATGCTGAACATTAGAGCATAGAGACATGGGAATTACACCCTCTCTACACAGGTGAAGTCTCCCAATGCCTGTGCTCTCATTTGTTTTATAACTACTAGTTGAAACTTAATTGGGAAGAATGAAATTATGATAACTATTAAGAAAAAACAGTATGCGAAGAACAAGTGTGTTCTAAAATTCAGCATGTACTAAATAGTACTCCTTTCTAAACACTAATACATTTCCTTTTCTAAAAGCAAAGTTCTTTCACACATTTTCAAACTTCTGATAACACAAATCTAATAATGGAACAGTTTGTACGGTATTTGCTTTCCTTCTCTTCCGTTAAGGGCTGATTCAGACCAGCCTGCCAAAGCCCACAGCTGCAGCGAGCTCCAGCTCATGAGAGCTCACAGAAGTTAATTTTTGTGACATAAATAAATATGGTATTTTCCAATTTTAACTGTGCGCACTGTAACTTCTCTCTGCTCTACAATAACAAAACCTGGAGTTTCTTGAAAATCAGTCCTTTCAACACAGCAACAAAAACTGGCATATCCTTTGCCACCATCACCCCTTTGAGGAAAAATTCTCTTTATGAGAGAGACCTCAGATCTTAGCAGGTTAATGCCCTCATCTCTACAACTCACCCTCCCTCAGAGCTGACAGCATCATCACTACAAAAAGATGAGGAGACACCGAAAAGAAATGTACAAAAAACCCCCAAACCCCACACTTTTTTCTTTTACACATACCACACAGCAGATTCACACCACAATAACTGCCACACATAACCTGAACTGGCTTCACCCAGTCCATTCCATTCCTTGTAATCCAGATGTACAAAACATTTAGGCTATTTAAAAACAGCTATACACAAAGCAAATTGGGACAGAGCAGTGATTTTTTAAAAGGGCTTAATACATGCTAATGGTAAGATATCTAAAGATGGATGTTTTCATTTGCATAAATATGTGCTAGGCATAGAATTTTCCTCCTCCCTGAAATGCTGCTAACCCTGTGCATGCAGTTTATATGATAATTTTGTTAGTGAGAGAAAACCACCAAAGATAACATACTGATTTGCAATGATAACACTGTTTCTCAGCAGACTATATATTTTCTGCTAGTGCTCAAAGAATTCTTGCACCACTTTTCACATCATGTTGGGCAACAGCACAGTAGAAATGCTTTATTGTCTCTATGCTAAATTCTGAAAAGCAAGAAATGAACACAAACCAGTAAGACCAAGCATTATGCATTCTTTCAATACTCATGGAAATAACCTTAATCGTAATTAGAATGAATAAATTTAAAGCCTCTTAGAATGAAATCCAGCTCCTTTTCTTTCCGAACTAAATATTTAGACTGCTGTTTTGCAAGTAAGAAAAACTACATATCCAGAAGGTTAAACCAGGAGCTACACCATGTTTTCAATTCCGTGGTTATAAGGTTTCTTATAGATGCTTACCTTTTTGCTGCTGGTGATACAGTCTCCTTTCTGGTTCCTGATGGAGAAGGTAAAGAGCCACTTGCTTTCTTTGGTAATACAGTTCCATTGTTAACTGTAGTCCTTAAAGGCAGGGTTTGTACCAGTGGTCTTGCTGTAAAACAAGTGTAAGATTAAATCATTGCCTTCAATTACTTTTCTGTGTTTTTTCCTCAGCAAACAACACTAGAATATCTTAAATTTTCTGTGTAGTCTGCCATTTTTTTGTCACCATGGCCAAATTCAGCACAGATGAGGGTTTTAACATTGAGGAATTTTTAGAAATTATTGTTTTTATTCATAATAATAATAGTCCTATCAAGTAAAAATTCTATCCTAGATCAAGGAGCTTAACGGTAAGTGCAAAAGAAGTTGTTGTCCTCAAAACCAATCCTGCTCTGTCAAAATAGCATCAGTCTCTTGCCCACCTGGATAGCTTCCAAAGTAGTGCTAGAAATAAAGGCAAGCTATCATCCCAGAAACTCCTGCTCTTCATTCCTCATTCTTCTTGGAGGTTTTCCATGAGCAAATTATCTATTAAGAAATTTCTACTCCCCCCAAAAGGTCTTTTTTCAAAGAATGTGGGCTTATGTTTGACAGCAAGGGTTTGTACCCTTTATTCCGAAAAAGCTACTGAAATCAGCAGAAGAGTGAAGGTAATAAGCTAGCATTATCTACCTACATTCTTCTGATCAAACATTGGCTCAAAAAAAGGATCCACATGTCATAGCTGTAATTAAAATAAGAATAACAGAAAAGTCCCATTCAAGTAGTTAGAAGTTAGTTGCAAATTCAGTGTTTAAAACTGCAAGCAATGAGTACCAACACAAAAACTACTGTGGATCACTGTTGCCTTGAAAGACAGACAGAAACATGACTAGTGCTATCTCTACAGCAGGGAAAAAAGCTTGGATCACTTGAAATTTGACAGGACTTTGTATTACAAGCCATTGTAAAGATGCCAAAAGCCTCTGGGTTCAGAGAAACACCACCTGAGAGAAGGCAGCAGTCACAAGTCACTTTAGGGACATGAAATTTCGTTGAACTTGGAGAGGATAGCAGGGAGAATACCTATGAAATGTTCTTCAAAAAAGACTGCCAAGGATAAAAGATCTAAAAGGCTAAACTGAAACAGTACCAATTGTATACAACTATAGGTCATATTGTAACAACATCTTATTGTAGCACTAAGCATTTATTGATTTGTTCACCCTAAGTTTTCATATACTGAACAAAAAGATGAATGTGAAAAACTGTGCCTTCAGAAGATTGTCAGTAAACATGGTCTACTAGAGGATGCAACTTGCAAGGCAAACTGGCTTGAAACTTTGTTAGAATACACACTTACTTGTTATGTATTTGTCATTTATTTGTTCACAGGAGAGAAATTTAGAAAACAACCTATAAGGGAAATACTGAAGGAACGAGCCTTACTTGGCTTAGAAAGAGTAAAGGATGACAGGAAAGAAAGTCAACAAGAGAAAAAAATTTTCTCTATGCTCAGTAAGGGTGCCTTCCAGCCCTGTCTTTCATGACCTGTTTTAACTGACTAATGCTGTCTTTAGCGCTTATACAAGACATCCAAAGTTTACTTGGCTTATCAAGCCTCTATTGATTTTTTTAAATTAATGAATTCAGCTATCATAATTCTATTTAGTTCTCCTTTATTAATTTTTTTTATATTAAATTCTTTTTACAGTTTTGTGCTGGAAGCTCTGCTGCTTGTTTCCTAATTGCTGAACTGCTGTAATTAATCCATACCTATAAAACTGATTCTGTTGCATTCTACAGAATCACAGGTAGCTACAGTTGAGAAGTTGTGGATCTGTCTCCTGGCAAGCTTTCAGTAGCTCACAAAACTTTAATGAGTTTGGGAAGACAAATAAGAACAGTAACTGAAGTTAAAAAAATAAATGATTAAAATATATTCCTTATTTGTAGTTATTTAAAAATAAATCCTACTAAAGAGTAGCTGGAGTGAACTAGCTGGAGTCTGTTTACTCTCCTAAACTTATGAAATTGAAACCAGCAGCAGCCAGGAATAAACCCTGCAACCTTTAACAGAAGTTTTGCTTCAGATCCAGCACCAACCCACAACCCACACTTCTGGAAATACAGATTTAAATGGTCAGCTAGTGTAGAAAACAACACCATGAAACTCTTGCACAACACACAGAAAAACTGTGTATCATTCAATAAATCCACTGTTTACTGGGGAACTATTTAGTTTTACTTACAACAGCTAGTTCACACCAGTGGTAACTGGCATCACAGTCACACAACCCCAAACGTGTCATTGCTGTTAGAAGTCAGTAACACACTGCTATTACTGCTTGGTCAGTAATGTTTATTTTGGAAGTTCTGGTGCTTCAAGGTCTTACCTGTGGTAGCAGGACTGACAACTTTATCAGCCTCACCAGGAGCTTTTTTAATCATACTCTGATCTATGGATTAATAGGGCTGTTAAGTTTACAAACAAACCAATAATTGCAAAAGGAAAGAACAACAAACACAAGTAAAACAAAGGCAGGAAGCCATACTGAAACTCCACCAAGTAGTAGAATGAAATAAGGAAAGGGACAAAAACCCCCAAAAAGCTAAACAAAAACTGAAAACACCATTAGGGAAGGAGCTCCACAAATGGACAAGATAAGCTGCTCCTTTTCCATGATGTATGCTGCTTTTAAGCTGCTTAGCTCAAGTTTAGAACAAGAACACAAAGACTGAAAACAAGCTCAACATTTATCCATTATAGATTTGAAAGTCTGAAAATTGAAATCTTTACATTAATTTTAAATCTGAAATACTCAGAAAAATGAAGTAATTTGTCTCATGAAGATTCTTGTTCCAGACTTTATACAGTTCTGGGAGGATCCTGCTTTTCCAAAGGCATTGACCTCTCCCAACACACACACTTAATCCTGATCTACTTCATCCATAGATAAATGATAACAGCAGCACACAGTATGCTTCAGGCCCCAGGACACAATCTCTGTGACATTCTGTGGGATCAAATTCCATTTTTTAAAATTCCAAATGTGGAATTAGTCATTAAACAATACAGGGAAATTAAACACGTTCAGTCCATGCAGCCCAAGGGGTAAAGCATGAGAAGCCACCACTCCAGCTCCCCCCCATGTCTAAAAAAGCCCCTCTCCTAAGAGTTTCCATCAGGAGCCTTCATAATGCTATTCCAAACTAAAATTATTCTTATGCTAAGTAATTACATACAATTTGTTATAAAGTAGTTGTGCCTACTATGGAATAATAGGCCTCCGTGAAATATATCGTATTTGACAAAACAGCTGGAAAAAAACAAGTGATCAGAATACTTCAGATTCTCTTTCATGTTTAATAAGATTGATCATACACTAAATGATACAGCTGAGGTACAGCAAACTGAAAGTTCTTTACATAAACAGTCACAGTATCGATCTTCTCCAGAAATTGGGTGGGGTTTGTTGACAAATACCAGGACTCATTCTGGTAATTTGCAATGGAAGACCAATTGACATTTGTAGTCCTCTATTTGCATTATTACAGTAAAACTTCTTACACTGTAAATTCACACTCACATTAAGTACCAGCCATGCAATATTATACATTAAAAAAACCTCCAAACCACGCACACACATAAATCCCACAAACAAACCCCTACAAAGCCAGCCTTAGAAGACAGGGGGATGGGCTCCCAGCAGCTTTTCTTCAATGCACATCAAACTATGGCACTAATGGTCTGCCATGATCAAGAAAACATCTCCTGATTTAGAGTTCAACTCTGCTCAGAGAATCCATGAAAATATGGTTTGTATTTTGCTAAGTAAAGCCAGCAGGCAAGAAGAATAGATTTGGTTACAACTCAGTAATAATTACTAGACTTTATTTCCTCCATGCATCAGATAATATCTATTTCACAGGCAACATGAAGCCTCTTAATCCCTTGTAAAACCAGATTTGATGAAATATTTTATCACAGTGGAGGCTATCTTTAGTAACATTTAACTTATCTGATATTTTAATTTTTTTTCAGTAAAACAAAGACAAAATAAGGAGATTACAACAGAAAGGGAAGAGAACATGAAGACAAGGTCGCAGATATTTAGTGCCTATTCTATGTGACAGCTAGCATGAGACACAACCAACTCACTATTTGGGTCTGTAATTCTGTCCCTTCCAGCTTTCCTCATCTCCCAGCACAAAACTTGGTAACGAACATGACACCTCAGTTCAGCAAATCAAGTAGCTCCTACCTAGTTTGTTAAATCAATGACTAGAACTAAATATTTGTTGCAGGGTCACAAATATATAACCAAGATTAAGGCAGTCCTAAGTTTAAACTGAGAAAATTATGAATCCATAAATACATAACATAATTCTCATGCAAAGTAAGGTTTTAATTAATATTAATACATATCAGGACCCCAAAAGAAAAAACTTTTTAAGTTAGATAACAGAGAGCCTGTGAAGTCAGTACTTTCTTTCACATCTAGGTTGCCACTACTCTTACTCCTAAGACCACCCTAAAAATACAAAGAAATGTTGTGTTTCCCTTAGCTGCACACAGGCAGCCTCCCAGGCCTTTGCAGCCTCACACACTACAGTAAACCACATTGGTTGGGTTCTAATAAACCTTTACTCCTGTGAAGTGTTGGATATTCAGATCCAGTTTTTCTGAATCGTGCACAGAAAAACCCATTCCTGCAGAGCAGAAGACACGAGAGTGCACAGTGTGGCATGTGGGCACAGCACAGAATTCTGCCAAGCAGGGACATCTGGCACACTTTGCACCTTGCTGGCTCTGCTGCTCTGGAATATGGTCAGGCAACAACCACAGCCCTGCCTTTCTTTCACAGCTGAGCAGCTACTGTTGTACCATCTCCTTAGTCACGTCAACTCTGTGCTAGCTTACAGCTCTGTCTTATGTCTGTATGATCCATAGACACTGAAGACATTTTAAATTAAATGTTAATTACATTTTACTGAAGTTTAATTCAGTTTATAGGATTAAAAAAACCCAACCTATTAGGAGTTTCACCTACAGAAGACAATGCCTTCCCTGAAGAGTTTATAATATATCTTGATCAGAATTAAGGAAATGGTAGCAATGGTTAAATGTAGATTGTGGATTAAGCATTAAGAAAATGCCAACGCTTTGCTGGTTCATGTAAACTGCAGAAGGCTCACAGATTTTATCATCTGAATTTTTATGTGTTCTTTTTAACAGGCTGAATTTCAAATGTATTTTATTTAGATTTTGATTTGTTGATTTTGAATATTTCAAGATCTAATGAATAACCTATTTTAATACATATGAAACACACATTGAACTGCACTATTTTACATCTATCTGAAATGCAAACCTTTGGTAGGTCCTTTCTTGTTCTGCATGGCCTGCTGCTCCTCCGTAATATTCAAGCGTCGGACCACATCAGCAAGGGCAGATTTGAGCAGCTGGATGTCATCTTCCTGCATCTGGACACGCTGCTCCAGAGAGGCAATGCGATCTGTAACCTCCATACTGCTCGCAGCAGAGGCACTGTCATCTAAACAAAACAGCAGGAAAAAAAAAAAAAAAGCATTATCAATAATGGATAGCCATCCAGAATACCTTACACTATTGGCTGCAGGTAAAAACAAGGCTTTTCTCAGACCTGACGACTTCTTGAGGAAGAAAGTTTTTAAGTGACCAAAAGGAAGAGATGGAAATAAAAATAAATAAATAAAAGATACATATGTAAGGAAGATGTGATGATGAGGTTGGCTTCAGGGCCAGTTGTTAATTGGGTTCCACTATCAATTATCTGCATGTCAAAACTGGAGTGATCAATCATCACCCTTCCCTGTTCTGCTCAACACAACATTCTGACACTGCAGGGCATTCAGGTAGAGAGCTACATTTTCTGATATGCTACACACCCTTTCAGATTCTGCTGTCTCATATGGGTCACAGAGATACATTACAAGTACATAAGTAACAGACAAGCTTACACTTTTGCAAGCTACCATACACGGACTGAAGAACAGATATTGAGCCAATCTCCTAACCCCTAGTTTATACCAGCAGCTTTGAGAACATCCCCTCTGACTGAAATAAAACCCCAAATAAATTCAGAATTATTCAGTAACTATACTCTAAGCCTGCAAATTATTAAAAGGGTCATTATTTTTCATACAATTCACCCATTATTTGGAAGTAACCCACAGAAGCTTCAAGACTGCAAATCCATGATGAGGACTACACATTCTTTCCTTTCAAAACCAGTAATAAGAATATTTTTCCTAAATGAGTAGTCTTGTTCCTGTCACATAGAAATACTGTCTCTTACTACAGTATTAGGAGAAAGAAGAAGAAAGCAACACTGAAGACATCAAAGTCAGTATCTAATAGGGAAACAACGTGCAGTATCTAAAAAGAATTGCAAAGTTTTACTTAACTAGGCTTTGAAACCTAAAATGTTAGGTACTAACTTATTGGATGATCTTAATTAATGGTAGTCAAGGATCACAGCTTTCAACTCGTGACTTAATAAACTGTAGAAAACATAGATATTTATGCTACTATTTATAAGCATAATTGACTTCTCCCTCATTCCCAATGCAAGTTTGCAGCCTGTATTTCTTCTGTTAAAGCTGAGCTTTCTTTGTGAAGAGAGTGGTATTTGTTTTCATTTCTTGTGTTCTTAATTCTCCTCCATTCTGAACCAGAGTTTTCCACTTCTTTTGTAAAAGGGCATAATACAAAAGTTAAATGGTATGTGTATAATAACTCCTGTTGAATTTTAAAATGAAGTTAAGTGCTTAAAAAAGGAAAACAACCGTTTCTGATTACAGCTAAAAGCACATCCAAAAATGTTAATGCATACAAACTTTTAACCATAAGGGTCTAGGAAAAATGGCTTTTTTTTTTTTTTAAATCTATTCATCTCCAAACCACTCCAATACAGACTGGTTTTGAAATCTGTTCATCAGATCACTTTTGGCTTCCTCATCCCTCAAACCCCCAATAGCTATCTGTGGTTATCAAAAGCTGAATTAGAAACAACACAGAAACAATGTAACAATATTGACAGTTCACAAACAGCTACAGGCTACTGTAGTTTAAAATGCTTGCTAATTCTGTTATAAGATTTTTAGACCTTATTTAAAATATCAGCATTAGGAAATTATTAGGCTGAATATAGTAGTATGGTAAGTATCTGGTTCTGAATGAACTAAATCAGAACTCAAGTTCCTGAAAACTGTTAAGAAATATTCCCCATGACAAAGCTTTCCAAACTTTGGCCTGATCAGACTTCTGCTCAACACAGGACTCTGTTCTGTAGCTATTACAGGTAATTAGTCCCCAAACTCAGATTAGCAGCTATGCTGGCGGCAGTAAGAGCTGCCTGCAGAACTTAACCTTTCCTCTACAAACAAAAGCCCCACACCGCTCTAATGACTTTACACTTTAACTCAGCTGGAAACAACATGGATTAGCATACTGGACAATAGGCAACCAAATCAAAAGCTTGATTTAACCAGTACAAGCCAAATTCAAACTTCAGCCATTCTGCCAAATTCAGTATCAGGAATAGCTTTCCTGTGAATTCAGTCAACAAGAAATAGCCAAATCCCAAAACCAGGGCAGTGACAGAAATGCAGGGGAAAATCAGTTGGTGTTGAAATGATTTACCCTTGCTACAAAAGAAAACATCCTCATTGAAGTATCCATTTCACTAATTTTTAAGTGTGCAGAAACATCAATTTTGCCCAGACATTAATCTTGAAGTGGTAAATCAGTGGCACTGATTTATTTACAGTCCTGTGAGAATTCACTCCCACTAATAACAATTATAATGCACAGTCCTTTCTTTCCCCTTCCCCCATCTGCCACTTCGACTCTTCCCCTCACACCCTCACTGAGCAACAGGCCCCAGAAAACCCTTTCTTGGACACAACATCTGTACCTTCCACCATCATCATTCTTGTAGGGTCCTGGCAACATAACCCTCATCCTTGCTGTAACCTACAGCTTGTTTGCTTTTTATGGTTACCTCACTGGATGCAGTTCCCTTCCAAGGATCCAGAAAAAAAAAAATTTAAAAAAGTTAACAGCTTTCACTAAGATTGCAGCTTTGCAGCTGGAGACAAGATTGCTCACAGTCCAGTACCACTTCACTTTACTTCCTTTTTGCATGCATGCACAAGTAAGCTAGAAAAGAGGCACAGGATACAACACAACTACATTTTATGAAGAATGCAAAGTTCAGTTATAAAATAACCATAACCTGTTTGTTATGCAAGTTGATGATAGAATGTTCTTGCCATTGAGATCATCACATCCCAGTATGTTGAGCAATAAAGTTTCACCTTCAACACAGCCAAATAAGCAAAATGGTACCATATCAGAAGAGAAAAAAACCTCAATTTATCGCTATAAATTAACAATGCAACAACAAAAACGTCACCCAGGTGTCCCCTACTCTGCCCACACAAGCACGAGTGGCACTGTTAGCCTAATTTGTGACCTGCCTCTTCAGTGTACTACTCATCCTCACAGCAAAGGACATTTGCAAGGAATATTTTAGCACACATTTGTAATGAAATTTGGAAAGGCATATGAAGGAGACTGCAAGTCCAGACAAATTGCCTTTAAATGTTAGATTTCCTTATCAGTCACAACCACCCCTTGCCCATGGAAGGACAGAACAGACATCACACCACCTACATGGGCAGCATCAATAGCACAACAGAATTAATCGTTACCTTTTTCCATCAATGAGAAGAAAAAGGACTTTACAGTGAAATTTATGCAACATGTTTTTAGAAACCTGAAGTGAGTCATTTTCTACAATGTTCGTTTCTTTTCACCAATTTCAAGGCAAGTCTAAATCAGTGTCTCAAACACGTAAATCATAGAATGGTTTTGGTTGGAAAGGACCTTAAAGATTCCTGCCCACGTGCAATGGGCAGGGAGTTAATCTACATCTCATGAGATAAATGCCACCTACAATGTCCAAAACTAGATAAAACAAGGAGGTATCAATTCAGATGCCTGATTTTTCATTGCAATACGTATTTCTGGCAAAACTTGGAAAAAAGAGTCATCATTTTTGCTTTGCTGAGATTCTACAAGTTTGAAAAGAAAAGGCAGTAAAAAAGGGGAACGTACATGCCTCTCTAAATTGTCCAACCAGCTAATCCATGATCTCATAGATTGGAAAGATTTCTCATGGCAAACCAAAAGACAATACTGAGTCAGATGATTAATCTGCTTCCAGAGTGTATTCCAGTTTTACAGCAATTTATTACTTGAGCTTAGCCAAATGTGAAGAAACAGCTGAAGCAAAGCCAATGACAGGATGTGTATGCTGTTTACAAGAGTGATTTCAATAGTATTTCATTGTATGTCGGCTAAAGCTAAATTACATACTTACACCATTAGTTAGAAAGAAGCCTATTAGACACATACTATTTTCTATAGATTTCTATCTTCTGAAAAACCTAAATCTTAACTGTATGTTAACATGCATGAAATTATTAAAATAAGACTTGGCATTCACCTTCCCAGAAGAACAACTTTATTAAACATATTCCACCTTTGCATTATGCAGACATCAGTTCTGAGGCTATCTTGTCCAGCTCAGAGCACAGCAGCTGACCATGCAGTGGAAATAGTAGGTACTGATTCTCAAAAGACTGACTAAGAAATTTGAGTTTATTCAATCTACATGGCCTCTTTGGAGCACCAATTAACAAGATAAAACTGTACATGAAGTACTTCCAAAACTGATTGCAGCTGTGGTTGCTCGACACTGTTTGAATAATCCATTTTAAAGGCAGCATCTCAAAGTCTTTGCAGAGTTGTCCTTGTGTTTAGACACTCTGCAAGACATCAGGAAAGAAAATGCAAGCCTTCTGAGGACAGCAAATCCCAGCAAATCTCTGGCAAAACCTAAAGATAACCCACATGACGGAAAACATGGCAAGGGATGGCAGTGGAAAGGCAGCATCACCCGCACACAGAGCAGCTCTTCTTCTAGCATAAAGACATAGACTGTGCCAGCAAGGCTGAACTGAGCTCAGCTGGTAGGAATACTTTCCATCACTGAGAGATTTCATTAAGTGTATCACGTTCTGCACTTCTCCTGAAATTGGTTGGTACAAGTATTTACATTCCTTGGAAACAGCTATGACCTTCAGGGCCACTACTACAGCCTTATGAAACTGCATATGGACAGAAAGGAATTCTCCACTCTCAATGTGCAGCTAACTCTGTGGCAGCACACAGCAGCTGCTGAGAAAGCTATGCCATCAAAGGAGAGAAAGTTAAAAACTGTATTTAAAAAAAAATAGGCAAACAAAAAAAAGCACAATCCTGCACATTAAGAGATCCACAGCCTGAATTTGACCCAGTATACTAGCAAGCAATTAAGAACACTGAAGATCCTGCACTTCCAGAAGCATCTTTCTACACATAAAGGCCCATGGTTTTGCACCCTACCAACTGCAAAGCTGTCATATGTGGCACGTCACTTGGCACTTGTATGGCAAGTTCCCCCTTCTCCTGCCCACATCATCACTGAGATCTCATGCAAGTAACTGAGACACTTCAACTACTTCCTTCAAGCATCCTGGGAGTAACACTACCACTAACTTCCAAATGACCTCTGCTTCACCTCTTTTGATACCATGTTTAGCTTGAAACTCTAAGAGAGCAGAAAAACATCCCTCTGTGGTGGACATCTCCTACACCTTCCAAATCCTGCCCTCCCTTTATGGTTCATTTCATGCATCTTTGAGTCTGGGTCATAGAAGTCAGGCAGACAAGCTATTTGATAGATACAGTTTTTCTGAACTGACAGCAACAGAGAGGAAAAAAACTTGTGGAGAGAGAGAGTCATCCAACTTCTCTCAGACCGAACACAAGCAATTCACTGTAGCACAGAAACAGGGGAATGCAGCCACAGCACTGTTGCCAGGTTTCGAAGCAAGATTGGAAAGTACCAAGTATTCTCCTTGTATCAATTTCTGTGGCATAATGTCAGCGGTCATTCGCAGACCAGAGTCTCTGTGCAAGGGAACAATGGGAAAATAAAACAGCAGGTTTAGTTTCCTTTGACAACGCTAGGCCAAGCTCCTTTGTTTAAAAGATTAGTGTCGACAGTATTTCACAGACTAAATATCTTTCCTCTGCTCACTTTTCTAATGCAAAACACTGTACCATACCTGAAACACAGCAGCAGCCCTCCAGGCTTGTCCCCTGGGGACAATGACAACACATATGGGCAACAGCTTATCATAAAGTCTGGTACATACTGGACTGGTCTGCCAGATTAGAGCTTTCCACTTGCGAGATGCAAGTGGATTTAAAGCCGAAAATAATGTTATCCTATTTAATCTCGTTACTTTGTGTGGTTAGGGGAAGAAAACAGGCAGAATCTTTTAACTACAGGTAAAACTGTAAACATTGTTGCTTCACGTGAAGTTTTGGAAATCAAAACTGGTTGCCAGATGAATGTCTAAACCTCTAACTGTATTTTGCTATAAATGTATATACAACAGGATAAAAGTGCAAGCAACAAACATATTTTTTGAGATGGAAAATTTTAATTATGAGGAACAAGAAATAGCTAACATTTAAAGCCAACAGCTACAGGATCAATGCCATGCCTATCTATAAGCTTATGTATGTATACACACATACTGTTTTTGAACAGGTAGGACAACTTTTCAGTTCATTCTGTATTCTAATGCATGTTCTTAAGAGTGATTAGCAATGCAAGGAGATGGCCTAGTTGGGTACAATCAGGTACATCTCACATTAAGTAACCTGAACAGCCCAGATTAGTTTTTCCATGTCCTCACAAGGTATGTATGTGTAGGAGGAAATGGGAAAAAAACTTTATCCTACACATCTGCACTACTCTGGATGTACCGGGAACCACAGCAGCAGTAAAGCAAAGCATCATCTTGTGAATCACTCCTAAATCATTCTAATAAAAAAATAATAATAAAAATAATTTTTGTCAACTAATATGGGCTACAGATGGTTATTTTCGTGAACAATATTTTCCCTCCTCTAATACGGCTAGCTATTGCAACCCAGTATTTATTACTGTATTTCCCAACACTCACTGAGGAATAACTTGTCCTTTTACAGTTTTACCACTAGAAACTTAAAGACAGGGAATATAATTTCTTAAAATTAGAGGCAGAATTTGAAAGGATAAATCCATAATAGCAATCATCACTCAGAGCCTCACAGCTGGGAGCACTGCATTCATTAACAAAATGGGAGAGAAGAAAATGATCTTAACGGAACATTCTCAAAAAGTTCCTCATGGCTAATTAGTTAGGAATCACTGCAGCAAAATTATAAGCATGTGCCCTTGACCTGCCTGTAGCTGTCAAGCTATAGCCAGCAGCTTACTGTTTTTTCCCAAGCAGATGGTAAATGAGCTTCCACTTGGAAATCAACCAGTTAAAAATTATCTTCCCCAACAGCACTTAAGAGGAAGATAGAAGAAGATTTTGACACATCAATAAATTAGAGGAATTTTACCCAGAAGAGGTCTATCAACATAAATGCTTTAACAGTTCCGAGCTACTGTGCTGCCTCTGTTGAACACAGAAGTCAACAGAAAATGTTTTAGCCAATTATGAACCCTCTACATTATGCTGGGATCAGCCCATATTCTTAAGAAGAAAAACCCCAAACCTCAGCACTGCAAACAGAAACCAGGAGAGTAAAGATAATATTCTGTAGCCTAACATTAATGCAAGGATTGTAGATTGAAAAGGATTTGACCTGCCTGGAGTTAAGAAGCTGAAGATGCAGCCTAAAACAAGAACTTGCTAATAAAGGAACCAGTAGGGTCACTAAGGGACCAGGGCAGAATAGCTGGGTGGTGTTTTACCATCTTATATTCTCAATGATGTGCTGAGAGTGTATCTGTATCATACCCTCAAAACAAGAGAAGAAAAATAGATTGTGGAACATGGGAGAACATCTCCAATGACTCTCTGTCTCCATGTCACAGCTATGGCTCAATGTCCAAGTCATCCAGCAAGAGCTAAGAAGGAATGAATGCAAATTAATCACATGATGTAAGGTAAAAGACCTTCAGCTTTTGTTTAGCACGACTAGACAAAAAGAACCAATTCAGAAGAGATTTGCTTCTTCTAAATATACTTTAAATGCATGCAAATAAACATCATACATCAGGTCACAAAAAACATTCTCCTAGAAACTTTATAGTGTTTGGTTCAATATCTTTTCACTGCTGTAAAAAACCAGATACCTCCATTTGATTCTTCAACTATGCCATGTGCATAAAAGCAGAAAGATTTACTTTTACTTGCAGTCAGAGAGATTCAAAAGGCAAGAAAACTGATTTACAACACCTTTTAAAAGTTACCAATGTTAGGCTGCTGTAATATATTACAAACCAATTTTATTTTTTCTTGTTTGTTGTGTATTTAAGTTATTTTACAAAAGAAAAGTTGATCCACACTATCAAGAAACCCCAAGATATATCATCCAGTAGCTCATCCGCAGTTAATTGCAGCCTTTATGTTACATTAAAGACAGGTTACGAAACTACTTAGGTCAGCAAATATTTTGTCATTTTCCTGATTTCCATATTCAATATTAAAATGGCAACTGATTCTCAAATTTACTTGGAACACTAATGAAAATTATAACTTTATATAAATATGGCTTTTTAAAACAAAACACTATTAAACTTCAGAAATACATAAGCAATTAAACACTTTTCCATTTAAGAAATTACAAATTTATTAAACTGAGACTGCATCAATAGCAAGTAATCCATAGTTATCAATCTGAAATAGTTCATGTTTTGTCTTATTCCATAAGTGCATCCTCTGAGAAATAAGAATTGGAAAATCTCAGCCTCTAATCAACAGTATTCATTTGTAAAATAAACACCACTCCCAAATATTCTACATTTACATTTCTGAAAGGCTTATCAGCTTTACTAAGTGTTTTCTGTAGACTCAAACTAAGGGACACAATACAAAGAGAATAAAACATTCCTCCTGCACCTGCAGAAGGGGCCATTGATGTCTAAAGCAGATTTATCACTTTCACAAGCTCTGGATACTTGCTCCCAGCTAATGGCTTTACTTTCAGCAGTGGTCTGACTTTTCTTTAGAACTCTGTACCTCGTGAATATTTTAGCTTCTGAAATTAATGCAGTGTTGGGCTTCATTACAGGTTGTCACAGAGACAAATCACAATCTAAATATTTAAAGGAAAAATTATCTCAAATTTAGAAAACTATTAGAAGTCTTCTCTTAAAACCTGTCTTGTTCAGTACTGTCTCTCACAGGAATTTAGCTTTTTTTTCTAGAATGGGCAGTTAATCTAGTGCACATGAGAAGTACTTGAATTAACTAGTGATAGTGATTGTTTGGATGGCAGAGGTAAAAAAGCATCCAGGATGCCCATAACAGACTGCAATTTTACCCACACTGTCCATATTCATCTTCAGTTAGGGTTAAGCCTTCCCTTCATTTAATTCTGACAATTAGAATCCAATATAGTAATACACACTTTCTTACTGTAAAACCTTCCCATTACATATTCCCACTCTCCAGCAAAAAAATCTTTGTTGATATAAATGCAGGAAGAACAAACTGCTCTTTCCAAGGACTCAAACACAGCCAGAGACACCACATCTGATACAGTATTTGACGTCCTGGTATTAACCAGGAAGATGATGGCTTTAAGGCTGTTTAGGAGCAGGAAAAAAAAGACCTTTTATTTGCTATCCTTAAACAAAAAATGAATTCAGGTTTATTTCAGGAAACAGAGAAACACACATAATCTGAAAAATTATTTTGTTAAAAATAGAACTCCTCTAATCGAAGACAATTTGCATTCATTTGTAATTGGGATCCCTAGCATGAGATCATATTCTTATTTCCCCACAATAGGGTGCACAGCATTGTGACAAATGTCACCCAGCTGCGATGCCATTCCCAGCACACTGTGCAAGTGTGGTCCTGCCGCCCTGGGAGAACGAGCCAGTTGTATTCCAAGGCTTGCTGCATCCTCCACAGTACTTGGCAATGCTACGGCATGCACTTTGCCTATTTTTAAAAGAAACTCAGGCTTTCATGGAGGAGGAGATGGAGGAGGAGACAGAGATAAACTATTTTACATCTTTCACATTGGGTGAAAAAGGTTTACAAATGCGCTTTGATCAACGAATGCAATATTGTGTCTCCCCAGGGCTATGGAGAGCCCTCAGTGAAAGCGACAGAGTCAGCAGATGTCTGGTCTGCCCTTGGCTGGGAACAAGTCCCAGGCTAAGGTCCAAGCAGAGCCTGGCTCTGACCGTTCCTCTCCTTCAAGGACTTTGTGGGACTGATTTCCTTCTGGCGGCAGTCGGTACTTCTCCCGTATGAGCTTTCACTTGAGAGATTAGATGGGCGAAGGCTGTGCAGAACAAATCCTTTTCCAAAAGCCATCACCTAACAGCACCGTGCTGAAGGACTAGTGTGAACAAGCCCTGCAGAAAGCCCGGCTGATAATGCTCTTGCAGCCCCCTGTGACTACTGAGAATCTGAGCTTCAACCTTCGTGATAAGGTGGGGCTTATCAGCAAAGACAAACCTTTGGCAAAGACAAACCTAAGGCTAATGTGGCCATTCAGCTTTAGGGCAAGAGTTCTCTTACGCTTTCTTAGCTCTGGATGTGGGTGGAACTCAAGTAAGTCAGATTTCTATACACGAGTGTACAGACACAGGTCAAGTACAGCCACTTGAACTAAATGAATTTAGTATTACTTGCAATTCAAGAAGGAACATTTTTTAAAGCACTCCTGCACATAGGTTAGTGGTCTACAAGTACGTAAAGATTTTTGCAGTGATAAGATTTGCCCAAAATAACATTCAGGTACAGTAAACTTCCTCAACACAGCACAGAGCAGTGCTTTCCATGGGCAGTAAACGGAGCACCACATTGAACTTGAAAATTACTAGATTTATGAGACATGGAAAAAAGTTGAAACTGGTTGGAAAACATTTCTCCCAACTCCACTGAAG
The DNA here is from genome assembly GCA_008694505.1 of Cyanoderma ruficeps. Lineage (NCBI taxonomy): Eukaryota > Metazoa > Chordata > Aves > Passeriformes > Timaliidae > Cyanoderma > Cyanoderma ruficeps. The sequence continues at coordinate 40,378,765 of VZDJ01007753.1, read as the reverse complement.
AGGCAGTTCAGAAAACAGTATCTGAGCACAGCACATCAATTTTTTAAGTCAGCCATGGCAAGCAGGAGATGCCTTTTTCAAAATATGCTTCATTTTAGCAGAAGACAGACAAGATCAAAGCCTAGTACAGTACAGCTTCATCACAAAAATACTTAGTTAATAAATGCCACATACTTAATACACAAACTCACTGTAAGATGCACAGATCACATGGTCATATTTTAAACATTTAACATGACCACGTAGGAAACACCCCAGAAGCCAGGCTCTTCCCATGGCAGAGAATTCCAACCCTCAGAGCTACAGCTTCCCTGAGCCAGTGACCCAACTCCTCACCCTCAATGGTCTTATCTGTAACAGTTTCCAAATGTTGATTCTTCACCAAAAGCAAGTGTTCAGTATCCCCAAAGCCAAAAGTTGAAAAGAAAGGAAAAACGATCCAGTTGATCAGGAATCCTGTTACACTTAATGCCAACAAACAACTGTTGTAGCAGTGAGTGCCACTAAGACAAAGGAGTCACACACTCAAGCAAATCTATATATCTACACCTCTCTTTTTCTTCCTTTTAGATGGAAACAAGACAGCTTCATAGGCCCAATATCAAGTAAAAAACAAACAAAACAACAAAACAAAACCTAAAGCAAAGAAACAAACAACTTGCTCCTCAAAAAATCCACACAAGAATAAATCCAAACCCAAATAGTTAACTGAAAACTACATTTTGAGCAGTCATTCACTGAGTGCAATAGTTCCCGCTTCCCTAATCATTAAAAAAGGAAAATATTTTTTCCTACTGTATTGCAAAGTAGTTCAATACCCTATTAGCTCCCCTTGCATGAAAAAGAGGCTTTTGAACTGGACATCAAATTTACTGGTTTCATATTTACTGCATTTCAAAATTACATTAAATACATTTATTGGATTTATCTCACTCCAGGAAAGTCTGTCTTCTGAAATTAATGAGGCCTCATTTCTACAAAAATTATAGGGAATGATTAAGTAATCAAAAAATCTCATAACATATGAATAAAACAGGTTTGTTTTAAGCTTCATTATTCAGCCTTAATTCACACATTTTCTTACTTCCCACAGCTTAAAAAGGATAGCTTAATAATTTCTCTAATTTTTCCAGAGGTGCTGTTTGCCACGTCTTCCACAAAACAACCAACAGCAAGGAGAGCGCATCAGCATCCATGGACCTGTACCAGATGATTAAAAAAGTCCATATTGTTTAATGGAGAACTGCTTACAGCAGAAAAAAAAGCAAGTCTCAAGAACTTTCAAAGCATTTCCTCACAAACTCTTCAAGAGACTTCCCTCCCATGGTGCATGTTCTGGAGTCATCTTCTCTTCAACAGCTCAGTGGCTGGTGAGGCTCCAGAACAGAGTGCCCAGAGAAGCTCCAGTTACCCCCATTTTTAAAAATGTTCCAAGTCCGGTTGGATGGGACTTTGAGAAACCTGACCTAATGGAAGGTGTCCCCTACCTCCATCATCAGTAAACTCTACCCAGCCCTACCCCTGCAGCCCTCAGCCAGGGCTGTTCTGTGGGGCTAAACACCACGCAGCCAGGCATGCCAACGGCTAGAGGACATTCACTTGTGCTGCCGAGACCTGCACACAAAGCCTGATCAGCATCAGTGCTGTGAGAGATTACAGCACACTCAGCACAAACATCTGCTATTTTGGCACTCCCATCTGATTTCTGAAGGACTTGGAGCCTGGCAAATAGGACAGGGCAGCGGTGGGGTGAGAAAAGGGTTCCCCCAACAGTGCTGAGTTGTCCAGAACTCAGCCTGACCTTCTCTCAGGAAATCAAAATGGTACTAAAAATTTGCAAANNNNAAAAAAAAGCAAACCTAAAAACTTCCAGCATAGACCAGGTCCTCACAACTGCCTCTTGACTGCCCACAGACAAGTCCCCGCAATAGAGGCAGCTGTTGCTGCTCCCACCTTCACAGAAGAGATTGCCCCATATCTCAAGTGAGTACACGCAGGGATACTTCCACATCTGAGCTGCACTCGGGAGTTGCGGTCCCCGGGCACTGGGTGAGTGACTGACACCAGCAGGTACTGGAGAGAGCTGGCAGCACTGCCAGGCTGGAAGCTCAGGGGGCTTCAGCAGGTAGGAGTGGGTCTCCATTTGTTGTGAGAAAGAGCTGGAATCCAGTGTGCAGGTGGAAAGTATGGAATCCCAGATGGCAGAGCATGCAGAACATGGACAAAATCCAACGCAAGCAGCCAGAAACATGACAATAGGAGAGGGGTAGTTGCCATTATCTGAATCCAATTCTGCCTCCACCACTACATTTGGCCTGCTGATGATACCTTGCCAAATTAGCCTTAAGATCCCTAGATCCCACAGGAATACTAAATTCCATGTCTTGTCTTCTGCCTTATGCGCATCCCCCCATAATTCATTTTCCTGTGGACTAATCATAAAATTCATACACTGTAGGTAGGGCAAGGCCCTATTTCATCTTCACTCCATCTTCTCATTCATCCTTCTCCTTCTCAATGCAAATTACAAAAATCACCCTCTCTTTTAGCTGTTTTCCTGAATCCTTGACAGGTTGTAAAGGCAGTAAGGGTAATGTTCAGAATATATATTGCAAGAAAAAGCTCATTATTCCTGAAAGTTAATTTGAAAGTGAATAAATAAGACGCTGGGTAAGCCAATGCACACAGTTCTAAGATTATACCCATAATATGCTGTATTAAGAACTTCTTATCAAGGCAAAGGAGTTATTCAGAAAAAGAAATGAGAGTGCCAGTAGCCTTCCCCAGCTTCTCTTGAATTATTTCAAATGGATACAATCCATTTTCACTTTAAAACCTCTGCTTTACACAACTGTTCAGAGGGCTGCATCTTCACTGCAACATTACTTAAAGAGAAATGGATACGAACCTGCATATCATTCATATCTAATGCCTTGCCAACCCACACCTTCTTTTTACTATCTAATTATCATGTGCAAGCCTGTCAAAAGTGTCAAAAGCTTCTTTTTAAGCTGCTACTTTTATCATCTGAAAGATGTCATCACTCTAACAACACTCATTGTTTCCCGAGGTTTGTGCTTCCAAAAGGTCAGAAGAATTCCCTGGACCTCACTGCTCTCTGCACCAGTCACCTTGGGAGGAGCCTTGAGGAATTGAGCTTATTTGACTGCTTCCCATTTCAACTCCCACAGCTGTGGAAGTGGGAATTCTGCTCATACAGATTGCACAATATGATAACTGACATTTAGTATGCAGTGCTCAATCACAGCTCACTAAACGACAGGTAACGTGGACTCATAAGAGCAACAACGTTTTATTTTTTCCCAGTCATAACTGGAAAAAAAAGAGGAAAGATTTCACAACTGTGCAAGTTGCTGACTTGTCAGCAGAGTAACAGAATTGCTGCTTGCAGCACAAAGTGACTTTAAGTTTTTATATAGGTCTACCTATTTATGCAGCAGAACAAAAGGTACTCCAATAAACTGCATTTAAAACCAGATAATTTACACTTCTCAAGATAAATTCATTTTCTATAAAAAAATCCTCCTACTACATTTACAGTAAAGATAAAGCTTCCAAAGTGCACAGTCTTTGCAGCACAGAAGAACACAGCTTGGTAAACTGAGCAATGGCTGCATGACACCAATTGTTTTAAAATCACTTTATGTATTTTAGCCACCACTAAATCTCGTAAACCTAATTAATACAAACCAGTGTAGTGTCAGAAGTGCTCTATGCCAAAAACAGCTGGAAACACCCAAACAGAAACACTTTCACCATGTCATAATCAAGATGTTTGAAATAGCCTTTTTTCCTCCCTGATGTACTGTCCTACTTCTGATTCTGCACAACCAGACACTTATTTTAAGGGAGCCAGATTGGAAAAAGTTAGGAATAGCCAGGAAAAGGTGGCCTGTATCTATTTTGTTCTTGGGGGAAGTACACAAGCAGTGCTGAGATGGAGCCTTGCTGGGAAAGGCGAAGGTAAGGTGCTTGTTCTTTGGGATCCAGACTGCCATGGACTTGGCAATTGTTCGCTCACTGAGCATGGGACTGGCAGACACGATTTAGAACCAGAATTACAAAGAATTAAAAACTTCTGCTGAGGTTTTTGCCCCCACCCAAATATCTTTCTTTGCCTTTTCTGGCATTTGTCAGTGGTCCATTGGGCAATATCTAAGAAAACTGGGCTGCAACATCTCCCTCTTGAATCTCTTGTTCTGCTTCTTGAATGGATTAACCAATTCCTAATGCCAGATATTAAAACACTGACAAAACGCATGTGGCTTTCCAAACCACTGATTTTAGCAATTGTTCGAAATTAAAACCAAATCACAAAAGAGACAGTCTTAACAATTCTGAATTTTTAAGGTATTTACTAAAAATCAGCTGTTTCACTTCTGTTAAAATATCTGCATGATGGAAAGAATGAAAATGTCAAAACTTTATTATCCTTCTCCTTGTCTCCAGAGAGGCTTCAGCCAAGCAACAGCTACTTCAAAGCTTCACACCCCACAGGCCTAGAGACTTAAACCAAGAGAAGCAACTGCCAAATTCAGGAGACAGTAAAAGGCTTAGAGGGCTCCCTGAGGCTAAACATTTTTTTAAATTAAAAACTCAAATATAAAAGCTAGAAAGGAGGAAAAGCCCTGAAGTTACCCTCTTCTGAAACAATATGCACACAAATCTCTCATAACCTTCTGAGTCACAACTACCAAGGTTAATAACCCACCATCAACCAAATGGTTTCTGGGCTTCACAAAATCCTACAGAGCCTTGCAGGAATCACTGGAGCTGTTTAGGCTTATTTAATCTTCTTGGAAACAACAAAGAGTAAACAAACAGGACCCAACTGCTCTCTCTCAAGTGCAAAGTTTTTAATCCATCCCTTCCTATATCCCTGTATGGGACCACTGAAGATGATTACTAGCTCCTGCAAGAATATTTGTTTAAATTCTTCAATGCACAGAGATCTTGTGGACCTTCCTCTTCTCCTTGCAATGAGTCTACTGTAATCAAAAGAATGCTCAGACTTGGTTCTGAGAACAGAGGAGCAGCATCACACTAATGATGTTTTTTACTGATTAATTCTGGTTTTCGGGTATGCCTTTTCCTGAAAAGTTATGGAATCATCTGATGAACATGCCCCTGAAACAAGTATGTTCACAAGTAAAGTAATGTAAGAAAGAAGAGATCATTGGTCTTTTGATAGAAATTTTATTTCTATCACAGAACTAGAAAGAAAAATTCTAAGAAATACGAAGTTACAAATTTCTGAAGTGGAAGAAAAAAGGTAGGTGATATTCAATTTCTAATTATAATTTCAGTTATAAAAAATATTGAGTACACCTGTGTGCCTGAGGCTATGATTTTTTTTTAATTGAATGTGATGTCATATTCTGAAAAGCACATAAAAAAGACTACAAAAAAGATTGAGATTCATAGTATCTGGGGAGGGAAAAAAAAACAACAAAACACACACGAAAATCAACTACAAAAACTAAACACCCTCCAAAAAAGACAAGAATCTCAATGGTAAAAAATTTATGTTGGTTCACTCTGCTCAGAATGGGTAGGTGGACTGGAAATTAAATTTATGATGCATAGGTAATTTTCCACTTCTATGAACCTTAATTCAATTTTCTATCATATTTGTAGCAGTCAAAAAGTAGTTACCCTCTTTATTAAGTCTTCAGCAGCTGCATGTCTCTCCCTTGTACTGCCTTATGCATTGTTTTAAAAGTTTGCCTACCACCACTATGCCTGGCACAAGACAGAAAAAAGGGGATCACTTCTACCTGCTACAATACATAACAGATGGGCAACACTTCTAACTTGGATTAATTTATTGATGCAACACATGGTGCCACAAGCAGCTGCAGTGACAAAAGCGAGGGTCCAGTTCCACAAGACACAATGGCCATTCTAGAAGCCCCAGCCTGCAGCACCCACTTCTCCTACAATTTATCTTCTGCAGCCTCTGGAAACTGATTTAATTCTCCAACTTGGCAGAAAACTAACCCAGCAAATGCAAGACCAAAATACCACACACAGATACTGTCTGGTTTTAATTTTTTTTTTTCCTGTTAGATTAGCATGTTAAACTCCTGATAATTTAGTCCTTCAAGTAGGTAAAACCACAGAGAGCAAGTGAGGGAAGGGGAAACAAGACCTTCCTCCCAAGCAGCTGCACAGTGTGGCCTGGTTTATCAGCCCCAGCTGAAAATGGAAACTGGCAGTGGGGCAGGGACATCAGGTTTGCCCTCAAGACCAGAATCCATTTAACCTCCGTCTTCTGAATTTTACAGTGCTATCTTCCAGCTCCCACAGCTCTCTGGTTTATTAACCTTTACTCCTAAGGAACACTATACACCCTCTAATCACATAACATCTGAAGGACTGAGCCTGTCATGTTTAACAGCCCTTTGTCCCCCCATCTATGTTACTTTCTACCCTTTCATTTCATTGAAACAGTTGAAACATTATCACATAGTGTTACTCATCTTCAAAGTTAGAAAAATGATTGTATTACATCAGTATGCATCAGAAACAAGGTACATTTTATTTTAAAAGGGCAGATGAAAGGAGAAAGAGTTCTTTTGATGCATCTTGGCCCTGTGGAAGGGTGGGAAGTGGTGGGTTGACCTGCTATACACTCCCCCTATTTAAACAAACTTTAGACATAAGCAGATCAATCACCCAGGGGTATATGTTCACAAATGAAGCTACAATCCCAGCAAAAGTGTCTTACCAAGGCCTGACAGCTACAGAACAGACTGGCAAATAATTGTGGGGAATCCCACACTGCCTCAAATAATTTACACGTGAGGCAATGCTGGAATAAACCACACTACTCTATTCACTGCTGTAAAGTTCCACCTTAATGCCTAAAACCCTGTGCTCCATAAAAAATTAGTGAGTAGATACAAATATATTGCTCTTGGGGGACCGTACCAACAAATGTGTTTTCCCACTTCCATGAATTTTATTTATAAAGCATTAACACAGCAGCAAGCATTTTTCATTTCCATAGCTGAACATTCAATCCTACAATTCAGTCATTTAACTCTTTCCTAAAACCAAAACAAAGCCTCCAGACAATAAAAGAAAGCTGAAATACCATTAAAATAAATAATTATGTAATTCAGTCATAAATTTGTTCTGAAATCCTACTGGTGTGATAGTCAGAACCATTTTTTTTCAGGCTTGCACAGATAACATGTTTATCCTAGGTCTTTCAAACAACAGGTCGTCCAACACAGCCAATCTAAGCAAAACCCACCATAGAATAATCAATAACAACTGGGGGAGGGAACCCCATAACCAAAGCTCTTACTATTTGTATCCTGTTTTTTCAGCTTTAAAAACAGAGATGGAAACACCAAGCTATTAAATAATAAAAAGGACAGTTAGACTGCTACACCCGTATTTCTTCCCCTCTCTCTGCCTTAAAAATGACTGGGCTTAGGTCTTTCAGTAAAGCAGAACTGTTGTAAATGTAAAGCCTTGATTTTAGTTCTGTCTGAACCATTAAAACTTGCTCAAAAGAAAGAATTTTTAATTTTTTGTTCTGAACATGATCAATACTTATAATGATCTTTCTGATAGAGAAACTGTCAAAAAATCTTCAGACCTGAAGTGCTCAAGCCCAACACAGTTCCTGTGGTCCCTTGTTCACGCTATTAAGAATCTCTTCTCGAGAAAACCAGAACATCAAAGACGCAACTTCTCTCAAAGACTCTGACAATACACCTGCCACAGCTCCAGCTGCCACAGCTCCCCATAGATATTTCAGTCTGGACCCAAGGGAAGCCTATGCAGTGTTCATCACCCCTCTTTGGTTCATAGAGAGGCCAAGTCTTGGGAGAGCAGCCCAGTAGCACAGCAGGAGTGTTCCAGTGTGTTTGGTACCTGGCATTAAGTTAGAGCTAGCCCACAGTAAATGCAGAGACAGTGGATACCCCAGCCCTCACCACAAACCATTCTGCTTTACAGATTTCTTCCTCTTATCCCACAGTTCCTGCCAATGTGGACATAGTGCTGAAGTGCAGCCTCACAGAGCTACTGCATCTTATACATACTTCTTTTAAGTATTCAGCCCTTCAGCTGCAAGATCCTGCAGTACACCAGCGAAGAAAAGGCTTATCTGTATGCCACCAGTAGCTGACCCCATCCTACCCATCTGCTGGACCACACACTAAACCGCCAAAGTTTAAAAATTGATCTTCTCTCACTTCTCAGTAGAGAAAGGCTTCAAGCCTTGCAAAACATATAAATGCTTAACTTAAAAATTGCATGTAGAAAATATTTGGTCACAAAGGACCCCTCATTAGTTCATTAAAACTTCTGAACACAGAGGAAATCACTTATTTCCAAACTGAAATACAGCTACCACAAGGACTTCTCACACTGTCAAAAGGGAGAAAAAGAAAGAACCTACCCTCACACCTCCTTCCGTGCATGGCATTATACAGAGTTCACTAAATTACAATACATACATATTTTACTATGAGAGCCAAAATTTCTAAGAATCCTCTTTTTTTTAGATTCAAATGGACTTTGCCATGATCATTTCCAGAGTTTCAAACTACAGTTGTACTGAAATCCACAATTAAATTTCTATCACCTGCACATTGTCTGGTACTGTATATGTGCTTTATAACACAGCCTAATATAATACATGGACAGAAATTCCTTGAACTCAATTTTAATATTTAATTCAAAATTCAACATTTAGGTTCACAGTCAGTAACCTAAAAACGATAGCCTGGTTTTTCAGATCATTTAAGCATAGTCCTGTCTGTCACTGCCCTACAATTTCGGCCTATATTTGGAAGATGTAAAGCAAAAAAGCAGCAATGCTGCCTTGGTTTATTGAATAAAGACTCTCCTGAGCCTCAGAATATGCTAATGCCTGTAAGGTTTTTATCAGTTTAGATAAAGACCTCGTTGCCCCCTGTGGCCCAGCCAGCCTTGCTGGACCACCCACGTAGGCACAGACCTCAGTCACCTGCAAGGAGCCACCCTGGGGCACTGAGCAGTGGGACAATGTGGGTAACACACAAACCCTGCTGTATCTGCTTCAGGGGCAGCACCAGGACCCACCTGCCACATCCTGCAAGCTCCTTAAAGCAGCATCTCCACCTGGGAGATGGAAGGATCCTTCCTAGGCAGCAACAGGTCTGGGTAAAACAGCTTGTGAAATGCTGCATAGGGAAGGGAAAAAGGAAGTAACAAAATGGTAACTGGCTTTAGTAAGCATGAAATAAATATGAAACTGTCTGTCAGGATCTTTCTCAGGTTTCAGAAAGATTTTTTTTTTTCACCACAAGAAAAAATAAAGAGCTGCTCCTAATGCTGCTGACTTTAGGGTACAGAAACCTTTGACAGTCTCAAGGAAATTCTAGACACCAGTGCCCAGTCAGCCCCACCTGAGTGTACTGGGAAACGCCAAAGGATGTTTCAACCTGCTGTTTTTCAACACAGTTGTAAGTAAAAGAAAGATCTAGTTTTTCGTAAAACACAAGACTCTTTACACAGTCTTAATTTGAAAATATTTGCCTTTACTAGCCTGAAACAAAGATTGTTTCTCTATTTACATATTGAAATGTGTTCATCAATTGTCAGATGACTAAAAGCCAGCAGCAATGCTTCATGTATTGGCCTGCAACAGATTATAGAGGTTACACTTAAAACCAGAAAACATTTCTTCATTCCTGTTTGCAGGAGCCTTGATGTAAGTTTCCAATCAAATACAGGGTCTGTGCTGTTAAGAAATGCAAACTGCTTTTATCACAATGAAGTGTTTATTTCAGGTTTTAAATCCAAAAAAGCGATTAGTTTGTACATTCCACAATACCTTAAAACAGTGTTAGAGATCTCTAATGTTAGTTTTCAAATGAATACATTATATTTATTCAATAATCAGTCATTTCAGAGCAAGACGAGAATATGATGGACCATGTCAGATTTTACCCTTTGGAGGTAATGGAGTGTGGACAATCACACTTAATTACTTTCCAAAGAATTAATTTAGTGAAATCATGTTAACATATCATTATCCCCACCCCATCTCCCTAAAAAACCTCAGGGAGCTGCTTCCACATTTTAATTATGTAATGGACGAACATTTTAAATGGTGTTTCATGGAAGAAGAGCATCATCCACAGCTCCTTTTGCACTCCCTCTAAGATTTCATAATTCCTTATGGTTGCCCAATTAGTGTCATTTGCAAATAGCAAGCACCCAACAAAAAATGTAGTCATTACACTGTTTCATGCAACCGTCCTACTTATTCTCTGTCATCATCCCCAAGATTTTAGAGATCAAAAGACAGGTTCTTCATTACAGCTTCGCAAAACTTCTCTTGACAAAAGAACTACACATCAACTTTAAAATCTTCATCTTAAATTTCTAAGGAAAGGAGAAAGAAGAGGGAAGTCAGAATAAAACCTATTAAAATGTATGTCACTGACTGGTGCACTCCCTCACTGTCTCCTCACGTATATTCACTTCTTAATAATGTACTTTTAGTATCATTTTAATCCTTATTTGAATTATTTTCATGTGGTTTAAGGTTCAATAAAAGAATTTCAGATTTGCTATTTTTAATTAGAACTTAAAACATATATTTTTATCAGCTCTGTAAAGTACTATTAAATTTTTTAAAAATTCCTTGAAGATCAGATAAAGCATGTTTTTTTGCTGAGAGCCCAATGCTTTAATTTGCAATTCTGTATGTTGTTTTATTCATGATAAAATATTTGATACTTGTAGTTTCTCTCCATATTGCTCACACTGACACAGATTCACTGTCGAGGTTTGACTATCACTAGAGGATTCTCTCATGACTGGTCTACATTTTCATTTGTTTTTAGAAGCTTAGTTAAAAAAAGAAAAAAGGAAAAAAAATTAATTCCAGTAACCATAATTAACACCATTCATGACTAAAACAAGTGTTAATAATTCATGTTTTGGAAATAAATAGCTAATTAAAGGGCAACAAATTCAGTTTACTTATATAGTGTCTTATTAGTAATAATAGTTTGAGCTCTAATAGGCTCACAATATATATTGTGCAAGTGTCCATTGCAGCAAGTTATTTTTAATTCATAGCATACTGATTTATTCTGCATTCAATTACTGCACATACCAACAACAACAACAAAAAAAAGCATTTCTGTATGCCACCCCTCTCTCCCCTTTACTCCAGTAGTGAAGAAAAATATTCTAGAATCAACTTATATTCTGTATAGCTCCAAAATGCATAAAACTGACACTTAATGTAGAGTGCAATTCAGCATTTCATTTAAGAGTTTGACTGCAAGAGCTACAACAAATCTCACTGAAATAAAAATTAAGAGAATGCTGTCTAAGCAACGCTGTCCAGGGTAATAAAATCTTCTATCCTATAAAACTGGTAGAAGCTTCAAGTGGGGTATTGCCTCCATTCCTGAGTTCAAAACATGCTGCTGTTTTGGAGAGGTCTAGAGATGAAACATGAGAAAGCCTGATTTGTCTCTCTGACTGTGTTGTTATGCACTTCTGAGAAAAACAACATGAGTAATGCTATTAACATGTTTGCAACATCTTTTTGAACATGCTTACAACACCTTTTCCTACACACAGTGCATCAATCTGCCCAGTGAGAACTGAATTAAATCCAATTTTGTTTTGCATTATTGCTAGGAAGTGATCACAGTAAACCAAATTACAATCTCTTCCAGCCCTGACAGATTTGAACTGGTGCCCTGAAAGCTACAAGGCTCAACTTACCATTGTTCCTTTCATAACCCATTCCATATTGTGTGACTTTGGTCCAGCTGTATGAGGAGGGTAACTGGCTGTGTTTAGGAAGGTTTAGGAGAGGAAGTGTCAAATGGGAAAGAAGAGACAACCACCAGAATAATACTGTCCATACAGATTTCCTGTTTGTGGTGCTCACTTCCTCACTGACAGGCATTGCTCCACTTGCAGATACAGGAGTTGGAGAGAAGAGGTACACATATTCAATTTGTTTTCAGGAATGGAGGAGAATTACAGAAGCAGAAGATTCAAACTGTAAAGAGACTGACAAAAACTGAGTCACACGATTTACTTTTCGTGACTTAGGAGTGACTGACAGTTATCAAAGGTATTACCTGTCAAAAATCTTGATATGATTTAGTGATTTTGGGGGGAGGGAGCCAAAAGGAACCATTACTTTTTAAGAGGTTTTTTTTTATTATTGGTCTGTTCAGCCTGGAGAACAGGAGACTGAGAGGAGACCTCATCACAGTCTACATGAGGGGAAGAAGATGGGCAGCCACTGCAGTGACCAGTGTCAGAATCAGAGGGCATAGCCAGAAGTTGTGTCAAGGAAAGCTTAAATTGGATATCAGGAAAAGGTTCTTCACCCAGAAGGTGGCTGGGTACTGGAACAGGCTCCCCAGGAAGTGCTCACAGCCCCAAGCCTGACAGAGTCCAAGAAACATCTGGACAATGCTCTTGGGACATGGTGTGACTCTTGGGGATGGTCCTGGCAGGGCTAAGAGTTGGATGATCAATGATCCTTGTAGGTCCCTTCCAACTCAGCATATTCTGTGATTATTCTGCTCTTCTTAAAAACTAAATTATAGCATCATTTGTATCAATTTAAATTTTTCTCTAACACTATTTTTTTTATTAATGATTACACTTCAGGTTATCTGTTAAACAGAACTGTAATTAATATTATGGAGTCCCTTGCCAAATATATTAATTTCATTAAGAAATAATGTTTCACACTTTTTTTTACTGCTTTACAGATACTCTGAAGTTGAAGCTTCTGTTAAACAAGGCATTTGTGGTTGCAGGAATGGTCATTTGACAGCCGTGATTTTCCCAGTAGCCACATGAAGAACATTTAAAAGATGCTACAAATTCCAAAGAAATCACAGATAAATTTTCACTTCCATCTTTAAGTCTACAGAAGCATTTTGCAGGAATCCCAGATTTCACCCTTTACATTACACATACCTAATAATCCCATCCACAGCAATTACTGTGGTGAAGGCTGTATAAATAGATAGAGAATAGATAGATAGGGATTTGTGGTCAGAGAACCCACAAAACTGCCCACACCCTACGTGTCTTCCCAACCTGTCTATAATCAGTACCGATTACAGCTGCAGCTTAGTAAATCAGCTGGAGGGGAGATGAGCACTGTCTCTAATTCCAGTATGAGTCTTGTTTGGTAGTGTTTCATGTCCAGCATGGTTCTCTCCATCAGTTTTTAAGCAGATGCTAAAAACCTCAACACTACCTTGCCTTATCAGCATCCTTTCACTTTTACCTTCAGCTTAAATAACACATGACTAACAAGCTGATAGACTGCAGATAAACATACTGGCTTTCTACCTAAAAGTAACTTCTATACCAAGAAAGGTATCTATAACCAGGCACAGTTAATATTATCTCAGCTTTATTTTACAACATGCAAAATAAACCAACAGAGACCTTCATTACCTGGAAAGTGACACGTAAGTTGAGAATTGTCCTTGGGCTTTAAGAGGAGTTATTTTTGTGTCTTTCTTAAAAATAAACAAACAGACAGAATAGGCAGAGCAACTAACAAAACATTTGGTGCATCTGAAGACTGTCCTCTGAAACTGAAGGGGGAGATACCAAACAAATCAATATGATAAATGCCTTCAAAGCAGGCATGTACTTTCTGCTCAGTTTACAACTAAGGAAACTAAGGCATCAGAATGAAATAACTTGCCTAAAATCACATTGGAGTTTGTATTTCTTGCTTTGATGTTATCTCAGATTGACATTTGTGTTCATTAACACAATGTTTCTCAAATGCCAACTGTACCTTGAGTACTCTGTAAAAAGGAGTTTGAAGAAAGTAGGTGTCTTTGAACTAGCTGTGCTAAATATTTGCCCTAGATTTTAGACATGCAACTCAAAACTAACATATTTTCCTTTTTCTTCTCTCCCTTCCTTCTCCATTTACCTGATTTTTTTACACATCACAAGCTGTAAAAACACATTACTAAATAATCATGCAAACTAAATCTGCATATGAGTGCAGACCCAAATTCTCTTGAACCCAGGGCCCTTACTAGAAAGAAAGGAGCAAGTCTGGGGCAAATCTGCTCTTGTATTAACTTTTTTCTCCCTGACCAGGTCCTCCACCAGCCAACATCTTCCTCCCTCAACCCCACCACAGCCTCCTGCCCACAACTGCTCCCTCCCTCCCAATCCCCTCTTGGGCTCTCACCCACCCCAAAAAAGGAGAATGCATTCAGAAGTGGGAGAAGCTGCAGCCATCCTTGGCCCAGGCTAGACCTTGGTTGCCACAGATAATTTTTCAGCAGCACAGCCTTTGCATCCTGATCCTTCGAAACAATACATATGGGCAGCCTCTTGATCATTTCTACTGTTTGAGAGCACCAGAAAATTCCATCATGTCTTTTCTTGTACAACTAAAATTAACCCCATTCAGAACAGGAACCTTTACAGCATACCATGATCACTTTGAGTGCTTACCAGCCATTCTGTATTTCACTTTACCACATACTAAAATCACATTGTCTTTCTATCTCTAGCACTTGTTTGCTTTGTTTGCTGTCTTCTATATGTCTGTCCCACTCCCAACTTCACATCATTTTTCATACTGCCCATTATACTTACAAGAGCTTGCCACTTCCCCGTAAAACAATTTTATTTCCCACTTTCCAACCTCAAAACCCACACTGACATCCTCTATTTGTATTTTCTTCCTCATGGGTCTTGTGTGAAATACCTGATTACCTTGAGGCTGTACTCAAAGGCCTGATAATCTTTAATTCCTCATCTCATCTCACTAAAGGCTAACTGGTAAAACGAAGTGCTTCTAAATTCAACCACTTTTTTTTATAAGTGCAGAATAATACATACTTACAGCAGCCCTTCAGGTCACTATCTACAATGAGACAAAGCTAAGTAAGTGATTTGTTCTAGAAACACATTCAAGAATATAATACTTAAGGATTAACTAGGATTTTAAAACCTATGTACAGTATACATACATATGCCTTATTTCCATTGAGTATAATAGGTGCTCAGAGTTACCAAATCAACATGAGAGACAGTTCATAGGAATAAGCTACTCTGCTTTTTCAAACTATTCCAAAAGTGATGCTACTCCTGCTCCCATGTACAGGCTACTATCATGATTACTGTAAAAGCAAAGCCCAGAGACTTTGGTAGGAAGACAGCTTGCTTATAAATGGATTAGAGTATAAACTTTGAAATACATTGCTGTATGTTCCCTTATTAAAAACACTTACAATGAAATATTTATTAAGTTTAAGCAAAACAGGCATCTGCTATTAGTGTACAACCCCCGTACATAGTCATAGTTTTCTCCCCTAAAGAGTTCCAAAAATACAGCATCACCACACAATGCACAGCCCACACACACAACTCCTGCTGCCCTGAAAAAACAACTCCCACAATCTCCAGGTCCACATGTATGAGAGTTTTCTGCAAACCTGTCTCTTTTTTGCATCACACTGCAAAGAAAATATTGCGAAATTTATCATCTTCTTATCTTCCAAGGAAAGAGGCAGCTATGTCTGATGCAGTTGCTGTCATGAAGCAATTTCATATTAACCTGACTCCAGCTGTTCAGACAGCAGTAGAATGCAGAGACTACTATTAAAATGTAGAGGAATAAGAGATCCACAAACACGAAATATGAGATTATGACTGCTCCCAATTTTGCTGTTGGAAAACAATAATCCATATCAAAGTAAGGTATTTTGAGACTATAGTTTACCATGAAGAACACTCTGTAATATTTAGACTAGCTGATTGATTTCCCCCAAGGGAAATATCAGCTAGTTGAATAATCCCAGGTACTCTTCAGGCCAATCTCCAATACTGCCTGTGATGATACTTGCAGTTCCTCATCCCCTTCCTTCTTTACGACCCGCCACTGCAGCCTGGCAGCCTCCCTGTCATGCTGCCACCCAGGTGACGCCACCACCCCAATAACCCCTACCTTAAAAAAACAGCAGAAAGAAAAATCAGTAACTGCAGGCCAACTCCCGTAACTCCACACAGACATCTCACACCTCAACACCGCCTTCCCTGGTGCCGAGAAGCGCCGGGTGGTCTCTGGGAGCGGGGGCGGCAGGGGGCTGAAGGACACCTGCCCCAGCGTCCCACTGCGCCCCCGGGGTCATGGGCAGTTCGGCCCTATACGTGTATATAAATACAAGTCTTATACATGCATATATATGTTTATATGTATGTATGTATGTATGTATGTGTATGTGTGTATGTTGGCATACGCGCAACGGAGACACGCAGCGGTGGGGGATAGCTTGAGCTCCCAGATCTGCCTTTGGGAAGATGCACACAGACATCTACACCATCCACATACGCACACGTATCTCTGCATATTCCCATGAAGGAGGTGCAGAAGTTGCTCGCGGAGGCGCCCCGAGGGCTGGCAGGTTTCCCGCCGTGTAACGGGGAGGCTGAAGGGGGGTGAAGTTTCCTCCCTTCTCCTCTCCCCGAGTTGCGCCGCGGAGCCGGGCGGCCCTGGGCGGCGGAGACGCCGGCGGCAGCCTGGACCAGGCCCGCTCCCGGCGCTGCCTTCCCCGCGCCGGCCTCCGCCTCCGCCCCGCCGGAGCGCCGGGACCCCGCTGCTGGCCGGGGGTGGCCCCCGCCCTTACCGTTGCAGAACTGGAGCAGCGAGGAGGTGTCGTAGAGGCTGCTGTAGCTGGAAAAGCCGTCCTCCATCCTGCCGCTGCGCTCCCGGCGTCCCCTCGGCTGTCCCGGCGGCCGCCCGCTGCCTGCTCGCCCACACGCTGCGGAGCGGAGGCGGCTGGGGCCGCGGCGGCCTCGCTGCCTGCCTCACTCAGTTGCCATGGCAACCCATTCACTCCGCCGCGGCTGGGGCGGCGGCCGCTCCGCTCCGCTCCGCCGCCGAGGCGCGGGGGGAGACCCGCGGGGCGGGCCGGGGCGGGCCGGGGCGGGGCGGCCGCCGTCACGGCGCGGCCCGGGAGGCGGGGGGGAGCCCGGGGCGGCGGGACGAGCGAGGAGACGCGTCCTTCGGCCGGCGCGGCCATCTCTCCTCGGCCGCCCCGCCGGCTCCGGGCCGCGGCTGAGAGAAGGACCAGCCGCGGGGTCCCCCTGCCTCGCCCAGGGCTCCGCCGCCGCCGGACCGCGGGGCAAGGCGGCACCGGGTGTCCCGATCCGGCCGAGGTGCAGCAGAGACAGTCCCGGCCCTGCGGCGGGGGATGCCCGCCGATAACGCCGGGGTTAACCCGAAGTACGACCACGGACACGGTCATGGTCCCTGCATGCGGGTTTTGCGGTGGCAGCTGTGCAGCCGGGGAGCCCCCGCGTATGGAGCCTCAGCATCCCTCCCTGCTGCCTCAGCACTCGGCTGCCTTATCCGAGGCTCCTCTCGTTTCTTCCACTGAAGCAACAGCCTGCCTGTAATTGCCCCTTATGCTCTCCGCTGATTTCGGTGGCGATTCTCCTGGCTACAGGATGGAGCTGTCACGATAACATTGTAATTGATACTCTCTTACAAAACCAAAAAAGAATTATACGCACTGTAATTCCTTATGCCATTTTATACAGTTTAAACTATGTAGTTTGAAGAGTGATACACTTTCCCAATACAGGGTACTAAATAAGCTTTAACTGTTTAACACGTTTTTATCTAGGTACTTTCATGATGTCCATTCATTGTGAGATGAAGGTAGTGGTCCAAAACTGGAGGCTAGTCATACTGTAAAATTATGTGATACATTTTGGGCTTCAATTTCTGTGCTAAGGGATGTTGAAGTGTCCAGTGACTGAAAGACATTTTTAATTCAAGCTCCTCAAGTGACACATGCGAAATAGTTTGTTGTGTATCTATAGCACCTTTCATCCTGAAAAAAGCCGAAGCCCTTAACACATCATGTCCTCAGGCCCCAGTCCTCCCAGGAGCATTTTTCTGGGCGGTTCCATCATGTGGATCCATTTACAGGCGTGGGTTTGGTATATGTGAGTCTTTTCACCAACCACTAAACCATGGCAGTGTTAACACAAAAGTATGCTATAAAATTAGACAGAGATATCAGTTCCATGTTAAAGTGGAGTGAAAAGTGCTCCCTCCTGAATTGCCAGTGCCAATACTGGTAGAGTTGAAGTGATCTCCAGCACAAGCACTTACCCAGCCTGATGTGCTTAACTTATATCAGACAAAAACAACTACATTTTATAGCTGTGGGCTATAAAGAACTGCAAATTGTGGTAGTTTAATGATATATTTAAAAAAACCAAAACCAGACATCAAAAAATAATACAAAATTACTTCAAAAATACAAAACTATATAGGTTATCTTAGTGTTTTAAATGAGTCATGATTCTGTCTCATCTTTAACACAGAGCCCTTAGGTTTTCTCATGACCTTTTCTTTCATAAGCCATCAAACGTTTCAAAGATGCTATATTAGTCTAAAACCTTGTACACACGCAGAAAGATATATGTGGGATTTTTGGCAGACAAGTTGCAAAAATAAAAGTTTTGACTAAGAATTTCCTTAATTTTAAAACATTATTGCCATGATTTGGTTATTATTTTTGAGGCTGAGAAGTGTTTTAATATGCTTATTTTCCACCATCTTGAGACAAGAAGTGTGCTTGCCATAGGATGTCAATGTTACTTTAGCTTCTACCTCCTTCTGATGTGTAAGTTTTGTAAAATAAAAATATGAAACCTATGCTAACTGAAAGTATTATGTTTGTAGTAAAAACTGTGTTGTCAGTGAGACTGCTACAAAGATAAGAGAAGTAAATGCTCAGTAACTTTTATGAGATTTGCCAAAGTTGGAGAAAGGCCAGAAAGAGGCAATGCAACTCCATTTCAGGGAGTAGAAATTAAAAGTCACTTAGAAACTCAAATCTATCCATTCTTGAAGAGAGATACAGCATGTAAAACCTTTCAATGGATTTCCCACTGAAATTAATGGTGAAGGTGTCTGTGAAGCCTTTCAGCTCAGCGCGCTGCAAATCAGCTCAGCGATGTGACAGAAAATGGTCTCGGCTCCAGTCTCCAGATACTGTTATCACGCCATTATACTCTAAGAGCAAGGGCTAGAAAAGGGAAACAGTTTCATAATTTAATGATTTTGAGATCTGTTACAATCTCATTATACTAAATTGCACCACAAGGCATGAAATGAAAAAGAAATTCTGTCTGGCTGTGAGAACAATGGGACAATGGATTAGAAAGATGCACTAGTATGTCTCTGGGAATTCTTCTGGTATGGTGAAACAACAAAAAAACTTTTAGTTTTCCATTTTCCAGTATACCGTAGCCTTCATCATTTGTACATTTCAAAGCCATTTCTTTGGTAAGTGTGAAACCCTAAAGGTGGGAATGTGGCATCCTGAGCAGCACAGTGGGGCTGGTATATTGGGAGAGGATTTGTTCCTGTACACTTGTGCATACTGACTGCTGGCAGTCAGAAACTGTATGATGTTACATTTTTGAAAGCTGTATTTTATACGTAGTGATTTCACTTTCGTTTGTATTGAGTAGTGTTATACGAATGACTATTAGCTAAATGGGAATGAAAGAGCTTTCACCCATCCCTTGCTGAATTCTTAGGAGTTAATATACTCCAAAGTTATGACAAAGAAATTTGCTTTCACTCCCTTGTTAACAGGCTGTAGTAAAATATCACCAAATCACAGAATATTCTGAGTCGGGAGGGGTTCACTAAGGTCACCAAAGTTCAACTCCTGGAATATTTATCCCTCTCTGAAAACAGGATCAGGCTGCTTCCACCATGTGGTGGTAGCTTGGACAGCCTGCCCTTCATAGCTGCCCCCTGGGTCTGCGCTGAATGCCAGTGCTTCCAGCGGGTTTGTGTGGGGGGTGAGGTGATGGCACTTGCCAGGGAAGGACGCTGGGATTTGGCTGTCAGTGGCAAAGCCCGCTGTGCAGAGCTGCTGATGGCATCAGCTGCAGTGAGCCCTTCTGTGCAGAGTTTGCAGGAGGTGAAGGCTCAGTTCACCCCAGAGACTGGAGGGCTCTTCTTTCAGGTCAGTGCAAAGCCTGTCTGCTCACAGATCAGGGAAGCTTGGGCGGCTGCTGCACACACTGAACTTACATTGTAACTAGAGAAATCTTCATCAGGCAAAGCATCTAGCACCATCAGCAAATGTGCTGGTTTTGCTGAAATTTATCAGTGGATATAATTATAGCATCTATTTTACCATGACTAACTTCTGAAGATCCCCTCAAGCTCTTTAGGAATCATTTGATAGGTCACGTTTGCTGCAGCATGATCAAAGGGAGCTGAGCTCATTTCTGTAGCTCACTGTGTTTCTGTTTAATATGTAAGAGTCCATTTCACCATTCACAGTCTTACTTAATGAAACAGTTGGTCTCTGCTTGAGCCTGTAAGCTTTTAAATTGTATGTTTGTTCAAGTTTTGCTTTTCCTCTGTGAGTCAGAAGTTTCATCCATTAAAAAGCTGAAGCACTGCAACACTTGGTGCCTGGGCCCAGACTGCAATTCAAAAGCCAAGGTACCACATGTGTGCTTCTCCCTGAATCATCTCATTCAAAACAGAAGAAATGGGCATCTTGTCCAGCTGCTCATCCGCAGCACTGAGTTAGATGGTCTGAAAGCTGGCATCATAGCACAGGCGCAGTGCCCTGCCTCAGTGTTGGAGGACTCAGTGCTTTGACAGGAGCTGGGGGCCAGGCCTGAGCAGCACAATGCCCAGCAGCAGCAGCAGCAGCAGCAGGAGCAAGCTGCACACAGCAGGAGCCCTGGGGAAGGAAGAGCCAATGCCTGGTTTAGGCACTAGCAGGATGAGATCAGCACTTAGCAGAGAGAGGCTCTGAGGTTAAGTTTTGCATTTAGCTTCCTGAAATCTGATGAAATCCTGATTTATACTGACTTTTTTTTTAATGTTTATTTGTTTTCCCTTTTTATTCAGAAAGCAGCAGGAATGTTTGGGATTTTTTAAGATAATTTCATGCAGTGAGTATATTGTCTTCATTCTTCAGAAGTGGCTTTTTCTCGCTGCTGAGACTATCTCCAGGTATTGGCTGTCAGGATCCCATCACAGGCTCAAATAAGGATTTCCTCTCCTAGTGTGGTAGGAAAGGAAGAAGTGCCTTGCTGCCCAGTCTCCTTTGTGAGAACACTTCAACCACTGGAATAATCATTCATTCTAAATAGCAGGACTCCAGTGTTTCAGCCACAGCAGGGAGCTTCATGAATGTCACTACAAAGCAGACTTCATGCATGTGGGAAAGAAGGGGTATAAGAGGAGGATCACCATTATACCAGCACAGTCTGAGCGCATTAAAAATACAATATAGCAAATGTGGGATGAAACCATCAAAGCTATGCAGGTTTAACAATCCAAATGAAAATACATCACAACATGTCTGTATATATCATGCTGTTTTGAACTACATATATTGGAATTATGGAAGTTTCCCTATAATTAATAAGAATAGTCTTAATCATACTGTCCAGGAAAAAAAAGTACTGCTTTGCAGATTGGCTAATTTGTAAATACAAAGAGAAGACTTTGAAGATGAAAAGAATAATGCTTTCCACATCTATGACTCTTCCTATTCAAAGATGGAAGGCTGCTCGACAAACACTGATGCTTTCAGATTTGCACCACCTTTTTGAAATAAATGCTGGCTTTATTTGCTTATTTGGAAAATGGGAAGAAAAACATGACACAGCCAAAGTCATGCTGGGAAATCTGTGACAGAATCAAACCAGAATAACTACCAGTTATTGCACCAACTGCAATGTGAGTCTACTGAGAATACCCTGCCTGTAAACACTGAAGATACTACTTGTATGGTTTGTTATGAAATGCTTTCAAGCACAGTGCCTGCAGTAGAAATGTAGAAATACCCTTATTTTTGCAAGGCCCCTTGGACGTCGGGTTCAAAGCACATCAATGTGTGCAACGGGCTAAGCACAGACTTACTACATCCACAGCTGTGACGCTGTGATTTGAAACTGATGAGAAGCAAAATCTACTACAGATACACAGGAATGCAACTCCTGTTCCATATTCCATTGCAATCTGCAGATGGGAACAGCATTTCTGAGATATTAATACTCTGCAGGATTGATGTGAAGAGGCGCCGTGATGGATGGCATCATAACAAAATGATCCATCCACTCTTCAAAATTACTGCTTAGAAGTTTCCAGTTATAACTCAGTTCTGCAACCCTATTTTTGGTGGCTTCAGCCCTCGATAGAGGGTGAAAGCTTCTGCTAGAAGAGCTCTTTGATCTATGTACCCAAGAGCACAAATCCTACCTCCTGTGGGAGGGGCATCTCTGGTTTCAGGTACAATAGCTTTGGCACAGGTTCACTAGTTCACCATTCAGAGCACAGGAGGATCATCCCTACAGGTCTGTGACACTCTCCAGGAGGAATTCCCTCCCAGCAGAAGGATCTTTCCTGCACCCACTGGAAGCTCAGGCAGCCCTCAGAATGTAGGTATTGGGAAATGCTTTCAGCAAGAGTGAAAAAGTCATGCTTTTGTGTGTCTTGCAGCACACTGACACCCTTCTGCACATGGCTGAGATCAGTAGTTTTGTTTTAATTTCTATGCTATGATTATAAAGATATTACTGCGACAATATATATTCCAGAGATCTATTTTATGCATATATTTAAATAATATTTTGTTAAAATTTAATGCCTGAGTTATACAAAGCCACAGCTACATACATCTATATCTTCTGAATTATATTAGAGAAGAATGAGACTAGAGTAAGCTATAATATAGACATATTTCTTTAAAATTATATTTAAATAACAGCATAGCAAGTTGATAATTTAAGGCATACACAAAATTTGCCATTTTTTAACAAAGTGGTTCTACAGTACCCATTCTTTTCACTTTTTAGAAGAAGCATTTTAACTGGACTGTAAGAATTCACACAAACAAGTAAATCCCAGAAGTACAAAACAGGAGGTATATCCAAGGGACACATCACCTACACTGTGAGAAAGAATGTCTCTCTTCTGCAAACAGGTACCCACAGCACCTATGATGAGAGGGAAGGATCTCAGCACTCTATTTTATATTTCCTGGTCAGTAGGAAGGTGGTTTAAACTTGTGCTTTACCAGAACTGATATTACAAATTTCCCACCTTTCAGTGTCACTGTTTCACTGTTTTTGGGATCCAACACAATCAAGGGCATCTCGTGGGAACTGATGCATACCAGGAAAATTTACTGTCAGCCACGTAGATAACAAAGCACACATAAAAATGTATGGGTAAGACAAAGCACCATGTTCAATATATTAATGTTAGAAGGGGCTCGACAATCTCATTTATGGCACTGTCTACATTTGCAGTTACTTTACTGGAAATTTGCCCAGATATGGAAAATGAATGATGGCAAATATCTTCAGAGAGATAGCTGGAAAAAATATTGTATTTCTTCTAGTGATTTCATATGTTATGCTTGCTTTTAGTGAGTGATTTATTGGAAAAACGAATTTGTTCTATTAAACAAGTCATAGGAAGTAACTGCAGAGAGTTTAGATATGATTTTAACTCCTGTCATCACATAAGCCCATTTACCATTTCAATGAAGTTAATTTCAAGTTTTGCTTATCCATCCCCTTGTATCCTTCACCAAATATAATATTAATTATGCCAACAGAGGTAGGAGAAGAAAGAAGACAGTATTTCATTTGTATGGTGAGGGTTATTTCTGCAGGGGACCATACCAGCTCCACTGGTTCAAACTCATTGAATTTCCATGAGCTTTCCTTGAGTGGGTGGAGGAACAGGAGAGTGGATTGCCGCGTGACCTAAAAGGGCCAGGCAGAAATTTCAATCCACTACACTTGCAGATTCCTTTGATATCTTACAGAGCCCAAGACCACCTACATTGAGACCTTAATCTCTCCACTGCTTTTGCTGCCTCAGTTTATTTCTGGTTTCCCAGTTCAACATCTCAAGACACAATCTGGGGATGGAAGGAAACAGTTAAATCATCAGCTAATCTAAGCTTGGCTGGCTGGAGAAAGAAGCAATAGGAAATAATCCTTTCCTACACTTTCCAAGATTGCTTTACACTGATTTCCAGCATGGGCTGTAGCTTTTATTTTTGTGGGTAACTATAATTCTGAATTAAACGTTTTTATTTACTTTGGAACAGAATTTGCCTTGGAAGAAACTTTTTTTTTTTGTTCTGGTCTGTGCAATCTCCCAAACCCCACTGTGTGATCAAAGCAATTATGTGTTAAATGTGTTTTTTCAAAGCAATTTTTTTCTGCAGGTTCATAGCAAGTGCATCCAGAAATTTAGATAAATTTCACTTTTGAACTCCTTTGAACATATAAAATGTAAGAAATAAAATGCAAGAAAGGAAGTGCTTGAACCAAAGAAGCCCTCACTGAATTGCCCAGAAACATAAAGGTTTATTTCACATTAAGGTTTTACATGGCAAGCATTAAGGTTTACATGGCAGGATCAGGTCCATACAGTAATGAAATATTTGGCTTTGGGGAAAGAAATCTTGTTGTTCTTAAAACACCTCTGCCAGCCAGTGCAAGGTGTAGGATTACTAATCCTCCTCAGGGTAAGCCATGCGTGGCATTCTTCTCTTTGGTGGTAGCATTCAAGAGAGCCCTGGATGGAGGAAAAAGTAATAGGGGCAATAATGGCAGTGTCTGAATGAAGCCCTGAGAAACAGGCGAGGCCCTGCTGCCTGGCTGCCAGCCACCCAAGCATGAAGAACAATCGTACATTTGTCTCAGATACCAAGTTACCTAATTTTAAAAACGTTTCCTGATGCAGCCCTTTAATTCTTGAGTATTTTGCCACCTTTCTCTCTCAAGCTTTCAAAGAAGCAAGAGAAAACCAGAGCTATAGATAACTGAAAGGAGAAAAACTAAAACGACTTTGTTATTAGCAGTCATAATTCAAAAAAAAAAGGGCAAGAAGACAAGTTCTTTTCAACTTTTTTGATGCCAGATCACCTCTCATTGTCCCACCACTTTCTGACAGAATAAATGCTGGAATAAACAATAGAGCAAATCTCAAAAGAAAAATATGTATTGTGTGCCATAAATTATACAAGCAGATGCAGCCATGCACAAGAGAATTAGGAACATAAAACCCCTGCAGTGTGCACTGGCTGATGAAGGGCTGGGAGTTGCTAAGGGACATTCTGGGACCACCATGCAGTCCAAGCTAAGATCTTGCACTAAATATCAGCCTGTGGCCCTGTTATNTTTTTTTTTTTTTTTTTTTTTTTTTTTTTTTTTTTTTTTTTTTAAATATCAGTAGCTGTTTATTGAATGTTTTGACCATAACCAGCTTATGGTATATTTTACAGATGTTGCAGATTTACAGATGCCAGAAATCTTGCACTGAAGAATTTTGCATCTTCTGCCCAAACTACCCCTTCAAACAAAGATTCCCATATTAAGTTGAATGAATTTCCCTAAACTAAGGGATGGATAGAATAGGTCAAGGGCTAGCTCTCCATGTGTAACCTCACAGAGCACTATCAGCTTCAGCTGAATTCTTGCTTTCATTCCTTTTTATTTATTAGAAGAAGTGTTATATAGCTTTGTGGCACTATACACAGAAATAATAACAAATATCCTAGCTGCCTAATGCTCATCAGAGACTTCATTCAACTCAACAGCCAAAGCCAAAACTCTGGATCCAGATTTGTCAGATTTAAACATCCATAATATCTTCTCATTCTTTCATGACATCTTTTATTTCAAGACATCAGCAGATCTTTTTTATTCAGCAGTCATTTCAGAGGGGAAAAAGAGTTTTGCAATATTGATGCAATTTATTGTTTTATGACCAATTAAGAAAATAAAGACATTTCAAAGAAGTTGATGGCATTCATTTCAGATAAGTAAGATGTTTTAAAGAAAACCCACATAATACTGTGGCGAAGGACATTTTTCCAACCTCACAAATAACATTAAATGCCATTTTATGACCATCCAAGAGTAAGGAGTAAATAATATATTATGCTGGAAAAGAATACATGTGACTCATGATTTTCAGCTGGTTTAGATGTGAACTTGTGGAAAATGATGCAATTAGAGGCCAGAAGCAGAGCAAAATATCTCTTTACATTCAGCTCTGCTGAGCAGATCAGAATTGCTGAAGGCCTGGAGAAAAAAAAAGTCATTTTCTCTTTTGCTCATATTTTGCTCATTTTCTCTTTTACTTCATATTCAAGCAGTACAATTAAGGGGGAGTCTTGATATTATTTGGCATTTTTTAATGTTTTTCATTTGTCTGATGAATAGTGTTTGCTCTGTCATTCATTCACCGTTTCCTTCCATGTGAAATTAGAAAATATGGCACATGAAGTCTGAAGCCCAGGTTTTTTCCATCTCTGCATGTTTTCCCTTGGAACTCAGAAACTCAAGCTCTGCCAGTGTAGGGGAAGGAGAGGAAATGTAGTAATAAAATTCCTGGCTTCATCACAAGCCCCTTTCTGACCTGACCGGGGGAATGTGTATGGAAAGGGATTGAACTATTCAGGAGAAATAGAGATGAATGGCAGAAGTATATCCATGTAAAATCAGAAAGAAAAACGCACAAAATAAGATCTAAGCGAGGACTATGAGGTTACAAGATGCCATGCTACAAATGCAAAGGAAGAAGGCCAGGAGAGTGCTGGTTCAGTACTCAATTGTGCAAGGCAACTAATGGCACATGACGTGAGGAATGTACAAGTGATTGATGACTTTTTTGTATCTATCTTCATTAAAGCAATTAAGACACTGCTGTTACTGAAAAACGTAGTTACACCTTCCTTGCTTCACTCCACTCCCACCTCCTCACGGCTTTCCTTCCCCCCTCAGTCACAGTGATTTGTAAGGGCGTGCAGAGATCTGCATGGGGAACTGCTCCAGCTGAAAATTAATCCAGCAAATAGGTGGTAGTTACTAAGAGCAAATAGCTGTGCAGTTTATCTCTTAGCTGTATCACAATCAATGTTTTATTTTAAATTAGCTAGATGTATTAACTTCATCCTATGATGCTTAAAGGGCAGACTGATTAAGTCTTTGAGTGACTGGATGTTTGATGTGTCAGAGAATCAGAAGTAGGAAAGCATGAGACCTGTATTTTAAATTGGAGAAAAAAGAGTAGTAGATTATTGATCAGTTGATTAAATTAAATTTCTGCTCCAAAGTTTAAGATTTTTTAGACATATATGCCATGAGTGCCTACATAATAAAAGGGAAGTGGGTAGCATTCAGTTTTCATTGTAAGAACAAAGACTGTCAAACCAGCTTAGTTCTTCCCATGCCTGTATTGTGCTGTGGACAGGGGAAGGGAGTTGGTGTCATGTAACTCAACTTCCATAAGGATTTCTGGATGCTCATGACACTCTTAGAAGCAAAGCCTTGCTGACCCCACTACACCTGTTCAAACAGGTGCAAGACTGTTGAGGTAACCACACCTAAACAGTGGCACAAAACAGAAGTAGGTATGAAATATGATTCTGCACATTTTACACCTTAGTCCCACTACAATCCACATTTTAATTAGTGACTGAAAAAGGAAGCAGGAGACATAATAAACGTGCTGGTTGCACCCTGGGAGCTCTGCAAGTATACTAGTCAATAAGCAGATAAATTTTTTTAAAAAATCTTGTCAGCTTGAAGGACCTATCTTTAAAAGCAAGATAAAGTGTACTAAGGACAAGTACAGGGGAGTGCATTTAGACAGGAATTAACTGCAGGAAGGTGGGTAATAACTGGTTAGGAAATAGCTTGACTGAGGGTAGACCACAAACCAAACCTGAAGCTGTGTGATGCAGAGTGGAAAAGGCAAGCGATATAACAAAATGGATAAATAATCCTGAAAATGTATGAAGAAATCCGGCCATCCTAGTCAGCATTGATAGTGCCTTAGCACAGGAATATAAAGTCCTGTTTAAATTGTATCAACAAACATTCTCATCCAGGTTAGACATTAGAATAAAAAGCTTTTCCTATTGTAAGAGCAATAAAGCACTGGGGTAATTTGCCTAGGAAAGTAAGAGCTCCCATGAAATCATTTTAGGGAGCTATATGTCCTTTTTGATGAGATACAGCTGGTTCTGCTTTGGGTCAGATGGACAAGATGAACTCTCAAGGTCTCCTACAGCCTAGGTTTCCTAACCATTATTGCCTAACCATTAAACTTTCTGGGGAAAAGTAGCTCCAGGCCCATTTCCATGGGCAGTTTGCTGTTGTTTTTGCATGAGGTTCGCAAGTAATTGACTGGTGAACCTCAAATAATACCAATTTACATTAAAAAAACTCAGTTGCTATGAAGCTGGAATATAAATTACAATATTGTTCCCATTGGTTTTTGTGTATTCTGAGGAGATCAATTTTTCCCCATTTGAGTCATTGGTAATATATTCCTACCACCTCCAAGAGCAGGTGGTGGAGAAAACAGTTTAGTTAACATCAGACAGGAAAATAAAGTTTATATACCAAAAAACAAGTCACTTTACTGAGTACCCATGTGCAGTGCTACTATTCTGGAGGCCAGTGATGGAGAATCAGCCTTTCTTCTCTCAGCCACTGGTGTGTGTCAGGTCAGGCCAACACGAAGCAATCACAGTCCACTAGTGCTCGTTATAAAATGAGCCAATGCCTTTTATTCTTGTGTGGGTACAAAGCAGAGTCAAAACTTGGCCAAAAAATCACCATTACAGTTGCAACAGTGAAATGCCAAAAGCCTGAGCAGGCATGAGAACTGAGGTGCCCTCACTATCTGCGTCCCAAACAGTACATGGGAGGCCTGGGATTTCATTTTTCTACTCTGTTCCTTTTTTTGGATCCACTCCTTTCATGTTCATATGGACAAGCTGATGAAGTGGAAAGGCAATTCACACTGACTGAAGTATTTGTTTTCAGTTAAAAGTCACTATTTGCTGTTTAGCAGGCAAACACAAACACTATGGAAAGAAGAGCTGTCATGGCATTTGATGCTCCTGAGCATCTGTAATCAGCACATCTGAAAGCATTTAAAGTGAGTTTGGCCTATATATGTCTTCATATCACAAAGTACTGCTAGGGACAGAATTGAATGTTGGATGTGTTTGTATTATTCCCTTGTGTGAAATGGAAGGCATTTATGCATCTCCTCTGTCTGCATTCACACACACCAACACATAAAAGCGTTCTGTCCTCCCTTTCCCTTATAAAGAGTGATGATCAAATATGATTTATTGGTGGCACAATATCCTAAACAGAGTCTGAAAATTATCATTAACCTTGAAGGCTAGTCTATTTCCTGTACTTGCCCTTCACGGTGCTAAAAGAAGTAATTTGTACAAGAGAAGCTCGGGTTTTACATTATCTAAGACACACCTTTAAAACAACAAAATATATTAACGTTTTATATATTTCTGAACCTAAACCACAACGTCTAAAATTATATCTTTACGCTTAAAAAACTCAGATTCTGTTTGGGTATCATAGTGACATTTGAGAAAGCTGTGGCATTTGGATCTGTGTCCAACAGAGGGAGGTGTTCAGAAACACGGATTTGGTCCAAACTCTTTCTAAGATTAAGGAATTCAACAGAAGGGGAGAGGAGGACACATGCAAATGTTTGTGAGCAATACATGTTTTACTATTGCAATTCAATTCTTTTAGCTGCTCTCTGAGAATCCAAGTGTGGAATCACTGCAGCTTACAGATTCAGACCTGCTCAGAAGGTTTAAAATCAGAGGATTTTTAGATTGGACAGGTGACAATATCACCTCTGTTTTCAAAGGGAACTATAAAGCTCTTGAAAAGAAAAAGCACTACTCATTTCATATTAACTTCTTGATGTACAATAAACTCAAGGAGAGGTCCAGTCTGGCAGGCACTTTGAGTTCAGTAAAAACCTGAGGTTACTCGGCTGTGCTTTCCTCACAGGCTATCTCTATGGCAATGGGAAAATATTGTGAGGTATAGGAATGAAGGGAATATGACTCAGACAGTACAGAAAAAAGAACATTCAGAAACATAATTCCCAATGGGCACAGAGTACACTTTTCAAAAATACACACAAATCAAAGAGGATCTGCTGTTGCTTTGCTCCAGTGTTTTTACTGGAGAATGCAATTAATAAATAAGGAGCCGTAGTGCTGCATATTTTCAGCCCCTCTATTATCAGAGAGAAACAGAAGCTGGTGGTGAAGGAAGCAGCAGCACTCTGCTCTGCTCCTCTGAGTTGTGCACCATTCTCCACAGGGCTGCCCTGTGGCTGGAAGTGCATTTATCAGTAAGGGACAGGTTTGGACAGACTCAGTTAAGTCAGTGTGCTACTTCCATGGCTTTTCAAGTGGAAAGGCTTCTCCTTTCACCTGTCAACCCACAGAGCCATAGGAAGCCCCTGTGTGAAGTCCTCTCTCTCACTAGCCGGGGTGCCATCAAACTGGGATTTGGCCCAAATAGAAAGGCAGTAGCCCAAGGCAAGAGCCATCCTGCAGGGAGACATCCCTACAGAGCATTGCATGAGCAAGAATTCCCAGGCTAACTCAGAGCCGTGCTCTGACTGGCACAGTACCAGATGGGCTTCAGCTTGTCACACCACAGGCATTTATAAAATAGCTTGTCCTCAGAAGAGTTTCCTCCCCAGTTTTCCTCTTTAGTTATTTAGTCCCAGGAAGCATAAATATGTATATATGTGTAAAAATATAATATATATATATATATGTGTGTGAGTGTATATATATATTTATGAGACAAACTCAAGTGGATATATTCATATACATAGGTTTTTTTCTGTGTTTAAAAAAATCTTCTACCTTTTGCAGCTAATGATGATTTCATGGCCTGTGTTAGCACTAGTCATTCTCTGGATCATTTATGCTTTTGGCCTCAGTAGCACTCTGACATTGTTAGTCCCACAGGTCAGTTGTGCATTGTGCAAAAGCCTTCCTTTTAATCAAATTTATGTTCTGTCTTTTACTTAGTTTAATGACTCTTTATCCTTGAACTCCAAGAAGCATCAGATTAACTACTCTCTCTGTAGCATTCAATTTTTGCCTACATGCCTCTTAAGCTTCCCTTCCAATTTAACTCTTTCAATCATTTCTGTTCTGAAGGAGGTGACAGCTTCCTTCCTTCTGGGACCTGTGGAACTTTGGGACTGTCCCTAAGCTTCCCCTCCTGACCTGCAAGCTGCTGCTTCTCCATGAGAAATGCAGTGAGCTGATGCAGTCCTGGGCATCCTTTGATCCTGCTCCCCTGAGTTTTACTGTGGGAGGTACAATGGAGTCCTGAGGCATAAACTTGGTTATACTGTATTCCCTTAATTTAAAAGTCCTGGCCACCAGTATTGTTGCTCAGCAACATGGAACTGTGTATCACTGCTGGCTTCATTAAACTTTAAAAATATTTTTCCTTGCCAACTCAAATAAATAATTGACGATGATTTCACTGCATATTTAGCATGTCCATTCAAATTCCAGTATGGAGGTAAAACAGTTTCATATACCTAGAATTAAGAAGAAATGACTAATACTGGCTGTAAAATAAAATGCATGGCTGAAAACTACTTGCATTTACAAAGCAATTTGTATATTGCTCAAAGCCGCTGTATCAAATACATGCCCAAACCCTGTAATTATTTCTTTACTGAATACATTGCACCTTCCTTTTTGCAAGATTAATATATCTTGCTTTATACTTTCTCTTTAGAAAAGACTGCAACAACTAACCTTTTAACTACTTTATTATACTATTTATTTGCTATAATATGCCTATATTTTCTAATATAGGCAATTGAACACATTACAAAAGCATAGAGAAGAACAGATTTCAACACTGATATTTTCTGGTTGAGTAATAGTGCCTGGGGTTACTCAAAGAGAATGGGCTGTAAAACTCAAGTGTACTTTCTGTCATCTGACTGATGGATTGCTTGTTACTCACCTCTAGCATGGGTCCCAGCTAAAATAAATTGCTGCAACCCTTATCAGTAGCTTCTTTTCTATTATATATGAGAAGTCCCAATTTTATCTAATTGGTGGCATTACCAGAACATTTTTCTGCAAATATAGAAGCTTCCTGGTAAATGCAATTGCTCCTTTAACCCATGAGAGGTGCAGTTAGATGCATATCTGAGCAGAATGGAGAGAACCTAAGCTGGGAGCTTTGGAGATCTCCAAGCTAAATGACTGCCAAAATAAACATGACTGGAGATAGAGGGATTAATCCTGTAATCCTCACTCAGGCAAAATTCCTGCTATCTTCAGTGAGATGCTCACTGGGGAACAGCTGTAGAAATTGGCCTAAATGAAGCAGAAATGAGAAAGGCCAAATTCTGCCTCTGGGTGTGAGCGTGTGACTTCTGTAAAACCTGAAGTGTGATACCCTGGGTCTGGGATAATCACCACATAAATTCTCACCAAGCTCTACAGTACCAAGATTTTCTTGGTATAAATATGAGGCACATCCATAACCCCACAGGGAAATGTTTCTATCCAAGATTCACTAAAAAGTGAGAATGCAAGTGAGAATATATGTGCAAACTAACATTCAGAAATAAAATGTGCATTTTATTAAAACCTGCCTTACATTTTAACCAATCCTAGGAGTGTTTGGAGCATTTCTCTTCACTGAACTCAGAATTATTGCCCCCATTTTCCATCTGGGGTGGAAAACAAACATGCAAAGTTAAGTGATTTTCCACAGACCACACAGCAAGTGATTAGTATCATGGGGATGAATTAATCTTGGGTGTAAATCCATAAAGATTAATGGAGCTCTAACAGGGATTAATTTGGCCCATCATCTCTAAGGATAGCAAAACCAATTAGATGATGTCATTAATCTTCTGGTTTGTAAAGGACTGTTTCTTAAGCAATACTGAAAGAAAGGCAATAAAACAGGAATGACCAAAGGATCCACTATGACAGATAAATTCGTTGTTCCTTGGCAGAGGATTCGCAGCAGGAGCCTTAAATAGTGACAGCAGCCTGGATGTGCCCTCAGGCTCCCATCTCCCATTCTGAGATGCTCTGGGGCAATCATTTATTTGAGGATTGGAGAGTCAGCCCAGACTTCAGTCACTGATTAGGTTCATGTCTTTTCTTAGGGCACGACTTCCACACAACTAATTTGGAGTCAAATATATTTATCAGGGCCCTGGGAGTCCCAAATCTTTGGAAAATACCAAACACTTAATGTCTTATGGAAAGTAGCACTTGAAAGATTCATGAATTTTAAAGCTTCCACTTTTGAGATGACAAAATGTGAACTATCCCATTAGAAAGAAGCCAGTAAGAAGAAATCGATCCAAAATCTGTATAACTGACTTGTTCTGATATTTGGGGGAAAAAATTCTCCTCATTCACTGGTTGTGACAATTCACGTTTTCTCGTCTTAGATTCTGAAGATGTTTCTGGTGCTTGCAAAAGGGTCAAAACTGGCCCACAACCATGGGGTAGGATGGTTTTACAATTTGCCTCAGAAATTTTATTTTAAAAAGAAGAGAAACAGGAATGTTTTTGTTAAAGAGTAATGGCCAGCTATAAAAAATGCACACAAAACAGCAATGAACAGAACAACAAAAACCACAGCTTTCAGACCATGGTTGATGGAATTTATGGAAAAAGAACATCTGTGACATTGGCAAGGTCTAGCATGAGGACATTGAATAGGAGATAGTGGATTTGTGCCTGAAAGTTGTGTACATTACCTCATAGGCCTGGCAAAAATGTTCCACTGGGAAGTTGAAAGCAAAACTTGGCAACAGTGAGATCATTAAAACCCTACTGCATAGAATCCTTACATTCAAAATGTAATAATATGTATCAGGTGTTTCATTAGTATTATGAGAAAGAATGTTCAAGCTGTAATAGGGATCTTCCCATCAATAGTTCTGCCTGAGCAAGTGTTTAATGGCAGAGATTTCATAATTGGTGAAATAACTTAAAACTCCTTTCATAGGGATCTTCCTGGATAAAACAAAACCTCTTTCCTCATTTTATATACTGTAGGAGTTCAAATGAGGTGATGTGCTCGGGCTGACAGTGCAGCTCCACTCCAGAGGGATGATGTCGTGGCCTTCCCTTGCACCATGAACAGGAGCAGGGCTTGGAGGGGCAGGGATTTCCACCTTCCCTTGCACCACGAACAGGAGCAGGGCTTGGAGGGGCAGGGATTTCCAGCTTCCTCCCCACCCCACTTGTCCCAAGCACTTTTCAGGAATGTAATGACACACTGCAGCAGCCGTGTATGAGCAAAGGACGCTGAACAGAGACACGGTACAAGCACCTAATGAGAATATGAAAGAAACCTGAATTTTGGCAGGGAGACTTGAGTACGGGAGATGGAGGGGGGATGATGTTTGAGAACGTTTCTGAGTCAGTGCTGATGATGTGATTACACTTAGGAGTTGGTACTGCTAAGTACTGCTGCACATAAGCCTAGCAAGTGTGATGTGGAGAGTTTAATCAGCCAAAAAGAGCAAATGAATGTACCAGGGAATGTTTCTACGTGGTATCATCTATGTTTCAGAAGGGTGATGAAAACAACAGGAAATGTGCTTCAGAAAAAACTGTCAACTTAGGCCCATAATATAAAAATAGATAAAGAATGCCTGTTTTAATATCTTCCGTTGACAGATGGATCTAAAGAGCTATTCTGAGAAATGCTTCAACACAAGCCTATGTTTCCAGAAGACTTTTCAGACTATAAAATGAAAACATTTCTGGTTCAGTGTTTTTGGGGTTTTTTGTGGACAGTTAAATTCAGTGACTATTAGAGGAAGAAATGATAAAAAAATATTCTTTTCATAAGTAGCCATTATATTTAACATTTTAATTTCTAGGCAGAAAAAAAATTGTGTGTGTGGACAGTTGTAGTTTGGTAGACTAGCTAGCTCAATCCTAATTTTCCTTTTGTTTTAGGCCAGCTTTGTCATTTGTGACTATGGCAAATGGGTAATGATCACATTACCTTTTATCCAAGCTTTCTAAAGTGAAAATTTACCTACAGCATAAATACAGCTGCAGTGCTATAAGCACAAGACCATGTAAAGCCAGACAGTAAATGTAAAGCTGTACAAAAGCAGTGCAAAAAAGTGCAAAAAATGTAAACCTGGTCAGGCTCTCAGCTCTGGTACAGCCAAGGTAGGAACTGGGTACAGGTTCCTTATCTCATCTTCTGCAACTAATGTTTGTTGTAGAAACAATATAGCAACAAACACAGCATCACAGATATTGGCTTTATGCAAATAAACTTATATTAAAACCCCTATTTATTGATCGGGGGAACAAAATCAATACTTTAATGATGTACTGGGCACCACAGTAAAAATACCTGTGATTCAAACTCAAGTTATTTCATAAAAAATAACTGCACATAAACAATTACAGCTCATCTAGTTCATGTATCTTTGTTGCCTTACTTAAAACATGTGCTCCAGAAATAATTTATGAGGGAAGATATATACATAGTTGTAGTAATTACTGCTTCACAAGTCCAGTTGTAAACCTTTAAGATCTTGGAGAATATAAGAAAAAAAGTAGTGATGGCAACTGCTTCTGAGAACTGTGAGGCTGAGTGGAGCCCAGACTTTGTCCTGTAAACAGTGTTAGCTCTTTGCTGATCATCTGATTAGCACGGCCACTGCTGATTTCACTGGCAAATTAACTCTGGGTGTGTTTTAAGAGCAGAGTTATAGGCACCTTGAAATTAATACATTTATAGAAAAGTCTTTTATGTTGTAGTGTGAATATATTTGATACTGTTCAGAGGATTACTGGGGTCTTTGTTTCAGATTGTAAGCACAACAATGGAAACACTTATTCCTTGGCTTGCATAGACATTTGCTGATCTATATATGGATTGTGGAGACACAAATGAAAAATTTGCCTTACATCACCAGAGATGTCATTTTTACATACTCATTTTATTTCCTATTTACAGCAAATCAACAAATTAGCTCCTCACCACATCCTTGCAAGGAAGCAAGGAGCTTCAGCTGTGGTGGCAGCTTGTTCCCTTCAGAGTTACCATCTCAATCACTTGCTACCATCCCACAGTGCCCAGTGTCACCCTGAGGAATGTAAAAACATCATCCCTTGAAATATCTTGGAAGATAATACCAGCCTGAAGCAGATAGCCAGGTCTCTCACTGCCAGGTCCCTAGGCAGGGTATCACCTTGAGCCCTGTTTTGGAGGGAACACAGTGCTCAGAAAACAGAAAATGGAATTTTGGTGGCCCAGCAATTCAAGACAGATACAATCCCCTTGCTTCAGGCACGCAGCTGTCAAGGGAGTAAATAAGAAGATGAGACAGACCACGGTCTGAAGTACATCCCACAGAGTTAGTGTCCTTAAAGCATGAGCAGCTGGTTAATCTGATTAGAGGAGATGGAAAAACATCTTGAGGATGACATGGCCAGGAGGAGAACATCAGTATGCAATAAAAGCCAGATAATTGCCTGGGTGCACGCATGGCTCAGTGTCGTCACCACAAGATGTGCAGGAGGTAACCCAGTATGACCATTGCCTACACAGCTTTGTGATACCTCCAAAAGCCACTGTCCCCACCTTCCATGGGTCCCTGCATGCTGGGGATTCCCATCCCACACTTGCTGGGCAATGTGAACTCCAGTGGTATGATAAAAATAGTATTATTTATCCACATCTAGCTATCCTATCTCTTTATTTTGAGCACAGAAGAACCTGTGAGGATGGATTCATCACACCATCTATTATAAACCACTTTTGTTAAAAAGCAAAAATATCTATCTTCTACAAACCCTGGCACTCAACCTCCCAGCTGGAAAGCTTCAGATAGCTGCAGAGATCTCAGTGTACTTCTGTCTTTCAATAGCCCCTGCATTTCTGACAGAGCACACACTTGGCGTGTGCCAGGATAAAATGTCTTGGCTCTTCAACGGATCTCCTCAATCTTCAGTGTGCCTATTCCACATGATCAAGCATAACATTTTTGTGAAACTCTCTTCTGAGCAAGGCAGCCAGCTCCAAAAGCATCCTTCTACCTGTGCTGTCTCAGCTGCTGACCATTAATGAGTCACATGCTATGAAATGCAGCAGTGGGGCTGTCAGAAGGACAGGTCTGAACCTGTTCTCGCTGTGCAGGGCCCAGGTTTGCTCTGTAACACAGACAAATCCCCTCGCTGCTAGGATGCCCATTGCCAGGCTCGGGCAGCTTTGTGGGGTCCAGTGCTGAGGAGGAGAGGACTGCTGAGGGCACCAGCAGGACACAGCAGGCACTGACAGCACCTCTCAGGATCACACCTGCAGACCACCAAGCCACTGCCATTTCCTCACAAGTCACTGTGCCCTGGTACAGGACAGCTGGTATTTCTAGTGTGGGGTAGAAATGCAGCTCATCCTTCTGTTTTAAATCTGGCTGGGGGTATGCTGCCAAATGAAATCTACATAGATTAGTCTCCCCATGAACTCCAGTCTTGGATTTTCTTGTTTAGATGTCAGATGTGGATTAGTTTTGTTAACGGGGAAAATGAAAATATCTATAAATCTACTACTTAGGAAAATAAAATATATTAAAAAATTATTATATCGATAGCTGGTCTTGTTATTTTTTTCCCTTACTTACTGAAAGTAGTTATATATAATGTCAAGCTAGTAAGCAACAAATCCTTTCTTATTAAAGTAACTTAAACCATTAATGGCATTATAGCTTGCTTTAGATTTGTAGTCCTTTTTTTTTTACTGCCACCTGTCTACTTTCCAGTCTGTACTGGAGGAAAAGGAAAGATATTTTCTGTTCTACACTCAGACTAAACTAGCCACCTTGAACAGGTAATACTTATAAAGAACATTTATTCTTGCTGTAGTACAGAAATTATACTATCTTACAGTAGTGCTTCTCGACACCAGAAATCATTGTTGCACTATCCCTGTCTACTTAGTACTTAACAGCAAGCCTCCATCACAATTAAAGAAAATTAATTACATCGTAAATGAAGTTAAAAT
This sequence comes from Cyanoderma ruficeps, assembly GCA_008694505.1. Lineage (NCBI taxonomy): Eukaryota > Metazoa > Chordata > Aves > Passeriformes > Timaliidae > Cyanoderma > Cyanoderma ruficeps. The sequence continues at coordinate 40,340,776 of VZDJ01007753.1, read as the reverse complement.
CCCAGCTGTTATAAAATATAAGGCAATCATCATTCTAACAGCAATGTGGGATTAAGTAATGGAAGAAACAAATGACCTGCACAGAACTCTGGTGCTCCACTGTGGTCTGTCTGAGCTGGTTCCTCGGGGATGGACTTCATGTTCCTCAGCGATGGCCCTGGAGCAGCTGGCGGGTTATGTCCGGGACTCAAAGGGCTCTGCATGAGAGGCAGCTGAGTGCCTTCTCTTCTTTTTATTTATGTGGATGTTACAATGGCAGCAGACAGCAATGCATAGACACTAAATTAATTAAGCTGTTTTTAAGCCACAGCATTAAGGTGATGTCATAAGAACATGCTTAGGATAGCAAGGTCACTGGAAAGGGAGAGTACATGTCCTGCAGCAAAAGACTGTAGTTTGGAGGGCTTGTGTTGGATGCCTCCTCCGAATTTGTCAAATTTTTTTCTCAAACCTGGCACCACCTGAAGAAATACTTTTTCTACCCACTGAAATATGCTACAGCATCTCTGATTTAAATAGGAGAAGAGCTGCTACACCCGCTTCAACTCCAAGCACTACACACTATACGCTCCGAAATACATAAATTAGTTATACTTGGAAACACACAGAACTGGTAAAATATTTTGATGCAAGATAATATAGTTCATCTAATTTATGTCAGACTGACTTTGTGTTTGCATACAAGCATGCTCAGAGAAGCGCATGCTGGGCAACCAGAAATCTGCTCATCTTACTGCTTCCATTGATGTGGCATTGCATTGCCATTTTGCATTGGTAGTCTGATTATATTGTACAGCTGACCCTAAGATTTTTTTGTCTATTTCTTAAGTAAGCAGTTTTGTAAGAATCAAGAACAGCAACAGTTAGTTTTTATTTTGTCACAGCTTTACAAAACACCAAAAACTTTAGGAAGACTTTAACATAAGAAATAAAACAGATGCTGATACATTGCAAACTTAATGGTGTTACTGCTTCACTGTGAACTATTTTAACCAGGAAATGTTGAGCATCTGAACAGTAGCCATAATCCTCTCATACAGAAGCCTTTTCTACAGCTTGTCCAGAGTAAGTGCAAGGCTGTGTCTTCAGCGTTAATGGGATCAGCTGCAATGAGTAATGCTTTGTGTATGCTAAGGCTGTGATCCTGTACACGTGGTAAAAGATGGCAGTGTTGGTTTTTCTAAGCAGTCAGTCCCACACGAGGTGAAGTGAGTCAGAGCATTCGAGATGGATGAGCAGCTCTCAGAAAGGAGCTTTTGTTCCTCATCTCCAGCCTCTAACAGTTACAGTGAAATTGTCTCTACTATCTACCTATTAGCATCAACATCACTGGGCCTCTTTGCATGAGGAACTCCTGTGCATATAAGCAAAGGTCACTCAAGGAGACTCTTGAATCAGGATTTATTTTGTAGCAAGCTAAAAATTACCACATTGATGATCCACCACTGCCTCCCGTAAAGAGAAGCTGAAGGCAGCTAGAGACACAAATGGGAATCAATTTTTCACTGAGAGCTTTACAGTTACAACTATTTGTCCTTGTGTGCAGTGTTCATACAAGCAGATGAAGAGAAACATTTCTATTCACACCATGAGAGTCTCCTACCCTTTCTTTAGCTGTTACTTGTAATTGCAGCAAGAATAATATCCTGAGGGCTTTAGGCTGATCTGCTGGATTTGAACATCAGCCTCTCAATTTACAGTCTCTACGTCCCACACCGCCAGGCAAGTACACACTGGTTTTGCTATCCAATGAAAGGTTAGGAAGCAAGCTTAAACCTACATAGATTTTACCACCAATTGCATACAAGGAATTTAATGCAAAATTGACTTGGTAATCCTGCAAAAGGGGAAGGCAGATGAAATAGCTCCATTCCCCCCTCGACATCACAGGACGCATTCCATCCCGGTTTGGTGACACAGCCGTGCTGCAGGCAGGGAGCTGCGCAGCACAGTGCGTGCCAAAGAGGGGATGTGCTCTCCTGAGGGTTACTTCTTGTAGCATCTCAGCACTTCAGAGTGCTCCAAGGTTATGTACTAGCTGTGCTTCAATGGTGCGGAAAAGCACTTTCCATTCAAAGTGAATAGTCATCAAAGTAATACAGAAAATTGTTAAGTGCTGTCAATGGAAACATTCTGGCTGTTTTTATAGATGTGTTAATGGGATGCCCTGCCACAAATCAAAGGGGCTTTGCAGCCCGTTACTTCCAAGTAGTGAACATAATGACAAAACCAAATATTGTGTTACCAGCTGGTTTCCATTATTGGGCTAAATTGTTGGATTAAGTCATGATCCTTACAGCTGAAGTGTATGGATTTTGCCCAGAGCAATGATTAGGATATCAGAAGACGCAATCTCCCTGATCCCCACAGAGGAGCCGAGGGGAAGCATGGAAGTGGAGGCTGCCAGCACAAAGGGTGCCTGAGGACTCCCATTCCACTCACCTGGTGATGATGTATGTTGTGCGAGTGTATTACTACTCCATGGAGACATCTCCCCTCATATCTATCTATCTATCTATCTATCTATCTATCTATCTATCTATCTATCTATCTATCTATCTATCTATCTATCTATCTCTCTCTAGGGCTACTGCACAGCCAGGCCAAAGGCACTCTGAGTCCTGCACATCTGTAGGACGAGGCCCAGCATTGCTCTGTATGGATTTTTACCATCTCCTATCTAGTGCTTCGCAGTTTTCTCAATGTAAAAGGCAAAAGTAACATAGACACTGCTGCTAAAAATAGCCACTTATGCCCTGGATGATTCATTTGTTGCTGGAGAGTACCCATAAGTGCTTCTATCTAAACATTCTGTTCCCTGTCTCAGCATCTCCTGTGCCAGCTTGTACGTCTCTCCAGTCTTGTTCAGGCTGTTTTCCTATGGTTATATATTCTTTAGCTAAATATGTTAGTTTGTTTATCTCCCTCCATGGCAGCAAGACCCAAGCATTACTTCCTCCTGCTGTAGGAATTTCATAAATAAATCACTGTCTACTTCCCTGTGAGCATGGGGAAGAAAAAAAAAACACCAACCCCCCTGCCAAAAAACAAACAAACAAAAACACCAGCAAAAAAAACCAGCTTCCCAAAATTAAAAGTAATAATAAAATAACCTCCAACAAACAAAGCCAAGGAATTTCCCCTTTCTTAGGTTAGATGTGTTAGAAAAATAACAGAAACAGGAGTATGCTGCTAAACTTCAGTGGCAAACCTTTTTGCATTGCTCTTGTTTATGTAAGTAATAAATAATTGCCCTAAATGACACCTAGAAATACAGCTAAGAACGGCTTTATGTGAGAAGGAAAGCTTCATGTGACTTAAATGCCCAGTCCCCAAACATACCCACTCAGGGTGATGACCAGGTTTTAAATCAGTCCTGTAAATTGTCATGGACTGGGAGGAAATTAAATTGGACTCTTTGGTGATATTCTTGTAGTTCAAGTGATGATTTATGAATGTGTAACTGAGCTTATTGATAGGCATTTTTAGCCTGAAATGGGCTGTGATTGGAGATGTTGGATTTTTTACTATCTAGTAAGATATCACTATATTCCTGGAAGTATCCTTTATTATTTGTATGCAAACTCTACCCACCACTAACAACACTAGGAAGAACGATGGAACAAGATGCTTCTTTGGTTGCTCATGGTCTTCCTCATGTCTGCTCCAAGGTGAAGGGCAAGTAAATCAGAGGTGTTTAGCTGAGAGGGCAGGACAGTGAGTGTATGTTGATGGTACTCATGGGAGCTCCAAACACAGAGGAACCAAAACCTGCTTTTCCTCCAGAGCATCCCTACAGCTACACATGACTGTCAGGCCTTTCCTGGGGCTGAAATCACCACTCACTAATGTGTGCTCATGAACACCATCTTCAGAGGGAATGAATCTGGCATGATGGGGTTAATGGTCTTTCCTTGCCTTGCCTTGCCTTGCCT
>VZDJ01007753.1:39934548-40336796 GCA_008694505.1 Cyanoderma ruficeps | reverse complement strand
TCCCTTCCCTTCCCTTCCCTTCCCTTCCCTCTTTCTTGAAATTATTTATCATTTGATGTGTAGATTCACTGGTAACTAATAAAATACAGCTGGTTTTCATTTTTACTGCTAAGGACTGTTTTCTGAGGTATTTAAGATTCAATAGGATAACTGGGGAATAATGAATAAATCCTTTGGGCAGTTATACTTAGCTCATAGAACCATAGAATTGTTCGTGTTGGAAGGAATCTTATTTACCAACAATTTAGTCCCTTCAATTTAGACAAACCAGCTAACCAGATTTTTATGTTTTCTGGGGTTTTTCTGTAATAGTATTTTCTCAATACATTCACTGATATTGTTTGGCAGTCACCTCTTTTATTTTTCCCTGTAGGCACAATCTGTCTTTGTTAGGAAACACTGTTACCACTGGCAAAGGCAGTGATGTCTTCAGGCAATCGGTACATAAACTACATGTCCTTACTGGAGCACAACTAGAGATACCAACATATTCATATTCCAATTTGTAAAAGTTTCCCCAACCATTTTCACTTCCAATGGCATGTTTACGATTGCACATGCTTAGACTATGGGTATTATTTAACAAGGTAGCTTCGGAAAACTTGTGGTTTATCCCTGTTTTCATTCAAGAGCTGGGCGTGCACAGTTCCACACTCAAAGAGGAAAACTGTTGGCTCCCAGCAGCCAAAAAGCAAAGCAAGACTCAAGTGCTGTAGTTCCCTCTTAATGAGTAAGCAGCTGAAAATAATGCCTCTTACATTTTCTTTGGCAGCAGGGCTTATAAGCAAGATTTATCCTTCTTTTTAAATTCTCTGTAAACCAACTAGTGCAAGATCACAGTAAACAACGGGAATACAGACTCTAGTTTGTAGCTGGCTCCATCTCCAACAGAGCAGCTTTGAAATGCTGATAAATTAATCCATGAGATATTCTGCTCTCTTCTGCAGAGTAGTGGATTTTGCAGTTAGTGTTTCTCCTTTCATGTAATCTGACCCTATCTTGGTCCCACTCTTAATGCTCCTCACCATCAGCCAAGGCATTAATCTTGAGAATGCGTCCTAAGTCAGTTCCTGGAAAGGCAGTGGAAGTAGGTATCAGTGATATTTTTCAGTTCAACCAGTACATGCCATAAAGATTACATTTGTACAAGGCACAAGACAAAGATACACTTGTAAGCTGATGCATTTTTGGATCAAAAAACTTCCAAGAAAAATAATAGATGAGAGCTCAAGATTTTAGGAGCATGAGTTCAGCCCAAACAGTAGGTCCAAGCTGAGCTCCCTGAAATCAGTGAAAATATGAGGAATGAGAGAGATTCAACATGAATATTTCCAGACGGGAATGCAAACCTCCTCCAGACATCCTGCAATTGATAATTTCTACTGGTGGCAATGACACATAGCACAGTTCAATGGCCTTTATGGGTCATGCTTATCCAGTGATGATCCTGCAAGGATCTCTCTGGGACTGATTCCCAAATGGTGAAGTAGCAGGCTGTCCCACTGGAGGGCATTAGGAGGAAAGGGCAGTGACAGCTGGGAAGAGAAGCAGTGACCCAAGCCACTCCAATAGAAAAGAGCAGAATTAGAAAATATCTGTGAGTTGGGTCCTTAAACCTAGATGATTAATAGCTGAAGAATGGAGCTTTAAATCAGGGCCTTCATTGCCCAAGCCCACCAAATGAACTCTCTAAACTGATGTCTGAACCTCGTGTGGTAGTTTTGATGCTCGCAGTAAATGAAAAATCATTTTACTGATTGCTGCTCCACATACCTGGCACATTTACAGTAAGTTCTATTCAAATAATGAAGATAATGATTGGATGCCTTTTTGTCTAACTGTCAACTGAGTAAGTGAACTTCATGGACACTTTCATCTTCCCCCTTTCCAGAAAAAGTAACAAACCTCTAACATACTCAAAAAAGTTGGTCTCTTTTTCCAGGTATCATCACCCATGGAGAGTACAGGCCAGCACACAGGGCAGAAGGAGCATTAACATCTCCTGCTGCACAGCAGCCAAGTAGGGCTGGTGCCTGACAGGGGCCCAGCAGCCCTTCCCAGCACAGCCTCACAGCACTGCCAGGGAAAAGGTGAAGGTCAGCTGTGGAGGGTCGAGCAGTGGTCCTACACTGCTTCCTAAGTGCTTCTCCCCACCGTCTGTGCACAACAGCCCAGCCCAGCCAGCCAGGATGCCCTCCCTCTGCCAGAGGACTGAATCCTCTCGGGAGGCTGCAGGATAAGCACCAGCGCTTATCTGCTCATCAATGTCAAGGCTCAGGCATTTGTGTGTACACACACAAGCATCAAGTTCGCCTGAAAGGTCTGAACCAGCCTTTTTATCAGAGTTCTGGCACACGTGGTAGGATTTAAAACTCAGGTACCCGAACCTTTGCTCCTCCCTGGGATTCTGAACAGTCTGTGGGCTTAAAGTGGCTTAGTAGCCTGTGATTTGCTCACAAGCCATGAAAGATCTCAGAAGCTAAATTCCAGCCATCCTGTGAGATCCATCCTGGTTGGAGCACAGGCCAGCTGGGCCACCCTTTGCCACTGACTGGAGTGAGGTCTAAGTAACTCTTAAAATTGGCCTCTGTCCTTATTCAGGGAAACCTTCCTTTCATTTTACCTATTTCATATCTGTCTAAGGGCACAAAACCCCCAAAACAAAGCCCAAATAAGGATTGAGTTCATTAACTACTAATACTATTCATTACTAGTATTTGTATAGTGACATTTGCATGCATGAAATTTCAGTACAAATGAAAATATATTCCTCCTTCACATGTTTTATGACCTCATTTATATGCAACATAGCTTGTCAAGAGATGGAAAACAAAAGACCTGGGAGGATGAGGATTTACTCTGGGTAAGCTCATAGCTACAAATGATTATGAATCATACTAGAATTAAGTAACTTAATGCCACTAATGCCACTGGCACTGCTACTAGCCTTGACACTAGTGAGAGACTTAATCTAAAAGGCTCATTTGATTTCTCAGAGGCTCCTAATCATTAATTTTCTATTCATTTTGCTTTTTTTCTTCTTCTTTAAGGCTTGTCAGGCAGAAAGGCTGATATGTGAAAGGATCTAATCTAGGCTAGGCTTAGGTTATGGAAGACAAGGAGGTGAGGAACAAAATAGGAGCAGGGCAGAAAAGATATCTTGCAGTTTGTCTGAGCCACTAATATTTTCTAATTGCAATAAATATAGTACTGCACAGAAGCTCCTAATAAGCTTATATAAAGCATTTTAATGGGATGCTGTCAGGTTAAACATCGTGTCTAAAAATATTAATATTCTTAGTAACTCCAAATTAAACAAAATGAAGTTTGACTACCCAAATAATTTTCCCCACTTCATGCCAGAGTCTGAACAGCATTCCACGCAACTCAGCCACTGACAAGAGATGGGACTTTATCCTGCTGCTGTTGGGCTGGAGCATACCTAGATCACAGGGGAGAGGACAGTGCAGGGATGTGCCAGGCAGTGCTGGAGGTGCAGCTGCAGAGATTGAGGGGGCATGTTATGTCCTAGCTCACCAGGCTGCCTGGGCAGCTCTTGTTACCTTTGGCCCAGCCTTGGACAGCAACTCTGGGGCTTGCATGAGGGTTGTAACCATGAGACAGCAGCTCTGGGGCTTGCAGAAAGATTTCCACCCCAGGATGGCAACTCTGGGGCTTGCAGGACGGTTTCTACATAAGGACAACAGCTTTGGGGCTTGCAGGAGAGTTCCCCACTGAACAATGGGTTTCCTTCCAGCATGGCAGCTCTGGGGCTTGCCAGAGGTTTTTCCCTGGCTGTTACTGGGGCCATTTCAGGTCCACCAGGATCAGCCCAGGGGTCCTCACACAGCACTGGATGCAGCTTCATTTTCCTCTTTTAGCGCATGACTTAAATGTTTCCATGTTTAGATTACAGGCCTTTCAGGGCACAGTTTAAATCCAGAGCAGTGACTATGTTGAGTTTAACTGAAATTGAAAGAAAGAGCATGTGGAAACTTCTTAACAAAGAAGTTTTGTAAACAGTGTCTTGATACTATGGTGATGGGTCCTTAGAAGTGCCACTCCATTTTTCTTTCTATTCAATCCCTTATTTTTCTTCCAAACATTCAGATTTTAGTCCTGTCTACATGGCAGTGTTGATTGTACATTTCTGTGGATCTAACAGGTGCCAAAGAAATCAAATTAGGGAATAGCAATGCTGGATCTAGTTCTCAGCTGTCTCTCACAGAAAGTGTTGGAGAGGGCCAAATGCTTTTCCTTGCCTTAGTATTCTCCAGGGGCCTCTGGATGTACTCATTTACCCTGGATTTGGGTAAACCACAAAGGATGGTCCAAATCTGACAGGGGTGAGAGTGCAATGCAAAAAGAAAATCCACTCCCAGACCAAAGGGCTCGTTTAGGTTGCATGTGGAAAAAACACCGAGGATAAGCTTTAGGTCATGTCCTCTGCTGTCTGCATCATCTGCCTGCTGAAGGCTCCCCTTGCTCCCGCAGTCTGCAGTCCACCCTCTCATCAGGATGAGTCTGAAGATGCTGCCTGCAGTAGGAAGAGCTGGACTGTGCTGGCAGCTTGAGCTTTGCCTGTGGATTACAGGATGTCTGATCCCAAAAGCCCCTGGGCTTCAGGGCATGATCACCAGGAGTCTGTTTGGGCAGGAGCAGCCAGTCTCGAGAATTTGATGCACCTGGGTGCATCTATTCACCCTCACCACAAAGACACTGCAGCAAATATAGGAGGCTGCTGCATTTGCTATCTAGCAAATTCTCCTCTCCCAGGTGGAAATACCCTTTGCTTCTTTTATACTGAAAAAGAAGAGAAAATTGCTTCCAAATAACTCACAGTCTGGACGGCTTCAACAGAAGCAAGAAGAGGCACTTGGAGTGTAATAGAAGGATTACTGTCATCACATATCATGGTCTCCAGGAGGACAAGCCTGATGTGCTGGGAGCTTCGTAAACTTCACAAACTACTTAGGGAATCTGCAACACAAGCTGAAATGTTTGAAAATGTATTTTTCCTAACCCATACATTTCCCTAATGGGTACAGACAAATTCAGGTCTGGAAGAAATCCAGCAAACATGGTGAACTTCCATTAAAAGAAGAGCAGATGCAATTGTTTTGTGCCTCCCTCTCCCTCACAGAGTGATGCAATATCTCCTAAATTTCATGGGAGGGGAAAAAAAGAAGAAAAAAGCCTATGCAATGTAATAAGGATAAAAAGTTTGTTCCAATTTTCTCAGACTCCAAGCCTGGGCACAAGCCTATGTCTGCTCTATACTGCAGTCTCACGGCCTGATTGAGCGTTTTCTGTTTACTCTTTTTTCCAATCTCTTCTGTAAGCCAAAGATAAAGCCAGTACAGCTCCAGCTGGACTTTTGAACCCATGTTTAAATAGGGTGGAAATAAATCTTAATGAGATTGTCCAGCCTTATTACCTTAAGTAGTATACCTCAAATGAACCCTGCTGAACGCTGTAATTCCCTTCTGAGGTTTCAGTGACATGAGCAAGTGGATCGTATTTCACTATTGTAGTTTGTGTCATCATTGGATACTTAGTAGAATTCCATGTTAATCACATAAGAACTGGAGAAACACGATACTTGGTAGAATTCCATGTTAATCACACAAGAACTGGAGAAACACACCTTTATCGAAGATACACAAAAAGTAGAAGATGCTTTCTGCTAATAAGTACAAAGAATTTTCTCACAACCTTCATTGTGAACAGAAGATTACTTTGCATTTTTACTTCATGAGTAATCAAATGCAAAAACTTTACTCTCATGAATTCTTACATTTGTTTTTTTGATGCTCCCTCTTTCCTCTCTGGATAAAATCAAGGTATTTTCCCAAGACTTGCTGGTGGGCAGGACAAGGAAGGCAGCAGCAGATGGGCAGGACCCGCAAAAACAAAGAAAGGCCAGAGAGGTCTCAGAGGAAGTGTCTCCAGGGAGCACTGCACTGCAGCAGAGACATCATTTATTTAGGATCTCTTGAAATCCCCATACACAGTTGAAGAGAGAATTTTTAAGAAGTGCTTGCCTTACATAATGTGTGAAAAAGAAAGAGGTGATCCTGGGTCTTTGGAAACCCACAGCAGCATCCCTCGGGGCACAAGGCATGTGTCCTTCACATGAAGGGCATGTGGAGGTCTAGTGGGTAGCAAGAAGAAATCAGTTTTTCCAGCCCTAACCCACTTGGCTGTGCAGCAAATGGAACTTTAACTCACAATGTGCCCATAGCATTCAATGAGTAACTCCCAAAATGAAGGAGAATTGGGAGGGGAATCCCCTTCTTGTCTAAATTTAGGATAAGGCCTTGAAAGTACAGACAAAGCAGCCAATCATCAGTAGCCAGAGAATTTAGACAAGGAAGATAATTCAGTTCTGGTTTTGGGAAATAATGGAAGTAGAAACAGGGATCTAAAAAACTCTTACTGAACTAAAGTTAACCTCCCTCTCTGGGCAGGAGCCTGGGACTGTCTCTGACCATAGCCTGAGCTCAGTGAGTAATTAGCACTCCTGATGATTTTTTTATACCTTTTATAGATATTTGATATTGGATCAACACAGAAATTCGAGTACAGGGGCCCATCAGATGCTATGAACTGTTGAGAGGACAGGTCTGGGACTCATTGCTGGTAACAAGTGATTTTGCACAGGAGAACAAGACCAAGCCTGCAGAAGCTGTATTGGAGGCTGCCTGCCCAGCTGTGTTCACCCCTCAGCATTCTCCAGGACTGACTTGTGAGCAGGTTGGCCCATGGCAAGGTGCTGTGCTGGCCCTTCACTTCAAACAGCTCTGCTTGGGATTATTCTGAGAACACAGGCACTCCAGATGGCACAGACCAGGTATTGGGGTGGGCTTGGGACCGTGCTGGGATGGAATCCTGCTACAGCCTTGTCTCACTCCTTGGGTGACTCATTAAAACATCCAGTTGCCTCCAGTTCTCCTCTGTCCCTTAAGGCAGCCTTATTAACAAAGGAAATTGTCAACTGAGCAATCATCTCAGAACAAGGAAATATTTAAAGATTTGGCACCATTATCTAGGATAACCCAGCTGCTGAACTTCATTGGGAAAAGGAAGCAAATGCACATGCTCAACTCTTTTCTGTGGGAGAAAATAAAATCTGTTTAGTACAAACAAGTATTTTCTAATCCTGTATCATCGCCTTGGACAAAACAAAGATGTTCAGCTCCTGGCTGCCTTTGTCTCAGAGCCAGAGAGTTGTGAGTTTTCTCACTAATCTTGGGGTGCTCCTCTGCCTCCCTTCCTCTGCAGGGGCACCTGACCTTGGGAATGAGGGACATGGCACAGGAGCACATCTGCTGCTCCAGGAACTTTGTCCTTTGAAATCCCAATGGCTGAATGAAGCAGGGAGATGCTCTTGCTCAGGGTCTGATGATCTCTCTGCACCCCCAAAGCCCAAAATTGTGCTGGATCCTTGCTGGTGTTAGTTATATTTTGATTTGCCTTAGCAGGGAAACTCCTACAGTAGGGAATGAGACTCACCATGCCTCAACAAAAATGTGTCATCTGGTCAATTTTCAGTGGTTTTCTCCTTCCAGTGTAGTGGGAGAATAGAGAAGAGCTGTCTTCTTATTCCTCCCATTTTACTGGACATCAGAGTAGGCAGACAATAGTAAAGGACAGCAAAAAGACTCCAGCTCCTTCTTGTGCCAGGATGCTCCCCAAAGATCTGGAGAAACCAAATAATTGTAGGAGAAGAGTTTGCTGAGAAAACAAACACTCCTCCTGTGAAAAACTGTGAGCAGATTGAATGCTTTCCCTGGAGTTTTCCAATTTTTTCATTAAATGACTCAAAATGAAAACATGCAGAAATGTGGTTGGTGTTTAAAAAGACAGCTTTTGTTAGAGCAATATTATTCTTCATCCTACATATGTGAGCACTGTATGCCTCAGTCTGCCATATGTGTTCCAGACATCGCATATTCTCTCGCACTTTCCCACATGATGCTTGAATACCTGACCAAAACATCTTTGCAAAAAAATCCCCACTCTCCATTGGGGAGATAACAAGCCCCATGTGCTGCTGACTGGGTGAAAATGGACAGTGCATAGACTTTTTGACAGCCACCAAAAAAATCACGACCCAAGAAAACTGGCTTTAGGAAAAAAAAATTAAAACAAGTCTTAAGAGGCTCATGATAAACATCAAAGAGTTGGCAACACTAAGAATAATCAAACAGTTTAGATGAGATTTCCCAGATAAGCTGTTTTCATTTCATCAATGCACTGTCTGGTTTTGAACAGTTATGCCTGAATATACCATTTGGAATTTATGATAGATGCAGGAAATAATAGTTTCCTTCTCAAAATGCTTTCCACATGTGATCCATATGCCTCCAGCACAAAGAGATTGTGATATCATGCCAAAGTCATATGGGTGTCAGAAAGCCAGCTGACTGTCATAGCAACCAGATGAACCTGGGAACCTCTGATTTGAGATAACGAGCTGTAGAAAATGACAGATTTAGCGTCCCAAAAACAGCCCTGTATCAGAAGTGTTTGTGTGTGAAGCTGTTGACATTGCAGAGCATCTCCAAGCAACTGGTGAAATATCAAGTTATAACAACTATACTTATTGCCAGAGATCTAGTTATGAGGTGTCTGAGTATCTTGTATTTTATGACCTATGTGTTTCCAATATGCTGTTTACCATAATATCCAAGCTTCACCCATTGAAGATATTAAACATGGTAAGGTATACCATTCCAGAAAGATCAAGGACAATTTCAGGTTAAGTTAGCATGAAAAGGTCTGCTGGGAACTGGGTTGCATCTGTGTTTCACCTGCAGAGCAGCTCTTGGTGGGAGAAGAGTTGGTCCATGGAGCAACTGTGAGAGCCCGGGTTTTCCCAAATGGTCACTGATGGCATGTTCCTCATCTCCTCACACTGGACCAGACATCACAGGTCTGATTTATGGACATGCCCAGTGCTCACAGCTGCCAATGGAGTCTGAATATGTGAGATCCACTGGTATGCTGGGTGCCCCGAAAGAAGAGCTCCTTGGCCTCTCCTATTACACACCCACAGCTCTGGGAAGTGTTTTGGGCTTAATCTTCATGTGCCTCAGTCTCTCACATACAAACTCTGAATAATTCTGCACCCATGGATCTTATTGCTTATTGTGTGACTTATTGCTGAGTCATATCCAGCAATGTTTCAGTAGGGGAAATATGAAACCTTCACTAAGTTTTAATTAGTGCAAATATAAATACATTTCTCTGAGCAATTGTGCTGGGACAAAGTATGACTAATGCCTGGTGCTTCCCATGCACCATGAGTGCTTGCTGGCAGGGCCTCACCCAGCAAATCTCACCAACCACAGGGTACAGGGCTCAGGCTGCTGGTCTGAGGAGTACAGCTGAACTGACCCAGACATAGTTTGTACTGATGGGTCAGGGGGATAAAGATATTTCTGAGATTTTTGAGAGTTGTGATCTGAATTCATTGGACTGAAGGGAAAGGCTCCTCCCGATTTCAAAGAATCTGGGTCATGGTCCCAAAGCATGAGTGGGAAACGCGCAAATTATAAGTTTAACCTGAAGTCAGGTCCCTCATAATCACATGATCAAGCACAACCTGAGATGCTCAGCTTGCTGCCACTGCTTTAGATTTTTGAGTCTCTGCCAAAAATTACTCAGGTGTTCAGATGTTTTATACACAAGTCTTTTTGTGTGTGTGTGCTTTTATTTCGTTATTTCCTCAGTGGACCTCTTCAGGCAAGTCATCTGGCTGCTGAAGTTTTCACTTTCTGGTGCAACAGCAAGGATTTTACCATTTTCACAGTAGCTATGTTAGTCACTGGGAAGTGTTCTGGGTGTTCTGTGTGATTGCAAAGTAGAGCATATCCTGCAGCTCCACAAAGAATGTATCATAAAGGATAAGTGTGCAAGTGTGTATTTCTCTGTAAGATAGGTGAGAACCACAAGAAATGCCAAGTTTGCAAGTAGTTTCTATGGATTTATGAGGGGCTTTTGGGCCTAAACCTTTCAAACATCTCTCCAAACTTAATTTCATGCCTTCCTAATACTGGTGGGGCCTCTGTTCTCCCAAGGAGCACTGAAGTGGTGGAAACATGAGCCATACAAAGAGTGCTGAGAGCAGTGATGTGGGGCTGGGGGATTCCCACCTGGGCAGTGTGGAAAAGCTGCCCGATATAAATCAGCCATTGGCACCTCTCTGAAATGCTCCCTGTTTTTTGTGGAGACAGCATTGTACTTCCCAAAGCCCTCTTGGAATTTGTTGTGATTCCTCAAGGGTCACAACCATTTTACTGAGCCTAGTTTGGAGTTCTTCAAGGAAGGGCTGGCTTTTCTTCCAAGAGCAATTTGTGTGATTGACAGACCGTGTGCGGGACCAAAGAGCAGCTATGACCAGTCCCCCTGTGCCCTGCTGACTCAACGGTGACTTCAGCTGCTCCGTGAAACCCAGGACTCCTTCAGGGAACTGATCCGGGGCACTATTAACATGTCCATGCCCAGCACCTAGCGCTGGTCAGGAGCCCATTCCTCTGCCCCAGAGTTTCTTTCCTGCAAAGAAGAAAGCATTTGGGGGATCTTGACAGCCTTTAATGTGAGTTTCAGAGGAGGTCTGACATGTAAGGTAATCCTTAATGTTACAAATTTAATTGTGGAAACCACTAGTGTGTGGTGAGGGAGCCAATCACCGTCTGTAAGGAAAGAAATAACAGGGACAGAGAAGCAAGTGAATATGATGATGACAGACTGAGCACTCGCCAGGTTTTTGGGAGGGCACACTGAGCATGCAGTTTGCAGTCTGAATGGCAAAGGAAGGGAAGGGGGCCCCACCCTCTAAATTACTGCCTGTAAACAGGTCTAGTGCAAGAGAAAGCTCCAGACATTGTTAAATACAATTGTGGCTTCTAAATACTGATGGCTTAACACAGAATATGTTGGAAATACTACAGATGTTATGAGAGATGGGGTAGAGGAGGAGAAAAATCACACTGGCTGTTTTTTGCATGCCTTAAGTTACTGTAAACATTTTGGAATAAGACTGTTCAGAAATGTGCTGTACAGTGCTCTTGCTCACAGACCCTGGGACAAACTACAGCTTCCAAGTATTTCTGACGATAAGGAAAATCCTCCCATTGGGGGCTGGGGAAGGAGGGGAGGACCAGTTGGGAAAGATGTATCATCTTCTGTATTTCCTAACCAGGTCCTTAACCACCATCCCAGCAGCAAACCTTCATGCAAACTTCTACTGCCTCTACTGACTGCCTGAAAGAGCTCTCCTCCTTCAGCACCCCTCCCCAAAGAAAAACAAACAAACAAGCAAACAAACAAATGAACATTTCCTTGTGAAAATGGGCGTTAATGTGTGTGCTAGGTCAAATACCCCCACTCGGAGCCTCTGTGGCACAGGGCACACATACTCACATTCTGCTTCAGAAAAGCAGTGAACTGGCACAGCCTCTGCTTGCCAGCTGAATAGTTAGACTAGTCCAGCAGTCTAGTTCTAGTCTAGTTAGTCTAGAAGGAAACCACACCTGCTACTTTAAAGGCAGAGGCTGGAGATGAAGACAAACCCCGTGCTCAGGACACTCCTGGAACACAGTCAGCTCCCACCAAACCACCACCAAGCCTAGGAACAGGACACCCATGTTGGAGGGGAAAAACAAAGCTAACAACAGAGTTTGCTATTTTTCTAATTCCAGAGGTTGCAAATCTTTAAGCTAGTTGTCAGAAACAACTTTATGAGTGACGGAGGGGTGTTGTACTACACAGATATGTACAGATACACTAAATTTTCCTAAGCTAGACTGAACACCTATTGGGAACCCCCTAATACTGGGCTGCAACAGAGACCACCTTCTTTCATCTTTGCTTTTGATGACAAAGGATCAGCTTTGCTATTTGTGGTATTTTGCCAAGTGCAAGCTGGGAGTTGCTCCTTGCCCTTTGTCTCTCTCCCAGCTCTCTCCCTTTCTCAGCACTGAAGCAAATGTGTTGTGGTCTGGGCAGGCCTCAGATTTCTCTGAAATGGAAAAGCCCTTTTTCCCGCAACAAAACATCTGAGGAGGTGCATGGGAAGAGACTGCAGTTGAACCATACAGCCCCAAGGCTTTGAAAACCCTGTCTGAAGGTGGGAATCCCTCCTCAGCAGGAAACCCTTTAACCCAGGCTCAGCCCTCACCAGCCTCTGAAGCAGGTGAAGGCTGCACCCAGGTGATTTTAACTCTTCATGGGCTGTAGGCTGAATATTTTGACTCATGGGACTGTCTTACAATGCTGTATGAACAGAGAGGGCTTTCCAGGCATACCTCTGGCAGGCTCCCAACCTGGTGTCTCCATGGGGCTTGCTCATCACCATAAATCTACTTCTGGGGTTTTTCACACAAGACACGGGTTTCTGGAGCACCAGAGTCACTCATTTTTCCTTGTGTGAGGCTGTTGCCTGATCTTCGTGTTCCAAACCCTCTCTAAAGCTTTAAACCATAATGATTGCTTCATCACCATCAATGTTTTCCCCCTGAATCCACAGCCTCTGCTGCTCAAGGCAATTCTTGGACAGACTGAGGACACATGGAATTTCTGGAATAGCAATGGAGCTGGTTGGAAGGAGAATTCCCAGCTGACAAGATAATTCTGGTATTTCAGTTCCATTTTCATGAAACTGGGGCAATACTCACAGATACTATATTTGATTTTATTTTACCTGAGCGTCCAAAGGCTTTCTGTCTTGCTCCCACTCAATTTCAATTTTCAAAAATGTGATCTTTAGAAACGTATTAATATATTGCCATTGTCAACAAAATGTTGCATTTTGAATTATTAACATCTGTATTTTCTGAGGGAAGAACACTCTACTGGGAAATGTGTGACTGCTTCTAATAGCTAGCATTCATCTCCTAAGCTGACTTCCCAAATGCAAAAGGAAATGAGTTTGCCAAGGAGTCCATACACCAAGACCAGAGTTTCTGTGATGTGTTTATCAGTCACAAACCCTGATAAATAATACAGATACTTGCCAGGTTCTCATCACCCCAGCACTCTGGGCTCACCTTCCCCTGGCAGGGGGGTGGTCCTGGGGAGCTCTGAGCATGCCAGTCAGGTCTGGTGGCCTTAGTGCAGCCAGGAGCCAAGGTTCATCCTGCAGACCTCTCTCCTGAGATGCTCAAGTCATGCCATTTCATTCCTAAGCTACAGCAGGTAACATAAGCAGGCTTACGCTGGAAAAACCTTCCCACTTCTCTGCTTATCCCTGAGCACTGACTGCAGTCTGCACAGCCACTCTGCAAGGGGATTGCAGGCTCCTGCCTTTTACTGAGGGTCTCACCCTGCAAACTGTAATGCAGAATTGGTGCTCCACCCCTAAGGGAAACATGGAGTTACCTGCAAAAAGATAGACATTATTTACCAAATCTAATGAAATATTAATTTCAAGTGTGGTCCTATGCTAATATGAGTATGTGAAAGTGGGGTCATTTTATTTGACAGGAGCAGTGCTCATGCATGTGCTGGGTCATGATTTTTAGTTCCAGAAATGTACGTGGGCCGTATTTTATTCCCAGTAGCTGTTTAGAGACAGCCCAGCATGGGAGCTGGAGGTCTTGCTCACTAACAGCCTCTCTGGCTGAGATAAATGGACTCCCCATGACGGTGCAGAATGTGTTGAATTTCAGGAAATCTAAATTCCCACATTTTTCTGGGATATCCTAATTCTGAAAATACCAATTTTATCAACTGGCTCCAGTCTGTCTTAAAGACATGTTTGAAATATGTAATTTTAGCCCTGAAAGGAAGTATTTAGCTAACGAGTCAGGAAAACACTTCAGACAAAATGTCTACTGAAACAAGGCCAATAAAAGTTCGTGAGGAATTTTAAGGAAATTTGGTTAGATTGGCATGCCACCTGCTGCAAAACAAGTTGCATCAATTCTGTTTCTTCCCTTCTTAGCCCTGCTGCAGTAAATAACAGAGAAAGTATGCAAATATGAGACTCCTGGTGTTCTTCTTCAGCATTATAATCTTCATCTGTTATGGCTCAATACCCTGGGTTATTTCAACAGTGGTGTTATCCACAGAAGTTACCCATGCTATTCAAAGTCAGTCTGTGGCTGAAAGGGGAAAGAAAGAAAAAAGGCACTTGAAGAAGCTTTGCATGACTTCAGAGATTTTTCTGAAGTCAAAAGGTTTGTGTTAAGAACCAGAACCATCATGACTCATATATTCCTAATCAAAATGCTGGGTGCGTGAAAAGCTGTTCAATCGTTCAGAGACTGAACTACGACTCCTTACAAGAGGAAAATAATACACACAAGGGGAAGCACTTAAATAATTGATGTGCTTTTCTTTTATCTGCTTGTAGGAGTGACAAGAAATCTATGTAGCTGGCACTAATGGATAGCATCTGTATGTCAATAATTGCTAATGAGGAAGAAATAGGAAGAGTATTTGTCCTGAAATGACTGATCCTTCTTTCTTTATCTCCCTGTGTTACAATGGGAAATTATTAGTGTAAATTTTAGAATTCTGTTCACTTTCAAATCTCAAAAGGCTTTCAAATGCCTTTTTTGGTATGAATTCAACCCAAAATGTCTGTACCCTTGCTTATATGTAATCTGCATTCTGGCATTTAAGATCCGTTTTTTTATATCTTCTGTACTACATTCAAACAACAAAATTAAACTTTGTTTGCATCACATGTTTCATTTTCCATTCCACAACAGTAAAAGGGTGCAGCCACGCTGGAACTGAACAGAAACCAGTAATTTAAAAACACCCAATGCTTTCATCATGAAAAATTGCATAACCATTTCCAGCACTGAAGTAGGATACTCTTACTGAATAAAGTCTCTTGAAAAATTATTGGTGTATCAAGCCGTTCATATCCAGCTATTTAAGCCAAAGATTGTATTCAGCCATTCCCCCCAAGTTGCTTTTCTGAGGGAACAATTACGCAGCTGTTCCTGCTACATTCTTGTGTAGGCTGAAAGCAGCCTAAAAACTCTGGCACTAATTTCCTGTAACTACAAAGTGCAGTTCCCCAGGTTGTTCATGAGGTATTCCCTTTGCAAAGAGGTTACTGAAGCAGTGCATACACTTGACACAAATATTATGCTTTGGCTACACTTATTTATAGCCCTGTGCATGTGTATACACGGGCACATGCACAGGGCTGTAGGGTTTGTGTTAGAAGCAGGGCTCTGGATTGCAGCCACATTGCAGTGCTAATGATATCTGTCACTGCACCAACTTTTTGTAGCTGTATTATCTGGCTGCATTCAAAACCAAGGATTTTAGAAGTACAGTTCCAGCTTTGCTATGCTCAGTGGATTCAGCAAAGGGGCATTTCTGCACTAGTGAACACTAATGAGTGTATTGGAAAGTTTGATGATGATCTTTTGCAACTCTTTTTATGGAGTGTTAAGTTTTAAACTGCTAAAGTTTTAACGTTGACCTAGCTAGTCAAAGAGCAATAGCCACAAAGAGAATTATTTCAAAATTCCTTGACATGAAAAGCAAGATGGTTCACTAAGATTGCTCAATAACTCTGATGGAGTACCACCATTTCTCTCTCCACTGCTGGTTTTGTGCATATTTTTATATGCATATATGCATCCACACATCTGTAAGTACAAGAACCAGAGTATTTTGCAAGGTCTGAGAAGCAGGTGTCCCTTGTGACAGGTTGGTTGTGTCTGGCCTGGGAGCAGGCCTGGAAGCAGGGCTGGGCAGCATGGGAGAATTATTGGGGAAACAGAGAGAGTGTATGTTGGCACATTTCTGATCCACATCTAAACATCACTTTCATTTTCATTCCTGCCCATAGAAAATTACTTCCTTCCCCCAAAGCATCCATGAATGTTTTTCTGGCAGAAAACTCGAAGGTCCTTTCAGCAGCAAAGGTAATTGAGATATCAGTAACTTCTGCACACAAGATGCCATGCACTCTCAATATCAGTTTCATCATTAATATCAGATGCCAGCTGATACTGATACTGTCACCCTGAAATATCCCACCCCCAACTCAGAGTGCTTAATAAGCAAACTGGGGCCAGGCCCTGAAAATCAAAGCCTGGAGAAGCGAAACTTTGCTGGTTAACAGTTCACCCGTTTGAGCAGGTAAGCAGGAAATACTCATTTTCATGAGCTGAAATACTCATTTTCATTTTAACTAATAGCAACAGCCCAGGGAATTGTGCATGGTGCAGCTCACTCTGCACCATATACATAATTTATATTTTTCCACTCTAGTTATGAGTTTTGGACTTGGGATTTGCTTTGAAAATGGAAGCATTGAGAGGAGGAAAAAAGAAAAATACTGCAGCAGCCTTCTCCTTCTCCAGCTGCACTTTTTAGCCCAGAACCTCATCTTTGATGCACAGCCTTCACAGACCAATGGAACAGGAGTGCTACACAGTACATGCTGTATATACATATACATCTGAAAAGATAAATGCTTGCCATGGCAAAAGAAAAAAAAAATAAAAGGTGTTTCCAGCAGTCCATCTCTTTATTAGTAAAATGCCTTCGCAGAAAATTAGGCGATCATTTTGACAAGTCTCCTTTTGTACAGGCAGCCTAGATAATATTTAGAGTTCCTATAGAAGTTTTTTAAAAAGCAGCTGAGAAACCTGCTTCTTGCTGACATGCTCTACTGCTCAGTGAAGTTTGACAGATACAGCCCTACGTTCTAGCAAACGATGCCTTCCCAGATACAGGCAAAGCGTGCAGAGCACTTATTTTAAATATAATGTACATTTCTGTTTCCTTTCAGCAAATCAACCCTTTGCATTACATTTATCTGCCCTTGCTGTGTCCGTTACCATCCAGGAAGGTTTATCAAGGAACAAACAGGACACAAACACAGTGCCTGGTCCTGCAGCACCCATCCCCACAAACTCCCGAGTGAGCTCAAGACTGCACACATCGATACCATCAGCCCTACGGATACCGACACTTCAGTCCATCTGTCTCAGTTCCAGACCCCTTCCTCCTACCCATCCCTGTGCCTTAGGAGAAAATCCAGGCATTCCCACCCTCGCCAGCCCTCCAGCACGGACTCGTGAGGCACCGCACCAGGATCTGCAGTGGTTTCAGGGAGTTTCTCCTCTCCCTGCTGCGGCTCCGGCTCCCTTCGACAGCAAAGCGGCTTCGCGTGTGACTTTGCAATCTGAGAATGTGAACCAGGCGGCAGGACACCGGGGTAAATATAAATCTGGCGCTTACCCACAGGCAGTCCCTCGCAGTCTGACATCGTGAGAGAAGTCCTCCTCACCGGGGGCTCAGGAAAACCACTGCAGGACCGCAAGGGCAGGTCCTTCTCTGTGCAAAGGCAAGGGGGGAAAATACCTAACAGTTTACAGCCACCCTTCTCCTGCACTCCACATCTACCCACCCAGAGAGCTGTAGCAACAGTCCCGTCCCTGCCTTCTCATTATGGGATGTAAAGATAAGAATGTGCTTTTGTGCCAAAAGAGTGTGCTATTGGTGGATAAATTTGTTGTCATCCCTCCCCTTCGCAGAGTTTCCTCTTTAATGTCACAGAGGCACATTACCCTGTCGGAAAGGCCATCGAATATTTATGAAACGGCTTTTAAGAGCTAAGCCGCAAATCTGCGCGGGAGAACTGAGCTAATTGCTGTGCGGTGGGGTTGGGGCTGAGAGCCACCCCCAGGGCTCTCCTGCTTCCCGGGGGGCTGCGGGGGGAGCTGATGGGCTGGGGGATAGGCTCTGACATCTTGCTCTGTACCTTCTCCTTCTGCAGGGTCCGGGTACAAACACTGCTGGAAAGGGGGCAGAAGCCGGGGTGTATCTCTTTAAGGAGGAAGGGGAAAAAAAAGGTCTTTGTTTATATTGTAATATCTGAGAAATTGTCTTGTGACACTGTTACCAAAGGCTGTTTCGTAGTTTATAATAATATTGTGAGTGCAGATTTCTCTGTAACTTCATGACTTCTCTTGCTTAAAACATACCACTTTAATGCCAGTTTAGTGGCTGCTCCTACAACTTGTTTTTTTAATCTTTGAAAATCTTTATGTGGGATTTGCTTGATATGAGATTCCCAGACTCATGCGGTCAGTGGAGAGTACCCCTGCACGCTGGCGTGCTCATTAGGCACCTTAATGAAGTGCAGGCAAAGGCTGTGGCAGCGTTAGAGCCAGGCTGGGCTTGGCAGAGACATGTGCAGGACCTGGTGGGAGCCTCAGAACCGGCGGGGGGGCGGGGTGTGCTGATTTGCTGCCATTTTTTCTCCTGGGAACAGCCAGGAACAGTCTGGGCTCTGCCTGACTCAGACCTTTCGTGTCTGAGCCCTTCACAAATGTCGGGGTTTTGGACCCAGAGCCCGAGGGAGGGCTGGGAGGAGGCAAGGGGGGCTCCATAGGGGGTTCTCTGGGAAACACTTCTAGACCACGTGGCCAGAGACCGTCCCTGGGGGAAATGAGCTATCCGGAATACCTTTCCTCAAAATGCCTTGAAGAAAAACAAAGCATAAATTACATTAATTATAGCCTAGTATAATTAGAGCAGGGTGCCCAGCATCTCTAAAAAAATTGGGCTGTTTTTACTCAGATGCTTCAGTCCAAGCACCCAAAGGCTGATACTACTGGCCCTGCCTGAGCTCTCTCTGATGAGAAGCCTTCTAATTCTCTGCTGGTTACTCAGCAGCACAGCTAACCATGGATTCAATTCAGGATGTCAGGCCTCTGACTAAGAAGCAAAAATAGCTGCAAAAGTAGATTGTGACATGGTCCCAAAACCATTCCTCGGGTTGCCTACAGAGGGCTGGGCAAGCAGAGCCAGAGATGTCCGGTGGCCACTGGGGCTGGCCAGCGTGAGGATCTGTTGGCACAGTTCTGTCAGGGCAGCCCTTGTCAGTGCCTGCTTCTTGAGCTGCTCATGCAACACACATGGAGATATTCTCTGGTGTAAGGCTCACCTGGAGGGCAGCTCTGAGGAGGAGCAGAGCCTCAGGCTGTGCTCTCTGCCAAAGAGGCTGTACAAGGAGGAGAAGTGCAGGGCATCAAGCCTATCCTCTCCATCCTGCTGGCACCCACAGACCCAAAGAGTGGCCAGTAGCTATTCTAGCAGTCAGGGAGATGTCTCTTCTTGATGTCTGGGAAAGGAAGAAGGACTAAGCCAGGCTGGGGGACTTTTCTTGCAGTGTCATCTGACTGCAGAAACATATTGCTCCAATGTGTGAGAATCAAAGCTTTCTTAGCTCGGCTGTGAAAATGCAGGCTCCCAGCTCTGCAAGCATTTACGTGCCAATTTAACTTCAAGCCCCACTGAAGTTCCTGGAACTGCTCACAGTTATAAACACATGCATAAGTATTTGCAGGATTAAGGGCTCACCATTCCTCCTTGTATTTGGAGCAAACAGCTGCAGCTGGTTTTGAAGTTACCTCTCACAGCTGTGTGCTGGTGCTCTTCCACTGAAGGTTAGAGCCCTCTAGCAGAGCTGGAAAAGTGCCTGCAGGGAAGGCACGCCAAATCCCAGCCTGGTGTCTCATCTCTCCCATCCTCCAGAGGAGTTTAAGAAGTCTCTGCCTCAGTAACCCCCGTTACATTGTCCATGGCCATGTCTGCTGCAGGTGGTCAGCATCATCTGGGAGACGGGCAGAGAAGCCAGCAGAGAAGACTGAGGGGGAAGGACAAACACAAACTATTACAGGAAAGTTGGCAAGAGCTCATCTGCCAGAGCCCGTACTAGGATTTGGTCTTGGGAGAGCTCTTCAGTGAAACACTATAGCAGGTCAAAAGTTGAACAAATCAGACGTAATTCTTACAATGATACTCACAAACAAACACCTTCTTTTGATGTGGATACTTGAATCAAAAAATTGGCTTTGATCCCTGGATACTTTAGTTATAATGGTGGGTTTTGATAAATTATAAGACCTTTTTTTTTCTTTGATTAAAACAGAATATTTCTTTTTGCTTCCACTGTTACTCAGCCTGAAAAGAGAAGAGCCATGTTTGCTCCTGGAGAAAGGCCAAGCCTGGAAAATTTAAGTCTGACAGAGAAAGTTTTGGGCATTCATGAAAACCCTTGTGTCTGTCATGGCAAAAAAGGCAAAAGTCAAAAATTGAAATAAACAATAAAAGGTGAGAGGTAAAGCAGATATTATTTCAGCAGGTGTCAAACTAATGTGAGAAATGGGCTAAATATTTGCCAATAACTGCTCTCACCTCAGCTTTCCAAGGAACCAGAAGGATGCTTATCCCTCAGCATGCAGAGAGAACCATTTCTAAATCTCTCTGCTTCATTCTACTCCCTGACAGCCAGCCATCTGCATAAATCCATGACAAGTACCATGAGCGGGGTAGTAAATGCAATGGATGGAAGGAGGTCACTGGAGTATTTCCTAAAAAAGATTTTCCTGGACCATTTAGCCTCCTGTGGAAGACAGCTGCATTTTCCTCAAGCACCTTGAAATACTTAAGCAGTTGCTATGGTGTCCCCTCTCTGGAGATTTCCAGGAAGGATTACCTGCCCAGGAATGTTGTGGATGTTCCATCCCTGGACATGTTCAAGGCCAGTCCTGACAGCACAAAGGGCTTTTGAGATACAAAAGCCCTGGAGCTGAGTTGGTATGCCTGGGGAAAGAGGGCATATTTGGGGAATATCTGGCACAAGTACACAGCCACCTCAGAGCCCAAATACTGTCACCTACACGAGTAAGTCATATAGTGGGACTTAGTTTCTCATCTACATGTTTTCACATCCTATCTGATCTGTGCCTGATCTAAGTGCCTAAATATCATTGAAAATCTGGGCTTTAAGATTTCAAATCCCATGGGGAGGTTGTAATTTTCCCTGGGACCTGGCTGACTCAGCAATCTGACTGTGAAAAGAGCCTGATCCACCTGAAAGCTCCCAACTGGACCAGCGATTTTGCTATTGCTGACTTGCCTCTCTCAGCCGTGGATGGAGCCAGCCTCATCCAAACCTCCCGGGAAAGGCAGGGAGCTGTGCTACCCACTGTGGGATCTGAGGCCTTGCCAGACTCTGGCTGCCTGCTGACATTACTGGTGGGAGAGCTTTGCTAAGCTCAGCACTGCTGCAGAGGCATGGGTGAGCTGTTCTGCTTCCCTCTGCCTTTCTCTCTCCTGACAGAGGGAAGTCATGAGAAGTGAGAATTATTTCTTTGGCTAACCAAGTCAGATCTGATTATTTAATCTGCAATTTTCCGTGAGATTGAAGCCAGTGCCTTACTGCCCGCTCCGCCAGGCATTTCTATCTCCCATCAGCGTGATTTCCACGCAGTTTAAGGGGCGAATGGCTGAAATGCGCTTCTCCCTTCTAATTTATGCAAATTCCCTTGGGTTTTTTCCTGCCGTGTGAAGAGATTTCTGACTGTTGTGTACGGAAGATTCACGGCCCTGGGGAGGGGGAGGGGAAGGATAGGGCTAGAAGAAAAACTACGGGCTGATATAAGCAGGTTGGCATCGGGAAGTGGATGGCCTCCTCTCAGAGCACTGAAGAGCCCAGGATGTTAGGAATTTGTTAGCTAAGACACCTTTTCCCCCCTTGAAAAGCCCTGCAGTCGTGGGGATAGAATGTGCCTTTCTGTCCTGTAATGTAAGGGGTAAAATGAACCACAGCTTTTGGGCTGCACCCAGTTAAAGGGCAGAGAAGCAAGAGGGCAGTGTGCTGGCTGGGCACCACCAGCCCCACTGTCAGCCCCACATCTCCTGGGTCATTGACAGGGCCTTGGTGAGGTCCCAGATGTACCTGTGGGATCAGAGGGCCAAATCCAGGGCCAGTGGGATGCTGTGCCATGAGTACATGTGGCAGAGAAATGAGCTGCTGCTGCTATGGGTTTGAACCTCTGTACAGCAATCAGCAGAATGAAAAGCAACCAGGCTCAGTGAGAAGCTGAGCGCCCAGGAAGCCCCAATTATTGGAATTTTATTTCATTATTGTTTTCTGACACATTTTCTTTGCATTTCTACTTGATGGATGGGGAGCGTAATAATGCAACTTCAGGAGGAGCTGATGCTCTGACAAGGTCTCACGTGGGTTCATCCAGAGAAGGAAGAATGAGTAAAAATAGGCAAGATACAGCTGACAGCTAAAACAGCCCTTTAGGAAGCAACAAATACAAAAGTAATAGCAGTTCCCCAAAATAACTAGGCATGTCATAATTTTGCATTTATCTCTATTTTTTAAACGTTATTAGGAAGATTTTCACCAGTAAAAATTGAATCTGAGCTTTGTAATCAAGAAAGGAAATGCCTCCATCATCTCCTCTGATGTCACCCCAGAGAGAAGATTAGAAGATTAACTGTGTCAGGTGACACCAATCCAGCAGCAGGGAAAATAATTTTGCACATTCAAAAAGAAAATGGGGGAGAAATTCCAGCTATTTCCAAGAAATGTGAACCATACCAGTGGTAATTGCTGGCTCACAGGGAAAACACTTCATGCAAATGTGCAAATATACAGTAAATAAAATAAGAAGATCAAAGATCCAGAAGAGGTTTTATCTTAAAGAAGAAATTAATTGATAGTCTGAATATTGCTGGGATTTTCATCCCATCTAATGTATAAAAGATTGCATTCTCTGGGGGGAGTTATGAAAGACCACTGCAATGATGTGAAGACAATAAAACTACATTTGAAAGACAAAACTGGCTTCTGAGCTGCCACAGTTCTTGCTGACAAAGTCTGCTGACACACTGAGCCAAAATGAGCCTGCTATGGTGCTCAGGTGAGATGCATTTGCACACGGATGGAGGAGAGGTGAGCATGACAGCATGAGCCCAGCTTTTGGCATCTGCTGGCAAACACGAGTGGCTCTTTGCTGGCCAGCTCTGCAGGAGTCACCCAGCACAGGGGACATAGGCTAAAGCTCTTTTCCCACCAGTACATGGTAGATTTTCGTGCTGTAATTACAGTTATTGGCAGTTCCCTTTGCAGATGTTTCAGGTGTTACTGAATTGTCTCCCAGTGAACATAAAAAGCCAAGAGGAATTACATGATTCAGTCTGATCTTGCTGCTTTTGGGTTTAAGGGCATTGCTGTTATTTATTTTACTGGGTTTGAGTCTTGCACAAATAAGTGAAGCTGCGTTTGCTCTGCACAGATCTGGTAGGAAAAGGCATTGAGCCCTGAATGTGAATATTACAGTTTCATGTGGTGGGTTTGAGGAGAAGGTGAGAGTCTTGCAAACCTAATTTGGCAGCTGCAGGAACAGCATTCAGGCAAACAGATGGTCTCTGCAAGGAGGGAAGTCTTTAAAAGGTTCACAGATTAATGAGCTCTTCCAGTAGTTCCAACCAAAATTCCTATAAATCAGTCTAACTGGACAGGGAGGAGGAGGGGACGAGAAGAATCAATAACTTTCCTAGAGACCTTGTATATCCAAGGTTAGCTGGCAAAGGCTTCAGAGCTGGAAAATCTCGAGAGCAATTACAGAGGCAGAGTGTCATTCTTTAGGAAGGCAAAAGCCACAGTGTTCATCATGTACTATCACTGCTCTGGGGACTAATTGCAGCTCCCTGTGATCAGGGATATCAGTTTGGTGGTAAAGGAAGGTGAGGTGTCAGCCACACTGAATTATTGGCTCATCTGGGAACTCTGAAATTTGTTTTGAGGGAGTGAAAGCATTCTCTGTCCACTGCAGGTCAGAGAGAGATCACATCTTTACCTGCCTTTACTAGAAGCAGCCCCAGAGAGCACATAACCAAGGCAGAATATTTACAACAGCCAAACACAATCCTACCTTCAGAAAGATTACATCTCATTTTCATTCTCACCTCCAAGACTTTCTCCCTGTTCAGTGCTATGTGAAGCATAGAAAGATGTTTTCACCATGCTGAAAATAAGGTGTTAAAATTGTCACTGGCCAAGGTTAGCCACAACAGGTAACCAAGAGATCAGGCTTTCATCCCAAATTTGGAACAGGAGCAAACTATGCTTTTGGGAATGACCAGCAACAGAAACACAGCACCAGAGAGATCTGATCTAATAATTGTCCAGCTGATCATCTGTTCAGCTGATTTCCTCTAGCAAAGCAACTGCTGTCCCCAGAGCACTGAGTGAAGGTCTGCCATGCTAAGAGACAGAATTGACTAAGAAATTGATAATGGAATCAAAGGCGAACAGCAGGGGAAATTATTCATTAGGGTGTCTAAGGGGTTTGTAACATGGTGCCCTTTGTAGCCCACTGTCATTTGCTTTTCTGCAAACATTGGTCACCAGTGTTTGACAGTGGAATGAGCTGGGAGGAGTTTCCATCCTCAGTCACTTGGAGCCGCCCCCGTCCTATAATAAACACAGTCACAATTGACGGAAGTGGCGACCTTGTTGGCAATTTCTGAAAAGAGGACAAGACTCCTTGGGAACAGTGAATCAAGCAGATTATTACCACTTAAGTAACCTCTCCTAGTCACGTTGTGGTGAGGCATGTTGCCGGGGTAAAAGGAAAGCTTGCTTGTGACGGCTTAAATAGCACATAAGTAGTTTTTTTGAACAGTTTTCATTGGAAACAGGATTATATTTGGTTTAAGTCTTCTAATATTGATGTTTTTCACTACAGGCATCTCCAGCTGTCTCATGAAGAGGTTCAAGACTGCCTTGGTGTGGTCAGCCTCTTGGGTTTGGGGGTGGGAAGCCTGGGCTAAGATGAAGAGTAGGGACTGCCTTGGAGCTGAACTCAGGCTCCTGACAGGAATCAGAATCCTCCCTGCCAGCAGGGAGATGGGGAAATCCTGAAAGGGGGTTAAGTGGTTTCCCTGGGGTCATCCTGTGAGTCTGTGGAATGGTGGAAAGGGAGCCTGGCCCCTGTTCCACAGGAGGCAGAGGAAAGAATTTATTAAATCAGTCAGTTTGGAATGCTGCTTGCAAACATGGAAGTCTAATTTGCTTATTGTTACAAAAAAATAAAAGAGAAAAAAATATCTGTTTCCATTCAATGCTCATGAAAGTTGTAACAACCTTTATTCTTCTTTCTTATTAAAAGTGTGAATGTATGGAAAAATATTTTTGTGGGATGGGGTGATCTGGCACTGATCTCTTGGGGTTTTGGACACGTACAGCTGCTGCAGCACTGCTGGAAGTGAGGCTTTAAGTGTGTGACATCCTCTCACTTACCCAAAACCTCTGCCTCAGTGTACTAAAGTGCTGCAGCTGGTCCAGGAGTGCCCTTTGGACACTTACCAGCCTGGCTGCAGCTGCTGCATCACCACAGAGCTGTGGCAGCTTTGTGATTTGCTTGGTGTCCACCTGGCTGCTCTCTGGTAAGCTGCAATCACTTCTGTGACTGAAATGTCTTACAACCACTCTTGAAATATGCAGCAGTCCAGCAGCAAGTGCTTCCTTCAATATATGAGCAAATGTCCCAGCCTGCTCTGGGAGCTGCAGGCATTCAGGAAGTCCAGATCAAATATTTTATGCTTTAAAAATTGGAGGGACAAGCTTCCTTGTAATTTCTTAATTTGATGCATGGAGCTGCTATTTCATTTTTCCTCTCCAGTTCTGATCCAGGGAGGATGTGGGGACAGAATTTCCCACTCTGCCTTTCCTGCACACAGACACTGTGACCCTCACTGGAGCAGTGAGGCCAATCCCAGCATATGCAGTTAAACAAACCTAAGGACTCTCATCTCGGGGCAGAGCCAGGGTTGTTTCTCCCTCTCAACATTCCCCAGGGCTACCTCAGTGATGCCTTGTCCATATTGCGCCTTTACTCTCCTTCAGCACAAACCCAAGCCAATATTTCTGCTTTATCCCAGATCCATTCCTCATCAATCACTTTATTAATCCACAGAAATGACAGGAATTAGAAGCAGCAGGTGAATACTTGCCTCTGAAAATGTGGTTTACAGCTAATCAACAGGGCTGGCACATAAAATCATCATTGTGTGTGCAGAGCAGATCCAGATGTGCTGAAAAGCCATCCCCAGGCCATCACTGCAGCAGCTAATGTGCACTCATCAGGGATCCTGGCTTGCTTGAAGTACAGTATCAGTGTATAATTAGTTACATTTTATTGCAATATTATACTTAAAAGTTACTAAACCTTATTAATGACAAGATGTTAAGCTTGCGTGGAATAGACCAGAGAAGCTCAAAGGCTGCAGAGCTGAGAATTAAACCACCATTGACATTCTTTTCCTTTAATTTAGAAAGCAGCAGAAGCCTAAGAGAAATTTGGCTTGCAGCAGAGCCCACATCTGAGGAAATTCCACGTATGGTCAAATGTCAAATTGTTTCTCTTGCAAAGGGCAATGTGGCAATTGTATTTCCATTTGCAGAGAAGTTTTTTTCCTTTGAGCTGAGTTTTTCAGTGGGGGAAGGGAACAGAGAGAAAGCAAAGTGAGCTTTTCCCTTCAGCACACATGCATTCAGAAATCTGGTTGCTCATTTTTAAAAGGTCATGGCTCCCTTCCCTGCTCCTCCCTGTGGCACAGCCAGGCCAGCCACACCTTTGCCAGATAAAAGTTAAGCCCTTGGAAAGGCACACAGTGCTTGGCACTGAAATAACCAAGACTCCCATCCACCTATCTAGAGACAGAGTTTGTCCCAGTGCCGTCTTGCCATTTAAATATTCTTTTTCATTGCTGTTTCCTCAAGAAACAAGATTTGCACAGTGCCTTTGGTAATAAATCCTCACCCCATGTTCCAAGTAAAAATGCAGTTCACAGGGCTTTAAAGTCCCTACAGCTTCCAGAAGGCATCTGGGACTCTTCAAAGAGGAGAAATTGGAGTAGTTAAGGGTCACGCTTGTCCATGCTGCATAGGGGCAGGTGGCAGCGTGACCCACAGTCACTGTGTGTGGCCAGAGTGGCCGTGCAACACACACAGAGCCCCAGACCTGCCCTGACAGAGCCCCTGAACTGCCCTGACAGAGCTCCTGAGCTGCCCTGACAGAGCTCCTGAGCTGCCCTGCATGTGCCATCTCCACCCCTGCCAGTGGCACACACAAGGTTACACAGACACCAGAGGAAGATGGGGACCCAAAATGAGAGGCTGGAGTGTCAGGCAGTACTACAGTGGGGACTGCTGGAGAGGCCATGGGGGACTGCTGTGATGTGCTGGGGATGCCAGAGAGCCTGGGGTGTAAAAAAGGAGTCATTGCAGCTGAAGAAAACAAGGAGAATCAAGCCAGTGTTCCCTGGCACTGCGGGGGTTCAGGGTCTGCTCCATGCAGCCAGCCTGTCCTGGGCCCACTGCCCAGGGATGCCCCGACCCACAGGGCAGAGCTTCACCTCACGGCCTGGAGGGCTCAGCCCTCTCAGGAGGAAGCTGTAAACACATGTCTTTGTTTCTCGAAGCCACCTTTATCATCTTCACCTTCCTCCCTGACCTTCCTGCCTCCGCTGTCCTCCTGCTGCACTGCTCAGAGGAGGGAGGCACAGCTTCCCCAGCTGTGAATGCTCCTCCCTGGCCATTTCACTGCTTTGTCAGGTCATCACCAATCTCAGAGGAGAGCCCGGCGCTCTCCCTGCTCTCCTTTCCATTTTCCCTGCTTGCTGCTATTTATTGCTCTGCAGTATTCGTGGGAGGAATGCAGCCTGTCCCAGGGAAAGGGCTGCTGCTGCCAGGACTCAGCAGGCTAAGTTTAGTTCCTGGCTCTGCCAGGGATTGCCTCTCTAAAACTAATCAAAGATTAGATTTCTCCCTGCCTCAGTTTCCCTCTGGAGACAGCAAAGTTCCCTCTTGTAACCTGCCTGGGGTGGGAGCTTATACAATTATACAGCTTGTTCACACTGCTCCTGTCTCTGCAGCTCCTGCCCTGGCTGAGATCTCAGGGTACTTTTATAGTAGTAAAATTGTGGTATGTTTTCATCAAAGGTCTTGTTACACTTGTGTTATGAAACACAAAAACACTAACTAAAGCCTAATTATAGTTCTTCACAATATGCCTTTTTATTCTGTATGTG
This sequence comes from Cyanoderma ruficeps, assembly GCA_008694505.1. Classification (NCBI taxonomy): domain Eukaryota; kingdom Metazoa; phylum Chordata; class Aves; order Passeriformes; family Timaliidae; genus Cyanoderma; species Cyanoderma ruficeps. The sequence continues at coordinate 40,308,905 of VZDJ01007753.1, read as the reverse complement.
GTTCCATTTAATTAGTTGTAATTCTCAAAGAAATTAAATTGCTTTTGGATTACTATCATAGTTCTGGATATCGATGTGAGAGCTGATGTGCCCATAAACAGTCTGTCAGTGTTAGAGCCCTTCCCGTAGGTTTCCCAGGAAGAAGTCAATCTTTGGAGGTGTAACTGGAACTACTCTTTCATTGTAGGAGCGAAATGACACAAGTCTATGAGCAACAAGAAAAGAAAACCCTCTGTGTATGAGCTGAAGGCTCAGCTTGATGCTGTCTCTTTAAAAAAATTGCTCAAATAATACATTAAAAGGCAAACCTCTTCTATCACATACATATTTCATCTGCACCTTGGAACTGTAATTAATGGCACAGGAGGCTTCATTTGACAAGCTGTCCTCAGGGCAGACTTTTTACTTCTATCTACACCAACAGTGCTCTCTGCTCCTGTTTCCCTTGGCAAAACTCCTCAGCGTCACCCTGCTCCATAGCAGGGAGGCGAGCAGATGTGAGGCTAATCCACGTTTCTTTCTCCATTGATGAATACTTCCCTCAGATACAATAGGACTAAAAAGAATAATTTTTCAAAGATGGAAGAAGACATGTGGGGCGACACACAGCAGGAGGTGAAGAGAAAACGCCTGTTTGTAAAGCCTGCCTGCTGTGTGAAATGATCAATGCTAATTCAAACTGAATGCGATCGAAATGAAACACCAAGGGCCAAATTAGTCCCTGGTGCAGCACCAGTAATCCAGAGGCAGATGATTTGATTTCCCTGAACTTACACCAGGAGTGAACTTGACCCCCAGGGTTATGTGGCATCCAACAGTACGGCAAACAAACCTGAAATACATCACAGGCATCCAAACAGGAGTGTTCTGGCTGTGGCTAGTGCTCCAGCATGTGTAGAGTTTTCAGTTCTTGGGCACTGTCATACCTGACAACTATTTCTGGTGGTCATTTACCCCATGCTTTTCATAGCAATGATGGTAATTTACCTTTGTCTTTATAAAAGGTTGCAGAGGTTCTCCAGAAATACGAGGAACAAATTAGCAATTAGGTTTATGTACTTACCAGATATTGGACAAGCCATATTTTTTCTAAGCAATTCAATTGTGGGGGGGGAAGGTAACAAGAAGTGGTAACCTTTCTGGAAGATCTGCCTGATGTAACATGCTCATACAATGTGTACTGACTCCATCACAAAGCAAGTCAACCTGCAGCAGGATGGAGATGCACTGACATTAACTCCAGGAAGAGCTCAGATGGTTTGAAACATAGGATCCCAAGGTGTTTCAAACACTGCTTTATGGATCTTAGATTTTGAGCAGGAAAGAATTCAGGTTTCACTTTTCCTATCATTTTTGTGGCATGTAAAAGCTGAGGCTGCTGACCCTGATTTCTCTGTCTGAGGGGCCAAGGGGTGCTGCAGTGTTACCCAGCAGCTCTCTGCAGGGACACATGCCATCATGGCAGGGACCATTTCCAGGCTCAGCCCGGCCTGTTTGCACAGACCCTTCTCTGCCTGTCCAGGGCCTGGGCAGCCACCCAGCAGCTGGGCAAGGAAGGGCTGAGCTCAGGGGGAGATTTGCCACCAGCTCTCAGGGTACTGGACCAATACCCAGCAGTGGGTAATACAGCCTGGTTAGAGACCAGGTACAGTCCCCTGAGGACTTTTAATACCCAAAAGCAGAATTTCAGGTTTGGTGTTCTGGCTCTAGGGTTTATCCTGCTGATCATCTGCATTTGCATTTTATTGAGCCATTTCATCTGGAATCTGGCAGTAGCTAACACTGCTATCTCTTCTTACCAGTGATTCAGATGCATTCTTACATTGCCAGGTTGGATGGGACCCTGAGCAATCTGGCCTAGTGAAAAGTATCCTTGCCCATGGCAGGAGGTTTGGAACCAGATGATTTTTAAGGTCCCTTCCAACTCTAACCATTCTATGATTATATAAAATCTCAGACTTGGGATGGCACTGCAAGATCTAACTATTGGATGAGATTTTATGAAACCATAGCAAAAGCTTGTCTTTTCATATGGCTCTCTTTCTAGATTACATCTGGGTTTAATTTGTTTTTTGGATCTTCCAAAGTAGGATTTAGTTCTTTTGGGTGATTTATCCAGACCTTGTTATTCACTACCTTAATGTCTCTTACTATATAATTTAATACAAGAAAATTCTGCTTCAAGCTCATATCTACAGATAGCCCTAGAGTTTTTTTTTGAGTAGCATCACTGATCTTGTGAGTACTAAATGCTGCAAGATATAAAACACACAAGAATGATGGAAACTATCAAACTTTGAAATTTTGAGACTTTTTATATAGATGCCTTATGTTTCCAAAATAACTCTGAAAGCACGGGCACTAATACAACTCCATGGTGAGATGGCACAGGTTAATAGGTCAGTGATCAAGAACACATAACAGAGACGGAAACATCAATATTGGACATGGGGAGCTTAGAGGACTGAGAGGCAAGTCAACAGAAACACATGATTTCAAGATGGAAAAGGCCATTTGGATCTGGTACCCAAAGCTACAGGAACTAACAGAGATGTCATTCTGTTAACCAGTCAACCACCCTGTGCTCGGGGGAAATGAAGATGTAGGGAAATAATGAACTGAAGGCAGTGACAGGCTATTAGAACTTCTGTAAAAGTTTCAAGTCTCACACTTTCATAGCTAAGTGGATGCTGGCTCAGGTCACCCCGGGGATGATGGACTGGCAGCTGAAGAGTCAAGGAGGTCCCTTGCATGGTGCACAGAGGGAGGGGCCCCTAGGATTGGGGTCCTCCTTGAGAGAGCCCTGTCACTGCCATTGCCCTCCCAGGCTTGACACTATTGAGTGATTTAGGCCCCGTGTCTGCTTCTGAGGGGGCCAGAGGTGCTCACACCCTGAAGCAAGCTGCACACTGTGGGCCTGGAGGTAGCTGGGAAGGACATCCTGCCTATCCAGGTCCTATTACCTTGACTGGCCCTTAGAGGGTGAGGTATCCTTTTGCAACCATGCATGAGGATTTGAGAATCTCTGTGAGAGCAGTGTCACCTGTAGAGTCCTCAGTGCCTTGTGAGGATGATGGGGGAGAGGAAGACTGGGACCCACCTGACTGGTGATAGCATGGCCCATGTGACCTCCTGCAGAATGTTCACCACTCGGGCCAGCAATGCTGCAGCACAGGCTGCTGAAATGGCAGGACAACATCTGGATCTGCTCATCTGGTGGGTGCCAACCACGGTGGTTGTGGATCTGGTGACAGGGCTCAGCTCTCTCCACGTGGGCAGGGGGTTTCTCTCCCCACTCATCTCTCCTTGCTGCACTCACCCCACCCCTGTCATACACCGCCACACACTCCTCTGCACAGTCCCTGTATCACATGCTAGAAAAGAACAGCAATGCCGGTGTGATTAAAGATAACGAGCTGCTGATTAGCACTGGAAAACACAACTGAAAACATTTCAATTCAATTGCCTTTCTGGTTGAGTTAATTAATATAAAACACAAAGCCTCAGTGGTATTACCATTCCTGCTTGGCCCAAAGCACTTCGGCTGAACAGGTTTGCAATTATTATTTGTGTTGACTTGCACCTTCTATTAGCACAACAAAATGGATTAATAGCACCTTTCAGATGATCCCCAGAGCTGCAGGGAAGGTGCTACACCAACCACCCTTCTCCCACAAGCACAAGACTTCCTGAAGAAGCCATGCTAAGAAGAAATGTCCCTGGACCACTGCTCCAGAGTATTTAAATTTGCCTTTAATACAATGCTTTAATGTCTGTCAGCTGCTTGAAGAGGCATCGTTCAGGAGGTCAGTGAAAACTTTGGCTGTAACATTAGGGGGAGTATTTTTGATCCCAGACTGATGGTTTGGAAAGTTCAGGGCCGTTTTTTCAGTCTGAACTGCAATCAGCAAGGCCATAAAAGCAGAAATAAATGTTCATATTTGTTAGGTTACCCTACACATGCTCTGGGTTTACAAATGGCTTGTAAACCCTGTGGACATATCCGACTGCCCTCTCCTGGAACATGAGAGAGTTGCTATTGCATTCTTCCAACCAGCTGAACATTAGACCTATAGAAATTATTTTTTCTTTTTGCTATTTTAGAATTATAGCATGTATAGGACATGTGTGACACATATATATGTGTATAATATATAAATATAAACTATATGCTATGTGTGTAACACGCACTGATGTACATATATATGAACCAAAGACATAAATACATGAATTTTCTGGAATTCTAAGAGCATAGTTATAACTGATCTACTTATTCATACAACAGTTCATAAGTATACCTGCTCTTTTTACAGCTACTAAAATTATCATCTCACTAGATTTACTGAAAAGCATTTTAGTAACTGATGCAGATATACCCATCTCTAAGCTACATTCCCTCTCTTACATATATATTCCATTAATGATAGCAATAACTGAGTATAAATCAAGGATACACATAGATTTATTGTGCTTTTTCAGATTGCCACCTATTTTTAGCAGTTTCAGCAAAAAGCATACATAGAATCTGACTCTGTAAAGAATTAAGTAACTTATACAAGGGGTTTAACAAAAAACAAATCTCCTGGTTTTATAAATGTTGATTGTTTGGAGAAGATTGCACTAGTTTCTGTCTAAATTCACTTTTAGGAGTTCCTTATAACCAGGTGATAAGAGATCACCAAAAGCAAAAAAGGTTCATATTGTTGCTACCAAGCATAATTGTTCTGTGTAAATAATGAGCTTTTCTTCTGGGCAACTCAGAATCCTAGAATCATAGAGTGGCCTGGGTTCAAAGGGACCTTAAAAATCGTCTGGCTCCACCCCTCCTACAAAAGACAGGGACACCTTCCACTAGACCAGGTTGCTCAAAGCCCCATCCAAACACTTGGGGAGCAGAAAAGTCGGGTTTCATCATGTCGCATCAAAATATCTGACCTAGTTTTGACTACTGTATTAAAATGCTTAATTTGTCTCCAGTGTGGGAAAGAGGATGTGTAATTAATCACTTAAAAGGCTCATTAGGTTTGCCCCATATTCAGTATTACGTTGCCTGAGTTCCTTAGGCACCTGGTAGTGTCTTGCAACATCTTCTGCAAACAGATTGGCACCTCTCAGTAGCACTGGGTGAAGCAATAAAAGCAATCAAATTCATTATCCCTCCTTTATGTTGGTACTACTCCATTAATTTTAACAGCCACCCTTGACACACAGAGGTATAAAGGAATACCAGACGCCTGCTTTGCTATTTTTGGAAGCTGACTTCAATACAGGAAGGTCAGAAAAGCACGTGTGGGTTAATTTAAACTTTTTTTTTTTAACCTTCAAAATTTTTTATTTACGATTTACAACTCATTTTAAGGCATCTTACTGAAGGACCTAAAGCAGATATATCTGCTTTAACAGAAAGGAGCACCATATTTTAAAATTAATGCTAGGAAACAATTCAATGAGAATTAGGGGCCTGGCTGTGTCTTAGGTTTATGCATGTCTTTAAAAAGCTGACATTGATACTACAGGGACTACCACAATGACAAATTCACCCAAAGAAGCAGGGGTGAGCTGCAATCATTCTTTCCTGTTAATAGAGCAGGGATGCTGAAGCCCATGGGGTGGGAGAGCAGATGTAGCCCTTTCCCTGCTGCCACCTACACCACAGCAGTGCTGGGAAAGCTCCTTGGTGTTCACTGATGGCAGGAGCACTGGTGAGCTGGGAAGGGACAGGACACCATGGCCATGCTCTGAGAGCCTGAAGGATGTGTTACATAGGACCACTCCATGGTTTAGTCATCCTTACAGGGGGGAAAAAAATGAAACCAACCAAACAAACACAATAAAACCCCCAAAAAAACAATTCTGCACTATGTGGAACTGTTGTAAGTAGAATATTTTTTAAAAAAAGAACACTGTGTAACATAACAGTGTCAGCTTGTGGCATCATATCAAGAATGGTTGGTCAAGGTAACACGGGAGAAATTGCCATAGGCACCAAGGCTGTGTCCAGCTTTTCCCTCTGCAAAGGGCCAGAAAGACTTGAAGAACATCTCATGCTCTACCAAACAGCTGAATGAACCTGTGCTGAGTGATGAACGTGCCAACACATTCAGATCTCTTGCCTAATCAAACTAATCTCTCAAGCAGATAGTCATCAAAGCCCAGCATTTCTCTGTAGCTGTGAGGAGTCACTCTGCAAAGAGGGGTTGGAGTGAGATGCAAATGGGCCAATCACCTCTTCTGGGTGCAGGGGGAAAACGGGAATACCAGGTAAAAATGCACAGCAAAAACAAAACATGAGAGTGGGCAGATGTAAGATCCATTAGCTCATTAAGGGTGGAGCTGTTGGCCTGCTGGGAAATTATTGTCCACTTTTATGTCTTGATATTGGAAAGAAATTAACTAAAAGAGCCAAGGCAGTTTTAGCACTTGAGCTGCTTAATTATGCCTTTTAAAGTTGTCTTTGAAGCCACGGAGCGAAGGATGAACGAAATGCTCTCTGAATGTCCTTATTAGTCATTCCCTTCTCTGATGGCAATAATAATTACACTGTCCTACGCTGGAAGGAGTGTTCCTAGTGAATCCCCAAACTCCATGTTAACATTTCCAGCAGGGCAGGCTGAGATAATGATGTGGGTAAATAGAGCTCTGGCTGCAGGGTAGGAGAGCTACGGTGGTGAGCTGTGAATGTCCCTCCTGGGCAGAGCATCCTAGCCTCACCTCCCAAGGCTTAGGCTGGGGGGAGAAAATCCTGCAGCTGAGGGGAAGTCCTGCTCAAATGATTTGACTCCTCCTACGTATGTGGACTCCAAAGGAATTTCCTCCCTTATTGTTGTGGCTGCAGACAAAATGGTAGATGAGATTTTTGTTAGATTTGATTTTTTTTAGAAACACCTTGTCCTTCAGTCTGTGTGCTGCATGATGTACCACAGAAGCTGCTAATGAATATCTTGACTCTATTAAACATTGACACCTATTCAACTAATGGCAAAAGAGACCCATAAAAAGGCAGCGGTATCTTGAGCAGCACTTTTGTGCCGTTGATGTTTCATCTGGTATTTGCAAAGCGAAACTGCCCAGAAATTGCATCCCTGGAGCAGCTGCACCTGTGGCAGCAGCAGCTCTGGTGAAGCAGCAGGCAGGCAATGGCAGATTGCAGTGGGACTTTCCCTGGCAGCACCTGACACAGGCATGAATAATGGAGGGACTCATTAATCATTTACAGAATAGCTGTTCCGTGGATTCATCAGTATTAGAGACTCATGTCGAAGTCTTTCTCTTTTGATCCCGCTGAGCATTTTGTGCTTGGCAAGGTCATGCTGTCTATAGGATGGGAAAAGTCACGCCAGAAGAGGGTTCTGCAGCCCATAGCTCAACCACTTTGAGATCCCTGCCAAGCTCACAAATCACAGCACAGGTCCAAGTACAGACTGATGGTGAACCTGAAGTGACGTGCACTCTTCAGACAAGAAAATGTGAAAGAAAGTGGGGAAAAAATTAAAACACAAACTTTAGAACTGTTTTAAAATGTAGTTTTTTACATTTCCCCTCATCCATCTCTGCTCAGTGCTCTGTAGCTGTCCCCGGCTACCCTGCCGTGCCGCTGTCCCGGGGCAGCAGCCCCGTCCCGCCCGGGCTGCACCGGCCGCTGCCGGCCACAGGAGGGGAGCGCTGCCGCACGCACCGCGCCGCTCCCGGGCTGTGCCCCCGCCCTCGCTGCGGGGCCGGGGCAGGGCAGGAGCCCGGGGCAGGGCGCTGCAGGAAGGAGGGAGGGAGCGGCCGGGTACCCCCGGTTCCCCGCAGCACGGCGGGGGCCATCCCCACAGCCTCATCGCGGGCGTGTGACTGTAATAAATGCCGGCAGCCCGACACCGTGACCCCCAGCGACAGCCGAGGTGTGTCACAGCCGCGGGGTGACACAGCCAGACGTGACGGGTGCCCGAACACACGGCAGAGACCACCGCGCGTTCGGACCTCGCTGTGCTCACGGCAGCGCGCCCCGGGCTGGGGAAGGGGTGATGCGCTGTGATTTCATGTTTCTGGAGCTTTTATCCACCAGCTAAGATTCTTCTTCAGAACACCTCAAAAAAAAAATAAATAAATAAAATCCCTCCTGAATATACATACAGTTGTTTTTTGCGGTTTGGGTGGACATTTCCAGATGCTTTAGCCCAAGCAGGGCACGGTGTGCCTGCTCCGATCGCTGCCTGGCTGCAAGAATACAGAATTCAGTAGCTTGATTAGAGGTGGGGAACTGTGGCTTCAACGCAAATATTGGGCTGGATCCGAAACTTGTTGAAGTCAACAGGGCTCCCGCAGGGCTTTTTAATCAGGCCTATCATTAATTCCCTAATGAAGTTAGCCGCTTATCTTTATTAGATGGACTCTTCAGTGAATTGATTTAATCTAGAAGACTTCTCCTCCCTGACAGATTTTCAGAGCCCCATGCCCTGCTGTTTCTGCGCAGAGCCCAGCCTGCCCTCAGCCAACCGTGCTCTGCTTCCCAAGGAGCTAATCAGCTGGCCCATCTCCTCTCAATCAATAAGCATTTATTCTAATTGAAACCAACATCGACTGGATACCAACCAAGAATGTGGAATGCTCTATAAATAATGTGCATGAGCTGGAGCCTGGGAGTTGGCAGTGGCAGGGCTGTCAGTGGGAGTGCTAATGGGGGGGACAGATGCCACCCAGGGATCTGTCACTCTCCCAATGCCCTATTTACAGCTCTCACCAGGGAGCTCCCTGACTCACTTTGATGATGAATTAGCTTCCTCTGATGGATCAACCTCCCAGTCCCCCATTGCAACACCTTGCAGAATGCATTGCCCAAAGAGAATTCCCCATTAACATATAAATCATGATGTGTTTCTTTTTGGCACCTCAGGCAAACAATGGGCCAAGAGCTCCCCCCCATCAAGCTTTTCCCTGAAGGGAGAACTTTCATTGATTGCTAAATGGAAGGTGGAGAGAGTGAAATCATTTAATTGTATGACTCATCTGATGTGCGGCAGTGTAGACTTTAAGTATGAATTTCCCAGCAAGGATGCTTTCTCCACATTTTATTGCTTGACATGGTGTGATCCTTCTCTATCATAACCAGTTACTATAGTAGGTGTCAAATGTTAGTTTACCAGCAACATCAGGGTCTTTTGAATACTCCACCTGCAATGGGGATAAAACCTAAATTCCTAAATAAGGCTTAAGACCAGAAATATGTGATACCTGTACAATCTTTTGTAGACAGATCTCTTTTCTCCATGTCACATGGTGCAAGGACACGAGGTGTCTGTGAGTCAGGAGATGAGCAGCCACTGCTACCACTGCTCTGTGCTGAAGTTAATAAACAGTTTTCAAAGTCAGTCTGGGAAATAGCAGCAAAAATACCTTGAGGCATTTGGTGGTTTATATCCAGCTCTGCTACGAACGTGTAGGGTGATGGTAGGTGACTGCCTGTATGGACAAGTTAGGATCATCTGAATTAGTGAATTTTCAGTTCACTCACTAGAGCAATTAAAGAAATTGCCCCAACTCCCCCTGTTTCTCATTGGCTGGACTGTGCAGAAACTCATTTTTGACTCTGTGTTTTCATGTGGGTATACCATGAGTTGATAGCAATGTGGCAGCTCAATCTGTCAAATCTGGCTTGAAAATGAGGACAGGAAGCACCACATTGTCCACTGAATCTGATGAAGCTTGGTGAGGGTTAGCACATTGTGGTTCCATGTGGGAAATAGTAAAGGTAAGAAGACTTTCAGAAGCTGTGAAAGCAGGCCTCAGACACAGAAAGAGCAAGCCTTGCTAATGTATCCAGGAAATTGATCAAATTGGCACAGCAAACAGCAAGCAGCAAAAGCAGGAAAGAGATGTTGAGTTCTGGAGCCTGCAGTGCATCCCCCTTGGAGCATCCTTTTCTTCCCCTGGAGTTGCAGCAGAGATGGCATTCAGGACCTACCAAACCCATCACCAGCATTGTGTCAGTACCTGGAGAAGTAATGAGCACCGTGAGATGGTTAATTTTGGATGAATGGCAGGGAAACATTCTCATCCCATTCTGCATGCTCTTCTGACTTCCACACCAGTGGTACACCCCATGTAATCTATCCTTCCCTCAATCTCAGGGAAGCCTGTCCTGTGCTTCTCCCATTCCCTGGCATGTCTGGTAGATGAATCAAACTTCCATATGGTGCATTTGGCAAGAAGTGCCTGTCTGGAAAGCACAGCAGATGGTCTTTAAGGAACAAGATGTGGTTGCTCCCCACAATACCTCATCCAGACAGTGCAGCAGAAAGCCTGTGAGTGCCTACTTTCCAGTTCATATATGTACTTTTTGCTGGAGTCTCCATGGTCTCAGGGCAGCTGCAGAGTAAGAATAGCTGAAATACCCAGCACCTAAGACCAAAGGGAGAAGCATTTCCCAGAGTGTGATCCATTCCCAGGATCTACACAGCAATTCCCACCACATCCTTCCATTCTTCCAACCAGCAATCTGCCACCCCCTGAGCTCAGGCAGCCCAGCCTCTGCCCAAAGTATCACCAATGCTGACCTGCCCCTTTCTCTCCTGCCTCCTTTCAACCCCATCTCTTTCCCCACAGCAGCTCTTCCTCCACAGGCTTTCTCCTGTGCTGCCCCACCAGCACTTCTCAGGTAGAGGAAAAATGCAGTAAACCAGCATAGGCCCCATCTTCTTTTCTCCTCTCACCTTTTCCAGGAAACTTCCTAATTTCGCATTAAAATCCATAGACAGTTGAATTTTGGCAGTTTCAATAGGAATAGTAAGAATGATTTCACTGTTGCAAATTTGCCTTTTGCTGTCCTACCTTCTGTCAACGCTAGGCAGCAGCTTACCTGCCTTTACACCAAACACTAAGTGCAGCCTCCAAATTTAAGCAGCTCACTCTCCCTCCGACCTTTCGTTTACCATCCATTTGCTACATTACACAGGACTTAAAGCAAGGATACCTTTTTTTCTTGTTTTTTGTTTACATTAGGGAGATTGGTATCAGCTTAATTAAATCACCTTAAAATAATTTTGTAGCAGGCACTGTTTTCCTCGTGCAGACAGCGGCAGAGCACGGAGCTGGGGCAGCTCCATCCAGCTCTGCTGCCGTGGGGCTGAGCCAGCTGGGTAAGGAGGGGAGCCCGCGGCAATGCAGCTCGGGGTCTTTGCCTCCACCAGCACCGCCAGAAGGAGAGCTTGGAAGTTCCAGCGAGTCTTCTTGGAAGGGTATCCTTTCTTAACGTGCAGGAACATTAAAAGGATGTCTGGTGCCATTGCTGCAAGGCGGGCTAAAATATAGGGCACAGAAGGCATGCTTCTCCTAAATCCCAGTGCTTTTTTTGCTGTTTATGCATCACAACATCCATTAGTTTCATTTGTGCAGAGTGCTATTTTCAGTTTTCCAACTTTTTTAGGGTCTTTTCCCATACCAGCCAGGCCTTATCTGGTACATCAGTGTTAATCCACAGCTGTCCTGGCACCACCTGCTGATCTAGTCCTCCCTTTTTTTTCCCCCTTATGTTTTTCAGAAATTAGTAGAGAGACCTCAAGTTCTGACTGTTTTAACTGCTGAATACTTCCTTCACAATTTTTAGCGGTGGCTTGAGTCACGGCTGTGGATTCTCTTCTACTGACTCATACGAGGGGAAGAATTCATCTCCGTTAGAAGGCTGAGTGATCAAAATGATTTATACCCATTCATGCTTTTATCCCTTTCAAATTTACCGCGTGTCACACAGACCCAAACTGTAAATGTCTTGTGAAGAAACGAAACCCATTAAGAGTGATTTTGAGCATGGCAGTTCTCAGGGAGCCTCAGCTGCCCTCAACCCTGGGAGCAGCTGTCAGAAGATACAGCACAGTGACAAAGCTGCCCACCAGCTGCCACCAGCAAGGGTGACTAAGGGCTGAAACAAGCAAAAAGGAGACTCATGATAATGTACTCTGGCTTTGGCTGGTGTAGGGTTAATTTTCTTCCCAGTGGCTGGTATGGGGCTGTGTTTTGTATTTGTGCCGAGTGCAGGCTTGGTAATAGAGATGTTTTTGTTGTTGCTGAGTAGGGTTTACACAGACCCAAGGCCTTTTCTCCTTCCTGCACTGCCATGCAGGGAAGCTGGAGGTGCATGGAAGGCTGAGAGGGGACATAGCCAGGACAGGTGATCTCAAATGACCAAAGGGATATTCCAGACCATACCACATCATGTGCAGTATATAAAGGGGGAGGAAGGGGGGACATTTGGAGTGGTGTTTGTCTTCCCAGGTCATCATCACGTGGTGAGGCTATGCTCTCCTGGATGTGGCTGAACACCTGCCTGCCCATGGGAAGCAGTGAATTAATTCCTTGTTGTGCTTTGCTTGTTTGAGCAGCTTTTGCTTCTCCAATTGAACTGTCTTTATTTCAACTCTCAAATTTTCTTCCTTTTACCTTTCTGATTCTCTCCCCCATCCCACTGGTGAGGGAGTGAGGAAGAGGCTGCCTGGGGCCTGGGTGCTGGCTGGAGTAAGACCACAACATCATGGAAGCTGTATGCCTGGCTCTCACAGCAAGCACAAGGGCTCGTGGAGAGCACAGCCCTTTCTTAGAAGAAAGCTCTCAGCAGCATGGAGCAGTGCAGTAACAAGTGTATGAAGCCCTCAAGGGCACATGGGACCTTCCCTGGGGCTTCACCAAGGGCAGTGCATGACAGCCCCTTCCCCAACAGCCACCACCTCAGCCTGGCAGAGCCCCCACAGCTGGGGAAGATGAGAAGGGGATGGATGTCTTCGCTGCTACTGTGAGAGAGCAGATTCCTGCCATCAGTAATCAGGCCAAGAGCCAACACAAAGGAGATGCATGCAACTCTTACAACTGGGGTCATGCAAAATGCTTAGCACTACTGCCATCCTGGCCTTACTCACTGTGCTTTCATAATCCAAGGTAATGAGTCTGCAGAATCCCTTTGTGCAGTATTGTATTTAGAGATTTGGGGTTTCTGAGGCCAAGAGCTTTACTACTACTTACATGAACTGTGCAAGCTGGAGTTGCACAATAGTTAAACATCACCAACCAAGTGTTTCATCTGGTGTTCTGTCCCAGTCCCTCCTGTATACCTGGTTGCTGGCATGATGCTTATCTGACTGTAAGTCAGCTCAGGAAACTAAACCAGCAGAAAACTGACCTGGCAGGAAAAAAAAAAATTACTTTCTGCTAGGTAAGCTCCTGCTCTGGCTCATTGCAGTGCCTGGGAGATGGGAGTGCCTCCTAGGGCGTATCTCCATTTGGGGAGCTATTTTCATTAGGCAAGAGGGGGACCATGCCAGTGCTAACCAAAGTGATTTTAAAGCAATGTGACAGAATATATTCAGTTGCCCTATCATACAAAGGGACAACTAGACACAGGAGTCCAGGCAGGGTGATGAAATGCAGTATCTCACAAGTTCAAATTTGAAATCTTCCCTGAAATCCCTTGTAGAAGAGCTGATGAGCACTTGTGTTGTTCACGTTGTTTTTGCAAGTAGGCTGCTTTGGGAGGTTGTGGAATCTCTCTCTTTGGAGATAATAAAAAAACACCTAGGTTAAATCCTGTGCAATTAGCTGTAGGTGGCCCTGCTTCAGCAGGGAGGTTGGACAGGATGACCTCCAGAGGTCCCTTCCAACCTCAGCCATTCTGTGATGATTCTGTGTCCCATTAAAAACTGTTCAGAAGCAGCTGTAAGCACATGAGCCTCAGGGTGGAAGGCCCAACCTCAGGGAGGAGAGCCAGAGGGCAGTTTCTTAATTAAGGTGAGTCAGTCTCAGTCTGCACTGACAATGGATGGAAAAGTGGGTTTTGTGCAGCTCCCTGGTTCTGGCACCCAGGTTCTCACTGCCTCCCTGGCCTCCAGACCACACTCATGCAACCACATGTTCACAGCAGGGAGTTCCCTGACTTAACACTAATACCTGCTGCAGGTTCATTTCTGTCTCTAATGCCTGCTCATCGGTCTGGCTGTGAAGCAGCGTCGCTGCAGGGGATGGTGCAAGGGAAGTGATGGTAAAGCTTTTCCAGAAACAGATTCATATTTGTTTTAGTGGAGCACGAAACCACAAGGGCAATGTTCCTGTACCATGGTGCTTCCAGGCACACCTGCCACAGCTCTGCCCTTTCTCCTGTCCTTTTATGTCCCCCTGCCCATTCTCCAGCCTTTCTTTATCAATATTTTCTAACCCATCAGCAAGCCCCCTCTTCCTCCGGCACTTACCCAGCCAGTTTTTTCTCACTAACCTCACATACTAATTTTAATTTCTTTGCTTAGAAATTTTTCTGCCATTTTAACGGGTGAAATTGGTTTTCGGGGAGCAGGAGATCAAGGTACTTGGCAGAAGCACAGAGGCAAGGGCAGACAAGGAGTTTGTGAGACCCTTTTGGCAGTAATGAGGTCTGCTTTGGCTTGACAGACTGAAGTCAGATGCTCCTGTTTGTTCTCACTGTCCAATTTAATTATTTGTGTTCTTTCCTCCCCTGTACTGATAAAAATGGACGTTTTGAAATGTGAATTGGGCTTGTAAATGTAGTCACTTTTTTTCCCCCCAGCCTCTGAACCAATCCATTTAACAGCTCCCTAACTAAAAATGTATGCTATTATATGACTGGAGTGTGGATAAACAGTAAGTTGATAGCAGGGTTGAGATGCAAATCTACAGATAACATTTTACTTCAAGGGCAGAGGGTCTCAGAAGTCCCAGCTGCACTGTACCTCAGGGGCAGCCCTGAAGAAGCAGAGGGAAGAGCCAGCAGGATGACAAGCAATCCCTTCCCACGCTGCCCTCATATTTAAATGCAAACAAATACTGAGAACAGANTATATATATATATATATATATATATATATATATTCCTGGCATTCCCTGCATGTTATTAATCCTCTTTTCCTCTTTTCCTAGGAGCAGGCTAATAATGCAGAGACATCTGGCTGAGACTAGAAAGAGTAGCATGTTTATGCATTATTAATGTGTCAGAAAAAACAGACTTCTGTGGCCTGACTGTATGTATTGGATCAGTATGGAATGGCCTTTATAGGAGAGTTAGCACTGATAACTGGTCCATTTTCCTTATCTTTTGCAATGAAGTAATCTCCAGGAAGAGACATGTTTATTTTGTCAAACAGTGAAAGAGATTATGTTTTGAAATAGCCTTTACTGAGCAGTTAGAGCACAACACTACTTTATTCCTAAAAGAGAGAATGTGATCTGGGAAGCAAAACAGGGTGAGCAGAAAATGCAAATTTCTACATTAGCCAATCTGTAATCACAAACTGTGTCTTTGGGGATCCTTGGTTATCTGAGATCAGCAGTGCCCCAGTCTGATGGTAGAACAGAAAACCTTTGAGGGGAACACAAAATTACAGTGGGGCTTCCTAAGGCATGACTTTGGCACAGTGGAGAGGCATTTTGTTTATGTTTTGACAACCATAACACGAAGAGGCTAAAACCCCAAATCCTGTGCAGCAGGGCTGGGGGCCATTGGGGCTGCCCAGGTGTGAGACATAATAATGGGTTTTATCTTCCAGCTTTATCTCCCCTCGGTTTGTTGGTTATATATGTGAGGTTAAATCATCAAGAAACTGGAGAAGACCCTGACCTTGGAAAGAGAGAGCTACATGCATTCATGTGTTGCTCCTGTTCAAAGGATGGAGTGACTTTGTTAGCATCTAGCTCGTAAATCAGGGTGCAAGGAGACAGCCTGGCTCCCCTCTCCCCAGCCTCTGACATGTGAAGACCTTGGCTAAACAGAAGGGTAGAGTCACATTTCCAGCAGCACAGGGAGTGCACCAGCTGTGTCTCTTAGCTTATACAGACAAGTATTGGCACCAGGCTCCTGGAGTAGGATTCATTTCACAAGTCTGATTGAACTAGTCACCCTGACCTGCTCCTATAATCAATAGGTGCACTGAGGATGCAATTCACCCTGTGCAGGAGCAGATATCTAACAGGGGTCAAATGCATTGCCCCAGAAATGACCCATTTCTCTCTGTTGATTACAGGGAGTGCTGAGCCTGCTGCCTCTGCTACAGCTGCCCACCAAACACTGGTGAGATGCCCCTGCTGTGGCAGAGATGTCTGGGCACAGCACCTGCAGCTTGGTGCTGCCACAACAGGGCCGTGGCCACATGGCTGTGAGAACCACAGCTTCCTCACAGAGACAACAGTGCCCTGGAGCACAGCTCGGTGTCACCCAGGCAACTGCCCTTGGCCAGGCTGGCTCACAGGAAGGCCACAGTGGCTGCTCAGGAGCTGGGATACACATGGTGCCTTGGAGCAGGGTGTCCTTCCAGGGAACCTGCACAGGTAGTCTGTGGATATCTGAGGCACCTTGAAATCCCAGCTGAAACCGGGGCTCTGCTGAAGCAACAGTAGAACATGTATGAAATAGGATGTCTTGGCTAGGCTGCAGCAAGGTACACCCTTCCAGCACAATTTGCTTACCTGGCTTAAGAAACAGCCTAGTCTGGAGATGCCAGATGCATGGGCACCAATCTGCCCTGCACTGACCCAGCAGACTGAGGCAGGGCAGAGCTGCTGTGTTCATCCAAGGGATGTGCAGGCAGATGATGGCTCCAGCCACTCTTGGAATGGGCCATGGCAGCTGTGCAGACACCAGCTCACTCCCGGGACCGTATGGATAGCTGTGCCACCCTTGCAGTGGTGCTAAAAGCCAGCCAAACCTTTGTCTTTTGAAAAGACATGTCTTTCTGGAAAGCCATGAAAAACACTAAAACAAGTGGCTCAGAAGCCTGACGCTTTTCAAGTCCCCAGGCAAGGTGCAGCTTGACAGCAGCTCCCAGGCAGAGCCAAGCAGATCCATCCACCTTGCTGAGCCCTGGGATCAGGGTGAGGCTTGGGGACAGCACAAGACCCAGCCATAGCTGTGGGAAGCGTTGAGGCAAAACCCCACAGTGTGAGATTCACACCCAGTGTGTGAGATTTGACGGGTCTGTCACTTTGCAGAGCCAGGCTCTGGCCCCTGGCGAATACCATGACAAAAGGACAGATGCTGCCAGACTGTTTGGCCTTGCTGTCGCTGCAATGGCAATGACACCCGGCTCAAAAACTTGGCAGCTCTGGAAGAGAACTCCTAGTTCCTTGTCCTGCCCACAGGACTATGGCTCTCCCCCAAAAGCATGAGACCATCTGGGTTTCTTGATGATATTTCCAGACCCAAGAGAAAAAAGCCAGAGGAAAGGCTGGTTTTGAAACTCATTTGAAACAAGTTTGCACCTCTCTGGTTGGGAGAGTTTGAATATTTTGGCCGTGCATTTACAGTGTCTGACCCCCACACACACACCTGGCCCTACCTGAATCTTTTCCCCCTTCAGAGTCCCCTTTTGCTCAGTCTGGGGAAGGGAAACAGTCTGACTTGGCAAATAGCTTGCTATGAAAATTATGAATTCAAGAGCACGTGGAGCTTGTGGTTGAAAAAACCCGTCTGATCAGCAGAACTTTTCTCCCTCAGCATCTAAGGGCAGATTTAATCTGAAGGCCAAGCTGCCATGTGGTTATAAAATAGAAGCACGCTTGAAGAACTGATCTAACTTTTTTCAGTTGTCTGTGTATCTTTAATCATGTTCACCACTTAAAATGCAGCAGAGCTGGCAGCTGATAATTAGACTGAGCCTGCAGCAGCATGGCCACTGGCCAGATCACATGGCTCCTTTCATCTGCATATTTATGCATTTAAAGGAGAGGAAAACTTTCATAACATTTTAATAACTAGGTTTTTCTGAAACCATAAATCCAGTCCTCTGGGCTTAGCCTACACTCTCCTTCTGATCTTACATAAGTGGAAGAGGGTGGGGTGTTTTGTTTGTTCTCCCTATTCTTTTCCTGTGCATGAACGTGCAAAGCCCATCCTCTCCAGCGTGGGGTCCTCCGGAGGGTGGGAGGGTCAGACAAGGTAAAACTGCACTTCTAAGGGTGAAGGTATAACTTTGATTTGGTTCCTGGCGTGGGAACAATTCCCCTTTCCCAAGATAGCACATCTACAGACTAGCAGGAATGAAGCTCCTTTGCTAAACAATGGCTCCAAACAAAGGATTCCTGATATCTGTATTTCAAACACAAGCTACAAAGCACGTTGGCTGTTGCTTTTCTTAGCACATCACCAGCAGATTCAGCCCTAGGACAGTGATTCTTCAGATCATGAGCTGAAATGATGTCAAAACACAGGGAGCTGGTCCCAGTCCCACCCACCCCTGGCTCTGTGGGTGCAGGAGCTCTGTTTCCATGCATGCTGCCAGAGACAGCCATGGGTGGGCTGTGTCCCTACAGGAGGTGCCTCCACCCTCCTCCCATGGACAGATCCCAGCAGTGCCTGACCACTGTCTGCAGCCACTGCCTTATCTCTTGGTGGGGAAGAGTCAGGGCAATGCTGTGAGGTGCTGTGACAAGGGGGATGCTGTGTCCATCTCCTCTGCCTGAGGGTGGCAGCTCCCTTGACAGCCTTGGTGACATCCTGCAGG
Source organism: Cyanoderma ruficeps (assembly GCA_008694505.1). Taxonomy (NCBI): domain Eukaryota; kingdom Metazoa; phylum Chordata; class Aves; order Passeriformes; family Timaliidae; genus Cyanoderma; species Cyanoderma ruficeps. The sequence continues at coordinate 40,290,435 of VZDJ01007753.1, read as the reverse complement.
GTCCTTCACAGTGAGGCTTTGCAGACCATCCTGCCTCTCCCTGGAGGCACCACTGGCATGTGCACATGGGCTTTTCCATTAGCACGGAATGACAGCTACTATCAGCACAAAAACAGAAGGTGAGGATGAGAGACTAATCCTTATACTGCTGTGTTGTCTCAGTAAAATGGAGGAAGAACTGTTAAAATAACACTGATTTTCAAAGATGAAGCACACTGTTAAAACAAATTTGAAAACTATTTAATGAGATGCAGTTCTTAAACACCATTACTTTTTTTTAAGGAAAAGTTAATTCTTCTGTGCTGAAAGCAGCTTCTACCAAAGGTTCTCTGGGTGAATCAAACAATATGTTGCTGATTTAAAAGGGGCTTCATAGAAGTTTTAATTGTTGTTTTCATTTCAGCAAGCAAGCAAACAAATCAATTTCAATGATTAGGCAACTTCCAGAGTACATCTTGAAGTGCTCTTTAGCTGTGCCAGTAAAACTTTGGGGTTTGACACAACTCCGGGGTACAAGTGAATTTAGGCTGATGCCACTGCTTTGTTTCAGAGGTAATGTTAATTGATATAGTTATGTAACAATAGTTTTGTTAGATAAACTGAAAGAGTCAAGCCCAGAAAAATGCAAACCACAGCATTAACTCCACTGGGAGGGACCATGGTTTGTTTCTTGTGTATTTAAAGAGTTAGAACAAACAAACAAGGGAAAGATTAATTAGAAATGGGAGTAAATTACTCCCTCTCCAAGCGAATGAGGAGCAGGACTGGACAGGACACAGCAGCAGTGTCAAAATATTTCTTGACATTTTCCACTGGAGGTCCAAGAGAATTTCCTTTGTGCTCCAGTGCTTCCAAGACATTCATACACCACACCTCTGGCTACCCGTTGTGATGATAAACTTGTGTCCTTAGGTTTCATTATCAAGTTTTTAATCTAAACCTGAACTCTCTGATCTATCATCTGAAGCAGTGAGGGAATTTGCGGCAGGGTTTTTCCCAGCAAAGAAAAACAATGCACTTGCTAAAGACATTGTGTGGGAGATACAACTCACAGATACAAGAATTTGAAAATTTGGGTGGTTTTTTTTGTAATTTTAGGGGTTGCTGGCATTTAACTTAGTTTTGAGGCTGTATCTTACATTTCCAGTACTGTAAGTAGGGCAACAGATTTTAACCAGAAAGTCCACTTGAGACTTCTATTGATTTTGATGAGGTTTGAGGATAAATACTGATAAATGTAACATGATATCAGAATTTGCATTTTCCTAAGCCTTGTCTAGACTTGGATTTGGAAGGTGTGATGCACCATGTGACATAAAATGTAGTTAAGGCAATGTGAATTTAATGCACAGCTTTAAACTTGGTTGTTTTTCAGGAAGCTATTACTACATTGTATTTAGCACTTGCTAATCTAGAAACCATTGATGGTAAATGAAAAGAGAGGTTACAAATCAAAAGCAGGCTGATCTTGTGGTTACACCTTTCAGATGTGGCCTCCTGCTAGACACAGGGCTACTTCACCTCTGATAGAATTGAAATAAGGCCTCCCCAGCCCTATGTGGTACTACTTCCCCAGGGAAGTGGTGGAATCACTGTCCCTGGAAGTGTTAAGAAAACATGTGACACTTAGGGACATGGTTTAGTGCTGGACTTGGCAGTGCTGGGTTAATAATGGTTGGACTCGATGAATTTTTCCAACCTCAGTGGTCTTTTCCAACCTCAGCGATTCTCTGATTCTGTGATTCTGTGTGTTGTCTGTAAGAGTAAGAGGGCATGTGTAGATGTTAAGGGTGTTGGTCTACAAGGGGTTAACAAGTAGGGACCAGGGGTGTGAGTGAATGACAGGACAGAGAGACTTGAGTGTGCAGGCATTAAGTGTGTATATAAATATATATCCTAACCCTATGGGAGTGGATGAGGATAAGGCTGTTGTGGCAGTGTGTGCACTGAAGGGATGTAACTTTGTGCCCAGAAAGTCCAAGCATATGTAATTCTTAAAATGCTATCAGCATCTCTATCTCCTCCACAACTATGCCAGGTCTCCTCTCCCAGCAAACCCAGCACTTTTGCCATCTGGGTTGGCCAGCTAGGCAGGCTGGGGCTCTGAAGGCCCTAAAGCACAAGCCCTTGCCTGGAGCACTCACAGAGCCAGGAGCTGCATTCCAAGCAGAGGAGTCTGACAGCTGTTCCCTTCAGCTATCACCCATCCTTGGTACACCCAGACCTGTTTGATGTAATCTGATACATTTTCCCATTAGCCAAGAACTATAATTCAGGGAAAATCCACCATCCTGAACTAAGTAGATGCTGCAGAGGAGGCAGAGGGGCTCACGGATACCTCTCATAAAATTTTCTCCTGTGAATTTTCCCATCTCCACATTGCTGTTGGTGACACATTGTTACACTGGGACAATGGAACCGAGGGGAAAGATTGCTCCAAGTACTACAGTTAGCAGGAATGGTCCACTCTGAAGCTCTACCAATCCATCACAAGGGGCATTCTGCACACTGGAGTTACATTTCACTGATTCCTCAAACTGGACCCCAAATCCAGCTCTTTCAGCCCAGTAGAACCAAAGTGCTCTGACTTCTAGCCACAAAGTTCAGTGCTTGGTACACCAATTTATAGGTGCCCTTACAGAAATCAGTGTTAATCCAGATGTGTGATTTGGGCCTCCAGCTGACTGTGACAGATCCCTCTTTTCTTTCCCCAGACTAATCTGAAATTTAATCTGAGTGTTGTTTAGAGCATCAAAATTTGCAGAATATGCCATGTAAAAATAGAAGTATGACACTCATTGGTACTCAAACCCTGCCTGATGGACCAGGAGTTGATTTTTCATTACTGAGCTCTGTCTCCCTCACTCTGCTTTTCAATCTGTTATGCAGTCACTGATTGTGTAAATGTCTGTGCAAACATACTGAACATGAGTAATGCAGCATCTGTTGCTGTTTATGAAACTGTGGTTTATGTCTTTGGAGTACATGGTATTATCCTTCACGGATGTGGCTTTAACTCTGTTATTACAACACATAATTAATCAATAATATTAAAGTTTGTGTCTAAAAAATTATATTCTTAACTTTTATCTACGGAGGCAACATTTTCATATCCATTCTCTCCTAAAGGAAGCATCTTTTGGGGAGATGTGATAGACACATTTAGGTAAATATCATTCCTCCAGCACACATGGTTTCCATTTCAATTGATCCCCTGCTGTTTCCTTCCAAGCACTTTCCTCTGTTACATATTCCACAATAGTGGCTAAAATACTGATCAGCGATAGCAGAGACAAATTGACTCCAGCAACTGGGAGTTAGTTTTAGGGGCAATAAATGTTTGTATATGAGGGTTTATGTACTGAAATACAGTTTTTAGCCATGCACTGAAATTTTCAGAGGCATTGAAAGTCTAAAGTTTCTTGAGCCAGTTATAATTTAGTAAAAGGATAGAATGAATAAAGACTGACTGACTGAGATGGGGCATAAAGATAGTACACTACAAAACAGCCACATGGGCCCAAAAAGCTGTATGGAAGATGCTTGCTCCTGTAGCCTCCCCTTAGGGCTGGGAACAGCTTGGGTGCTTCACACAGACCTGGCACAGAAACTGCACCTGAGCCATTTCTCTGCAGTCTAGCAGAGAAATAATCCTACATGCTTTTAAACTGGCACAGCCATTGGTAAAAGTTTCTCAGCAGATAATAACAGCAAGAAGCTGTGAAATAGCAAGGTGGGAATTGCTTTTCCCAGTGACTGTGTTTCCTCAAACACATGTCAAACAACAGCTCTAGATGTGGCAGGGTGAGAAAACATTTTCCATCACCCAAGAATCACTGGGCACCACTGGGCTGCAGTGGATGCCACCCCAAATCAGACTGAAGCTGGCATGCCCACCAGTGGCATGGGGAGCTGCACATAGGTAGGAGTACCAACGCATGCACCAGCATATTTGTGGCAACTTCTAAGTCTCTAGCACATGAACAGCATCGGTCATGCAAAGGTATGCTTGTGCCCTGGCTGCCCCTCTGTGCCAGCCAGATGAATGTGCTCATGAGAGTTCAGGCTCCAAGAACGTGCTTAGAATTCTAAGAATGTTTGGGTTCTAAGAATGTGCTTATTCCTTTGCACAGGGTGGTCTAAATGTCCTACAAAAGCCACTTGTTGTGGCAACAGCAGATCGAGCATTTTAAGTCTTTAAAGCCTAGCTTCCCTTTTTCCTTACTTTATTATTATTATTATTATTATTATTATTATTATTTGATNNNNTTATTATTATTATTATTATTACTTGCTAATCACTGTGTACTCGAAACTTTCAAGACATGATCAGTGGTCTTTCTGGTGCTGAAAGCTGCATTTATACAAGTGACACTGGCGTTCCCTGCAACTTCACCATCTGCCGAGGGGCTGAACGTGATTGGCAGCAACCCTACAAGGAGTACTTGACAGAAAAACCTGCCACATGAAAGAAGCATCACACGACTAAAATACTCAATGTTCTTTCTACCAGGGGAAATTTTTAAGATGCACAGGTCTTTCTAAAACAAACTGGAAACACTTCCACTTTTGCATTCTTCCTCTCTGAAATGGCCCCAGGCTGGCCCTTGCAAGGCCTTGCTTTGGGGGAAGTAGCTCTGATGTGTATCTCAGGAGGTCGAGAGATACGGCATGAACTCCCATTACCTCTTGCTAACGTAGAGCACAGCAGATGTCTGAAGCCCTGCTCAGCGGGGTCGATGTAAAACAATAGCAGACCCCTGGCAGGACCTTCCCTTCAACTTCCACAGGTCCCTCTGTAATGGACAGAGGGGTCTGTCCGTGTCCATTCAAAAAGCCTCGCTGTCACAAAGCCTGCAGCAATGTGGCCATCGCAAGAGCCTTCTTGTTGTGCTAACTAGGAATTCTCATTAATTGATATCACTATCTGAGTCCTCCAGCCCCAGAGCAAGCAGCAGGGGTTACAGTGCATGAGAAAGACACCGTGCAAAGGCATTGCTGTGAGTTAATTGAGTATTAACGAGCTGAAAGGTGTGTTCCTGCCCCGGGAAACACAGGGAGAGACCGTCAAAAACACAGCACGACTCCAGGCAAGAGCTCCAGGGTCTTCACTCCAGGGGTGCCCCAGCTGCAATAAGGTCCCACACGGAAATGGCTACTCCGCTGCCGCCCGTGTCCCAAAAGCTGTGATTTCCGGAGTGGGGTAAGCAGAAAACAATGTGGCATCACACAGAAGCTGTAGTGTGGCTCTCCTGCACAAAGCCAGGGATTTTCCCTAGGAAGCATGAGTCAGTGGTGATTTAGGCTTTCCCGACAGACAGTGCTACAGAAGAGGTACTGGATGGTCACTGCTTCCAGCCATCTCTTACAGTCTGAAATTATATTAACCCCAGCTATTTTTCAGAGGCCACATCTACAGTTTTAGCAAAGGGCTGTTGCAGGAGGCTGTTGGGACCACACTGTCTCCTTTATGCTCAGGAACTTGCAAGCACAGCCACAGTGTCCTTCAAGACCTAAGTGTCTGAGAGGGCTCAGGAACATTCATACATTGCTCGGAGCACTCACAGGTTGGCCTCAGGAGTGGGTAAAGATGCCAGGTGAGCTGAAGGTAGGAAACTGGCATTTCTTCATTTGGTTACAGTAAAGACTTAGGCAATTAAAGAAAAAAAGAAAAACAAACAACTTTTCACAGCATGCTTAGAATACAAAGTCATTCTTTATCATAGAAAGTTGCACCTTACATATAAATAATTTGAATGTCTCGTTCTTTCATGGAAAGTAACAGAGAAAAACCTTCAAGGTTGATACATGGGAGCTGGTATTAGAAATCACATAGGATCAACCCCAAATACTGCATCCAAACACACAGATATTTGGATCCAGTGTTGACCTATACACCACTTCCCTCCCTTGCACTGGAAGGAACTGAATCAGGACCCTCCTTGGAGGACACCCCCATCATCAACCTCTGGTTATGGATCCCAACCCTGCAACCTTGGCCTCATCACTGAAATCCAGTCCTTTACATTTGCAGTAGTAAGAAAACCCAGTTTGTAGCTGCAGAAAGAGCCGTTGTCTTCTCCAAAGTGCATTATCTGTAGGTTTTTGGAGGTGACTGAAATAACTAAGCCTACCTAAGCTGGATCCCTTGCAGCTATTTCTATTTCTTGGCTGACAAGCTGGCCAAAGCAGCAAAGCTAAGTATTGCACAGTCTAGCAATATCTGACTAAAACTGAGACCATTTATGTGGAACAGCAGCGTGAGAACAGAAAAGAATCTAGCAGAGCAGCAATGAGAAATTTGAGCTTTGATCAAAGAGACAGCAGCATTTGACTCTATCTGAGCTGGCAGGGAGATCCCATCCCAAAGCAAAATAAAATATGTCATTCTTTCCAGCAGATGAAATTCTCCCCAGCGGTTTGTTCCTCCCAGGATCATTTTATGTGATCTCATTGTCTTTAAAGTCTTTCCCCTGAGGAAGCTGAACGTTTAATATAGACTACAGCGTTAGTATCCGGTATTAAATCAGTCCAGCTACTCTGAAATGAGGCGAGTGGGCGTCCTGGAAAGGAAATAAAAACATAAATTTAATAGAGGAGAGAGGTTCACCTTGACCCATGCTATTTATTGCAAAAGGCACAGGAACACACTGCTCGCTCAGTGGAGGGTCACTCTGCCCTACACAGATGTGCTTTACACTCCCAGTAAATTCCAGATGCTCAGAGCGTGCACAAGGAATGCATCATCCAACCCCAGAGGCTTTTACGTCTTGCTTTGCTTTACCAAGCAGACCTAGGAGAGACCCAGCACGTTCCCACAGCTCTCGCTAGTCCAGCTGGCAAAGTTAGGCACTCAGCATTGCAGCCACTGGGTCCGTTCTGGATCTTTGGCTGCAAAGATGAGCCATGAAAATGCAAGGAAGGAAAATGTCAGGACGGGAAACACTAAAGACCTCAGTCATGGTGCAGGATGTAGTGTAGCATGGATCAGTACCCTGGCAAGGCACTGCAGAAAGGCTCTCTGTCCCACATGCTTCTCCTGCATCCTCACTGTGGTTTCAAGCACGATTCCTCCCAGGCAGGCACTACACACAGTGCTAACAGCTGCCCTGTGAGGAAGACAGATGTGCTGTGTTAGGCACAGCTCACACAACCCATTGCTGGTGTGAAACTTGGTGGTTTCAAAGAGATTTATGCTGCACTCCTGTAAGGACTCTTATGTAACTAGCTCACCACATGTCAATTGCACACAGGCCCACGGAAAAGCTGCATTTTTGGTAGTTTGGTGTTTTTTTTAAAATGTCATGTGAGCTGACAAAACATGATTCTTCAGCACCATTGTGAGTGAAAACACTCATTTACCTCATTTAGTGTTTTACTTCAAGAAACAATTTAGCCCACACTTGAAGTGTCAGCTAAATGAGATAATTTAAAATAATTCTGAAAACATGCTAACTGTAAGAGGCTATAATCAGAGCTAATTACAGGGACATTCTGGAAATCCCTTGGCTTGGGGCTTTAGTTTTGATAAAGGGGATAACAACTTGTAAGCTTTGATCCTTTTAATTATAACAATAGTAACCACCTTCTTTTATACGGCTTCTTTCATCTCTAAAATCCCCACAGCCTTGCAAACTATATATACCACAGGGATTGTTTAGCCTAACACCAAAGTGAAGCCACTTACTCTGCAAGAAATGACTAAGTGCTTAACAATACCTGGCAGTCCTGGGCAAAATTTGTAGAGGAAAAAAGGTGCAGAGGGAGAACATAATTGCTCTTGTGTCTCCTTACAAACACTCAGGGCATTTCTGGATGCCCACAGTGACAGCCATCTGAGCCTGAGAATAAGGAAGGCGGCCTGTAGACAGGGAACTATGGAGGAAGGCAGCAGCACCACATGGCAGCACCCTGCCACGCTGCCCAAGCTCACCTGTCCACGTCCTGTGCTGGGTGACGATAAAGCTTTGACACTGCAGCTGGGAGTTACAAATGGCAGCGGCCTCCTCGGGGCTGTGGATGGACAGCAGGCAGCCCAGGTGGCTGTAGGAGGGCCAGCACTTGTAGTCCTCTCCCTCCACTGTTCTGAAACCCTTTAGGGAGATGTAGTCTGGGGGCAGAAAAAGGGTGTTTAGAGAAACACTCTAGGTGCACTTTCAGAGGCTAGTTATGCTACACGCTTAATCAGTAAAGCTCTTAAAAGAATTGCAACAGTGACAGACTTAACTGACCCACCAAGGTGGAGTGAGGTGGAGCTGCAAAGTTAAAAGAAACCCAAATCTTGCCCTTTGGTTCTGCCGTGGAGCACAGGACAGCAATTCCCCCCCAGATGTTGGGGAGGGGTCAGAGGTCTCAAGGGCAAAGGGAGAGGGGTGCTGCCACAGGGGTGGGTAAGAGGGGGAGGCTGCTGTGCAAAGCCACAGGCCCTCCATGTTTTACCTGGAGAAGCCAGCCCCAAAATAGGCCCTCCTACACCCCAGCCTCAACAGCAGAAGCTCATCACAGATCCAGCACCAAGCTACCTGGGGCATAGACTGACCCACCCACAGAAACAGGAGACTGGGGAGCCCCAGTGGGGGAAAGGGAGGCCAGATCCTGCTCCTGACAAGGAGATGCGACAAAAGATCTGACAAGCCTGAGCAGGTGTTGTTCAGGCTATTGTTCGCTGACTGCTAAGAGTCTCTCCCCACCTTCCCACACCTTTAGGATGGTGATCATTTTGGCACAGCACGAAGCCAACAGACAGGTGTTGTTGGAAAATACCAGTAATTCCTGTTAAAGCTGCTGGTCCTTCCATGCAAATGACCAGATATCTTTGTTCACAACAGTGCAAATTATAGTTCTTTCACATGTAAAGAGATTTCCTTCTGCAAGCCACCATCATCCACCACCTCATGTGAATGCTCAGGAAAATGCAAGCGAGAGTAACTGCTGGATTTTTGATTCTTCCTTTTGATCAGCCTCATCTCTACCACTGAATGGGTCCTGTTCAGAGGAATGCACCTCATAAAGTCACATTTATCCATCCACAGGTCCAAGAGAATGATCTTCAGAGAAAAGGAACTTAGAGGGCAACAAGGCTCCAGATACCCTGCCACACTCCTCTTGGTGCTGTCACCTCCCCACTCTGTGTTTCCACAGTAACCTGTGCTCAGTAGACAGAAGCCACACAGTGAAATGGGAAGCTTGAATATCAGCCCAGAAAACTGACCTGTTGGTCCAAAGGATAAGGATAAGCACATCCCAAGACAGGAACCACTCAGTTTGCTATCCCAAATACATTCCTTTGAAACACTGATGTTCATTATCACAAGAGTATTTAGAAGCAGTGCAAACACATGTCCATGCAGATTATCTGTACTGCTTTTACTTTGCAAAGCTATACAGTCATGCATAGCTCCCATGGAAAGAAAACAACAAAAGCCTACTCAAAAAATCACACTTTTGGTGCTTTTTCTAGTGACTATAAACTGCCTAAATGTATGAGAGATCAGAATTTGACCAGCTACCAAGTGCCTTGCTCCCTCAGTAGTTACTTTACTTACAGCATTCAAAATCAACTACCTTTTAAAAGAAGAGGCCTTTTCTGCAGATAGAGCCCAGACTTGTACAGATGTAAAACCTTTTCAAAAGCTCTCAGGGTTTCATTTATTCCATATCTTAAATCACCTACATTTAAGGAAAAAGATGACAAAGATAATCAATTCCATGACATACCATTTAGAGAGTTCTAATGAAGAAGTTTATGAATATTAGCTGATACCTGTTGCATTCAGAATATCGCTCAAAAGGGGCCGCAAAGCTGGTGGTGCAGAGTGTGGCAAGAGATAGGTGAAAAAATACCTGCAAAAAATCCCACAGGCCGATTAGAATACAGTGCCTTCATTTCCCTGGTGATTAAGTTGTCTACATTTTCCCGTGACTTGATTATCCATATGCAACTAGTAAGTCTGCTTTGGTTATTTGGTTATGAAGTTATGTTGGAGCACATCTTGGTGCCTCAGATGGTTCCTGTAAGTTGGGCTGAAAACCTGGTCCTTGCTGCGTGAAATCTACCTTGCAAATCTTCATGCCATAAAACTTCCCCTCATTCCTCTGGGCCATTTTTGTATACTAAGCAATGTATTTCCCACCAAAAAAAACAACCTGTATAAAAGAAGACTCATACGAGATCTTTCTCTTACCCTGAAAAGGTTTGACCTTCTTATTGCCCATGAAAAGACAGGATGACTCATTTCCTGACCCTTCCACAAAATTCCTGTTCTAGGGAACAAGTGCACAAGAGACTAGTGCAACTGCAAGGCTGCAATAATCTATGCAGGGATTTGCCCTTTAGCACTGACTCCTGGAAATCCAGGCTCTCTTACTTAGTCCTTCTGTGTAAATATCCAGCTGCTAAGGCTTCCTTCCAGGACATGACCTGCCAAGCATCAGTGGAGAACAAAGGTCCCTGAGTTTTCAGCTGATGGCCTACAAGTGCTGCAGCAGCCTCAGCCCCTTGCCTGTTACCTGCTCCATTGCTCTTCCACAGAAGCCCATAGGGAGTTCAGAGATGAAGGGAAGTGCTGGCCAGCCTGTTCCCAACAACAGGGACTCAGAGCTGGTGGGGTTTTGCAGATGGCCTGCACTGCCACTGCTTTCAGCAAGCACAGCCCATGGATGTCAAGCATCAGGGCTTGTTTGGCAAAGAGCAAATTTACAGGTGCAAGCTCTGGGGCAAGTTTTTAGCGAGCGATGGGGAAAGGGAGCAGCAGAAGAAGGATGCCTTCATTCTCATCGGACAACTACTCTATTTTCCTGCCTTATAAGGAAAATAACTTGCCTCAAAGTGATCCTTAACTACCCTTTGGCAGAGGTGAGGGAATCACCACATGGAAGAAGAGCAAGGTGCTAGAGGCTTACACAGCAGGCCATGAGCTCGGCCACCACAGATCTTAACCCAGGTAGCTGAACCTACCGATATGCATTGAACAAATTCTTCTTCTCATTCATTCCTTCACATTTCCCAACCACAGAGCATTTGAGAGGGAAACTTTTGGTAGGGAAGTCGAGTGTGCAGTCATTATCTTCCTTGCAAGACAGCTCCTCGGTGCTGGCATCGTCCATGTCTGTCACTTTTAGGTTTCCATCCACCATAACAAACTGCCTTGGCTGGAAATCCAAGAGGACTATTGAACCCAGGGGGGAATGTGCCAAGTAAAACAACAGTTTCACAAGACTCAGGCAAATCTGAGAAGAGAAGATGAATATGCATGGAAAAAAACAGATGAAAAACAGCTATTAAATTGGAAGTAGAACAAAGGGGAGGGCATTCAATTAAATTAAAAGGGAAAAAAGCATATAGAACTTAAAAGGTAATTATATGTATGCTACAAAATTTATTATCAACATTGCCACAGGATTTGACTGGTAAGTAGTTTAGCAACATTTTTTTAAAAATGTGTGTACACAAAAAGAGACACTTGCAGTTAGAAGAACTAGAGGAGAAAGCTGTGAGGAAAACAATAGCAGCTTTCATGTTTCAGGAGCTATATTGATTCGCCAGCTGAAATCAGAAGGGTTTTTCCCAGTCTGGCATAAAATTAATAGATTCCCCTCCCTTCCCCCATGCTGCTCAATACAGACTGAGGCTCCATGGTCATTAATACCAGATCCATGCCTTGCTGCATCACTCAGCAGTATGAATTTGGGAACACAATCATGCTTCTGAAAAATTAGTCAAGGCTTGCAATGTATTTATTGCCATCTTTTTTCTTTTTATGACAACCTTCTGGCAGCAGGGAAAGGCCAGACAATACCTGACCCAGCAGAAAGCTTGGTAAATTATTTTTAAACAAACTAGAGCCAGAGGAGTGCATTTATACTGCACCAGCACTTTGCTTAAGTAGCTTTTTGCAGCAGTATTCATTCAGTATCAGGAGCCCTGGCATGAGGCAGAGTATCCTCAGCTAGGTGTGCCAGGCAGCCCACGTCACCCCTCGACCCTGCCGATAGCGATCTGTGCAGGCGCGAGGGTTTTTTCCCTTGGAACAGCTCGCACAATCCCTGGTATCTGATGTGGCTCAGCACAGGGGAATCCCACATGTTTAGACACCCTAATTAGGAAACAGCACTAGACAGTGCCAGCGTAAATTCTGAATTAGTGTCTTCTGCAGTCAAGAGATGATTAAAATCTCTAACGCCACCATACCAAACTTTACGACCAGCTGATCCAGCATCATGGGTTTCTTACAGGAGACTTTGGCACGTTTAAGAAGATGAGGTGCTAGGAAAGCTATGTAAGAAGCCAGCGTGGAATTGAAGAAAGTAAAACTCCCCAAGCCAAAAGAAATGACTGTGGAAGCTCTGATGCTATTTTAGCTTGTTTAGTGAAGCAATCATAAGAATCCCAGCGTCATGTCCCACAGCTGAGCTAGCAAGTTGCCACACTCTCCCTCTGGCTCAGATGGCAAGGCTCCCCTTCAACATTAAGGACCACATGCAGATAGGGATTTTATTTTAGGACTTTTGTTGTGCTTTTATTTTGCCCAAAGCATTTCTTGCTGACACTAAGATACCCTTGCTTTTTTACAAGACGATTTTTTTTTCCTCCTGGCACCCAAACAAGTAATACTGAACCCCCAACTGAGCCCTTGAGACAAACTGTAAAACAAGTTATAACCAAAGCAAGTGCCATGTCACAAGTCATTTATATTCTTGGGGAGCATATGGGTCCCTATGCAGGACGCCTAGGAGATGAGGCAGATCTCACTAGAAGGGCTGCAATCCTAGCACCTACAGCAGGAGGAAAGCAGTTTAGTAGTGATCTTACTACAGTAATTCCTAAAGAGCCAAAATCAGAAACACCGGACAAACACATGGTGAGGGTCAGCCTGCTCAGCTTGTTGCCTAGCACAGGTAAGACACAGCAAACCAGAGACTTGGTGAGGTGGCTTTCCCAAGACAGACTCAGGTTGCTGAGGGGCATCCTGGCCAAAGCCCTTCTGCATATATATATATATATATAGGCAGTATAGAGGCAAACCTAACGTTATGGTATAATAGAAGGTATTAACCACCGCCTCAGCACCGAGTACGATTTTATGTTTATCTCCTCCCAGATGAAGTTCTTTTGACACGCTCTATGGAGAAAGAAACTAACCGTGAAACACCAAGCTAGGGCTGTGTTAATGTGATTTTAAATGAATGAAAAGGAAACGATTTACAGACAATTTGCAGGATCAAACAGAGTGTCGGCAGAAGAATCCCGTTTGCCCCAGCGGTCACCACCGGCTCTCCGCCGGTTTGCCCAGTTTGTGGTCTAAAAGCGACTGATAAAACTCCCTTGCTTTGTTTTCTTACTTTAAATCTTTCCTCCCAGGGGGTCTGCAGGAGCTGAATCATCTCCAGCGGGGATCCCAGTTCCAGCATGGCTGTGACCCGTAGCTCAGCATCTCCGCTGTTGTCATAGCATTGGCCGTGCAGCTGCGCGACAGCAGAAGCCACGGTCGGGGCGATGCCGCTGTCAAAGCCAGCAGATCTCGGCCGCCCGTGGACAGCGTGGGCACCACGGGCGGACCGGCTCAGCCCCGACAACAATTCCCCCGCCCCGCCGTGGCAGCGCCTCCCTCAGCCCCCCTCCCCGGCGCGCCCGCCGTACCTTGACGATGCCGGGGTGCTGCAGGCGCTGCAGCAGCGTCACCTCCTTGAGCAGTTTGTAGGCGGCCAGGCGGCGGCAGCCGGCCGGCGCCCCGTACCGCTGCACGCACCGCCGCACCTCCCGGCCCGCCCCGTGCACCGACTTGAGGGCCACGGTGCCTCCGCCCGCCAGCGCCGCCCGCGCCACCACCTTGGTGAAGCCCCATCCCAGCACGCTGACGGCCGTCGCCCGGTTCAGGTCGCCGCAGCCCAGCCCTCCCGTGGCCGCCGCCTCCCCGCCGCCCGCCACCGCCTCCAGCCGCCGCAGGTCGCGCCGCCTCTGCCGCAGCTCCTCCCGCAAACCCGGCGGCAGCAGGAGCGGCGGCGAGGAGTCGGGCTGCGCCTCACCGGCACCACCGCGGTCGCCGCCACCACCGCGGCCGGGCGGCAGCGCCAGCAGCGCCAGCAGCGCCAGGGCCGGCAAAGCCAGAAGCCCGGCCGCGCTCAACCGAGCTCCGCGCCGCGCCCGCCCCGCCGCTGCCATGGAGAGCAGGGCTGCGCCGCCCGGCTCCCGCCGATCTGCCCGGCTCTGCCCGGCTCTGCCGCCCCGCTCTGCCGCGCCGGGGAAGCCGAGCCCCGCCGAGGGGGCGTGTCGGGCTCCCGGCGCCCCCACCCCGCCGGCCCGGCCCGGCCCGGCCCCGCGGGCGCTCGGGGCAGCGGCGGCACGGATCGCCCAGGGAGGGGAGGCGGCGGCGGCGCAGCCCCAGTGGTTCTGGAGGAGGTGTCCCGGGGTGCGAACCGGAGCTGCCGGGTGCGAGCGGCACATCACCGCAAACACCCGCCCACCCTCCAACGGCAGCTGTTTGGAGCAGAACACGCGGATTTCACGGGCATGAATTTCATCAGCCCTGCTAGAGGGTACCGCAGATTACAGCCGAGGGATGTACGACGGGTTAAAATCAGGGAGAACTGGGATATCACATTTCCCTGCCGCTTAAAACTTTCAGGTTACTTTTCTACGAAGAGCAAACACTGGCAGTTTAGCTAATTAGAAGGATAAACCCTATTAGGTTGAATCAGCAATACACTGCCTAAGCACGGAATTGGATTTTTTTCCAGGGGGGCGAAAAATCAACCCAAACCCGTCCTCCAGCAAAACCAGCCAATAGAGGCAGAAAACACACATTTATCGTTTGTTTGTGAGGCGACCAGATCGATCGGTGGCGTGGTGACACAGCTCAGGGCTGCCTTCTGTGACACACGTGTACCTGCCCGGGACAGGAAAGCGTTTCCGACGCGGGTGCAAGAAGCAGGACAGGTGCCTGTCGTGGCTCTGTCACTGGCTCTAGACACGTGTCTGCACCGGGCTCTGCTGTGCAGAAAGTCAGTCAGATTAGCTTAGGGCAAAGGCAGATGCAGTTTGTCTGCTTCTAATTTAGGCAATGTGCAGTTAACTCTCCTCACTGAGCAGCCTGAAACACCAGCCAAATGGGTGGATTCACTTTTTTATTTATGTTTATGCTACTGGGTTAGAAATTAAAATAATGGCCTGCCTCTCCACCGGGTCTGCTTCATTTTCTGCCGTTTTCAGTGGCATAACTAGCCACTAGACCCTCCTCAGAAAGGGAGCAGGTGACTCATGGCACAGTTGTTGGGGTTGGAGGATGCTGCTGCCCTGTTCCTGCTGAGAGCCTGCAGCTTCTGGCAGGTCACCCACAGCACACAGTGGGTGAGACTGCACAGGGTGTGCCCTGGCCTAAGCAGTGGTTCTCAGTCCTGCAGCGCTGTGCTGCCCCTGGACGCATCTGCTCCATCTCCCCCCTCCATGCGCAGCGGTGCCAATACCTCTCTCCTGACTCACTCCCAACACACTCTGTGTGCACTGCTCCGGGCACGGTCACAAGTCACCCCTGCAAAGGAACCTTTGTGAAACACCCCTAAGAAATTCAGTTTTAATGTCACGGCCAGTGGGATGGAGATTTTCAGAAATCAAAACAAGTCAGCTATCATGACTGGTGATCCCCAAGGCTATTTTAATAAAAAAATGTATATAAGTAATCGCTTTTAAATAGCTTCCTTCCCAAAAGCCTGCAGATAGTTTCCCTCTCACTGCTTGTTGGAGCAGCCAATGAGACAGAGTAAAGTGCCTCAGCAGAGCACAGTTTTTGGGTAAGAGAGCAGGAGAACTGATCTCTGAACTCAGGTCATTTCCAGATGGCAGAGTTTGAGGAGGAAAGGCAAAACAAATGGTCTGCCTACATGTCATGTAAAATAATCAAGTGGAAAATCTCAGGCCTCCAGTGCTTACCCATGCACAGACAGGTTAGAAGCTGATCCCAGAACAGCTCTTTCGGTAGCTGAATTTCCTTTGTTGCTTTTTAACTTTAATAGCTCTTTAATTACTATTCTTATTTTCTAATCAAGTATACATCTGTGTCATATTAATGAATACTCATTGTCACTGGAGAGGTATTAAATGCATTTTTACCTGTGTTTCCAAGGGAATAGATGCCAGCTGTGTGTACTATTATCTAATTTCAGCCTATCCCCAGCACTGTAATAATATCAAGATCTATTAGAGAAGACTCTATAAAATCACAATGATTATTTACTTGCTTTACAGTAGCACGTAAGGATTCCTGCCAAGATTATGGCTCTGCTGGGCAAGGCTTTTTGCAGACTGTGGCACAAGAGGTGGCCTTGCTTGACATAGTTGACACCTAAAGTGGGACACACAGCAAAGTGCTGCAGCAAGGATGTAGCAGTGCAGTATGTAGTAATTTGAGTGTCTCTTAGTTCCTTGCAGGGTTCTGCCTGACTTTATTGCCTTTGATAGCATGTGAGCACTGTGTGGAGCAGATGGGTACGTGCTACAGATATCTGCTTTGTGACTGTATGGTCTCAGGAGCAGAGGCTGCTTAAATTCAGGGGAGGCCTCTTGTTGCAGCTCTCATCATACAACCCCCCCAAGTGCAAATCCACATATGGTTAACCTGTGTGCTTGCACTAGGCCTACCAGTACCTTACACTTTCTTATCTACATTCATTCCTTTATAGGCTCTAGATGGAGCAGAAAGCTGTCCACTGTTCAGAAACATCAGGCTATGCTATAATTTCAATGAGTGTGATTGAATCCCATGCTTCTTAGCTTCTTCTGGCTTCCTGTAAGGGCTGGAATGAGATTCCTCCCATGAAAAATAGTCCTGGCACTAATGCTAGCTGGGCTCCTTTCTCAAAACGAGAAAGTATGAGTCTGTACATGAAGTGTAGATGAAAAATTGGGAGTCTCCTGTGCTCCAGACTAACGGGTGAGAAAGCATCCCATTTTCCCATGCCAGCACTGAAACTGTTTGCCTTCTGAAAGACAGACACCTCTGGGTGCAATTTCCCTAGTTGGTTCCCTCCTATCCCAAGAGACCTAGGCAGCAGCATTTCCCTATTTCTTGTCTATGACACTGATCTAGAAGGGATAAGATCAAGCTCCCGGGTTAGCATAAAAAACCTGGGGAGAAATCCTGGGGGGAAAGTTTTCTCTCTGTGCACATACATGAAAGTCCTGGGCATCAGTCCAGAAGAGGGAGGCAAGGAGTTTATAGGTCTGGGAGAGGGATCAAAGAAACCTGCAGCAGCCACTTCAGAACGGGAGGAAGACTTAGCTCTAATAAAGACTCTTGGGAATACATGTCATCACTGGTGCCCCTGCCTTTGAGGGCAGCAGTAACTTTGACTCCTGCCAGCTGAGCTTCTGGCTGTCTCCAGACAGTTCCTGCCCGGCTGCAAGTGTGCACATCTGGGGCAGGGTGAAAGTCCTGAGCAGTCTGGCTTTGCACTTCCATGTCAACTGAGAAACCTTCTTGCATCCAACCTCCAGGCATGCAACCCTGGCCTGTGTGTGGCCATGCCTGGGTGGCACCAGGAAAAAATCACCCCACCGGCCATTTCCAGTTTCCTCTTTGTATTGCCCAAGAGCCAGGAAAAGGGTAAGAAGAAAGTCAGATGCAGGTATGATACCTTCCTACAAGCAAGTGAACTAGGGAGACAGACCTTGCTCTGCTTTTTTGCCTTACCAGCCAGGAACCCTAGCCAAAGGCTTGGTGCAATGATTGCCTTAGAACTGAAATAATGTATTTCTCTTCCCCAGAAGGAAGAAAAACTCTCCTTTTCTGAGGTGTCCAGGACAGCTGCAGCTCCCAGGTGTTTTTACAGCCCGTGGCAGGCACAGCTGTGTCTTCCTAAACACTCCTGGTGAGAGGTTTCTCAATAGGGTTTGCCAAAGCTGATGCCAGCACCTGTTGGCATATAGGGCACTAGGAAGCAACTTCCCTGAACCCTTTTTTTAGTGAGTTTTTGTGTGTTGGGTTTTTTCAGTGTTTTTGTTTGTTTGTTTGTTTGTTGGGGTTTTTTTTGTCAGATGAGGGATCACCTCCTGGCTGGAGGTGCAGGATGAAATCATGAGAACACTGCAGGGCATTTGTGTGGCCCCACAGGCCACCATCTCCTCCAGCGGTACGAGGGCAGCCTGACTTAAGAGAGGAGCTGTGAAGGCTGAAGAGCCCTGAGGGTGTTCGGTGCATCAGCAATGAGTGCTTGCCATCTGCTGGGAGGCAATCAGCCTGACAGGAGACACTCTTGGATGCAGGAAAAAGAGAAAGGCCTAGGCCAGCAGTCCCTGAAGAGATGGATGGCATTTGGGCTTGCAGAGAGAGCAGGAAGAGTATCCTTTGCGGAGGGTAAGCACAAAGCAGTCGGGAAGCTCTGGTCTTGAGCCCATGAGGGCTGACAAAACTCACTCCAGGATTTTAACATGCTAACAGCCCTCCTTGAGCCCTCCTTGGAGGTGCCTCATTGCAGAGGTGGCAGAAGGCAGTTAGGTGTTTGTGCTACCAATGAATCTCAACTGATTCCTTGGTAGCACTGAGCAGAGCCCTGGTGTGGTGGCATGTCACATTTCCACAGCACAATTTGCCAGTCTGTCAAGCTGTCTATGTGCTGTGCACAGCATATGCCACTCCTGTCACAGCTTCCTCCCCCCCACTCCCCATAGCACTGAGATACTGCCCTGCCTTTGGCATATTCTCAGGATTCAGCCATTTGTTATGCCACCAGCACATCCAGCCTGACTGGCATGGAACATCCCGCTCCCTATTGCATCAGCTCCTGAGAACACTTGTCCTGAGGAGTCCTCGGTCTTCCCAATGAGATTTTATTAATGTCTAGGAGGATATAATCAGATTTCCAGCACAAGGTCTTGAAGAGCTGGTCTACTGATAGATGGACTAAACCTTTCCTTGCAATGCAGGTATTGGTACCCCAGGTGCAAGTCATATTACTATATTGTGAGGTGTTGATTGTATTATCAAAAGCAGCATCAACCTTCTGGGCCAGCTATCCCACTGCTGCACTGAGTGAGATGGTGCACAACAGGAGCAAAGTCAGGGAAAGCTCTGGGGTGTTCTCTCCTGGTATGGAAATCACCACAGGAATCTGACAGTGTATAGACTGTGTTCTTGCAGTTTTAATTCAGAAAGATAAAAAACAAAAGGGGCAGCATCAAATGCCTTTAATTCTCTGTATTTCATGATGGAGGAGGCCAAAATTCCTATTAGGTATCCACATATTTCTGGAAGGCAGCATTTTCAAATGGTATTTTTTCTCCCTGGCTGCAAGCCTACACACAGTGACCTATTCAGGCACATCTGCAGAAGAAGGTGGTGCAGCACCTTTCTTCTGTCCCTGGCTCAAATTGCAGACACATTTCTTCAGTGGCAACACCATTTTAAGCAGCATTTTGTTCAGGCACTTATTTCCAGCCCTCCTGTACCTACTACACCATCTGGTCTAAGTGTTACTGTAGTTTTGTGGCAAACAAGATGGGGAAAATTATCCAGGATAAAATAAATGCAGCAAGACTTTCCCCATAAAGAAGAGTGTCTCAGAAGTGTGAGCACAGGCTGTGTGGAGGGGTAGGAGGAAGCAGGAGACTCCCTTTCTACAGTGTAGACTGGGAATCTACACTTTGCATACTATCAAAAGAAAAGTAGAAGAGACTGAATAAAAATCAGGCAATAGCAACAGGAGAAAGTAGTGGCCTCAGACTCTGATTTTTTGCCTTTTTTCCCCAGATTGTTCCTATCAATTGTTATTCTCATTTGGAGCAGCGATAGAAAAATTACTTTAACCAAGAGACTATCTCCAAACTCCTCTTCTTAAATTCAGCCCAAATCTATGCTCTACTCTTTTCTGATTTCATTGTGTAAGTAAGAAAATCCCGAAACAAGGGCTTACTTAAACCATGTTGTGTTGTATATAAGCTTAGTGGAAACCATGAGCTGGGGTTGGAGTGTAGGTTTGTGTGGCACTCCAGGGATACCCCAGTGAAAGGATGTTCTTTTCCAAGTCTGGTCAGAATCAAATAGCCCTCCAGGAAAAGAACAAGCTTGGCAATTCCAGGTACACTTCCAGATTGATGATGCTCAGTAGAGTGACTCTCGTAAGGTTTTCTTCAGTAAATTATGAGGAAGGTTAGAAATAATTTCAGTCTAGTAATCCTCTAACGGGGTCTACTAATGTAACCTTTGTTTAGTGTCAAGATCTTCAAAATCAGAAGAAACACTACAAGTAGCATGCCACGCTCCCCTCCCTGAGCAGTCAGGCCCGGCAGACTCTTGCAGAGCTCCTTGGCTTTAATTTACATATTACTCCATCTAGTGGCTTTAAGGTTCCAGCCTCCAAGAGTTTAAAACTCTGTCCCGGCACCAGCTGGAATTCAAACCTCTGCAGCAGCTTTGCCATCACCACTTTTACCTCCATCTGTTAAGAAGAAAAGCAAACTGTCAGTGACAGCAAATACAGCTTGGACTGCAGCTGCTTAAAGTCAGTCTACTATCTTATACATTGTCAATAGAGAGATTTAAAAGTTAAATGTTACTCTGTTAATGCGGTCGGTTGAGTTCGGGCAGGAAATTTGTGACTTCCTGGATTTGAAGACAACTGACAGGCACTAAGATCAGTCTTTCTGTTTATGTGTTAAACCCATTTGGGAAGTCAGACTGTAAAACTAAAGCACTTTGAACACTGGTGCTTAGATGAGCTCACAGCACAGGCCCAAAGCACTGGCCTCTGGCTGTCCTGAAATGCTCTCTGCCATGCTCACACACATGAAATCGTTCCTTCTGTCCACGCAGCCCCCTCCTCACCTTCTCTGTACCAGTTCTGGCTTCTGTCCTCCTCCAGTTGATGTTTTCCCTGCCTTGATTCTGTCAGTGGCAGCCACGGGATCATCCCCAAAACCCCCTGCACATCCCCTGTGTGCTTGACTGGCTGGCAAAGGCATGCTGACTGTGATTCCCATTAAGGGGTTTTTCAAGCAGGCTGACCCAGGACAATTTGAAGGAAGAGCAGCCTGTGCTCCTCCCTGCAGATACCTTGGCTGCATGGATGACTGCTCTTGTGACAGCATTTGAGAGACATGCCTGTCACAGGCATGGGGGGAGATCTTCCCTCTGAGGAGAAGAGGGTCAGTGCACAGGGCATCAGTGTGGCCTCTGGTGCCCACCACCACCCTTGGCCAGCACACCCTGAGCTGGCCCAATGCTTGCTAACCAAGTGTTGTTCCAGGCCTCTACTCACCTGTGCAAACACCTGCCCGATGCAGGACCGGGGTCCCAGAGAGAATGGAAAATAGCAGTAATATGGCCTGCAAAGAAAAATGTTCAGCATTGTCACTCTGACAGCTTGATTGTAAAGAAACAAGCAAATATTTCATGACAGCAGCAAGGAAATGGTCTAAATATCCCCTTGCCTATCAGACTTGTTAAAGCAGTCTCCAAATTAACTCTTTTTTTTTCTTCAGAACAGCAATACAGCTCAGCAGCACGTTTCCTTGTCATCTCTCCTTGCTGTACAGCTCAGCTGCCAGAACAGTTTTGATGCATGCCAGCCTTATTTCAAACCTGAATGTCAGGCACACTCTAAATGTTCTTCAGCCTGTCATGAGGAAGTCACAATCTGCCCAATTATTGCTCCTTTGGGCAGCTCTGAGCCATGTGAGCGAGGGAACGTTTGGTTTAGGAGACCAGACTAACCCTAGGCTGAAGGAAAACTCCTGAGTCATGAAGTAGCTGGTGCTGATCTCTGCATCTGTTTAGTCACTCACTGGTCCCTTCTATTCCACTTCTGACCACTGAGTAGACTTAGGCTGCCTGCACACGTCGCTGAACAGCATCTTCTCTCCCTCAGCCCCTTCTCCCCTCTCTAATATGGAGACATTTCAAGCCCCCTGGGACCAGGGCTGTCATGCATTAAATGCCTGCATTGTACTAAGGCAAATATTCAACCTGGTTTGGGCCCAAAGCTTTGACCTCAATATAAACACTTAATAACAATAATATTGATAGTTTTTTTGTAAGATAACATGCGGTCTAAACAATTCTTGAACAAAAACTGTGCATTATTGCTCTCTATTTACATTTGGATGATTTAGTGTTACTCATACTGGAATGGAAAAATAGTTTTATGCTACTTTTCTTTCCCTTGAAATCTTTTCCTGTAATGGTTTCTTAATACATATTTAATAACATGGGAATAAAAAGAAGCTCACTTAGGTGCATCTTTGCTGAATCGATCTGGATCAAAAGTAAGTGGATCCTTGAAAAACTTTTCCATCCTTCCCATTACATAAGTGTTGAGCTGGCAAGAAAGAGTTTATTTTTGTTAGTCAGGAGGAACACACTGAAAACGCCTCTTTGCTCTCAGAGGAATAAAACCATAAATGCCTTCCACTCCCGAGTCCCAGCTGTGAGTCTTAATTCATACCCCAGTTTTGGTCAAAATTTTAGAGAAGCCAGTTCAAATATGCCCAGGGAAGATTTTGGACCTCTTATCCACAGGTCCACTACATTTGAATCAACTGGAACAGCTAAAAGCTGCTGATGGTGGATGGACTCACAAAGACCGTGGTGTTGGCAGGAATTGTGATGCCATTGATGACGAGCTCCTTCTCCAGCCTGCGGAGTGTCCCCGAGACGGGCGGGTACAGCCGCAGTGACTCCTTAAAAACCTGTGCCAGCAAAAAGCACAAGAGATCAGTTAGTTCATACACTGTAGGAAGCAGAAATAAAATTAATTACCTCCCTATGGCCTTTAGTTAAATGGGAGATTTTTGACTTTTGAAAAGGATGCTGGTCTATCTGTCTTGGATTCCTGTGGGCAAAATATGGCTAAGTCAGCTCCTTCAGGCCTGGCTCTTTCTCACAGCTGGTAAAATACAGAGAAAAAGACACAAAACCCAGAAGAGATCCTGGAACAGACTTAACACCTCAAGTCAGATGAACAACTAAGTGAAAAAGTATTAGGAAGCAAACTCAAAGGGAATATCTGAAAGTGAAGCCTCCTGCCCCTGATGAGCTGTTCTGGGAACTGGCTGCCATGAGGGTGGGGGATTGCTCCCACCGTCCTCCCACTCTCAGCTCCTGCCTTTGTCCTGCTTCTGCTGCTTGAGGAGCTGAGCCAGGTCAGAGCCCCCAAAAGACAAAATCAACCTGGCAAAGGAAAATGAATAAGGAATGTGGAGAAAAAAAATGGAACAAGACCATTTCTTTTGGTGTCAGTGAGCTGTAAGAATGGCTTATTTCATCAAAGTGAAACCTAATTAACAGTGCACATGAGCATCGCACTGAAAATGCAATTAACAGTGTGCATGCACTAGTGGACTAATGAAAAAGAAACCTGGACAAAAGGATTCAGAATTGCCTGAACAACAGGAGAGGAGTCCCATAGTCTCTGATACTCCAGTGATGGACTGGCTCTGACCAAGGGTGACTGATTTTGGTTGTACAGATCCAAGCTTGTGCTGTTAAATAAATGGTCTGCTTTGAGAACCTCTCATGTGATCTGTCTTCAAACTGAAAGGCTTAGATACCTCATCCTAATTGGAGTGGTATAATTGTGATGGTGTTTGGAGAAGCCTAAGGAAGCCTGCTGATTTCTGTAATCACACTGAGTTGCCTTTTCCTTATGAGAAATAGACCTATGAAATCTATCTGCTATCAAAGCACAGTAATTTGTGGGATGGGATATGCCAAATGGTAAAACACTGTTGCTCACCTCAGCAGGGCAGTTTAAAACAAAAAGGATCATGGCCGTCTATTAAAATCACAGGGAAATTTATGCAGAACAGCTGCCAGGACTGTGATTCAGGCTCTCCTGAGGGCTACTAGTGTCCCCCATCTTGTAAAAAAAGGAAATGCAACACAAACACTGGCTAATAGCCAACCCTGGCTTTGCAGTTCATTACCAACCAGCATTTCTATACAAAAGACCTCTTTTAGGACCAAACTCTTTCCCCCACCAGCCTCGAGCAACTGAAGAGGGTTTCAAGACTGGATAATGAAAATTGGACACTAGAAAATCCAGCCATTATTTTTGGCTATCCTCAAATCCCACTTCATTGCATAAGGTGAGATCATACCTGGAAATGCTTTAACAATAATCAAACAAAAATAGAGCAGTGAATTAGGGAAGTGTGTGAGATTCACACACACGTTGGGCTCAAAGTTGCACACCTTTCTTAACATTACAGCTGTTGTTTCACCTTAAACAGATAGGGATCATGCAACTCTACTCTAGCTCCCAGACTGGTAATAATTCAGGAAAGCAGTGAAGGAATCTGTAAATTTGAGGAGCACATTTCCCAATCCAGCTGGGCTGCTGCAAATGTGTCAGGCTACCTGCTTGCTGACTCTCTCGGGACAAACACTATCAGGATAAAAGATTAGCAAAGTTTTTAAAATTTCAAAGGTGTGAGGCTCCTCCATGACATGTCAGAGGTGCTACCAAACAGCTCTGCCTGGTATCTTACCTTACTCCTACAGTACCTGTGATAAGTAGGTGAGCTTGCCAAGATCCTCGTAGTCAACATCTCTCTTGGCACCCAGAACCTCATCCACTTCAGCCTGAACCCTGCAGTTCAATTAAAACTTGTTAGCTGCACATGCCTGTTTCTTGCTAGGCAAGTTGACAAATTACTTTAGTTTACTTTCCAGACACTGAGTTGGACTTAAACACCCATCCTCAGGGAAAATGCCAACCAACTCCCATCCAGGCTCCCTGAACTTGTACCTCATACCAGGATGAGGCAATGTGCATACAGGGGCAGCTGAATTAGGTGGAATTTGGGACCTGTATGTATAAAGACCTTGCAAAAAATCACCTGGGTGAAACTGAAATAATCCATTTTAAGGTTTTTCTTTTTATATATTTTAGATATATTGGTACTAGGAAACTGTTTATTTTGGAAGGGAGGCTAGAACTTACTGGGAAGTGATCCTATCTTTTTAATAGCCTTTACAATTAAGTTCACCTTGAAATTAACATCCAGCTGAGTCTAAAAATCAGAGCACACATACCTTTCCAGTATTTCAGGATGCTGACCCAGTGCCATTACTGTAAATGTCATCTCATTGGCACTGGTTTCATGACCTAATGATAACAAAAACCAGTTTAAAAATTAGTGTGAAATAATAACACAATGCCAAGATGGCCTACTAGGGTGACTGTGAACAGGAAGCTTTAAACATCAAAACCCAAATGTTTTATTTCAAATACGCTAGAAAATAAAGGAAATAATAAAAGGTATGTAAAGTCTACATAAAGAGCTTTCAACAATGACAAGAAAAGGACACAGCTGGCAAAGATATGACCCATTTTGCCCAAGCCAAAGCTGCAGTGGCTGTATGCAGCACCTTCTGGTCATGAGCTCCCTAACAGGAGGGCCAGTGAGGTCCAGGATTTGCCTTGTCATATTATGGGACACACAGTTCTGCCAAAAAGGAAGGATTTACTGGTTTTGAGGGAAAACAGAGCTTCTTATAATCTTTCTTTGAAAGGTCTCCTTTACGTGTTAGGATGACCATGCTTGAGCAGGGAGCTTGGACCAAGCGACCCTTCCAGCCTTACCCACTTTGTGACTCTCTGATGTGGACACTTTTTCCTCTTTTTCATGGACAGACATACGCACTATTTTAAACAATTACAGAAAACAGACTTCTGCAAAGACGTTTGCAGCAATAACATCTTTCTTGCCAAGAACAGCATTTTGATCTCACCTGCTCATGAACCTAAATCCTCTTGATCTACAAAGTGTTGTTTATCTCACATAATTACTTAGCCCATGCATTTTCTGATTTGCTTGACAGTGCCTTCTCCTACTAAGGCAAGAATGACATTTAATCATGTGGGTGAGGTGATGCAGAGATGCACTGAATATGTAAAAGATGTTTGTGGTGGGGTTTAGTGGGATCTGGGTGAAAGGGCCAGAACCCCATAAGGAATAGCCTTGCACCCCAGTGGGCAGTAGAAATACAGAGGCTGGAAAACAGAGTGGGAAGCCAGTGGCTGGAAAACACCAGCCTGGCATTATCTGCTGTGTTGATATCACTGAAAGAAAATGATATATTATTTGTCTGTGAGAAAATTAGGAGTTCTCTTCAGGCCTCACCTAGCTGGTGCTATGCCAGTGTAATACTGCTGTCTTCAAACCAAGAGACTCCTGGTTGCAGCAGCATCACATGGAGTCATGATGTTAACCCTGATGTTAATTATGATTAACAAGGATGTTAATCATGACTTTGAGTGTACTCAAAAATGAGTACAACTTCCCACATGACATATCCAAGCATTAAAATAGCTACCAACCTGCAACAAAGAAAGTGATAAAGTTATCCAGAATGTTTTCATCATCTCTAGTCTCCTCCAGAGCTGTCAAGATAGAAAAACAACTGGGATTAGAAAATGCCCCCATGCCCCAGCTGGACCAGCCAGAATGCTCTGCCCTGTTTAGCACATATCAGCTGAGGTGACATCAAGAGAAGATGCTGAGTGAGCATTTCAGTGGTGACTTGTGACCAATATTTGATCCAACACAAAGAAACACGAAATTTTCAAAGCAATTCTAACTATCCTCACTGTGAAAACAACTTTAAAGGAATATCCAAGTACAGATCCCCAAAACAATCCTCCCTGAATTTCACAGCAAAACATACCACAGATAAATTCACTCAAACAGCAAGGTGTCTCTTACCATCTCCTTTCAGTATCTGTGTAAGAATATCCATTGTGGCTTCTTTCCCATTCTGGATGGCTTCTCTCCTCAGGTCAATGCACTCCTTCCCCACACGTCTCAACAGCTTCACACTCTCCCTGGCCTCCTTTATCAGCTTCTGATTCCCTGGCATGAACTGAATACAGAATTTCTTTTGTCATTTTATTCCTTTTGCTGCTAAGAAATAATGTCAGTGTTATTCTACAAGTCAGCACCTTGTTTTCCACTAAATGACACTTGTCACAGAAACATTCGCTCTCCATGCAACAAACTGAATGCCTGCAGGATGAAGAGTTTGGGCTGAAATGAGAAATATTTCAATCTGTGCATGCTGAAGTCATGTCTCATCAGAGCTGATGTTTTGGGCACTGTAAGCAAAATTCATCACCTCTCCCTGGAAAGAAACTGCAGCATGCAATCCAGAATCTCACCCTGGTCTCAAAAAGGAAAACAGGAGCTCTAAAAGCCTGAACTACAGTTTTCATGAGACACTGAAATAATTCTTTACTTAAATATTTCATATTACATCCATTATTTCCTAGTAGATGAATTTGGGTTGAAAATGTAATTTTTTCAGAGCAAGAATGCTCAAATTTTTTCCACCCTGAGCGAAGGCTGCCATCCTTCTTATACAAATGGCAAAAATCTCAATTTTTAAAGGGTATGAGAGCATAAAACCATATCAGGAGACACATTCAGAGGGGAACACAAAAAAAAAAGCGTTAAAGATTAATGTTAATTTCACGAGTTTTTTAAAGCACTAATGAATTTTATCTTGATGCACATTGGAGGGAAAGATCTACAGATGACTGTTTCCCCGACATATATGGACCTTTCCCAGCTCCATGAACTCAAGCAGGAGCAGCTGACTGTGAGGAGAGAGAACTGAAGACAGGAGAGTACAGACCCTTATGAAGGGATTGCGTTCCTTGTTCAGTCCCTCCATAATCTTAGTCACAGCGTTGGGTAAAGGCGTCTGGTCATCACTCAGTGCATTTAATTCCAAGCCAAAGGCTACCTGAGAAGCAAGAGAGAAAAAGGCAACTTGCTGGGGTTGGGGTGGAAGAGCAGGATAGCCTCACAGCACCACCTTTTCCCCTAAAAATATCTCAGGCTAGATCCTACCTTGCAGGAGGCTGCGAGGGGAGGGCAATATCGACATTAAGTTTTCTCCTTATTTGGGTGGATTAATAATTTACTTCTACTCTCCATTCCTCCCAAACTGGTTTGCATAGAAAGGGAAAAGGCAGTGTAAGGCAGACTTCCTGCTGAGATGCAATGGCAATAATACAACCTGCAACCATGAAAGGGTGTGTCCCTTTTGGCACGGAGGGGAGGGAGGTGTGAGGCTGAAAGGACTTTTGCAAAGGGTCCCCATCCTGCAGGCCACACCTAGACTTTGCAGACCCTTCCCTAACTGCCCTTTCCCATGGCTCAGCCTGAATGGAAGTGGCACAATCAGTCCTGCAGGTCTTCTGGCACTGCTGGGTAAGGGTCTTTCTCCCTGCCTCCAGCTCCTGATCCCATCCTGCTGTTGGTAGGCATTACTTCCATCTCTTCCTGCCAGTCGCAGAGGAAACAAGAAAGGGACAGCTGGTACCTTTCCAATGATATCCATAGTCACCCGGTTCATCATCGACAGCATGCTAAACTCTGTTTTTCCATCTGCCTTTTCCTCTAGCTTCTCCATCAGCTCCTCTGCTTTTTCATTAAAAGTTTCCATCAGACCAATCAGGTAGCTGAACAATCAATAAAGATGAGTAATGGGGGCTCTGGAGAGGACATAATAACCTTTGTTCTTTTGTTCAGACAAAATAACCTTCGCTATTTTCCATAGGAAATTGTAAAGTTTTTTTAAATTTATAATTAATTTGCCTTAATACATTAAAAAGCAAACATACAGAATGAGCTACAGTCTTCTTACAGCTCTGCCCTGTCATGTAATTAACATTGTCATGGCAAAGGGTGGTGACCAGTGCCCATCAAGGCACATGGACTTTATCTTTGGCATCAAGGCACACGAGGAAACCAGATCAACCCTCTGCCTTATCTCTTCCAAAGGGATAAGGCAGCCATAACCATGCTCCAGGATACACAACCTTCGGACCTTTCCGCCATTACTGAATTCACAGGGATGCCACTACTCCATGGGAAGCCTGGTCAAATTATACTTAGCAGGGGAATGGAGTGCTGGATTCTAAGTTAAATATGATTTTGGCACTGAACATTGGGGTCTTTTTGATCCAAATATCAAGTAATGGCAGGGAGAAGCATGACAATGACAATACAGTAAAAGTAACAGCTAGATCATCCCAGAAATATTTGCCTTACCTTCGGCTGAAGGCTGGATCCATTATTCTCCGCTGCTTGCGCCAATGCTCATGGTTGCAAACAGTTACCAAGCCATTCCCTAGAAACCTAGCACACAGGAAAACAAGGGAAGGAACAGTCTTATGCAAGGGAGCTTGCTGAACCCCATGTAGTCACAGATGCAGGTTTTTCACATCAACTTTCTTTTACTTTTGCCATGTGTAGGAAACACCTTTGAGTATGCAACCATTGCATCACTGTGGACGACAACCGAACCACAGATATTTTTGCCAGGTAGGTGTGGACTGCTGAATCCCATAAGATGCTGCTTCATTACAGCTGTTATGCAAATAATTAATATAATAACTGGATTTTTATATTTTTTAAAGCTTCAGACTTACAAAGAAAAATTCCCTGGTTTTGGAATTGAACTTAGAAGTTGCAAACTGTCATGCCTTATGGAGTGCTCTAAAATCTGAGAAGTTTGATGATGGTCTTGAGCAGACTGCTTTGAGACTAACTGAACATCCCCGGGGGAAAAAAGATACGTGACCAAGATAAAAGAAAAATCCAACATCTCCTCCTCCCTGACTGGGAAGACATTTGACTTGACATACAGTTTAATAGATACATGCTGCTTACATGTGTCTGGAATTAGAAAATAATCTCCACACTAAGGTAAATGCTCTGAGTCAAAATGTCATGCCTGTGATATTATTAATCTTGCACTTATTTTCAGATCATAGTGGCTTCAGATGGGTTTTGCCTACCTCTCACCAAACAGGCTGAAGAGAGTTCCATACACCTTTGGATCCTTTGGGTGCTGTGGTGACATCAAGAACTCCTAAAATCAAACCTCAGGTCAGTAAATACTGAGTGCAATCCGTTTCCCAGACAAAGCACAAAATTTCACTTACACACATTTAGTCTCTTCTTCTGTAGCAATATTCTGAAGAGTAGATGAATTATCCAGCGTGCCCTGATTCCCCAGTTCCTCTCTTGCTTTGCATGCCACTAAGCACTTTTTTGCCTAATGTCATGAAATCTCACTCTGTTGTAATTGTAAAGATTTAGAGAGAGAAATTTGGTCTCTTGTGCCCCATTCATTTTAGATATTAAGCTGTTGCAGAGAGCCTGCTTTTCACAAATGGAAAATATTTGCTATATGTGCTGTTTAAGTAAAAGTAACAAAATAAATTAACTGATCAAGGAAAAGATATATCAGGACAGCCTGGAGAGCAAAGCACCTCACCCTCCTAACCCAGCCAGAGCCAAGCACAGATGCTCTGTGCTGCTCTGATCATCAGGCATCATCTCTGCCATTACGGAGGGATGGGCTGATCCCTACTATTGATTTGGCTTTATTTTTCAGTACCTTCACTCCTTCAGGACTCACAATCAATACCGAGATTCTGTGAAAGGCATTCACTCGTACAACAGGTCCATATTTCTCTGCCCTGCAAGAAGAGAAAATTTAAAAAAAAAAGATTTATGGTACAAACTGTGAACATGTAACAGCTCAGACCTAACAACCTTGAAGGACCAGAGTAGGAACTACTGCAGTATCCAGCCAAAAAAGTCATTAAGGGAATCACAGGACAGAATAATCAAAGTTGGAAGAGACCTTCACAAGATCATCTGATCCAACCTTCTCAATGATCCTAATTATGTAACTCTGTAAGGTCTTTGGGCCTTGATTTCTCCATATACACTACAGGATTACTCCATTCAATGTCATTGATGTGCCTCAACTTACCACTGCAGAAAGAGATCTGGTGTAAACTCCCGATTCCTCACCATTCTCCATATGATTGGCAGGTGTCCAAATAAAAAGCTGCAGAATATGAAAGTTAAGAGTGTCACGAGGATGCCAACACAGGGTTTTGTATGGACTGCAATCCTTGTTGCTCAGTGAGTGTTGCTCGTGCTTTCCTCGTAAGGGAAGATGAAAATAACTCTGAACTGTGCCAATTCCCAGCCCTCGCCAAGCTGGTAAACTGGGGACCAAAGACAGACTGGTGCTTGCATGCAGCCGGGAAGACCAGCCCAGAGATGAAGGACAAGGTCTTTTTCTTATGCTGTATTATAGGAGATGTTTGGGTCTGGATGGGAGCCCCCATGAATTACTTTGCTCTTTGCCTGGCTGACCGAATATCTTGACTGCAGCTATTGCACTGCTGTACACGAAAGAGGCACTTGCATTCAATACTCTTTAATACATGCTCATCCCTCCTAAGTGTAACTTCATTTCTGTCAATAGATTCCTGTTAAGGGACATTAGGAACCATTTCCTTCTGTCCAAAACCGTGTCATTTCAAATACTGAGGAGGTTAATTACTGGCTAATATGGAAATTGAAATAGCTGCATTAAAAACATAGAGATCAATTCCTCCCTTCAACTGTGAGTGGTGAATTCCCACTGGCTTTGCATAAATCTGAGGGAAGATTTGGCCACACTTCTCCCTAAATGAAGTAAGCTGCACTCAAGGTCTGTTTTCCATCTGAGAGACAGCCATGCTATCATCCTTTTCAGTATAAATAAGCTATGGGGAAAAACAGGGTCTTATTTTATTACTGTTGGAACTGGGAGGCACTTAAAATAACAAGAACTCAACAAAGTTACTCAACATCTTCAGAAACTTTTAATCCTCCACTTGTGTGACTCCTCCTTTGTAACTGTATTCCAAAAAGATATGAAAGCCCCAAATACAACACAACTCCTTCGTTAGCTCTGGAAACTGCTCTATCTGCATTACAGGAAACGAGGTCCCACTCATGGCTCCTCTGGTGTGCCATCACTCTACGGTGTTACTACCTCAAAATGAACCTAAGGATGAGCAGGTCTAGGTATGACAAGAACATCCTCTCTCTAGTCTTGTTATCTGACCCTGATTACACAAGTAGGGTGAAGCCTGGAGGTGGGCAGGAGAGAGTGGTGTCCCTGTAAGACTGATTATGAGTGCTGGTGTCTCTTCCTGTGGCATGTTACGGAGGGCATGTGCACCCACAGGTGAGGTTAAGTGGGAAACTCACACACCGCTGCAGGAACCATGACTCCTTGTGACAGTGCTGCCACCACCTCGCTGGCAGTTTTCTCACTGCCCCTTATCGCTTATGACATTTTTATTTATTTTTGGCAGAAACTAAACACCCGGCTTACGAAGGAGAGCACGGAAGGTGCCTGGTGGAGTTAGTGTCAATGTGCCTCCCGGAGCAGTGTGGGACGGCGGGCGGGGCTGGTCCCTCCTGCGGTGGCTGACGCTGCTGTCAGGTCCCTCCTCAGGGTCATGGACAAACGCAGAGCTCGGGTGGGCGACTCTAAAGCGCTCTTCGGTGCCGCTGCGGCCACACGGGAGATGTAGGTCAGGACATGCAGGCCCGGCCAGGCCGGCCGTGCGCTCCTCAGCGCTGCCGGGCCGTGCCAGCGCTCCGCGGGAAGCGGGCACACACGAGCGCCGTGCCCAGCCTGCCGTGACCCCTCGCCGCTGTCCCTGCCGCACCCGCCGGGCCCGGCCCGGCCCACGGACACCGGCTGGAGGGTTTATTCCCTGCTCTGACAGCTCCAGCCTGGCAGGGAGCGCTCTGCGGAGACACCGAGCCTGCCCGGCCAGCCCCTTACCTCTCCCGCGGCGGGCCGGGGATGTAGTCGTACTTGGCGTGGATGTACTGCACGTAGCAGCAGTACAGGACGAAGGCCAGCAGGGACAGGGCCAGCAGAAGCCCTCCCGCCGCCCACAGCACCTCCATCGCCGCCGGCTGCCAGCGCCTCCCCCCGCAGCGGGCGGGCAAAGGGCGGACCGGGAGAATGCCCGGCTGCGGGCGGGGACGGCCCCGCTTAAAGAGCCCGGCGGGGCGGCCTGGGCCGGGAGCGCCGTGCTGCTGGAGCACACCGCACGGCGGGCGCCGAGTGTGAGTATGGTCCGGAGGAGGACACGAACGTGCTCGTAGGGCTGGAGCCCTTTTCCATGAAGACAGGCTGAGACAGTCGGAACTGTTCAGCCCGGAGAATACGGTGGTTCCCGGGAGACCTTATTGCAGAGGCTGCAAGAGAGCTGGAGAGGGGCTTGTTGCAAGGGCATGTAGTGGTGTGACAAGGAAGATCTAGGTTAGATATTAGGAATAAATTCTTTACTGTGAGGATAGTGAGGCACTGGAACAGGTTGTCTAGAGGAGTTGTGGATGCCCTGTCCCTGGAAGTGTTCAAGACCAGGTTGAATGGGGCTTTGAGCAACCTGGTCTAGTGGGAGGTGTGTCCCTGACCACAGCAAGGGATGAAGGTGGAACTAGATGATCTTTATGGTCCCTTCCAACCCAAACCATTCTATGGTTCTATGACAGATACATATATATGTGTGTGTGTGAATGGATATATGCTTTCCTCGGTGGAGATGATGCTTTGCACAAGTGTGTGAGGAGGTCACGAAGGATGCTGCACCTTCCTATGTTTGTTTACAAAAATGTTTTAAATAAAGCTTGTCTCTGAAGGCTCCTAGACAAGCCAAGCATCCCAGGACAAGGAAGGCAGAGGCTTTTTGTTGATTTTTGACTGTTTAAATTAGAAGAGACAAAGGAAATGTACTGTTGATGCCTGTAGGAATCAGTAGGTGAAGGCTTTTAGAGCAGTCTGTTTTGGGGACCATATTATACAATATGCTTGTTCCTCATCCAGACACAGGAGTGAGAGCTGATAC
This sequence comes from Cyanoderma ruficeps, assembly GCA_008694505.1. Classification (NCBI taxonomy): domain Eukaryota; kingdom Metazoa; phylum Chordata; class Aves; order Passeriformes; family Timaliidae; genus Cyanoderma; species Cyanoderma ruficeps. The sequence continues at coordinate 40,256,718 of VZDJ01007753.1, read as the reverse complement.
TGTTTTATTCAAAACAAGCAATCTAATAATCATTTACACAAATTGCATAAGGATTGCAGGACACAAGAGACCAAGCCATAAAATGGTGGAAATTAATTTCTGATGAATGAAAAATAATGCATGGGGGAAGACAAAATATTTATATACATATCCATACACATGCAAGCCAGTTATATATATTTAGTGGTGGTACTCATTCAGGAATTTCACCTTAATGCTCAGTACAGATCAAAGAAGCGAGCAGAGTATTGACACATTAGAAATAGGGGAGTGAGTAAAAGAAGATGCCTGAATGTACTGGTAGATAGAGACCTGGATACACCCAGGGCACACCCACCATGTGGGAATATGCCACGCACTCTTCCTACCGGCTCAGCAGAGGTGTACAGACAGAACAGGTTAAGCCTCAAAATGGAAAGTGGATGAGTGAGGGAGGTTATGGCAGGTGTCAGGAAAGCCACCAGTGGTTTGGAGATAAATAGGGACAAACTGAGCCATGACTTTGCGTAATTCAAGAACAAGGAGGTGCCCACTGAAATGATCCAGCAGCAGGTGTAAAAGAGGAATACATTTTTCACAACAAATTGTTAAATTTGGCAACAAGCTGTCGTGGGAGCTAAGTAAGTAAGTTGGCTCACAAGGAGCCAAGGAAAGTGATGGAGGATGGCACCAGGAACTATGGCTGGCCTCAGCAGGACTTCTGCATTTTGGGGATTTCTGACAGGAACAGCAAGACCCCAAATTGCTCAAGAAAACCAAGAAGGCATACAAACCATCTACTGCATCCTCCTTTCTTCCCATCCTGCCCTTAGTCCGGGAGCCTTGCAATCACTGCAACAACCTCAATAGCATCCTATAAATCCTCCCTTTCTTCCTTCCTTCTCAGAACCTTGCTGGGTCACTCCACCAATGCTGCAGCAGGTTGTGCTCACTCCATCCCTTTGAAGGATGCTTATCTTGTGTACGGGCTGGCTGACACTCATCTCCAGCATTTCCAGAGCTCTAAGTGCAGCAGGAGAAGCAGAAGCGGGATCTCTGCAGCCCCACTATGCCCAAAGGAAAACAAGCACAGCACCTGCCAATCAGACTTTCACAGGACAGCCCCATTATACACTTCTTTCTCTGCTCAAGCTTTGCTCAACCATCTGGAGGTAGCATACCAAGCTACCTGGGATTTTATCATGCATATTTTTCACATCTGGGTTTCTGCCTTGTTTGGCAGCACCATAAGAGACACTGCAGGAGTTTTCATCCAATTTTCAATGGGATGTATTTTCCCTGCACCCCTCCCTGAGCAGCTCCCATATGGTCATGCCTCTCTGCAGAAGAAGGGAGAAGCCCTGTTTTTGTCCATCCAATGCACCAATCATCTGCCAGGCACCTCCAGGAGTCAGCTCCCTTCAGTTTCCAAGTGGAAACTGACTGTGCTGGCAGACGACAATCTGCAGGTTTCCCTTGGTTTTCTTATTTGGCTTTCTGTTACATCCAGTGTTAACACTGATTTTTCTTGAACTGGTAATACCTTCTTTGGCTCAAAATAATTGCCTTACAACCATTAGCTGTTTTCCCCTCTGTTTAGAGGATATATTCTCAAAGATCATCATTACCATCATCATTCATTTATCTTAATTGAAACTTTTTTTTTTCTCTGTTAAGTCTGTGGTTTTAAAACTGCTTGTTTTCAGAAAAAAAGCTCCCATTCCTTCCCACTGGTCAGGCAGTGCATGTGATGATATCATGGTATGAGTATCCATCACTAGGAAAGATACAGCTGATAGCAAGAATGGCATCACCCAGAGAAGGTTTAAAAACGAAAGCTAGCTGATGTTTAGAAAGTAAAGCTAGCTGATGAAACCATGTTTTTAAAGATATTCAATGCACTTTGTGATGAAACATTGATTTTCTGAGTTTCATCAGTTTTCTGAACATACTTCAAGAATAGATCATAACTATCTGTAAGCTGTTCTTTCATTTGGAATTGGTCTCAGAATAATTCTTGTGAAAAATTCCTGCTTGTACCTTGTTTGTGAGCAGCTAACTGTGAGATAATAAAATATTTGGTATTTTATACATTTTGATGTATAGAGAGGCTATGTGATACAGTTCTAATCCCTGAGTAAATCAGGTAAGCTCTCAAAATTAGGGTTTTCAAGCAAATATAATTTCCAGCTGATAACTCCCTTAACTATTCAGCCTGGGTACGCTGCAGAAATTATCTTAATTTTCGTGCTTTAAAGATGACGTTCAATAAAAACTTTTGTTTGTGCTTCAAGAAACTTTAATACAACCCTTTGTTTGTATTCTGACGTGTTTCTATGCCCTCGAGTGAAGGACATGATCCCAAGACGAACACTCTGTGTTTATGATGTGCCCGGGAGCCGCACGCTGCGCTGGGAGGAAGGAGCGTGGCTCGGCTGGGCTGGGCTGAATCTCCCGGCGTGTCCCCTTGCTGCTGCTGGGGACTGAAGTGCCACCGCGTGGACATGGTGCCAACCTGCACATTCCCGCAAACGCGAGGAGCGGGAGAGATCCGGGAGCCGAGCGGAACAGCAGAGAACTGGGAACAGTTAACAGGTGAATTTCCAAGGTGAATTTGAAAAGATGAGACACAGGGCTAGTCCGAACACCTGCTCTCTTTGGCTTGGCTTTGCATGGCTATCTAGGTTTGAAAGCATTCTGTTCTCTCTCTGAAGGTGCAGCATTGTTTAAGTTGTGAGGACAGCAAGAAGGCAGAGCACTTGTGCTAGGAAACGCCTTCAGCAGCACACGAATAGCCGGAGGGCTGGGCTTCCTGGTCACTCAGAATTCACCGCGGCAGATGTGGACAGGAAAACTCTCATAACAAGTTAATAATGATAAATGAGCTGATCTAAAACCAGACCTCTAGCCACAGATTATGCTGGATATAGGAGACAAAACAAAATCTGCAGTGAGTTAGGTGTTACTTATCCAGCATTGCCAAATACAGACTTTGCAGTGATTTTCACCCCGAGTCAGTTGTCCCCCAGCCCTTATATACTGAGGTCCTGATCATTCTCAGTCAATAACGTTTTCTAGCATAGAGAGGACAAGTAAATGCAAGATGNGGACAGGAAAACTCTCATAACAAGTTAAGAATGATAAATGAGCTGATCTAAAACCAGACCTCTAGCCACAGATTATGCTGGATATAGGAGACAAAACAAAATCTGCAGTGAGTTAGGTGTTACTTATCCAGCATTGCCAAATACAGACTTTGCAGTGATTTTCACCCCCAGTCAGTTGTCCCCCAGCCCTTATATACTGAGGTCCTGATCATTCTCAGTCAATAACATTTTCTAGCATAGAGTGGACAAGTAAATGGCAAGATGGTAGTAATAACAGAAACAGTCTAAGGATTTAGTGATTGCCAACAGCTAATGCCCCTGAGGAAAAAACTACTTGATGTGGTACTTGTACAACTGATTGAACACTGCAGATTTTTAAAATTAAAAATAGCATCCCTATTTACTACATTATTTTAAAGGAATAATTGCCATTTCCATCATAGCTGCTTTTCTGACAATGTTGAAACATTGCTCAAGGCAGCTCTATTATCTGCACCTGTGCTCCAGACATGAGAACCTTGGGAAAGTCATGTACGAGGCAACAAGGTATGAACACACATCAAATGGGTTCCATGTTTTATTGGTTTAGAGAGAAAAAAATAATGCTTTCTTAAAGCTTCAATTTGGAATACAGTTAGTAGTTATCAAAAGATGCTTACATCTCTTTTCATATAGAAAAATGTGTGTTTATGTCTGAAAGTATCTAAGGGGGCCAATGCATCTCACATGCTGACCTTTAGAGAGGACTACTGGCATGTTTCTGAGAGGAAAGCAGACTTGGATATTGATAGGTTGTGACTGTTTTTCTCCTCTCTGCTTCTGAATTTCTATGCTGACCACACCCAGACAGTGACAGGCTGAGCTCGCCTACAGAGGGAAGGATTTGTGCTGGGGACTGCCCCCCCCCAGCCATATCAATGCTAACTGGTGAAAGAAGAGGCAGGCTGAGCTGGGCACAGCCCTGGGAGTGTTTTGCCTGGGTTTGCCCTGGGCCAGGGCTGGTGTTCAAGAGCTGCTGTTCTCCCTTGGCCATCATAAAGCCCAACACAAAGGTCTAAGTGCTGAGAGGCTGGTGTAGATAAAGGCAAGACAAACGCAAAGGCAGCATGTGGAGCTGGGGCCCCTGGCTCATCTTTGCACCCTGTGCCAGTGTCACCCACAGTGCCACCACTGAGCTTTCCGAACTTGAGTCATATCTTCAGTGCAGTTTGTTTACAGACCTCTGCACTTATCAATGTGACACATGTGCCTCATGCTGTTCATAACCTGCAGCCTGACCTGGGCAGAACCAAAATTCCCCTGACCTGGAGGATATTCTCATGGCATGCTCCAGCCAGGGCTCAGCTCCCAGGAGGGTTTTGCCAGCATTTGAGTCGGAATCCCGGATTCAACATCCTACCTATTTCACTATTCCTCCACTGCCTGGGCAGCAAGCTCTAAAGATTATTCCTAGATAGGCTGGGAAGATTTATCTATTGGATTTCTTGGAATGTGGTAAATTGAAATGAAGATAATGGCTATACTGCAGATGGCAACACACTGTGGCAGTGCTCAGGCTGGATCCTAGGTACCACAAGACCTGAGTTCTGGGCAGAGCTACTCTGCCTTGGAAGTAGAGAAAAAAACAAGGAAAGGCTGGGTTTACACTGTTCCCTTAGAGATATCCTGGGTCCTCTATGTCATACATCTGTGCTAACTTAAGGAAAGAGATGTAAGGAAAAATGCAGGTGCTCCAGTCTCAGCCACAGAGTTGAATCAGGAGACAAGGCAATAAACCATATTTATTTGCTACTAGACAAGTTTTGAACTGCCACGTAGTACATGAGGAAGTCTGGTTGCACTGAGGGCTATTTTAAGATATATTCTGAATTAGCATCCAGGAAGTATAGTGTCATGTTCAAGTGTAGCAGCAGGGCTTATTAGTTTATCTAATGCTTAATTGGTGTGACATCCTGCTATATAAAAATTATATCAATAAGAATCCTATTAAACAACAGATAAGATAGCAGGTATTTAAATGCATGTGTACTTGTGTGCTTTAAATAGTACATGGCTCATAATTTAAATACCAGTGAACTAGATTGATGGATACCAGGATTTAGAACAGATATATTTTAAGCTTGGAAGGGACCACGATGGTCAGAAATACCTTCCCAGCATCACAGCAGCATTCTGAGCTGGCAGGCACAGATGTGCACACACAGCCACGTGTGCTGAGCTGGCTTGATCCCACTTGAACACCTTCCCCACTCAGTGTAGGCTGGGAGAAAGGATAAGAGGGAAAAACACCCTGTACTTACAAGACTTGTCTCTTTCTCTGCTGATAAATATTTCCCTGTGGGAGCTGGCAGCACCCACGTAGCAGCATCAGCAAACACCTCACCAGCAAACACGGAGTGTGCAGGGCTCTGTGCCAGCACAGGCAGGCACAGCTCCTGCTCACCCACAGCTGCTCCCTGGGGCTGGTTCCCCTGTGCCTCTGCCTGCCACCAGAGCCTGTGTGTCACCCTGCCTGCCAGGGGTGCTGGCAATTGCCACCAGCAATATCTAAGATGTAGTGGCCTCTGCTTCTTCTCAGGACTTTCAAATGGACAAAAGCAGGTGCAGGGTAACTAATAGTTAAATTAGAAAAAGGATACTTACTAGTTAGAAAATGATGGTGAAATTCCTGCCTAATTCCTCAATTCCTTTAGGGTAACTTTTATTGTGCAGGTCTTTTTTCTACCCAGGAGTTTTGAAGTATAGCTATGGCCAAGATTCTTCTTAAAATCTCCCAGACAGAGGGAGCTGAAATTTGGCCAAGGAGCCAAAAGAAGCAGGAGAGGAATTTGGAAAAAGAAAGATTGTGTCTCCACCTTCCATCTTCTTCCAGCCCTCTAGTCCCAAGAGCTCAAAAGGTTCCAACTCTTTTAACAGAAGAATTTACAAATGACTCTCCTGTTCCCTGAACGTTTTGATGTGCCTGAAGTGAATTTCTGCACTTGAAACAAATGAATTTGCCACTTCAATGCAATGGGAAAGGGCTGATAACAGTCTGGTGCATGATGGCATTTGTGGGTTTTCAAACAAAATGAGAGTAGTGCTTCTCAAAAGGCACTTTATACATATGTTCCCCCTTTATACTTCATAAGAAGTAGGGGGAAATACTTTTTTTTTTATCATCTGGTTTTGTGTATTGAAGGTGTTATTTAATACCGAAACCAACTTAATGAGTATTTATCAGAAAGTTCAGGAAAAATATTTAAAACAGATTAATTTACTCTATCCATGTTTTAGGCTTAAGAAGATACTGTCAACTTGAAATTGGGTTAAAATATCCACAGTAAGAGCTTTAGATACAAGGTTTTGCTTGTAAACTTTTCTGAACACACTGGTCATTTCGCATTTTAGGTTTTTTCGTTTGGGTTGGGTTTTGTTTTTGAGATTTTTTTGTTGTTTATTTGTTTGTTGGTTTGGTTGGGTTGGGTTTTGTTTGGTTTTTTGTTTGTTTTTGGTTTTGTTTTGGGGTTTTTTTTTGTCTTTCTCATGTTCTTGTGTGAGCAGCAAGACAAAACCTATCCTGATTACACCAGGGGAAACAACAGAGCCAAATGCTTTAATAAGACAACATGTGTCTCCCATCACCACACATTTCAGACAAAATAGGGTTGCTTTTGTTTGCTTTTTTTTTTAATATCCTCTAAAAAGGGGTAAATATTACAGGATTATTGCCTCAGTGTATTACATCTTGTCTAGTCATTCACACCTGTGAAAAACTGAATGAAAAAACATGTGCCTTCATGAAGTTTGGGAAAGTGGAGAAACATGTAAATAATATATGCAGAGCTAAACTGGATAATGATCCTGTTCATCTAAAAAGGGACAGATTTTCAATCCTGTTCATGTAAAAGGGGTCAGATTTTCTTTTCACTTAGGCTAATGTAAACTGCAGAAATATTTTCCATGCAGTACACTATGATTTCTTCTAAATCATCTGATTTTGCTTATCCTTGATGGCCAAGAGGTTTATACCAATAAAAAGCATTAAATAAAAATATTTTTTCTTTAAACTAGTGAGTGGAAAGTTAAAAAACAAAACCAAAAACTTTTGTAATTTGCAAAGAAAGGCACAGATTTAGAAAGGCACGTCCTTAGAAACCTCAGCTCAGAGCTGCAGGTGGCAAAACAAGGCTAACAACACAAATGGTTCCATAAGAGTGAAACACAGTCATTTGGGAATTTATTTTTTGGCAAAACATTGTGTTTCTTCAGCACAGCTGAAGAATGCTGTATTTTGAAATGGGAAAGGACAACAGGATGCATCTCTTCTCTGATCTATAAAGGCTGATGCTTGAGGGTTTCTTCCTACAAAAAACTCCACAGAAATGCATCCTCTGCCCACAACATACTCAATTCAGTGCTTCATTTTACTTCTTTTTTCCCCTCTGAGGCAGATGCATAGGGACAAACATGAAGAAAACATAAGACTACTTCGAACAAACGCAGCATCTTCAAGGCAGGGCACACCCTCCTCAATACCGCAGCTGGTTTAGAGGGTTGGGCAAGAAAGGGATGCGCTCCAAGTCCCCCAGCTGCCTTCCCCAGCTCTTCAGTCACCCGTCTGTCACCTCCTCCCGGCTGCACACCACACCAGCATCCTCCTCGTGCGAGCAGTTGTGCGTGCCCACATCGGCATGGGAGCACTCCAGCAGCGTCCTCTCCTGCCCGGAGCACTGCACGTCATCCAGGAGAATGCGGAGGGACGTCCCTTCCCCGAACTCTGCCTTCTTGGTGGCCCGCACCACGTAGGGGAAGCCGAGCTGGCGGCACACCACGGCGGCGGCGGGCAGGCTCCAGCCATCGTCGCACACCGTGCCCCACTCGCCGTCGATGAGAATCTCCACCCTGCCCCGGCCGCGGCCCCGCCGGCCCTGCCGCATCAGCCGCACGGCCCCATTGCCGGGGGGCTTCTTCTTCCTGCGCTGCCCCCGCTCCTCGGCGCCCTTCCCCGGCCCGCGGGCCCTGCCGCCCGCCCCTGCTGGGCTGCCCGGCCTGGCTCTGTCCCCTGCCGGCGTGCGGGGGGTCTGGGGGTCGGGGACGCCTCCCCTCGGGGCCTCGGTGGTGGTCTTCAGCCGGGGGGGTGGTGTTGGTGTTTTCATAATAAACTCTGTTGGGGGAGAAAGCCAGAAAAACGTGAGTCTGTCGCTCTCCAGGCAATGCTTGAAGACAACTGTACGAAACTGATTTTTGACTTATATAACTAATTTCTTGGAATTTGCCTACTTGATCCTGTTGAGAAGCAACAAGGCTCTTAGCGAGCCGGTATTTCCTCAGTGAGAAATGTTGGCCGCTGCAGCAGAGACGACTGCAGGGCTGAACGCCAACACGGAGCCTCCCCCAAAAAGGAAGCTCCAAGTGTTTTATTGGCGAGTGTCGGCCTGGCCCTCAAAGTGTAGGTGCTGGAGTTTCACAGTCAGGAGAGGAGCTCTTCATCCTGGTGAAGAGCTGCTGAAAGCATTTTACAGACAGGCACTATTTCTGCTCTTCCCTTCATTACTAAGGATTGGATCACTACCAGAGGAGAGCGTGGCCTCCCCACTGGGCCAGATGCTTTATTCAGAGGAACTGAAATTGGGAACATTCAAAATCAATTCTCTCTGGAACTGGAATGTGCAAGAGGAATGGAGTTGCCAGGACAACACATAAAACAGGATTTGGGGTTGGGTTTGTTCTTCTTTATGAAAAAAAGGGGGAAAAAAAAGAGCCTTGAACTCTGAGGAGATGAAAATTCTTTGCTGTCACAGTTTCCAGGTGTTACTGGACTTGCTTATTCACATGTGCTTTATTTTTAGCTTAAAAATAAGTTTTAGTTTGCCAGAAGGAAGCAATTCAGAATTTCATGGAATAACATTCAACAGAGCTGTGACAGTGTCACAGACATTTGCAAAGGCATAATAACTTTGAATTATATCCCAGATTTATACATTCTCATTCATCATTTGCTTTGTAGTGCAGAGAGGAGGAAAAATATCACTGTCTTATTTGTGCTTAATATCTATTGTCCCCAAAAGACAAACCCTTGCACTGGTCCATGTTTTTCCAAAAAATGCTCTTTGAAAAGGAATTGTGTTCATGACACGAAAATATTTGCTTCCTTTGAAAGCTGTGGTTCTCAAGGCAAGAAATAGATTTGAAGGCCTTACCTGTGCACAGCTCATTTGCTGGAGCCTGGTCTGGCAAAGCACTTGAAACCCCTGGGACTGATTGAATACTGTGTAGGACTGTATGACAGCAGATGGGAGTGCTTTTCTCCTCATTGGAACAAACTGTCATTATATAATACTCTTCATTAAACTATTTATTAAATACGCTTCAAAAAATGCACTCATAGCTAAAACAAGGCACATGCCCTGGTGATTCTGTTACATTCAGACTAAATACTAAACAAAACAATAAATATTTACAGCTACACATCCTTGTTTGCATGGTTCTGAATCAAAATAGTTGTGCTTATTTTTCACCAAAACCAGAGTGTAGTTCTTGAGATAATTCGGTAGAATCTCTCCTATTTCTGAGTTTTAATTTATGACAAAAATTGCCTTGCAAACAAGCCCAAAAGATTTAGTATATGTATAGTTTAAAAATCTGAACTTTGGGCTTGCATAGAGAATAATGCATAAGCAGAAACAGACAAAAATGACTGAACATGAATCAAGTTACTAATATTTGGAAGCTGCCTGCACAGCTAGAAAAGAACATCTCTGAAGATACTGAGCCCTCAGGCATGTCAGCAGTCAATAATTAGCCTTAGAGTTTGTTCCACCTTAAAGACTTGGTGTTGCAAGGTGCTGAGTGCCCTCATTATTCCCTGAAGCTGAAGCTGTAGGAACTGTTAGTGACTCAAATGCAATGTAATGTGATTAATGTAATTAAAAATTAAATAAGAGTATCCTGACTTTGGAGTTCCTGCACTACCATTAGCTTTTTGACAAAGTTCATGGACTATGCTGAGTTGGAAGAGAAGTTGTTAGGGTGCTGCCTAGGTACTTATATGTGTAAATTAAATGCACAGGGGAAAAGAACAGTGATACTGCCTAGTCTGCTTCTGAGATCCTAATATTGTGTTTAGGTTTTTGTGCCTCACATAAATAGTACTTGGCTTGCTGCAGATTCAGCTCCACCACTGACTATTCCAGCTTCAGCAGTACAATACTTCATGCAGCATGAAGCAATCAAAAGGCCCTGGAGGGTTTGGATAAGCCAAAAGTTCACCTCACTATGTTATCTCTGGTTCTTTTAGGAACATTTTCTCATCCCATATTTTCTCACTTTCAACTAACAATGACTCAGCTCTCATCTTGCTCAATGAGCTACTTCCCAACTCTTCATCCATCACATCCTCCCCACTACCTGAAGCTACTGCAAGAAATCACTTGTCACTGAAAAGTACCATTGACCATAGGGTCTCTGGACAGAACAGTTATAGGAAAACCAAGTTGGTGGTAATGAAATATCTACAATGTAGCATGAAAAAGGGAAATTAATGGGGTCAGAAACTACAAAGCAAATTTTATATGGCCCAGAAAGGGGAAATACTGTATGACTTATTTGAACAAACTCTCCAGATCCAAAACATCTGGGAAGATTTAATTTTGAGGATACCCTGAAGAGGGAAGTTCTGGGTAGTCTCCACACATGTGGAGATAGTGCAAGTCTGGAGTTTGTATCTACTGCCAGCTAACATGAACCAATAATAAACAGCAGGAGTTACACTCACTCTCCTTTGGCACAAACGGGATGCGCTTGCTTTTGACTTTCACTGGCGATGGCTCAACTTGGCATTTTCCTGGTGGTGCTGTCCTTCAAAAAAAGGAACACATACACTGCACAATTAATTCCTTTCCTTTGGCATCACAACACTTTGCCTCCCATTGCTTTTCTAAGAACATAATTCTTATTGGAAAAAAAGAAAAGTCTGTTTAAATGATGCAACTGAACTCTTACAGTAGAAAACATAACTAAAGAATCACAGATCACCATTGATGAAAGTCCAAATATTCACAAGGCAGTAGAGTCTTCTGTCTGTGTTTTCAGTTGCCACTACTGAAGCCATTAAAGAAATAAAACATTGGCAGGTTCAAGCATTACAGAAAGAGATGAATCAAACTGAAAATAAAAATTACAAAACTAGACAGTATATGTTGAACATCTGGCACAAAGGTCATGTGTACGCAAGGTTTCAGATTGTTTTCACGGAAGCAAAATACCACACTATTATTCATACAGAAAGCCCAAACAAATGTCTTGCCAAAAATGCATTAGTTTCAGAAAAGAGCTCTAAGTGTCTCCTCCAGAGGCTTTGTCTTATTATGGTGCTTTATTTTGACACAATTTTCTTGCCATAGAGATGTATCTCACTTTTGAGAAGTCACATCCAGTTCATCACCACTTTTTCCTATGACAGCCATCTTGGTAACCCTCAGACTTCTTCAGAGGTTTTCAAATCGATTAAAAAATGCATGATGTTTGCATTTGGAGGGATAACTCCTGTGCAATTAGGATTGTTTGCATTTGCACTTCTGTGGAAGGCAGAGAGCTTCTCTCTCAACTGTCTACACAAGGATGTTCCCTGCTTTTATGAATTTTCCAATTACTTTTTTTGGTACTCTGAACATGAATGAAACTTCTTTTTAAAGTTAGACTTACAGCTTGTGTTTGACTTACTGCTTTCCTTATTTTTGCAAAAGTTGCGTAACACCAGCTTCTTAATACATAGTTTACAGGAACTCTTCCGTTGCATTAGATAATGGAAAATGCTCCTGACAGAGAAGAGTTGGAGGAAACACATGACAGTTCTGGGGGCTCTTTAACTTTGTGGATGGGTTTCAGCAGAAAAGTAGACAAGTGGTTTGGTTCAAAATCCTCAGATAGCTAAAGCTGTAAATTTAATCCATTAAAAAAAAAAAGCTACAAAAAACTCACTCTCCATTTCTGGCTGAAAGTAGCTTGGTGTTTAGCCAATAATAGTAACACTTTAAAAACAGGAAAATGGAAAAAACAGCTGTAAGTCTTCCCATAAAACACGGCTATTCCCTGCTTTGCCCAGTCTCAGATACAGCCACGTGGAATACAGGAGGTGTAATGATGGTCCTGTTTTCTTGTCCAAACCATATTGCTCTTTGAAACACTAAGAAGAATGTACTTTTTGATATTCATGTCTGGTTTGCCCAAGAAAGCACTGCAGGTGACACTGGCCCAGCTTTGGCTGAAGTGGCCTGGGGGCACAGAGCTCTTGTGGGAGATGAAAAAAGGGATGGAGAGGAACTCAGAATAAACACCTTGAGAAAAACTTCTTCCTTTTGGGCAGGAATCTAGAGAAACTTTGCCCAAGAAAGACAAGCCATCCATAAAACACTCCTTTAGCATTTAGGAAATCTCCAAACCCATGTAACACCAACAGGCCCCATAAAAATGTGGCACCAGGCAGTGTAGACCCAAACGACTGCAGGAGCAAAGCAGACCCACAACGGTTTGCTCCAGATGTTCCTTGATCGATCTCCCCAGAAGGGCCCAGCATGGGAGAAGAGTTAATTAGTCAGCCAACATCACTCTTCACATCCACACCATCACACATCCCACCCACACCATCACATCCACACCATCCACGCCAGGACTCGCTGCACCATCACCAGGCCTTGCAACAAGAACATCTCATACCTGGAGGTGTCCACCACTTTGTACACCACTCCATTGGGAGCTGTGGCACTTGGTACACCAGTAGACAGGAAGTACAATTCCCCTGGTAAAAAAAAACCAACAAAAACAAACCAGTCACACCCATGAAAACTGTCCATGGAGTTTCTGTCCTGTACAGCACAAAGGCATTAACCCTGCACCACAGGCGTGAGAGCTCATCTGCAGTCCATTGGCATAAAATACTCTTAGTGAGTAGCTGATCTTACAAATTGTCATAAATTACTATTTGGACAAATTTCCACTGCAGGTTCACCTCCGCAGACCTTCCTTGTCATCTCATTATGATCTGTGTCCTCTGACTTCTCTATTGTAAAACAGTCAAACCCTGAATTACTTTTGTTGAAATGAAAGGAAAGGAAATTAAGAAGGTTCACTGTCTTCTGCTCATTTGGATGAAGCACTCCTTTGGGATGAATTACAGGAGAACAAGATTTTGCTTTTGCTTTCTCTAGCACATTCACAGAGTGAGACATATCTCACACAAAAGGCATTTGATTCATCACAGCTCTGTCAGGTCACATGAGCACATGGTCACCTTCAACCAAACAATGTCCATCACCATTTATTTGACTTATTTTCTCTTAACTGCATTTCTATCCTTCTCCTGTTGTGCAGCGGAGACTGGGATAAGCAGTCCTTCTGGCACTCTTTTGAGAGCTCAAGTGCTTGAGCAGTGAAACAAAAAGGATCAGAGAGAAAAAATACATTTGCAATATTTAAAAAAAAAGAGAGGAAATAGAAAGAGAAGCAATATAGACTCGCTCAGTGTCTAAGGCAGATTTTTTTGGGTGTTCTATGGGTAAACCAAGGGGAAGAGGGGAAGGAACAGAGAGGTCAGTGTGAGCAAAGGAATGTGTGGGCAATTGGTGGCAGCTGGGGCTGAGCCTCCTTCCTCCTACCTGCTCTCCTGTGCTGCCCTGGGCTGGGCCCCTCTGGATAATTCCAGGGCAGAAACCACTGCCTGCCCCTGGCTGGTTTCTTCATTTTTCTGGTGAGCTTCATTAATGACAGGCCAGATGCAGCCTTGGTCCAAATGGGGATGGGAAACAGCTGGCACTGAGTTTTGTGGTGATGTGTGCTTTACATCCTACCCCTCTTTCCTGGAAGTTATCAGGCAGAAGGATGGATGCTCAGGGCATGAAGCACACAGGCTACACACATGTGACCCACAGACACAGTGCCTGGGGTGTCTCTGACATGCTCTGCTGGCCGGGGATGGGGCTGGTGGCTTTATAATGGCCGTGTAATGAGCCAAAAATAGAGATCTCCCCACCACATATGCACATCCACTGCACCAGATAAAGATTCATCAGAGCAACAACCCCAAAACTTAAATGCTTCAGTGAAGAAAACCCTGTTAAAATAAACTGTGGCAAGCTTGTAAAAAATGAGATTCCCAGCACAGAAAAAAGGTGCAAGAGAAAACTGTTCACAGCAGATAAAGCAACCTCACTACAGTGTTATCAACAGATTTCTTTCCATTACCATAAAGCAAACACAAGGCAATTAACTACCTCTGAAAAGAGACTCCAGCCCAGATCTCCACTCAGCTCTATCGTACTTATGCAAAGCATGGCACAGGGCAAAAAGGTGGCAGTGTTCCACCCCAGCTTTGTCCAGACTCTGTTGACAAGCACAGGATGAGGGAGATCATCCTCATGGGCACGAGCAAGGGCTGCAATCAACAGCTTGATATTGCACTTGGCATAAAGCTGATTTGAACGAAGTTATTTGGTTTTAAGGTAAAATATCCTTCTCACTACAGCACTGTGAAATAGCTCTAAATTCCATGAATATTAACCATTAAAGAAAATGGAATTGAACTCTAAAAAAAAAGTCAAACTTTCAAGCTAATACTTAACTTGGAGGACTTGCATTCACACGATAAAATTTGCATTTATATGATTTGAGCAACATCCAAACTCAACATAATCTGCAGGAAAAAACAGATGTTTAAAAGCTGGGGCATTCTGGAAGCAGGTGCTTGTGATCATGAGCCAAGACCTCCCTGGAACAGGGCAGAGCACAGCTCCTGCATTGCTGGGTCACACATGAAGGGTACATTGTGGGGCTCATCCTCTGCCCACCCCTAACCAGGGGCTGCATGGGCTGCACATTCTGCAACACCCTTGTACAAACCACGGGAGACACCACCAGCTTTGACACCAGGACTCTTTATTTCCTCCTGTTCAAATCACAGCAGCTCCCTTCTTGAAAGCAAAATGTCTCCAGTTATGAAAACACAGCAAAGCTCCAGTGAGACTGTATCCTTCAGTCCTACGCAAGGCAAAATCCCAACTGGCACTAATAAAATATGGACTTAAAGACCCTTTTGCTGATGACTCACTCAAGACGTAACAGGCTTTTTGTTCTGCTTCACCTTGAGAGATACAAATGCCCCAGCCCAGGGTGAACAGATATATAATTGCTGCTCATGACACCTGCTTCCCTGTATCCATTAATAATGCTTGCAGCCTTCTTGACTAGACAAGACGATAGACTTGCTCTCCCTTGGGTATCAGCTTCTGGCTCCCAGTGCCTGCATTCCCCACGGCACAGCACTGTGAAGAATGAGGCTTTTTCCTAAGCTTTGTTTTATTCTACTTGCCCCCCTCTGCTCCCTGTCCTCCAGAGGGAAGGTGTGCGGGCAGCAGCACATCCAGCACACCAGACTCAGTCCCAAGGCAACTGACTCTGCAACTCCCACTGCAGGCACTACATGGCACACAGACCTCAAAATTAGCATTGTAACTTTGGTTTGGTATTTGGGAGATGCTGGGAATCTGGCATTTTAAAGACTTGTGCTGTGCCTCCCCACTATGTACTGCCTGCCAGGAGTCCTCTCTGATGCCTTCTCTGGTGTTTTATTCTGAAGAGAAACCAGAAACATGCCATTCAGTGTGACATAAAGTTGGAAGATTACCTGCTTCATCTTCAGCGAAGGAGATGATGTATTGATAATAGTTATTGATAAGCCCAGGGAACATGCACGTTTGTCCTGTCCCCATGCAGATTTCATTGTACTGCCACTCTCCAGTAGCACGATCCTCTTTCAAAGACATCAGGCGTCTGCAAGGGAAAAGAACACTTCTACAACTTGACACAGATGATTTATGAATATTAGCATGGACACCTTAAAGGATATTTAATGCTTCCTATCCCCACTAGCTGCAATAAGAACTGCAGCTTCTCTGAAGAGAGAAAGACTATTAATATTAACCCAAATGTATTATATACCCTGCAACCCTTTGTCTTTCAAGGGCAACACAAGCACATGAAGAAACAAGAGGGGAGGGTTGAAGGGCTATCGGGCTATTTTGGGAGGGATTTTGGCTGGGGTTACAACTTAGGGAGTGTCCTAAGTGTTTACTTACCCACTCATAAAATCACCAAATATGTACAGGCCATTCAGGTTTGGAGACTCACAACCTCGATAGACGTAGCCTCCTGTAACGGATTTCCCCATTTTGTGTGGGTAAGCGTAAATTGGGAGCACATCGTCTGTAGGGCAGAAAAGATCTGTGACTTGTTTGGCACATGCTGCAGAATGACTCTTTACCTAGATTGTTCTGAGACTGGCAGAGTACAATCAGGTTCCCTGGTGCATCTTCTATTTAAATGAATTGCCAATGGAGTTGTATTTAGTTTGATTTTCACCTTTTCAGAATCACATTTGATTGCCTTGCCCTCACCAAGACACCTCAGCACTCTCCTGAGCCTTTCTCCTCCCACTACAATCCATCTCTGTTAGTACCACTTCTGGCACATTTCTACAGAGCTTGTCTGGCTTAGCTACAAATTCACAGGTTACTCCTAGAGTCACTGCACCCATGTGGGAAAAGTTTGCCCAGTGCAGCTTTGTTTAGGTGGTAAAAGGAAAAAAAAAAGAGATGGGTGACTCCAGACTGCAGGCACTGATGAAAAGATATGTCAGATGTCAGCACAAATAGCTCCTGCTCCTCTGAGATGGAGAAGTAACTTGAAAGGGCCATCAAATATTTATGGGATGGCACAGGCATGAATGATGTAGTACTGTCATATTAATTGTGAAATATAAGTTAAAGCATAAGACAAATGTAAAACGGAGACAGACGTCCTGATTTTGAGGGTCTCCATTAGGTGCTTCCCCCCCTTTCTTTGAAACTCCTGGCTCACAGGTACCCTTTCCTCCTCATCCTCAGTTTTTCTCCCTGCCTATGTAGCAGATGCTGCAAGTAGCAAACCCAGCAGCCCTGCCAGCAAGAAATTTGCACCAGGGGAATTTCCTCTAAAGCAGGTGTTTTCTACACTTCAGCTGTACTTATCATTCTAAAGGGGCTGTGACATTTCACTGTTCTAACAAAGGGTCTCTAAAGTCATCAAAAATTGCTCTGAATCCCTGGAGACCTCAGGAAAGTGTCTGCCATGAATGCTCAAGTGGGTATTGTCACACAGGAGAGCAATAAATGAGCTCTCTGAACAACTGCTTCAGCAAAGATAGTGCAAAAAATCTGCTCCTTCCTCTTGACATTTTTATAAAAATATACTTAATCACCTTTGTACTTATAGTGAAGCTAATAAAAGGAAGGAATTTAAACTGAGTTAATATTAGGAAGCAAATTAAACAACAGCACACAGAAGAGAAAAGAATCAGAATCTCAGCTAATGCAAACCAGTGCCAACCCATTCCACTGCCCCTCTGAATGTGGGAGAAGAGGTTCCAGCACAAGACATGGTCCACATCAGCCCTTGGAATTCAGTATGTTCTGACTTCACATGTTCACTGGAATTTAGACAACCAGCAAACACCCTCAATCAAGTTTAGAACAGTTTAAAGAAATGAAAATAAAATTAGATTTTCCTTTGTGGCATAGCTAAAAGAAATGAAAATACACCGTACATTCAGTTCCCTGCAAAGCAGGCAGTGTGCATAAGGGTTGATGGGTCAATGTTTTTCTCTCTTTGTTTAACATAAGGACACTATGTGTGAGTTATGGAGAAAAATACAATTCCTCCAGACTTTTCTTGCTCCTGCACAAAAGCTTATTTTATCTGGCAAAGATGAAATTGTCCCTCTAAACCACAGAATCACTAAATAATTTCACTAACAACACCAATCACCTAGAAAAACAACAAGCTAGCATGTTTCGCTTTCCTCCTAACTCAAAAACGGTAACATTTGTACTTTCAGTATTTATGCCTTGTATTTAAGCCAGTTCCCTTCCAGACAGAGACAATAGAGGTTTAACATCTCAAAGAGCTGTGTTTACCACCAAGCAGCCAGGCTTTGAAGGCAGGAACTAAAAATGAGAGCACTTCTATTTACCCAAGGAAGAATTGGCGCACAGTTTTTTATCGTAACAGCTGAACCCTTCCCTCGCCCTCCAGCCGTAGTTTTTCCCTTTCTCCACGATGTCGACCTCTTCGTATTTATTCTGCCCCACATCTCCACAGAAGAGCCTCCCCTTCCCTTCCTTGGTGTGAGGGTCACCCCTGTCGAAGGAGCAGCGCCACATGTTCCTCACTCCGTAGGCGTAGACCTCGGGGCGGGCGGCGCGGTCGCTGACAAAAGGGTTGTCGGGAGGGATCCGGTACACGGGCCCGCGGTCGTTGTTGTTCACATCGATCCGCAGCACTTTGCCCAGCAGGGCTGATCTGTAGTAGGGAGAAGAAATGAAAAAGATAAAAAGAAAAATTAATGTTAGACTGTAGTAATGCACCCCACACCCCCAGCAGGTGTTTCCGAATAGGGAAAGGGTTTCAGTTTACCTTTAGACATTTTAGAAGTTTAAGTAGGAAGTTCTGTGTTTTTCTCATTGTAATTGGCTCAGTGCCAGTACAGGAGTATGGATTGGGCTCCGAGAGTGTTAATTTCATTGGGCCAAAAGCCAAGTTGTCCCTCCTAAAACATTCAGTATTTAGGAAGGAGCACAAAAGAAGTAAGAGGCTTTTTGGAGTGTTTCTAGCAGGGTGTCAGAGGTTTTCTCAGGCACCTGTGCATGGCTTTTCCTTTGTTTTCTGTAATGTTTGTTATTTTGTTATTTTTCTTTATTAAACCTTTTGCTTTACAAAACACGTCTGATTATTTTAAGCCAATCTGCAAGGGCTGGACGCTCAGAGATTGATACACTAACACGTGGTTTATAAGACTCTGGCCATGGGTTAATCTGTATCACTAGACCTTGGCAAAATATCAGAGCGGGGTGGTTTGGAAAGTCTAGGGTTTCATTCTTCCTATTTTAGAAAAGACAAGTCTTTGAATATCTCTGAAAAAGGAACCATTTTAAGATTATTGCATTTGCCCTGAACAGCCTTCATGTGGCTGGCATTGATTTCCCGTGCCCTGGAGCTGCCGTAGGGATGGATCCACTCTTACTTGTTCTGGGCATTTCCAAAGGTGCCAAAAGGATCCCCAGCCATGCCTCCATCTCCAGTGAAGATATAGAGATACCCATCATCTCCAAAGAGCAGCTCTCCTCCATTATGGTTGGAAGCAGGTTCTTCTATTTCAAGGATTATCCTAAGTGAAAAGAGGGAGAAAGCAATTATCTACTGCACAAACACTATGCAAAGGGCAGAGCAACGTCATGGCAGTGCAGTTCTTGACAGATGGAAGCAGCTACAGATTGGTTTTGATACAAATTCCTCCATATCCATGTTACTGAATTTTTCTTGGGCATAGCTGATTTTCTAACCTTAAATAGTTTCAACATATTTTCCAGATTACAGAAACACCAAATTGTGTAATATGGAAAGTCTGCAGAATCACATAATAAAATATACTTGTAATTACTTAAACTTTTCCTCTGATTCTTTCTTCCTCCTTGTTAAACTTATTTTTTATCTTTCTCTATAATTTATTAAAGAAAAGGTATCTGAGCTTATAAACAATTGGAAATTGTAAGAGAAGGGACTCCAGCCCATCTGCGCATCTGCCCAGCTTTTGGCACAATCCTTGTCTTTCAATGAGAACATAAAACTTTTCAAACATTAAGGAATAGTTACATTTTTAAAGAGAAGAATCTTTAAATGAAAATTACTCACTCAGGACCTTATGAGTTTAAAGAGCAGTTAAAAGCAGCCTCACCAACAAACAGAATTTACCAAAGGTTATTCAAAGCAGGACCAACAAAATTTACCTTAATTTTAACTCCAAAGTCTCCATTTTATGTGTTTATTTTATGCCTGAAATCCCTTCCATAGCACAAAAGGGAAAAATACATAAATTATAGTTTTATAAAATGGTAAAGCCACAAATACACGCAGTGGAGGTTCCCAGGTATAACAACTGAAGTTTATTATTTCCAGCTTCTAAAAAAGTTTAGATTTCATGCTGGCAGTGCATCTTAATAGCTATGAAAGCAACTTATAATATTTACTTAGACCACCTCGTTTTTAGACAGGCTTTTTTTCCCTTCTGAACTATTGATAGTCACTGTGAGTTGTGGGAAGGAACCTAACTATGGAGTTATTGTCACCCCCTGTTAAATGTCAGCCCCTCTGTGATGAGATAACTGCAAGAGTGCACAGGTTCCAGCTGATAGAAGGAGTGAGGGAGGATCCTGTACAGACAAAGGTGAATCTTCCTCAGCCTCCCAAAGAAGATGGAAAAAGCCAAAATGGATTGAGAAACGTCTGAGGATAAACAGACACACGCATTTGTGCTGAGGCAGTGCACACCACATGTCAGCTTGAGCTCCCTCTTGGGCAGCAGCTCAGGATGAAGTCAGTGGGACCTGTGCCTACATAAGCACAATAGGACCACAATTTTGTTTTCCTAAGCTTTTGCCGTACTAACCATAAGCTAAGTAAGCACAGAAACTGTTACAAACATAAAGCCTGAGGATTCTTAAACAAGACAGCTCATGGGCTGTTGATATCTGTGGGTTTCTGATTCGCTTTCCTGAGTGCCATGTTGTAATTCCCCTTAGCTGTCATCTCCAATGCTGTTTACATTGGATTGCTGTAACTGCTTTATAAACCAGTATCCCCTCTCTATCATTAGGCTGTGTGCATTTTTGAGCTAGAATCATCCACAGCAAGGTGTTTGGAAAGCCCCTAATACAATCCAAATAATGAGGCAAAAATCTTAGCATTAGTAATCTTCAAGGGCCTCTTAAAACAGTGTTTCTATAATATAGTTCTGCAACGTGTTATAAATCTATAAACCTGACTCCACAAACAAGTCTCTCATCATGTGTGCATATTAGTGTGGAGCAACTGCAAAACCAGACTCAAACAAATGACCTTTCCAATTAAAATGTACTCAGTAATAATACAGTGACTTCTGCTTTGTTTAATTTGATATTAAATTTGTAATATCAAAGGGTTGAGTTGTTGTTCAGATAAAGAAATATGGGACCAAATCCATCTTTGGTCTGGTATCACTTAGTTTGTTTATACTAATTTTGGAAACCTTTGGCTTTGGAATGAATTTCACTCATGCTTTGCAGAAGTCTATTTTAAAGGATAATTTGTAAAATAAACAAATAAACCTCCAAGCCCCACCCAAAATAACCCCCAAATACTAACTATAAATAATGTTTAATCCATGTTTAGTTAAATCCTCAGACACGCCAGAACTGAGAATTGTATGTTTTATCCCTGAACACTTGCATTTCGTCCATGGAGGACACACACATTCTGCACCTCAGTACACTAGACATGGACCTGGACTAACATGCTAGCACTCCAGAATACAAAAACATTAAGCTAAATAAGTCTCATTCATTAATAGTCTTTAAAAATGCACAAATTCTTAAAGACCCAGGATCTTGTGCAGCCATCCTGCCTCACAATTTCTAAGATCTTAAATTCATTTGCCAGAGAAACGTGCACAATACCTTTCAGAACCATGGTCCAAGGTATTCATGTCAGTAGGAGAAATTCTGAACTCACTGATTCGGATTCTCTCTTCATAACCAACTTCAACTGAATAGTAGACATAGACTTTACCATTAAATTTGAATTTAGGGTGGAAGACAATACACAGAAACCCTCTCTCATCTCCTTCCCAAGGTGAGGTAAGCACAGCTTCGCTGATGTTCAGGAATGGCTTTTCCAGCCTGGATCCATCGGGGAGGTAGGTCCACACCAGGCCAACCTGCTCTGCGATGAAGAACCTGTGTGTGCCGTCGTTGGCGTGCACCATCGCCACGGGATTGCGCAGCCCGTTGGCCACCTCCACCAGACACAGCTGGAGACAGCCCTCGGCGTCAGCCGTGACCAGCCCCAGGTTCTGGTTCAGGTTCTGGTTGGCCAGCAGGTGTGGGAAGCAATAGTCGGTGTCCTCCAGGGACAGGTAGCGGCAGAACTTTGCCACGTTGTTTTCCAGTGCAATCAACTCCGGGTCTGCAGAGAGGGAGCGGAAAATGGAGCGGCAGTTCTGCCACACTTGCGTGCAGTAGTCTTGGCACAGTCCTGGTATGGTCCGCACCGGGGTGGAGGGATCCTCGGCATCATACAAGTGAGCTGCATATGGAGAGCATTCCTAGAGGGAGGGAGAAAAAGCTTCCAGTCATTTCTTGGACCAGATTTGAAACAGCTGAGCAGTGATACTAATTGGAGATACTTCATCTTAATTACAAGATATGTTGTGGTTTATTCTGAAGATATATTAACAGAGGGAAAGATCTTAGAAAGGGGGTTTGTCTCAGGACTCATGGAAATTATCTTCAATATTCCTGGTGAAAGCTGACTTTCTCAAGCTGTTACTCATTTATCCTAACCACAGAACTTTTCAAAAAAACCCTGTAGCGATGCCTATGTTGCTACATCACCCTAGGAGACTGTACTGGGGAAAAAGAGACTTTTCTTCCTTGGATGCTCTGACTTTATCTATGAAATAATAAGATCCGTCACAGAACAGAAGTGGAACCAAAGAGTTATCTGAGAAGACTCAGGCCTTGCATCTCCACACTGATGATAGAATGGGAAAGGCCATCAGGGCCAAAGCCTGGGACATTCATACCTCATCATCTGATAACCCAAGCATGCACCTCAAACATGGATATGATTTACAGCTTGGAAGGAGTGGGATGTGAAGGTGGAAGACACCATCCTTGCTTGAGTCCAGCTGCCTTTGCTGGTGGACTTTTGCCTACAGATAGTTTATATCCCCAGCCTGGAGTGGTGAAAGGCATCTCATGATCATGACATGGATCACCAAGTTCTGTAAGGGATGCTGAGGTTACAGGATTTCAGACAGTGAGCACAAAATGGCCATAACCCAGGCAAGGCACACTGGCAGCAGCTGCAGCTCAACCCTTGTTTATGGAAGGTGCAGCCTTGGAAATCTGCTTAAGGACTGGATCAAGTTCACACAGCTCCATGAGGAGAACTTCTACAGACACATTTTCCTTATGAAAAGCTGCAACCCAGTAAAACTGTTTGCAAGTCACAAACTGACCAAAGTGACTCAGTTCTGTTTTGCAAGGATTTTTGCTTGTAATAAACACAATATTTTCCAGTTATAATGCATCTTCCCAACGAGCACCTCAAAAGTGCTCTTCAAATAGTGCAGCATGACTCTGTGGAGACTCAATTATTTTCAAAGTTATATTTTGATAAATACCCGAGGCAACAATGGTCAGAAAGGAAACTACTACTTAAATAAATTCTGTATTTTTTAATTTCTATCTGTCATTGCTTCTTCTATTACTAAGCAAAACCAGCTTAATTAAAAAAAAAAAGAGAGCTGTTTCTAGATCTATAGGGAGATATTTCTTAATGCAGATTACAACACTATTCGGTAGCTGAAAAGATATAACATCTGAGATTCTGAACTGTTTAAATTAGCTGATAAGCATACACAATATTTAATTTTTATTTTCCATTACATACCATAATAAACTGAGAGGCCATATAACAGATCATTAGTGTACAATAAGCTTTCCTCCTGGTATGTCAAGCCATTCATTGCAAAATGAAGGTTATTATGCTTTCAAATGAGCAGCAATTAATGTGGTAAAAAGAAGATTGCTTGTGACACAAAGCACTGAAATTACACAGGCAGATTGAGTAACACACTCGGCTTGGTTACATGAGGTGTGCCAGGGACAGAAAGAGACAGAGCATTTGTCAATTCACTTGTAATGACTGAAAAATTTGCCTTAGAAAACAAATTGAACCGAGACAGAAAGGGAATTTGATGGGAGGGCTGAGTGGGAGCTCAGTCTGTTGTTGCCTATGGAGGTTTCCTATTCAGAGAGAGGAGGCCTCTCACTTCAGTATTCAGGTGTATCCCACTGTCTGAAAGCCTCTTTCAAAGCAAGCAGTGATCTTATGATTATAAAGCAATGCCCTGGCTTCAGGATCAGAATTAAAAACATCCCAGAGATATGGATTCCCTGTCTCTGCCATTGCAGGCTGTTACCACAGCCTCAGGTGTATCTGGATAGAAGTTGTGGGCAACTTCTTCCCTCCTTACAGCGTTCCTGGTGGCATACAGCTAATTACAGCAGCATTACACTGACAGTGATATTCAGAGATATATCTGAATAGAACTAGCCTGGAAGTACCTAAGCATGTCCTAGGGTATTTCCAAGACATGTGAAATATTTTCCAAATTTTATTCTAGAAAAGATGGAGCCTCATGCCTTATGCTGAATTTCTTTGCTTCTGAAACAAATGTTGTTGCCCTTTGGCCTTCACATCATCCTGTCATGTTCACATAACTCAAAATACCAAGAACCTCTACCTTAGTCAGAGCCAAGGATCAATATTAGATCTAAATTGTTATTTCCAAATGATGCTGTCTGTTCATTAATTTCAAACTCTGTTGTGGTCCAAAGACCGAGGAAATGAATGGGCAGATGATCAGTTACTTCAGTAGGGCTGGAACAAGTTTGTACTACAAAAATAACTCCTCAGAAAACAAAACAAGTCACATTAATTCAGGCTAGCCAAACGCATCCGGTCTGTTCCAGTAATTCAGTGGCAGCTCCTTATCTGAGGAATTCCAACAGCCTGAATCTGATGGAACACCCACATCAGACAATGTTTTATTTACTGCTGGTATCAGCCTGGAGGGAACAACAGGACTCCTCAGAAAAGTGTTTCGCTTCCACATTATCCCTGGCATTCCCTGACCACCTCCATCTGGAAATTCAAGCCTTTAAGCAAGTTGTTCCCCGAGAAGCAGAGTGAAGCATCTGCTCTTGCAGTTTGGTGGAGAAGAGAAGGCTCCAAGGTAACCTTATGGCACCTTTCACAAGAGAGGTGGAGAGGGGCATTTTACAAGGCAGTTTAGTGATAAGACAAGAGGTAATGGCTTTAAACTGAAGGAGGGTCAATATAGATTAGATTTAAGAATGAAGTTGTTTACAATGAGGGTGGTGAAATATCGTAACAGGTTGCCAAGAGAGGCGATAGATGCTCCATCCCTGGAAACGTTCAAGGACAGGTTGAGCAACCTGATCTAGTTGAAGCTGTCCCTGCTTATTGCAGGGGAAGTTGGACTAGGTCCTTTCCAAATCAAACTATTCTATTATTCTATGAATTCAAGAAAAAGCCAGACTCCACAAGCACAAATTGAGACACTTGTCAATATAATTTGATCACATTTGAGAGAAATCATGAATTGTGAGCAGAAAGAGACAGAAACATGCTGAATAAGTCACAGAAACACACTTCTTAATTCAGGTCTAGGATATAAATTGTATATACAATGAATGAATAGAAGCAGAATGTTGTAAAGTGTTTGCAGTGACTGGATTCCGATGACGTGTTTGTGCAGCCAGAGGCGGAGGTTTGTAGCCACATCTGGGCTGGTGATGCACTGAGCTCATCAGAACATTTCAGTGAATCATTGCTCCCACATTGGAATATTTCTCTGCTTCTGAAGACATTTTCAATGGCTGGCTTTCTGACAAACACAGGAGACCTAGTTATCACTTCCAGAAGCAGGAGTGCTTAGCATACAGTGCTAACCGGTTTCCTATCTGTGAATGGACTCTTAGACATCACTTGTTTCAGAAATATATTCATATGTTTTTTGCTTCCAGTACAATGTGAGATGAAACAGAAGTCCATTCTCTAGAACCTGGTGTGGAAAAATGTTGTCTTTCTCTTCACACTTTAAGGAACCCAAGAGGTACCAGCAAAATGCTAAGAGCAGGATTTCTGAAAAGCTATTTTGATCCCATCTGAGCACAGCAGACAAGACTCCACTGTCTGAATTAATTTAAGGTTTACACTTGCACAGTGCCGAGCTGCCACTGCTCTGTCTCAGGGGCATTTTCATACATGCAAGGCCTCCACTGATGATAGGGTCAGACACTTTGCTCTGTGCAGACTGTGATCATCCCATTATCATACCTGGCCCCAAAACATCAGCTCTGAGTGGAAATTCCCCTCTGTGCAGGATGGCCACGACAGAGGTTCCTAGGCATTACTCTGCACCCATCACCAGGACTATTAGCACCTGACACATGCTGAAAGTGCTGTAATCCAATACAAAAAAACCCACCTGACCCCATCAATTGGTGATAACAAGGAGCAAGATTTGTGCAGGCAGGTGCCCTGTGGGTTTCTCCACCAGGTCTGGTGTCCTCACCCTGGGAGCATGAGCAGAGTCTGCAAACTGTAACTGCCCAAGTACCTATCTCAGAGACTGCTGCTCCTAAACTGAAGAAGAGCAATATCTCTGTTCCTCTTTTAGACAAGTGCCAAAGGACAAAAAGTCCACTGGGATACTTGATGGACAGTCACTACTTCCAGTGCCTGGGAATATGTGCCTAGGCTGCTGTGCTATCCCTGATGCACAGACATGTGAACTGATGTACCCATGCCTGTGCCCAAGTGCTAATGCCATGGCTCCTGCACCTGTGGGTGGGTACTGCAGTCTGGGCTTGGGAATTAACATCACAGCTCACACTCCCCTGGTCTGTCCAAAGTCCCTGTGCCTGGAACAGTGCGTAGGATCAACGCACCCATGTCTGGGCCAAAGCATCCATACCTGGGCTCGATACAGCCCTGCATAGGTAGATGCACACACACCTGGGCCAAAGCACTGTGATGGGGCAGAAGCATCCATGCTTACACCAGAGCTCAGTGCAGGGGCTGAACACCCCTGTGCGGCTGCAGATGTCCCCTGAGCATCGGAAGAGCCCTGCGGGGTGGGATCCCCTCAGTGCAGCAGGAGCTCCAGGAGCCCCGGAGGTCTCACCTGGCACAGCAGCTCCTGCAGGTGCCCGGCGCAGGCGGCGTAGGCGCGCTCGTCGAGGCGGGCGCTGAGGCGGTAGAAGCGCTGGAGCAGGGCGCGGTCGCGGCTCGGGTCGCAGCAGCCGAACTCGGCGTAGCGGCGGCAGAAGGCGAGGCCCCGCGGCGGCCGGAACGGCGGCTTGAAGTCCAGGCACTGTGGATGCGGCCGCGCCGGCCGCGGGGCGAACGCCGCCGCCAGCAGCAGCGCCAGGGCCGCCCGCGGGCCCCGCATGGCGCCGCCGGGGCACCGCCGGAGAGGTGGGCGCTGCCCCCGCCCTGCCGCGCCCAGGCTCGGCCGGCCCCGCCGCCCGCTCCGCCCGCCGCACCGGGGGCGGCCGGCCCGGGGCTGTCTGTCAGCGCCCGGACCGCGGCTCCGAGCCCTCAGGGTCGCGGTACCGGGACTGAGAGCGGCCGGCCCGAGGCTCTGTCAGCGCCCGGACCGTGGCTCCGAGCCCTCACGGTCGCGGTACCGGGAGCGGGGAGCGGCCGCCCCAGGGTTGTCAGCGCCCGGACCGTGGCTCCGAGCCCTGAGGGTCGTGGCGCCGCTCGCCGCGCGTATCTCCGTGGTGGCTTTGGACGGGCGATTTTATTTTGATTCCGCCCAGAGCGCAAGCGGGCAGGTACTTGGCTGGACAGCCGGCACCGGGTGTCACACACCACCAGAGTGGATCGTACTGGGAACTGATTCCTTAGACCCACCCCTCAAGTGATATCTGCCGGACTCGGTTCTGTTGCCGAGGTTCTTGTATGACCCAAACACGACAGAATAATACCATTCGGAGTTTATGT
Source organism: Cyanoderma ruficeps (assembly GCA_008694505.1). Classification (NCBI taxonomy): domain Eukaryota; kingdom Metazoa; phylum Chordata; class Aves; order Passeriformes; family Timaliidae; genus Cyanoderma; species Cyanoderma ruficeps. The sequence goes on along the minus strand of VZDJ01007753.1, from coordinate 40,228,927 downwards.
GGCTGATGGACATGTTTGATAACTAGAAAACCAACTTTTGTATAGCTAGTGCTTCTGCGTCCTTTGTCAATCTCATCCTGGGCTGAGACCGATTAGATTTAGCTTTGAGGCTGGAAAGAAGAGATCTGGTGTAGTCTTTACACCGTGTGGCCCTAGGCAGCCCAGGTGACACTTGCTCTGTGAAGCACTCAGAATGGTGCTCCCTTACCCAAATGAAACAAAACTGCTGGGAACACTGTCCTTACCCTAAAGTTCCTCATGGCACACCCCACGAAAACAGTTACTCCGCATACAAGTCATATAGCCATATCCTATGTGGTGTTATATAGCCATATCCTATGTGGTGTTATATAGCCATATCATATGCGGTGTTATCAGACAGGAAGCTCTAGTCCCACGCAGATGGCACTTTTTTGCTGTTAAACACAGCTAGCAAAAGTGTATTGTCTATTTTAATATTAACACACTGACTGCCCCTCAAAGACAAAGAATGGAGTTCATGCTGATATACTATTTCTGACTCCTACTTTGAGACCAAAGAACTACTGTACAGTGCATGTGGACTATAAAATCACTGCATGGCTTGGAACATCCTGCCAGGAGACCATGTGTGTTACACATTTAAAATGAGTTTATTTTCTCTCCATATGCTCATGTAACTGCTGTTAAGGTCACTCAAAACTCTCCAAATGTGTAGGCAACCAGAATACACAATGATCTCACTTGAGAATTCTCTGCCCTTTTATTTTTGGTCATTTAAAACCACTTTTTTTCATGGACAACCTTCACAAGCACTTTGGAAAGCACATGATCAAGTTACTGCCCCTGAAAAGTTTGTGAGCCATGCAAAAAATGAGTATGCAGTTATGCAACTCCATATTGCATAAAAAACTTGATGTAAAGACATCCTCTTCGTCCCAGCTAATCTTTTATTCCTGTGGTTAACACTAGCTGTTGTTTCAGCATTTATAATGATTATTAGACACTGTTAATTAACACTGAAACAATGCTTAATATATAAAGAATGGATTGCAGTAGCCAAGCATATTCTGGATAATGAGATTTATCCTATAGCCTCTTGATTTGCTATTGGAGTTCTTGATTAGTTTGGCATCCATGAAACGTTTCAGAAATGAAAGGAAAATTAAATACTGTGCATATTTCGCAGTGAGTTGTAGAACAAGAACTAGAGACTTGGTCTGCTCATCGCTGAGAAACAGCATAAAATACTTTTTGGAAGTCCTCTGTGTGCATTTACAATACACCCACCCCCCCATGCCAGAGCTACCACTGTTCTGCTCTTTCAGGGCAGGCAATTTTTTGGTTACCCCTCAGGCTGGGGTCTGCACAGCAATTCATAGGCAAGACCCTGCTGAAGCAGAGACTGGAGCTGCCTTGGCTCATTTAGCGAGATCATTCAATTAAAGTTGGCTTATTTTGCAGCTTGTTGTGAGCTGAGTTTTGAGGCTTCCCAGGCCACAGGTAGGAGCTCATGGGCTGCATTTGAGGGATCCGTGGTGTGGTGGATAGAGCACACAGCTCTGGCTTTTCTTCCCAGCTCTGCCTGGAGATTTAACTTGCTATTCCAAAGATACTGTGTTTCTGCCTGGATTCTCCCATTCATAAAATGAGGGCAGTCAATGCTCATCCACCGCATGGCAATCTCTCAAGGTGTAGTTTATTGATATTTTTAATCACCTTTTTTTCTTTTTTTATGAGTTCTCTGCTGAACCGTTGCTACAGACTAAACTCAGAAGGGGAACTGTTACCCTTGACCTGACATGTTAAATTTGAAGTTGCTCTCGTTCCTACCCGGGGGCAATAACATGCATCTGTGTAGCAGTCACAGAATGGGGGTGAAGTTTGATTTAAGCAGTATTCTCCAAGATCATATTGTGAGAATTTGGTGCTCAGAAGGTTTTGTATTAAAATGACTCATTTTTAGTTTGGTTAATTTGAACATTCATTCTTGTGCCTAATGGCCTGAATCAATCAATTGAATATTTTGTGCTGTATATCAGCTATTGGAAACAAGTCCTTTTTTTAGTTTATTTTTTGGTGGCTTTTTAATTGATGTTTTTGTTAAGGTATTGGATAGCTCCTATTCCTACTGAAGTCCACTGAAGTTCTCAACTTTAATTAATTCACAAAATTAGAATTTTTATTGATGGATGAAATTGAAGAAGACAGATGTGAAAATGCAGTATTTGCTAGCAAACAACACAACATTAGGCATAAAAAACAACATTTAAAAATGTTGTTTGTTTTGAGGTATGAAATCCGATATCTTTAGTGACCATTGAAGGAACTGTATCCTGCAGCTCAAAGAGACTTCCTTATTTACCTCAAACTGAGCTCCTTGATGTGCAACATCCCGATTTTTTTCACTCTTTCTGCCTACATTAGAATACATTACACTAACATATTTGTTAGTGTTCATGGGACTGTGGGCATGAATGAGTGAATGTGGGCATATTGATTAAAAATGGAAACAAATTGTGTTTGATCAAATGACCAATATTCCGTGTCTGGAAGTCCATCTTTAAGGGGACCTTAATGCTCTGAGCTTTAATAGCCAAAGGACACCCTGCTCATACCCAAGTCAGCTGTGAACACCATCCCTAAAAGCTTAACAGTCAGGAATTAAATACAGCATTATAGCTCTTCTCAAAGAAAATTAGGCTTTGCTTTCTCAATGCTCATCATTGAGAAGTCATCATTCATCTTCTGCTCCTCATTTGTCTTTCTGGTGTTTCATTTTCTTACTGGTGGAGATATGGAGGACAGATTATTATTATGAGAATGAAAATAAAGGAAAATGTGTGTGTGCTTGTACACACAAACCCACAATGTGAGTAACACCTGAACAGAACAGAACCCACGCTAAGCAGTCTGTGATCCACTGGGATGGAGAATACTCATTCACACAGCTCTTATTATTCTACACAAACAATTGAAAAAATATATTAAACCTTAGGAAAGATGAAAGAATAGTTTTACAGCACAGTCAAAAGCAAACGGGCATCTTCTATTCAAGGTGATATTCCAAGGAACACAAGGAGCTGAAGTCACACTGGCTGTGACAGGCCTACCAATAGATTTGGTTATTGAGGAAGTGTTTAATGGAAGAGACGTGGGGAGCCAGCCCAGCGCAGGCAGCCTCGTGTGCTCTATGGGGAATAGTGCCAGAGGATTCAGTAAGTGGAAATCCTGCTGTGTCCTGACTTGCTGGGATGACTCAGATGTGGAATGAAACAAACTGCTGCAGCATCAAAGACCTAATTTCTCCTTCTAATGGAACCATACAAGTCCATCACATCCTTTAATCATGCTGTGATGAAGCACCTTCAGCAGTAGCCTTTGGTGCACATTTCTGGGCTCTGTGTCATGTGTCATGCCAGATTTTTGTACAGAGCAGTGGGGCAACCCTGCAGAGGGTGTAAATCAGCAGAGCTCAACCGCAGTGTATAATATCCAGGATTCCCATGTAGGTGACACATTGCTAAATGCTTTTCCTGTCCTTCTTATGCTCATTTTATGCACAAGCAGGATGCAAACATCACAGTTTTAGAGCGCTCAGATAATTGCTTTTTTTGCTCTCAACTTGCTACCATAGAAATTCTAATGTCAGAGCCCTTAAGAGACCATATGGGCAGCAAACATTCCTTATGTGTTGCATGTGCAGAAAGAACATATTTTCCTATCAGTTCACACAAAAGCAGATCATGCAGAAATGGTTTTTAAAAATTACTACTATTTTCCCTGCGGTAACAGCAATAGAACAATAAGTAACAACCCTTGAATGGGTTCTCTCTGTTTTACAGTACATGCATCTTTTTGCCTTTTTTGTCACAAGAGAAATAAAGACATAAAAATGTATGTTTCTTTTCAGAAAGCGCTGTATTGATTTTATGTAGCATCTGAATACTTTGTGTTGTAACTTAACATATAACCATATAATTTGTCTGTAACAAGAAATAGACCAAAAGACTTGCTCAGTGAATTGTACAAATGAGCCTTTCCTCATCAGTGATCCAAGGCATAATAAAATACCCCACTTTTTCATTTCCCTCTGTGAGGCGAAAAAGCTCACTTACAGAAGCTAGTATATTCCACTGGAAGAAAAGGTGATTAATCATAGCTTGAGTCCATACTCAAAAGGAAAAATCCCATTTGGATCCAGGCCTTTATCCCAGGATCATTCAGTTCCATCTCTAGTTTGGAGAGAATAAAGTTTTTTTGATTAAGAAACACAAAAATGTTACTTTGTTGGAAGAAAGCTAGCAGCAGCCAATGCTGCTATTACACCACCCCTGTTGAAGGACAAAAAGCTAATAAACAGGTTGTTCAGATATTTTCTAATAATTGAAAATGTGAGTCATAGCCAATAAAAGCCAGCTGAAACTTGAAAGATCCTTCCCCAAAGTAATCAGGTCATGCAGCAAAGAATGGATGCTGGTCTAAACCCAGACATATTACAAATTTAGTATTTCTGAAATCTTTCTGAGAAATGGGGTGTATAACACTGGCAGCTCAACCAAGCCCTCAGACATGTATTTCATAAAAAACATACCTAGAGGCCAAACAAATTTTGAGGAAGGACAAAATAGGAAAGAAAAAAAAAAGAAGTTGTGAAAGTCCATGTGGATATTCTAGTGAGTTGTTTTCTGGAGGAACAGGGATGGTGGCTGTGCAGACCATGCATACTGTAGGATACCTGGAGAATCCTGAACCAGTCTGGAAACTCTTGGGCAGTTACATCCCTTTCATATCTGCCTAGTACCAGCAGGCATCTGGTAACCACACTGCCACTGGTATCAAATCCAGTGTCTTCATGAAGTACTCAAAGAACAACTTTCTCTGATAAGGGAATATGCAAATTTTCAGTTTGTTTACAATAGTATTGCATTTAAGGGCCAAGCCAACCATGCTCCTCCATCACTGATTTGGTGCTTTTTCTTTCACATTCTCTGGGCAAGGTCGACAAAAACCACATGTGGTCATTTCCCTCCCCAAAGCTGAGGAGGCTTTGCCCCCAGCACGGCTGTGGGGCATCTGCCTCTGTGGGATATCTTCAAGTACCTCTCTTGGTAACAGCAAATGCTACAGTGGACTGGGAACATTGCAACTAAAACCTGCTCTGGGTGCAGTCCCTGGCAGCTTGAGGGAAATTCTGAGCAGGTTCTGATTGTTTCCCTTTCGTTGCTGTTCTGCACTGCAGAAAAGGCTGTAATGGAGCAACAATACTGCAGACTACTAAATTCTCTCACAGCCTAATTCTAGAGGAAGTTCATGATGGCCTTTCACAAATCCAAGTGGGTTAGGTGCCTGCCTGCCACTGGAGTCCACACAGGCTCAGTGTCTGATGTGCTTCAACATCTTTGGCATTTCCACAGTCTGTATGTGCCTCTAGACTTCTGCAATTCCAGCTCTAAACTCCTACTGACCTAAATCATGGAATTAAATCCTAAGTTTTGAAAGAATGGCATTTTTAGACACTTAGAGTTATTTTGCCATAAGCAAAATGTCTCATAGTCTGTATATCAGTTATGATTTACGAGTCAACCTGACATAGTTCAAAATGCTCAAAAGCAGATGAGGCACTTTAAAAGCTTTGCAGAAACATAGCTGTGAAAGCCAAAAAGGCACAACCTCATCAACAGGCACAAACTCAAGGTGTTGTGCAGAATTTTTATTTTTGCAGAGTTTTCTAAGATCTGCTAGAAATACCTGCAAATTGAGAGCTATATTTATTGCATGTTTAATTCATGAGCAATAGTATCTGTTGCTGTAAGGATACAAGGGTTTAAAGGAGTTTCTACTCTTGGCTCTTCCCTGGCCTCAGGTTGGCTGCAGCATTTTGTGTGGGGACATGTCAGGAGTTGTCAGCTTTGGCTGTTGCAGGCAGGAAAGAGCAAAGCTCAGGAGCAAAGGGGTTTTCCCTGTCAGTGACCTGCCACAAGCCCTGAACAGGTCATGTCTGGGAAATGATGGTCTGATCACGTCCCACAGCTCCAGCAGTCAACCAAAGGGGAGGTCAGGTAAGGAGGTCTTGAACTAACTACAGCTAATATATGTCAAAATTAACAGCCTGATTTTCACACAGAGATAACTGTGAGGTCACTGGAGATCACACAGCATTGCTATTTCTGGATGCCCTTGGGGCATGCTGCAGTAACCCAAGCCAGATTGAGCAGAGCCCTGTTCACTGTATCAACATCTGGGTCAGGAACAGAAGGAAATTCCCTCTAAACAAGCATCAGCAGTGAAAAAAGCATCCCTGCTCCTGGTGCTTTGGATACTCATCAGCTAAGGAGGATTCGGTGCTTTCCTAAACGCCGACTCTGTTTTATGCAACCCAAGCAGTACTCCATGAAATAACCACCATTTATCCCTTGACTGAGAGCAGCTTCTCTGGACCTCTCAGCTTTACTGCTCCTAAATGCTGTGGGTTGAGGAGCAGAGAAGGTGGCCTTTCAGAGCCACTCAAAGCCCAAGGAAGGCATTGAGGTGCTCCAGGATGGATTGCCTCTGGACTTCACTGGAGGAGAGAGCTGAGCTGTTGGGATAATGCAAATCATTGTCGCTGCTCTGAGCTTTCGTGCAGGAAGGTCTGCCAGGGCACAAACTCTTCTGTCAACAAATTCTCAGTTAAATTGTGGTTTCCAGTGGATAGCCTGCTACCATATGGATAGTTTCTGTATCTGACATGGCAGAGATAATGGATGGATCGGGGTCAACTATCAGCTCGTTTCTCTATTCTTTATGTGACATGTATATTATGGTAGTCTGGTCTCTAGTGCATCTAAATCCAGGTTTTCATCTCGGAGTCTTTGTTTCAAATCGTTCAGAAACACCTAAGAGCTGTTACCATACAAGTAGCTGCCATGTGAGCTGCATCCAAAGGCATCTTTATTAGCCTCTGTTAGCTTGCTTGGGAAACTGGCTTGTTCACAGCACTGTCCTCACAAGGGAAGGCCCACACTTAGCTGCCTTCCCCTCCATGCCTCTTCATCCAAGCATTCAGCATTGCCAGCTTTCTTATTTGTAAGATCCAAGAGAAAATTTCCTGAGTATCTCCTGATCCTCTCCTGAGGATCTGCCCAGATCCTCTCTATGAGGTAAAGCATTGCCTGCACTGATGCTTCGTGTGGCACGACTCCATCTCCTGGTAACCAGGGGGAAATAAAGCCATCTGCTGTTTGGGAGTCCCAGGATCATTCTCGGCTTTTTGCTCTTGCATGGAGTGTGTGTGTCCCCTGGCTGTGCCAGTGAGAGCCTGGAGGTGTAAATGGAAGCTGACCACAGGGTCTGGATGCCTCCAGTGTGAGACCCTCCATGGTCAGGCCAGCCTGATGTGGCCAAATCTCTCTCTGTTGCAACTACTGTACATGAATTAGGAGTATTTAGCCCATAACTGTATAGATCTCACCTTTGATGCTTTGAGGAGGGTTGAGCCCACCCAGCAGTAAGCAGGTAGCCTGAATGCTAAAGACTTGGATTCAATTCCCCTATGATGAGACCATTATGAATTAAAGGTGCGTGGGATACCCAAGGCAGGAAGTTAGAGTATGTAGCCTAATTTCAGTGCTTAGTATCTTCTTTCTCCTGTTTCCATCAATAAAAAGGGGAGACAGGTCTTTTATACTTCACAGTACTCTAATATTGTACCAGTGCAAGCCATAAAAATACACAGAAGTTCTCTTTCTATCTTCTGAAATAAAGACCTATTCATTTCGGACAAGAACATCTTGTGAGACTTTAAAATATATATAATAGACACAAATATTGATAATCATAAAAATAGAGAAACTGTAGAGAAGTGGTAACTGATGCAGGAGTTCACTACAACGATGTGAAAGGTTCCTAGAAATGGAAAAATTCCTCCTTCACAGTGATGACTCTTGCCCTTTAAAAACAGCCAGATGAGACTCTTTTTACCCACAGGGCCCTCCTGCAGTGACAGCTACATTAACCTTTGCTGACAAGCACTTCTCTTTGCTTGTAAAATCAGCTTAGTGAGTGCAAAATTCTTCCAGACTTTAAAATGGTTACTATCAAATGGAGATATGCTCCATGCAAAACAAAACATCCTCGTGCCTTATAATTACTCCTATGTTTTTTGCTTTGAGATCACTGGGTGGGCTGATACAGAATGATGTCTGGGCATCTGTCTGCTTTGGCTAATATTGCAGAAGAGATGTGAACGTAGGAAAGGACACTGAGGTTTTTGCTGCATTCTCTCCCTGGGCAGTTTTCCATGCTTATCACCACATTGTCTGGGCAATGAGCAACAAAGCAGAGGAGCAGTAATATATGCTTGGGCTATCTGTCTGTTGCCATTAGAGAAACGCTTCAGAATTGCAGAAGAAGCCAGCCCGCTCCCTCCTGCACGCGGGCACATGCGCACACAGACTCATGCTCCATCCCTGGCATCCTATTTCCCCCTATTAATTTCGTATCCTTCTGGATTATACATCTGAGCTCTCCCTTACACGCGAGAAACTCCTCCTGTGCAAAGGGAATTCTTCTGGGCTTGGGCAAAAGGAGGGTCTGCCAGTCTCCTCCCTCCCTGTGGCAGCACCAAGCCTTTGAAACTGGGTCACACGAGCTCTGCCACCTCGACAGGGTTGAGCTTTCACATCACCTGGGGCCATTTCAGAGACTTCATAGCCCCATGGACTGAATCTGAATCATGCAACATATACAGTTTTTATGCACTCAGCAGTTCTGTGATATTTCTATGGCATTTGTAATTGCTGACCAGAAATCTCCAGGACTAGGACTTTGGCATGAAATGCAAGTCAGGCTTCCAAAATCCAGTGCCACCTTGTCACAAATCTGTCACGTCCTGGATACCAGTGAGGTACAGGAATCCAATTCATCACTGAAAAGATTAAAAAAGCTTGGAACAGAATAGAATAGAATAGAATAGAATAGAATAGAATAGAATAGAATAGAATAGAATAGAATAGAATAGAAATAAAATATAAATTGACTAGAAGGATTAAAATTTTGTAAAAATTCTTGAAATTATGATTTTTATATCTGGATAGTTTTGCAGTGTAAACACAATGTATTCTTACTCTCTTTCCTTTAAGTATAAACTTAAAGGAACACTGCCAACCCATGATATTTATTGCAGAACTCTTACTGAGCTCTAGGATGCAAATCTTGCTTTCAAGCCCATCCTTTCACTGTATTTGCTGGGGGTGGAATTGCCCAGGCCAAATAATTGACTATTGAAACCTTAAAGTAAAATATTACATTAAGTGTCAGAAGAAGCAACCTTCTGTTGCAAAAGCAGTGGGAAAGTACTTTGCTGCAAACCCAGATGCATATCAAGTAAAGTTACTTTTCTAATAGCTCCCAAATTAAGTCACTCTTATTATTTACATTATTCTGGGATGTTGGATTCGAGATATCCTTGTAAAGATGCAAAGTTAACTGGCAAATCAGACCAAGAATGCTGAATTTCTAAGAAGCTAATTGCGTGTACTTAGTGTTATCAAGTTAGATTTTGGAACTGGCCTCATCTGCTATGTGATAAGATTTAATTGTGTCATATGGTTCATTAAGGAAGAGGTCTATGAAGTCTTGCTGAAACTAGACTGAATTCCTTTGTGAAGTATGTTTATGAAAATTTGTTTAATGGCCTTTAGAGGGGAAATTATTTTTTGTCTCCTGTATACTCACTTGAAGGACTGCCAAAATCTTGTTTAACACAGGTATAATTCCATTATTTTGACACCAAATAAGAAAAAACATCAAATATAAATACAGATGTGAGAAATCAGACCTGTTTTCTGCAGATCACAGAGGCACAATCTTCAGCCATGTAAGTCAATGGCAGCACAGTCCTTGGCTTCATTTGGGCCAGGATTGTAGCCAGGATACTTTGTCATCCAAGCTTCCATGTGAAAAGTTTCAAAATAACCTACTAAAAAAGGAAAAGATCATGGATAATGCAGCCAGGGTGCATCACTCAAATGGAGTTTAGAGACAGCTCGTAAGCCAGAGCTCTAAAACACAGCACTGTTGTTTGGATGATGAGGTCCTTGGGACTGAAAACAATTTTTTGGCTTCCTTTGCTGGGGCACTGAGATGTCTCTTTCATTGATGGACTACTTACAGATAGGAATCCAAATTATTACAGTGAATGGAACTAGTAAGACATTAAAGTTGTGCAAGTTTTTCTTCCCCACTATCTCTGCTCATTTAGGAACTTAGCTTTACGGCTGGTGGTGGTCAGCTACAGGCTCTAAGACTTCTTCCTAAGGAGTGTATCCCTTTGCTAAGGAAAAGACACAATTTAAAAGTTATGTACCACCCGTGTGCCTCCGGGGTACGGGTCCACTCCCCTCAGCCTTAAGTGTTCTGCTGCCACAGGGTCCCAAACCTCCTGGCTGCTCTGTGCCCATCTCTTTCAGACTTCCACACCATCTTTATTTGCACCTGAATTGCTATGAATAATAAAACAGCAGTTCAATTTCTCTGCTTTAACAGATGCATCTGACTTCTGCTTTTGTTTCAGTTTCAGCTATGAATAAAACTAATCAAGGCATGTGAAGAAGCCATGGGGTCAGAACAGTTCAGAAAAGGGTCACTAATAATCTAAAACTGTGGTCAGAATGTCTGGCTTTTAAAGTCTGAAAAAGCCATGGGAAGGGAAGACAACTCTTTTCTGCTCTTAAATTCACATGCAAAAATGTTTCCAGTTTAATATCGGCAACTCTTTTCACTTAAATGATCCACAGCTTCTGGAAACAGACTAACAAATCCTGAAATTGGTATTTGGGAAGTGGTGTGATTATTATTCCAGTCTGATCCAAGATCTAAAAGAATTTCTAATTTATCATATCAAGGTTTCCTGATGAGTAGCCATGAGGGAGATTTCAAAGGTCAGGAGAAATGAAATGCAGATTTAAAGTCAAATTAATCAGAGGCAGACTCCAGACTGGCTTACACGTACGTGGGTAAACAGTCACTGTGGACTATATATCACTCCAAAACATGGAAATGTAATCTAGAATTGGATTTCAGAGCACTGAACAAAATGTAAGCCATAGGAAAAAAGCTGTGGCTGAAGGTGAAAATCACACTGCAGAGACTGGGGAGCAACAGAGCAGGGAAATGGGTGGACATGACCCCTGAGTCCACCTGGCCAGCCCTTATCAGACACTGGGGCAGGGGAAAAGCTGCTGTGATTGATTCTATTGTTAGCCTCAAGATGGTTTTCCAGGATTGGATTCCTGACTTGGATCCAATCCCTGACTTGGATCCAATCCTTGAATCCCAAATTCTTTCCTGGGATTTGTCTTTTTTTCAGAATGGGAAGAGACCGTTAAGGATGTGTTGCCACAACTTTAGGAATGGCTGAGCTGTGTCACAGAGACCACAGTGCTGACCAGGTCCGAGGCTTAGAGATTTTCATGACAGCTGTTGAAAGTATAAAAGTTTTGGTCAAAAGTTTGTCAGGCATACAGAAGCTCTGGTAGATGTGTTTGCTTTATTTAATCCATATATTTGCCCATTAAATAATTCAGAAGATGTTGTATTAAACAGACTTCAGAGAAAAGTGATGGGAGTGCATTTGCTGAAGCAAGAGCTTGTATAATGAGACATTTCATAAAAGAAGCTGGACTTTTAAAGTCAGAATGGATTAAGGGCATGAATTCATGTGTCCCATGAGAACTTATTATAAACTCGAAGGACATTCAGAGACCTTCAGCAAGAAGCAGCTCTCACACTTGAGTTTAATTTTAGTATCATTGCAGTTGTAAATAGTTTTTATAGTTGTTTCAGTGTGAATAAGAATTTTATCTGATCACCCAATTAGCAGCATGGAGGGTTTATAAAAAATGAGAAATGTATTAGCAATGATTTTGTGGATTTCTGAACACAAAGAACTTTATCTATAAAAATTGCACCTTTCTTTTAAGACTACAAAAAAAAAAAGAGAATTTAAATTATAACAAATAAACCAGTATGAAAAAACCAAGTAAGTTTTTCCTTATCTGTGGCATTGTTATAACACAATCAGTTGGACACTGATAACTACTTATCATATCCATGGCTGATTTCATATTCTCATACAGTAATAATCGTATCATGATCACACAAACTACTGCGTTGCCAAGGCTGCAGGAAAAATTATAACCTGCCTGAAAGTAAAACCTTCAGCAGTGGTGTGAAGGAAAGAAACCCAAACTGGAAACTTTCCCATTAGTCCCCAGCTGCAGGTGAGAGTCTTTTTGCCCAAACCTGGCTGTGGACACAGCCAGAGCAGTGAGGATGAGGCAGATGGGATCTCCTACTGCCAGCACCTCAGGCTGGTCTGTACTTTAAGATTTATTTTTCAGAGCCTATTTTGCAAAGCAAACTTCAGTGTGCCTCTCCTTCTGACGCTTCAGGTAACACAGATCCTCTGTTCCCATCCTATTCTATTTCCCTTTTCTCCCTAATTTTCACAGAGACTTCAGTTTTCTTTTGGCCAACCCAATTACAGGGAAGCCACCCTTCTTAGTAGTGATTAAGCATATTCAGTGACTTAAAAACAACAGAACAAGCATTTAACTTTCACTAAGAATTTTAAAAGAAGGCTGTACAAATGGTCACTCTATTTTCATTCCTCTTTGATTTTTCTGTAGCAGAAATAAGTTGTCTCCCCTATTTATTTTAAAAGTGCTTTTGAGCTGTTCAATATTATTCCTGCTTTGGACATGAGCTACCACTGTTACAGGTGTGTGCAAATTGTGTTACAGGTGTGTGCAAATATTCTGTAGAATAGAATATTTCAGTCTGAAGGGACCTACACTGACCACTTAGTTCATCTAGGCTGCTCTTATATGATGGACTGCTTTTGCTCAGCTCAGGGGCAGGAGAGTTTTATGTCTCACCTCTCCGATGTTCCTGCTGCCTGGGAGACACTTTCCTGTGATTCTTCAGCAAGGTTTGACCTCTGGTATGTGACAGGTGAAAGACAATGACTGATCTGAGGCCTGGATCTCATTTGGTGATTCTGCTAATGAAGTAGCTGCATGTGGACAGGCAACAGCCTTCATTAGTTGTCCATTTTTTTCCCTGCAGCAACTGCTGTGTTTTAGATTCACAGCAAGAGCTATACAGGACTGTAGGATGGAGTCTGAGAAAAGGAAATATTAAGCTCACTTAGGCACCAGGTTGCCTTCTCATCACAAGTTTTGTACTAAATAATGATATAATTCCTTACCATAATGATTTTTATTTTAAAAATATATGATATCATTTATCAACTGCAAACTAATTTCACTTTCTCTGTCCTATGAATTTAAGATTCATGTAAGACTGATCATTCTGTAAGAGAAAGCAAGTCCTATTTTTAGTTAGCCAAAAGAATATTTGCAGTATGTTAAAGCCATAGTTGCATTTCTTACTGTTCCAAGCCTTCAATTGTCAAATGCAAATATATAAAAGTTGCACTTCTGGGATTTTTTAACTTCTGGTGTAGCACTGAGTTTCTTTTTTTTTGTTTGTTTTGTTTTTATGAAACTATTAGCATAAGACTTAAAGAAGTTTAATGATGTGATCAAAAAATATCTCCTTAGTTTGCGTTCTCTTTGTTTGGCTGCTGTAGATACAGATCTGCCATCTCTTGCCTTGCACAGGTCTCTGGAAGGACAGGGACAATTTCCCTAAGATTTAAGAAGAGGACCAGGGTATTTGGCACTATCACAGCAAAGACCAGAGTGTGTGAAGTTATTGAAACAACAAGGCTTGGTACCTCTAAAGGCTTAACCTTTCCGTTTATCCCAGGGGCAGAGAAGGGAAGGGGCAGTATAGCACAAGACATTTTTTCCCCATCAGCAACCCCCATTCCTGGCTGGGACCATATTTCCAAGCTCATTCTGGTGACTATGCAATTTGTGTTTCGGTACCTAGAGAGGGACGAGGCCCTGTCAGGGATGAGGCTGATAATTGGTTTCTCTTTGAGGTGCAGAGATGAGGACACCTGTTAATGAGAAAGCTGACCAAGGACACCAGCCCAAGTGACACCGACTATTTAGCAGCTGTCAGGCAGTAACGACTCCCAGTCACTCCTATCTCGCCTGGGTCTGAACAAGTAACCCAGAGACAAAGGCCTCGTATCTCATTACTGCCCCTCCCTTGAGCCAGCCCACTCTTTTCCAGCAGATGTCTATCGCATTAGTGTCAAAATCATGTATTTAAAGGAAGACATTTCCAAAAGTACATCTGTCCAGCACCTAAAAGCTCCCTCCTGCACCCAGAAAGTTCTGTCTCAGGCTGCCAGCAGACAGGAGGGTACTGCAGGGTCTATCCCCCTTTGCCTCCAGTCTATCCCCCAGTGCCCACGGTACTTCCAAACTGAAAGTCCTTATTATATTATTTTTAAGAGCACTATGCGTGGCCTTTAAAAATAGCTGGGTGACAAAGGAAGGGGCACCAAATTATAGACAGGTGTAAAACCCCTTCAAATTAGCTGAGCTGCTCCCACTTACCCTAAGAGAGGATTCAGCTCACCCAGTGAAAATAAAATGAGCAGGCTTGCCTGTCTAACATACCTGATAAGTACAGGGGCTGCAAAATAATCTTCCTCTGAGGACATACATGAAAATATCAGCAGCCAAACACATTTAGGCTTCAATTTATCAGGAGTCTGATCCAGATAGTATTCAGTAGTGAGCACTAGCCAAACTGTACTTACAAGCTCCAAAACAACATGTTTCTGGGACAGAAATGGCAATAAAATATTACCTGAAGACACTACGTGCAAAAATAGCTCTTGCATCTCCCTCTTTCCCTTCCCCCTGCTTTCAACCTGGCAATGCTGAGCTCTGCCTACAGAAATGAACAGCTCCTGCTCTGGTAGGAATGCTGCTTCCAGCAGGTCTGCTGCTCGATAGTGGGCAGGGTCCCCTCCCAAGCCCCACGGCAGCTTTTCCAGCCTGTCAGGTCAGGTAAGTGAAGTGAAGAACAAAAGCATTGCTGTGTGCAGGAAGGGGAAGGGATGGCAGCAGTGACCTGTGGCTCCCACAGCCCATCCTGCCCCTGCCCTAACCCCCGGCAGTGAGGAGAGACCTTTGCTCAAGGATCAAAGCATGGAAAGTGCTGCTGATGTTGGTGGTGAGGTGTAAGTAAGAAGACAGTTGGCATGTCCCTCTAATCCTCTGTATATTAGTATTAGTATTACTATTAGCATTGTAATTATTGTTATTATTGTTATTATTGCTATTATTAACAATCAATATTAGTATTGTTATCGTTATTATTGTTGTTGTTATACAGTTTGTATGACAGTCACTTCTGTGGTCCCCAGCTGCAGACTCCGGGCCATGCAGGGTAGCAACGACTGCAGAAAGCTTCCTCTCTGATCAGCAGATCTCTCAAGGATGCCAGACGTGCATCTAGGAACTCTTTGCTCTGGATAATCTGTGCCAGAGCAGCAGTGGCAGTCCTTCTGTACAGTAAACCATGCAATGATGACGTGCTCAGTGATCAAGGGGTAGGAAAGGGAGGTGGAGCTCTTTTGCCGTCACAGACCTCACACAGATGTGGTTCTGGGAGTGGTGATGGCAGCAGATGGGCTTGAGGGAATCCCAAGTGGCCAAAGGGGCTGTCTCATGTGCAGGAGGATCAGGAGATGCTGATCACTACTCCCTACTCCCTAGGGACTGCGATGGCTCCTGGGGGATATTTTTATTGTTCCCTAAGGAGTTAGGTCTAACCTAGACGCATTGCCTGCCAAAGAAGCTTCCACCTATTTTTTTTTTTTTCCTCTCTTTTCATTACTTGCACAGGGTTTGCATGGAAATATGTCTCCCAGTTCAGGTAGCATGAAACTTCCTTTCTCACAGCCTCCCTCCTTCACTATTCTCTGCAGGTGCCTCAGCTGCAAAAACAGGAGTACCATGTATAGCAGTAACCACACTTTTTCTTGGCACAGAGAAATTCACTGTGTGGGACTATTCCTAGTCCAGAGGCAGACTTACTGAACATAGCAGAGTTAAAGTAAAGCTTTGGAAGCTTTATGGGCAGACAGGGCACAGCCTTCTGCTGGTGGCAATGCATGCTGCTCCCTTGTTGCATTACACCATTTGCCAGCACCCTGCCATATTTTCTCCTCCTGAGCCTCCAGAAGGCCAGCCCAGGATCTGAGAGCCAGTCCAGAGGGCCCAGCTGGAAGCACCAGGAGGGTTGTTCAGTCCACTGCACATTTTAACAGGCAGGCAACCAGACCAGAGTATCCTCATCAATAGGACCGGTCCTCATGGGTGATGCTGTTGGTGATCCCAGCAATAAGGCTGACCTAAAGGACAGGGGTTAAGCTGCAGGGAGCACATGGGTGTAAGAAATTTGCTTTGATTCGCTCTGTTCAGCTGGAACAGAGATGTCAATTCTGGAAACTTTCCTGAGTGTTACATTCACTTCTAATGAAGGCAAAGCATAGAGTACAACAAATAAGCTCAAATGTGCAAGCAGAACTGATCAATTAAGCCTGGTACATCCTGCATGCTATCAAAATCAATGTACATCATGGCTGAAAAGTAGTATCTGCAAAACAAAGCTCCAGTTGTACCCAAAATGTAATTCCTTGAGTTTGTTTGCTCTGGAAATGAAGAGACTAAAAATAAGGTTATAAATATGGGGATCTTTGCTGCTCTGGTTGCTCAGCGCTAGAATGGTTCCTGTGTCTGACAGATTATCTCTGCGCCACTAAAAATGATCAGAGCCCTAAGGCAATTAATTCCTCACTTTCAAAGTTTTACTTCTGTGGCAACAACCATGGCCATGGACAATAACGCGGGCCGCCGAGAGGGGCGGGTTTGGAGCGGAGGTAAACAACCGCCGGCAGACAATGAGCGGGGAGTACAAAGGCACGGCAACCTGCCTGCTGGAGGGAAAAGCCCAAGCCAGACCGACGCTGCTGTGACCCACTGAGCCGTGGGAAAGCCTCCATCACACTGGTGACAGAATGCAGGGAATGTAATAACAGCCAGTGCCATGCTGGGAAAGGAGCCTCCTCACCTCACCTCGGCAATCTGACCAGCCCACACCACCGGGACTTCCCCTGGGCTCCCGTGGGTGCAGAGTGGTGCCCTGCCTCCTCTTTATGTTCAGATGGCATCCCTGCTGGTAATGGTGACCCTGCCTGGCAGTGGCAGAAGATGTGGGCAGGATGCAGAGAGGCAACAGAGTCACCTGCCTCCAGGACCTGCTGTGGTCACCCAGGCCAGAAAGGGGATTTCAGCCACTCCAAAAGGTGTGTTGACTGAGATCACCTGTTAGGAGGTCTAAAATGACACCGTCTTCCTGCTTGGTTCACGCTTGCAGAGCACATCATGAGGTCCCCTGCCCCACACCATGGAGCTGGCAAGGTGTCAGTGCTCTCAAGGCATCCCCTGCCCAGCACCAGCCTAAAGTATCAGACCCAGCAAGGGTCACCAGTGCAAACTGTGGGCTGAGAAAAATAGAGTAGAAAACAGATCTGCAACCTCCAGAGGATTTTTCACTTTCACACATGCAAGGAAAATCAAGCTGGAAGTGCTACTTTTATATCAGAAGTGCAAGTGTGATTTCCTGGAGGGCTTTCCCTCACTCCATTCAGGGTGATGGTAAGGGCCTTTTGGAAAAACATGAGTTTGGCTTCAATCCAAAACCCCCTCCGAATTCCCAGATTCCTGATGAACCAGCAGCATAAGCATCTGATCTCCAGCCTTTGCTTTGGACTTAATTGTTTTGAAAGGCAATTGCTATAAGGAGCAGAAAGTGATCCATAGCCTGGAGACCTGAGACAGGTCTGCAACATCACTGCACCAGGGTGAGCCCAAGGGGAAGGGCACTTCTTGTTGTCCCTTTTTCCAATCCAGGCCAAATTTTATTTCATCCCATTTCAAATACCACACAAGGCAAAAGTAATGGATAAGGTGTCAACTCAAAAGGAAATTCGTGTTTTGTGTATCACCTCACTTCATGTAACACTGTTGCAGCTCTTCCTTGGAAAGACTGATAATGGATTTTGTGTAAGAAAGAATTTTGTGGAGTACTAATTTTTGTGCAGAATGTACTAAAACTGGATGTTGTCACTTAAGCCACTGCTCCTTTAAGTTGCGCTGCTTGACACTATGAATTATTCAGATATCTCTATGATATATAGAAGTGGTGTCAGCATTTTAGGGCATGACTCTCCTCTCTTATCTGCTATAAAATCCCAGTGGCTTCACTGAGCTATAAAAGACAAAAATTAGGTCCTCAGCAGCATTGTTGTCCTGCAAGCAGAAAATATTCTTTAATGCTGAGTGAAGGGTACCAACAGGTCCTGCTTATAGCATAAAACCAGATATTTGTAATTCCCTGGTGCATCAATACAACTAAAAGGTCATTTATTTATTTGGGAATGAGAAATCAGAGTGTAATGAAGATGGGGGATAGTGTAACATTGCCTATTTTCTCTATTGCAGGATTACTCAGGTTGCATCGACCTCATGCTGCTGATACCAATGGACTCATCTGCTTGAATAGCGAGGTGCCTGTGCTGGAGCCAGCAGTGCTGAGCCTGAGCACAGAGCTGTGCCAGGCAAAAAGAGGGTCTGTCTGGAGTGGAGGAGCCCAGAATAGCCCAGGGGCTGCCGCATCCCCCAGGACACAGACTGTTCAGGGCAAACCTGTCATGCTCAGGGGCTGATTGGGCTGCAACCCCTTGCCAAGAAACTGAGCAGTCCCTGGGAACAGTGCTGATTTTTCTACCCTTGCATTGATTTTTTTTTCCCCTCCTGTTTTTAAACCAGTGATGTTAAAGATAATTCAGTTGAAACTGTTATAAATTCATTGTCAAGCATGGAAGAACATTCACTCTGCATCCCCAAAACTGAGGGATCATTGGAGCTGTAAGAGAAACAAGGATAGAGGTGGCAAGAGAAAAAAAAAAATGCATGTCATGTGAATATACTCTTGGCAAAGCCAGGGTATAAATCACCAGTGGCTTAAATGATAGGGGTCTAAATTCCTGGAGAGTCCTGTGCCTTGTCAGTGGATGAGTGCTGCACATTCAGGAAAGATGCAACTATAAACCAGAAAGTGCTTTTGTCTGGCAAAATAACCTCCTGCAAGTTCCTTAGCCTTCAGGAACCAAGTTCTGCCCCCACATATGCAGAGCCCCCCCAATGCTGTGATCTCTGTGTGCAACTCAGGGCAGAATTTGTCCTCAGTGATGCACCCTGAAGTCAGGGTAACTGAGGGCTGCAGTTTGGTGATGCCAAGGCAGACGCAAATTCTTACCTTCCATTTCTGCCATCTCTCTGTTGCAACACATGTGTAGGTATTTACAAAAGGCAAACACATATCAAGCATCTCTGGCCTTCTTCCCATGGTAGATAGGATGGTAAATATTTTTGGAAGGGATGTAAACCTTCTGGGAAGAAGCCAAGCAGTACCAGATGGCAGAGAGGAGGAAACTCACCCTATGGGCAGGTTTTTCACAGTATTCTCATCAGCATCTGGTATTTGCCACTGGAAGAGACAATACAGAGCCCAGCACTTTGATCCAGACTGCCTGTCTCTCTGTTCCTGCTACTGATTGATTTCTTACCTGTTCCGAATAAGTTCTGTCAAATTATTTTCCTGACACACACTTGAATCCAAAATGTCAGTGTCTCTCCTCCTTGGGTAGATGATGGTGGAGGATGTGACAACTCCCCAGCACAGCTTCAGCTGATTTAAATCTTGCAGGTGGAGTTAGGAGATTTTTATTAATACTTAAAAAAATTACTCTGATATTATATGTAGCCTTCTGACTGCACAACAAAGTTGGATCCCCATATACACTAAATTAGCAGTGAACCTTTTGTTCTAGTTGTTATGTATGTGTTTCGGACATGTAAGTCACCTGCAGGTCCCAGGTAAGAGCAGCATTGACTGCTCCTTAGGATTTTGCTTCCAGTCCTTTCCCAATGTACAGGAATGAGGGGAAAAGCCTCCATATTTAGAGTTGCACAAAGTGGTTATAAACTTCCACGAAAATGAAGTGGTAGTAAACACTGTGGGTGAGGGGATTTTTATGGGTTTTTTATTTTTGGCTCAAACATACTGTGTATGCCCACTCTGTAGCTGCCAGTACAAGAGATCTGACTTGGTATTGCTCCATCAGCCCTGTGAGGGAGCCTGCAGATCTGGACCCAACATGGAAATGTGGATCTCTTGGGTGAATGCAGGACACTTTGAAATGTACTGGAAAACAGCATTTAAGGCACATCTTGAGAACACACACCTCCCATGGCTTCTTTCAAGGAACAGCTCTTCATCCCTGCTGGTCCCCAGTTCGGATGCTACCCTTTGTAGCAATGTTTAAAGGCTATTTATGCCTTTTGGAGGACCTGTTTTTCTGGCAAGACAAAGAATTTGCTGGCCGACACCATAACACTTCTTCGAATATCCTGAAGTCCTTTAAACGAGTTGGTGCATTGTAGAATTTTACTAGCAGTTTCAGGGCACAAAATAAAAAAGGCTTTGTGGATACAAGATGAAATCCTCTGGTAAAACATACTATTTTCATAAGAAGAGAGAATGAACTGGATGGCCCACTTATATTGCCAGAAGCCAGCATTAAGGAGTGCTGCATAATCTTCCAAGAGACTGCGTTTTCCTCATTGCTCAGCCAGATGGGCAAATGGAGGCACAAAAGCTTTTCACAGGATGGTTCAGCTGATCTGGGAAAAGAAGGAAGAATGATACAAGATGGTTCTTCAGGTCCCTGCTGCTTGGAAAAGTGTACTGGCTGAAAATACTGATTAATCAGGCTGGAAGTGAGGTGCCTATCTTGATAGCAGAGTTTGGAGCATTGCTCATTTTTTGTTATCGCACAGCATTTTCTCACAAAAGAGAGCTACCATTGTTGCAATCTGTGTGCTGGGTTCCAAAACATTAATCAAGGATTAGGCCTTGCTGCTGATTTATGGGAAAACACCAGCCCCACGGAGGATATATCCATGTAAATGATTAATGGAGTATGTGTTCTTCGAGATGGCTCCTCAGCGCATATAAACTGGATCGTGGTCTGGATGCACAGGCAGCAGGGNGATCGCGGTCTGGATGCACAGGCAGCAGGGTGTACTTCTCACGCTGCCTCAGAAAACCGAGGTCTGAGAGAGTCTCACTGGGATTAATCCTGCCCCTCTGCCCAGTCCCACACCTATGAGTGGGCTTTGGAAGAGCCACCCCTCTCCGGGGAAGGGAGGGAAGCGGCAGCATAGCTCTGAGCTCTGGCGGTGTCTTCTGTAATACTGAGGTATCCCTGCAGAGGGAATGCTTTGGTAAGACTTCAATGAGGCTGTGTATCGCTGTGTTCTATCAGGGACCACATTCATTTTTTCGATCACCTGCTGAGTTCAGGAGCTAACATCAAGAACATTTTTACCCAGTAGGCTGCCGGTAGTTGTTTTGTTGGGATTTTTTCTAAAATTCTTGCTACAATTCGCTTTAAAATTTCATCCCTGACTGAACAGGGTGGAAATGCCCATCTGATTCAATGCAAGGGAATAGGCTTTGATGCTGTCTTACATGAGCATCAAAAGCTTAAGATAACATGCATATTAAAAGTGTTTTTCACTGGCAGCTTGCAGAAGGTCCCATGGCCAGATGTAACAAGAGGGAATCCATAGCGTGTTGTTTACCAACTGCTTCTACACTTCATCTAAATTGCACGAGGAAATCACAATGCCTTCTGAACAACACCGGGAAACAGGTTTTTCTCAATAAAAATAAAACTACAAACTCATCAAAAATACCCCAACATTATGTGTTGTGTTGATTAAAGTATGCTTTGCAACACTGGGTTTGTTACTGACCATAAAACT
This sequence comes from Cyanoderma ruficeps, assembly GCA_008694505.1. Taxonomy (NCBI): domain Eukaryota; kingdom Metazoa; phylum Chordata; class Aves; order Passeriformes; family Timaliidae; genus Cyanoderma; species Cyanoderma ruficeps. Next base: position 40,207,079 of record VZDJ01007753.1, on the reverse strand, counting down.
CTGCACTGACCTAGTCCTTTCCCTCCAAGCTATCAAAGCATTTAAAAACTTACCTCAACCCAGCCCTTGGTTCCACTATGCCCACAGACCACCTGGGCCATGGACACTTTCTGATACCTCTGCTCTAGCACTGCTGCCTTACCTTTCCAAAATGAAGGGATTTTCCTCTTCTGCACTGCAAGGTCCACCTTGAAGGAAAGATGAGGGAGCAGAACAGATGATGATGGGTACTGTCCTCTTTATTCAGGTCACAGTCACTCAGACCATTTGCCATCTGGACACCTGGCAGCTTCAATGCCACCTCCTGAGCACACAGGCCTCTGGATGCCCAAGCACAGCAGGTCACCAGCCCTCAACAGCCACCTGGGCACCATAATGGCAGCACTGAGAACAAACCCCTTGTGGACATCACATCAACATCAGGGTGATCTGTGGTGTTAACATTTCCAAAAGCACAGACATACCCACTGAGTACTGAAAGCAAACCTTAATCATTACAGGGACTTCCTCTGTGGATATTAATAATCTCTTCACTTCCTCTGAGGAGACCCCCTGTCTGCTGAGCTCAGTTTCTGCAGAAACATCAATAATACTCAAACTTTGAAAGGTTTTACCTAGAAAAGACAGCTTTTCTTGGGAAAGTGATGAAGCAAACATCCAGCGAGCCCAGCAATAAACTGCCCAGCCCACACACTGCTACAGTGTAGCTTCACCTGTGTCTGTGATGCAGCTGCCAGAGGCTTCTCTCTCTTTTCGACTTTGGTCAATGATGAACAACTGCTCTGCAACATCTCCCTGCTCTGGTCCTCCTTCCCCCGGCCACTGGCCAGGGACCTGCTAGTCAGATCAGCACTTGGGAGGGTCTGGGAGAAGCACTTTCCTCTTCCTGAGGGGAAGGATATGATTAAAACCTTGTAAATAAAAGGCTTGGCTCAAAAAATGCCTGGGTGCCTTCTAGACACAAAGCAGCTGTGAGCTGTGGCTCAGTGGGGTGGGAAGCAGGAGGTGGGGCACAGTGTGAGACCATGCCATGCTGGCCATGGCCTGTCTGCCCCAGGAGCAGTGACCTCTCAGCACAGACACCTGCTGGTTTCCATATCCTGAGGGCTAACTGAAGGTGGCAGCCTCAGCAAAGCCTGACCAGCCACAGCCAGGACTGCACCTTCTGGAGAATTGTCACCAAGGTGGAACCCAGGTCAGAGCATATCTGTGGTTCTGGGTGGCCCCTGTTTTACCTGCTTGGAGCTGTCCCCCTTGAAAGGAGCAAACAGGCCTCACCGCTGGCTGTAAAATGTGATTCCCTCCTCTCTAGGGAACTGCCCTGGTGTGGGTTTGTGCCAGGGGAGAACTGTCCTCTTCACATCTTCAGGTCTGTGCCGTGTGCTACCAAGAATCCACCTGCAAATCCCACATGAAGTGAACTAGTGTCCATGCTCTGTCCTAAACTCCTCTCATCCTTTTGATAATAATGGGATGAAAGGCTTTCTTAGGAGAAATGGGACAACAGCGCCCACAGAGGGGATGAACTTGTCCAGGAGCAGGGAGGGTCTGCTCTTCTGCTTTAGTAGGGAACAGGCAGTTGTCTGGTTTGCCAAGGGAATATCTGGGCTCAGAAACCCAGCAGCATAGACTTGTGCAGAAAAACAGGAAGAAACTGCAGCTTTACCAAGACTGAGAAAGAAAACATCAAAAGGCAGAAGTTGCAATCCTCCATCCCTCTCTGTTCCGATGTTCTCTCCATGCACAGGCCATATGCTCTGCATCCCACGCTCTGGCATCAGATTTGATGTCTCTCTATAGCTAGAGGGTGGCTTGACCAGCTTTCCAGTGTGGTCAGAAACCTGATGTTGCACTGGATTAACCCTGGAGTCAAACCATTTACTAAGGTTCCTAAGTAACACAAAGCTGGCAATTCCCTGGAGCTTTTTAAGGATACTCATACTGTGACCTGGTGTACCTTTTGTTTTAACAACGTGATACTGGCCAAAAAGCAGCCCATGGAGAGATATCATAGCCCGAGGAAAAGTGCATTAGACTGAAACTCAGGAGATGTGATGCAAAGATACAGGAAACCTGCCACATATAGCCTAGGAAAATCACTTTATGAACGTTCCATGCCCTTTACTAGGTTCTGTCCAATGTGTGTGGAAGTTGAGGCTGGCACCCTAGCCTTCTGACAGCATGGACGACCAGAACCTGTGACGATTTTACCGAGGAATAAGCGTTATCTGCGACTTCAGGGCCGTTTCCTCCCGCACCACTGAAGGAATATGCCGTTCCCAGGAGCAGAGAGGTGGCAGGGATGCTGGAGTCAGTTCTTTCAACCTGCCGAGGCAGGAGGGACCCGCGGACAAAGGCGGCCGCCCCAGGGGGAGGGCGGGCAGCGGGGTCGGGAGGCGCGGGGCCGGGACCCGGTGACAAAGCCCTTGGGGGGGGACGGCAGCAGCGGAGATGCTCCGGGAGATCCCGCTCCGCTCCCAGCCCAAGGCGGCCGCCCGTGGCCCCGCGCCTGGGCAGAGCGGGACCGGGGCCATTTCGGCGCCGCTTCCCCGGGCTGCCCGGCAGGCGCGTTTTCCTGCCTGTCCAACCCCACCCTTTCCCGGGATGGTGCTCTCTTCGGTACCTTTTTTTTTAAAAAAGAAAACCCGGGGAAACCCATATGGGAAAAAAAAAAAACAACAAAAAACCCACACAAAAAAACCCACACCAAAAAAAAAGGCAAAAAGCGAGGTGGAAGCCCCGGGGGGGCAGCGGTGAGCCGGCACGGCCTCGGCGGGCAGGGCATGGCAGGGCACGGCGGGGCGGGCGGAGGGCGGGGGGAGCAGGGAGGGAGCGGCCCCGTCCCTTTGTACCTGCCGTTCGAAGGCGCCAGGCGGCCCCGCATTGGCTGCGGCGGCCGCGGCTCCCGTAACCCGAGCCGGCGGCGGGCGCGGCGCACCGGGCCCGGCCAGCGCCCAGCCCGGCAGCCAAGGGGCGGCTCAGCGCGGCTCGGCTCGGCTCGGCTCCCTCCGCTCCGCCGCCAGCAGCCGACTCTCCTCGCCTGCCGCTCGGCCCGGCTGGGGCAGGGCCGCGCCGCCCTGCCCGGCAGGAGGTGGGACCAAGCCGCGGCGCTGCCGCCCCCCTCCTCCCTCGCTCTCTCGCTCCCTCCCTCCCGAGGGCTGAGCCATTCCGGGAAGGCGCCGACTCCCCCACCGCTCCTCGGCAGCGCCGCACCGGCATCGGCCGCCACCGCGCCGGGCTCGGCCCCACGTCGCCCCGGGGCTGCGGACGCGCACCGGCGGAGCGGGGCAGCGGCGGCGGCGGGTGCGCGGTCCCCGCGGCGGGCGGCGGCGCGCGGCGGGCGGGCGGGAGGACAAGTGGACGGAGCGCCCGGGAACGGGGGGGCGGCCGCCGCGTAGTTGTTTTGCCCGGGGTAAGTTGGCCGATCCCTGTGGAGGCTTCGCTTGGAGAGTGCAGCGCTTGGCTCCCGGCTCCCTGTCGCCCCCAGCCTCCGGGGCAGTGGGGGCGCCTTTTTTTATTTAATCCCTCCCCCCCTCCCCTTTGGTTTGTGTTTTCTTTTTATTATCATTATTATTATGGGGTCTATGGGGGAGCAGAATTTCCAGTCCGGCGTTGCTTTTCTTCCTTGTCCAATGCTCAGCGGAGAACTATAATATTTCTTCCCCGAGATGCTGCAGTAAATTTTAGTTCTAGGAAATCAGGCGAACAAAATCATCCGAATAAGCCGAACCATTTGTTATCCTGTGAGAGAGCAAACGCAGCCTAGGCACAGATGATGGCAAAAAATTCCTTGGAAGGGTCTAAAGAAGACCTGAGCAAAATTTCGGAAGAGGAGATGCTGAGATGGAGCAAGGAAGAGCTGGTGAAAAGACTGAGGAAAGTGGAGAATGAAAAGATGAACTTAATGGTGGAACACGGCAACTTGATGAAAGACGTGAACCGGCGGCTGCAGCTCCACCTGCACGAGATCCGCGGGCTGAAGGAGGTGAACCAGAAGTTGCAGGACGACAACCAGGAGCTGCGGGAGCTCTGCTGCTTCTTGGATGACGACCGGCAAAAAGGCAAGAAGCTGTCAAGGGAATGGCAGCGCTTCGGGAGGCACACGGCCAGCGTGATGTGGAAGGAGGTGGGCATGTACCAGCAGAAGCTGAAGGACCTGGAGGCGAGGCAGGAGACCCTCCTGCGGGAGAACGTGGAGCTGAAGGAGATGGTGCTGATGCTGGACGAGGAGCGGAGCGGGGCCGGCTCGCGGAGCTCCATCGACAGTCAGGCCAGCCTGAACAACCTCAACGGCGGCTCGGCCACCAGGGACGTGGGGGACGGGAGCAGCACCTCCAGCACGGGCAGCGCGGGCAGCCCCGACCACCATCACCACCACCTTCACCACCACAAGGCCGGCGACAGCAAGGCCGGGGCCATGCGGAGGTCTATGGATGACCTGTCCGCGCCCCTTCACCACCGGAGCATCCCCAATGGCCTCAATGGTGAGCCCCTGCCCCTCCCTGCCCGGCCCCGCCCCGCTGGCCCCGCGCCACCACCCCCGGCATGGCCGGTCCCCCTTGGCGGTGGGGTGAGGGAGGTCCTGGCCATTCCCAACCCTGTCCATCCTTGGTGACCTCTTTGGCAGCCCCAGAAGCCGGGGAGGGGCACCTGTGTGCGGGGTGTGTGTTATCAGTGTGTTATCGATGTCCTGGGCTGAGGGTCGGAGCCTCTTTTATCTCCAGCAGGGTTGGTGTTTGGTTTTGTTTGTTTGTTTTGGGTTTCTTTTTTGACAAAAAACAGCCTGGGTTTTCAGGGTTAAATAAACACTGATTGTGTTCCCACTCTTCCTCCTCTTTCTCTCCCTCTTTACATATTTTAGTTTATGTTTGGCTTGTTTGTGTGCTAGTGTGATAGGATTGATAAAGATGGGAGGAGATTTTGGAAGCATCTGATGAAAGTGCAGGTTTGTCCCACAGAGCATCACCTGTTAGCTCCGCAGGCTCTCAGGGCAGGTTGGCTGTGAAGTGCTCAGCAGTTTTGGAGAGGTGCGGCTCGGCTTTCCCCTGTCTTCACTTCAGAAAGAGGAGTTTTGTTTGTAGAGAAGAGATTGCTCTCGAAGGGACGCTGTACTCACGATTTTGTTCAGGCTAGTCATTGAAGTTAGAAACAAGCTCCACAATGAAATCGTGCCAAGCCTCCTCTGGCAGTTCATATTCAAGCAAAGTTTCTCCTGTTGTTTAATAGTGATCGGGCATTAAAGTAACATTGGAATGCCTTTAAAAGGGAGATTTTTTAAAATCTTTTAAAACCAACTAGACCACATACATGACTTCTAGAAGGAGTAGTGTGGTCAAGAGGGCTCAATAGGAATCAAACCAAGCAGCAATCTAAAAAATTCTTATATATATGACTTCTAATATAATATATATAAATATATAAAAGTCTTTTTAATCTTCTTAATCATCTTTTCTGGTTGAGGTGTCCTTTTCCCACCTCCAAGCACACAGAGGGGCATGGAGCCCCAGAGGTTGGCTTTGATTGATGTCAGCAGTGGATGTGTTTACCAGACAACCATGCTTTCAGCTCCCAGAGGTTTTGGTCTTTTTGTTTTTTTGTGTGTGATTTGTGACAAGTTTTTATGTCCCAAGAGACCCGAGGACGTGGAGGATTGATCAACTCATTTCACAAGTGTTCATCCATGAATGTGCTGTTTACAGTCCTGTTGCCTCAGCTGTGTGTCTCAGCTCACGGGGCGAGTGAGATGCTCTGGCCACCTTGCCCGGTAGTCAGGGAATGCTGGTTTCAAGGGTGATCCAGTCACCAGATGGTGCATGGTACAGCAAACATCTTCAAATGTTTGGTGTGGAATTTTTTAATCTCTCTTCTAGAGCTGTGTAAATCAGAAGTATCTGGTTTGTCAGGGTTCTTGAGTATACAAAACATAACCAATACCTTGGAGCTGTCCTTTCAATCCGGGGTGAAGGCACAGTGGGATGCTTCACCTGGGATTCAAAGTCGTCCCTGTCAGCACAAGGAGGAAAGCCTCTGCTTTCAGAGCTCGGTCCTCATTGCCCTCCTCTGGGCTGGGACTGTGCCCAGCAGCATCTTTTGGGGGCACTGAGAGCCAAGTCTCATGTCCAACCGTATGCAGGGTAAGAGTGGGAAAGGGAAACAGATCATCTGCACACACGTGTTTCCATTCGTGCCTTTTGCACACCCCTTCTCATTTCCTGTGTCGGAAGGATGGGTACGTCCTCGAGCATTTCAGACGTGACCTTTAGGTTTTAGTGACTTCTGGTTCTGGGGTGCCTGTGTGTGGTGGTCTCTGTGGGAAGAATTGAAGCTCTTTCCTGTGAACCAGTGCGGCTTCATTTCTGAGGGTGCAAAGGATAGGATCAGCGCTTTTAAAGCTAATAATCCTTGTAAAGATGTAGACAAGCCTGATCTCTCCACTTAGGTAGTGAAGCTGTAAAATTACTTGAATAGTTGTCATTCTCAGATAGCATCGGTATTCTGAGAGGCCATTTCCCTGGCTGTGCCTTTGGAAATGCCTCTCAATACATATGCAAATGTAGGGCTTATCAGGCCCCTTTTTTGACTGACAGCAAGAAGTCTGGGAGGGGTGTTTGCCTGGGACGAAGCAATAATTCTGTTAAGCCTGTGACGGTGTAGAAGAGCAGGGCAGGAGCAGGTGAACATGAAAAACCACTCCAGTGAGTCAGGTGGGTGGTGGAGCTGTCACGGAGCAGCCCCGCAGTGAGCATCCTGCCGTGTCTCCTGCTCCTGTCCCTGCCTTCCGCGTGTGCCGTCGACATCTCAGCCTTTTTGTACTCTTTTCTTGGTGAGTTTTTTTTTTTTTTCCCTCAGGAATAAAACAGAAGGAAGGCAGAGGAAAGAGAGTGCATGGCCATTTGTTTTTTTGGTTGTAAGCTTGAGTCTGATTTGCTGTTGTCTCATGTCTTTAAAGCACTGGGTAACTAACCAGTGGGTGAAACAGACACTGCCTGGCCAGCTCAGCTAATACTGAAATGAACAGCCCTGTGTGCTTTCTTAGGGAAAGGGATGCAGTACAGAATTTAGCATCTGTAGTAAGAACACAGCAGAAGCTTGGGACAGCTGGTGGGAGCAAGGTTGCTACTTGTGAGCTGCTTGCTAGAGAATTTTTGCTTATGGAAAAGCTGAAAAGTCCTGAAATCCGAATCTGGAAAATGGAGAAGTGTACTGCCCCTGCTAGTGGTATCCATTAAGCTTCACTTGTTAAGTGCTTTTCTAAAGGAGTCAGCAGTATGGTGGCTGTTAAAACACTTTCAGGAAGGTAGATTTTTAGTAGAATCTTAGTGAGCAAAGGTGGTTTAAATGTTTCTCATTTTCTGTTCAGCGATCCTTGGAAGTGAGTTGTTGAACCAGGGCTTGATTTATTGGCCCCAGTGACCCACCCCGGTGTGAGGTGATGAACTCTAGATTTGTAAGGTGAATTCAGAATAAATGGTGTAAGTGTAAAAAACAACCTCAACCCAACTGGTGGTCCACCTTTGCTTCACTTTTCTGAAGTCTGTTTATGTCTGCAAGTTGTCTTTCAGAAGCTGATGATTAATTATTTCCTTATGGAAGATAAGATAATAATTATAACATAGTGTGAAAATGGCTAATATTAGAATTCATGTAATCCTGCTTGTTCTGAGAGTGAGAGGTGTGGCCGTTCTCTGTGTGCACAGGGACCTGGGCTGTGGGACTGGGGCACCTCCAAACTGTGTGATGGAAACTGGCCAGTTCTAATGTCATATGTCACAGTTCTAAACCTACCCAGATCTAGGACAGAAACTGAGGAACAGTCACTGTTCGTGCTTGTGAGTGTTTTGGCTTTTGTTTTTATGCATGGTGTGGATCTCTGTGTGCACACACAATATTTCTGCCCGTCCAGCTTTAGACAGCTCGGTTGAAACAGCTGCTTGGCTCCTGACAGAATTAGGTTTAAAAAGGAGAATTAAAAACCCCCCAAAAAGTCAGGCACATTTGGTGATATTGATATTAACATGACCTGGGGGAAGAAAATCCCCTTAGGTTTATTCCCACAGGACATATCCCTGGACTGTGAAGTGTGTGGGAACATTGGGAGGAGTGACTCAAAGCTCCCTGAGGCCAGGGCAAAGGCTTCCACCGGTTTTAGCCTTATCTACATATGACTGGGGCAACTGCTCATCCATCTTCTAGCCTGGAGGCATACAGACTCAACTAGTGATGTGCCCGGGACAAAATCCTGTGCATACAGGCAGAGCATTCAGGCTTTAGTTTTATTTCACACCCATCAACTGAAGTTGTTATTAGAACTTCACCTTCCACTGAAACTGTTTGCTCTAGCTTCCCAAAATAGACTGGGTAGTTTCTGACTTTATTCTGGTTGGGTGAAGTGTTAATTTTGATGTTTTGTTTTTATAAATTATTGAAAACATCAACAATTAAAAAGTGGTGAGAGAGGCCCAGGAACAAAGCTGTGGTTACAGCAGAGAGCCTGTAGTAGCAGATACTAATCTATGGCCTCTTGCTGCTGTCCTCTCCAGTGAAAGAAGAATGGTTTCTCTGGGTGAGGGGGTGGAAAGGTCTCTAGTTCTATTGATTCCCACTTGTAGATGTCCACACATTTACCTAGACAGTACAATATATTGCAGTTAAAATGGTGGCAGAGAGAAATGGCTGTTCCCTGTGGGTTGGTATTGATTGGTAATGCAGCTACCCTATACTTACTTCTCTTCTTCACACACCCTTAAGGCCAAAATACTTTGTTTTACTAGTATATTAATAATCAATGTACTTATTATGATGGCATATTGATGAGGCCTTTGAGGCCAGAGTGTGCAGGGGCAGAAGCAAAAGATGAAGTTCATCCCATTTAATTTGGGATATCTCCAATATAGGCTTTGACATCTGCATTCCCTTGGACAGCCTTTATTGGCCATGTGGAGAAAGGTACTTTGGTGTCATGCTTTATGTGAACTATATCTGCATCAAAGAGCAGAATTGTGTGCTGGCTGTGCTCTTTGATGAGGAGGGAGCCTGGTCAGCTCATTCATATGCAACCATCTAAAGCCAGGTGAGATCAACCCTGTTCCAGGTGTTGTGGTGACCATTGTCCACTTTTGCAGTGCACCTGTCCTAGCTCTGGTGAAAGAGAGGAAACTGCCTTTCTCAGCAGCACTCTGATGTCACCCCCTTATAGTCCCCACGCTGCATGGGCAGCCCAGGTCAGAGAAAGTCCTGTTCTCTTTGCTGGAGACCTCTCAGAGCTCAGTGGCTCCTGCCAAGCTTAAGCACAGGTTTGATTACTTGACCAATTATTTTCTTGTATCAAGAGCACTTGTCATTCTCCGAAAGTGGCTTTAATGTTCCTTTTTTAATACTTCTGTTTTTAATGTGTTGGTTGGTATTTTTGGTGCTGTAGGCTGTTACATACAGACTCCTTGTGATTAAGACAGGAAATCAGCTCTGGGGTGGTACATGAGATAGATGTAAGACCTTTGCAGAAACACCTGTTTCCATCTCTGCTGTAAGTTCAATGTGTTCTGCTAATTGGCTTATCAGTGCTGAGGTCTCAGACATGAAGGGTACAGCTTGAGTTTCTTGTAGCCAATAGTCATTGGCTACTTATTTGAAGGATTTCCATTGAGTGCTTCATTTGAGGCATCTTTGTCATTGCCCACTCCTGCCTTCTTGCTGGGGAACTGCCTGTGTGCCAGCCTGCTTGGCTCCCAAACTTCAGGGTAGCTGGTGTCCCTGAAAACAAGGCTCAGGATGCTTAAATTAAAATTGGGCCATATCTGGAAATATATTCTCCATGGTAATGTGTTCTAATTTTGTTTTCCTCTTTCAGTATTATATAGTGGTATCTTATTCTCAGCTGTCCTGTTGAAGGAAAAAAACCTTGTATTGATTAAAAGACAATTTTTTATGGGCTTTTGATGGAATTATCCACTTACTCTCATTGAAAGCAATCAGAATAAGGGAAGTAGACTGTGTTGGTTACATGTAAATGATTTGGTCCTCTGGAGACATTTCATCGAATAAAGCTGAGGATCAAATTAAATGGTGATCTAATGAAGTGGCAGGCATGGGAACCCAAAATGCAGCCCTGGCAGGTGTTACACTCTAAGAATGCATGGAGAGGGGACATGAAAGCCAAGACTGACAGAATCATTGCATTTGAAAGCTGAAGGGTTAATACTTTGTGGGGACAAGGGTGCCTGCATCCATGTGACCTTGGGGCTACTGAAGGCCTGCCCTTCGGGGCATTGGGCTTTTATCTTCCCCACAGCATGGCTGTGGCCTTGCTTGCATCTCACACAGACATATCCATGGCAGGGTCTGCTGACCTTGTCCCCCCAGGCTGCCCTTACAGCATCCTTCTGTAGTGGGGTGCCCTTTGGAGAGGCTCTGGGAACAGAACAATGGACAATAGCTGATGGTAGGTGAGATGGAGGTGAAGTGCTTAAACTGGCAAAAACATCTGGTATACATCAGGTGTGGAGTGAGGGAAATTAAAGACATCTAAACCCATTTAAAATTCAGCTAAAATGCTTGAAGCCCAGAAGGCTGATGTTCTTTCCACGTTCACACACAGGCCTTAATGCATCCCACTGCAAAACACACAGCTCGCCTGGAACAGGGAAGGTTTGGGGGCTGCACATCCAGTTTTCCTGCGAATTAGCTGCAACTGGCTGGGTTTGCTTCTGCATTCTGTATTTTTAACCTGACTTTTTGTCTGCCAGCCAGAATTCATCCTGCCCTGTCGCCAAATGTCATCATCCCCTTGTGGTTAACTTGCTGCAATTCATGAAACACTTGGCTGCCATAAATAGTTACGTGCAGAGGTTCCTCTGCACGCGGAGCGGGCAGAGCGGTGCAGGCAGCGCTGCTAGGCACTCGCACACGAACATGTCCACCAAGAGAAAGTTGACCCACTTCTGCAAATAGATAACTCCTGGCAGAAAAAGTAACACTGTCTCAGACGATCTATCTTCCCCTTGCCTACTGAATTGTGAAGCAAAAAGCAAGCCAGCTCCATCTTCTGAATTAGCAGTGATGTGAGCACAGTACTCCCTATTGAAACCAGGGTTTGTAAATCAGCCCTTGATCTGAGGAGGGCTTAAAATGGCCACAATTTGGTCGTGATTTTCTTTTTTTCAGTATAACGAAAGCTTTTGTTAGTGAATGAGGTGCATGGTGTTCAGGACTCAGCTGGTCTTAGGCATTAAGAAACATTTATCACCATGGCAATTGAAGGCTGCTGGGCAGGTTATTTTGAACACTTTTCTAGTGACTCATGTCTGGGTCAAGAGCATTTATGCCAGGTTACTTTAGGCCCTGTACACACAGGTATATGTGGCCTTCCTTCCCTAAATTTTTTCTTGCCTTGCTATTTTGCCCCTCTCAGGGAACTCATTGCTTGTTCTGAGTTATGTCTCTAAGGTGGTGGTGCCAAGTGTTCACCTTGCTCAGAGCCTCTTCTGTAAAGGGTCTTTGTGACCTAAAGTCCTTGTGAAGTCGATTACAGGTTAGTTTCGACTGCCTTTGAGACTTCACGGATCTTGCAATGAGATTGAAGCAATCCTAAATCTGATGTGAGTTATCTCGTTGTCTGCTTGGGCTCTCCTACAGGCTTGTAGGACGGGATGTCTCCTGTTTGCCTGGGGTGGGTGTGGTGGGAGGGCTGTCTGCAGCAGAGGGAGCACCGTGGGTGAGTGTCGGGCTTACGGTGTCAAGGCTTTGGCCAGCTGTACTCTGCAGTTGCAGGGTGACACGCTAGCTGTCTTCTGTGGTTGTGTCAATGCCAGCGTGCTGGCAGAATTAGTTCAATCAAAGCTGGAGTGCTCTGAAAAGCCCTTCAGAATTTGCTCCATCCCCCAGCTCTGTGCAGTGACACTCAGGACTGCATGCTGCTGCCTTTTCCCCATTTCATCCCAAACTCCTCTGCTGCTTGGGGTTTCATTCATGTACAAGAAGGTCAGCTGCATTTGAATGTCTGTGTGAGATGAAAGATGAAGTGTGAGGAGCGAATGGATGGAGTAGGGCTCAGGCTAGGAAGCAAGAGGAGATACTTAGCTGCTCTTTCAAACCATCTCCAGGACGGTAAGATCAAACCATCTCCAGGGGCCTGGGGGTTTGACAGCTGGGTCTGACCTGTCCCTTCATTCCCAGGACAATGAGATCATCCAGGTGTGGTGGGGAGGGCTGCAAAGCAGCTGCCTCTCTGTCCTTGAGCCGTAGAAGATCCATGAAGAGGAAAGGAGCAGGCAAAAGGACTACTCAAAGCAGAGCAGCAAAACCAAACCATTGTTTTAGAAAAGAAGAAAAAAGACAGCATTTCCAGTCCCCAAAGCATAATATTTCTATGGAAATAGCAGGAAGAGGCTTGCTGTCAGTCTCTGATCTAGTGGGACTGACTAGATTTTGTTTGTTCTTCCCCACGTCTTCCATCATCTCTGGATCATCTGAAGACAGGTGGCTGTGCATCACAAATGCAAGATTCCTGGTTTCTGACTTTTGATTAAGTGCTAAGCAGTCTCTGGAGGGCTGGCATCTGTCTTTCATCTGCAGTTTTTTACTTGCTAAGGTACATTTCTCTCACTCTATGACACATTGATAATGCCTTGTCCTTTAAGTGCCACTTCTGTGACACTCTGCTCCTGGCTGTGACTATATGAGGCCGTGGACTGTTCAGTGGTGTGGTACATCTCAGTGACCCGTGAAGTTACTGTGGGACACTGTTGGACTTGAATGAAATTGAGACTTGGACTCTTTACACTTGCTTTGGTATTTTTTTCAAAGGAAATCCAGAGTGTTTTTGATCTCCAACAAGGGAAGTAATCTGTCCTGTTTAGGCAATGTTCTGCTTGATTTTTGTGCTGCCCGAGGACTACTGCTGGTTATATACATGCAGGAATTTACCATTTTGATGCTGATGTTTTCACTGTTTCCCCCCCATTTTTCTTTTTAGTAGGATCTAATAGAATAGGTTCCAGGACAATTACATAAAAGTCTACTGTTTTATGCCAGAGTAACATCATAAGATGCTAACAGAGTATCGGTAATTAAAAAAACTAATTTTGATTTATGCTGAATCTTTTCCAGCCCCTAACAAAGGTGTTAAGAAAATCTTATTTTTATGTACAATCTTAAAGGGTTATTGTGATGCACAGTATCCTTTTGTCTTCTTGGTTTCCTTTTCTTATCTCCCTTACTGGGATTTTCAGTCTCATATTTATCTATTTCCCAGCAGCTGAATATAACTTTGATCTATGCTTTGGATCTACGGGGCTTTTAATCCCTTTCCCCTGAGTTAAAAGCTTGTTTGCTGTTGAATGTGATACATAGTTATAGGTTATATGATCTTCACCAGCGGCTCATGCATTGCACAGGGATGGCACACTGTGAGAAACTCTTGATAAAATGTTCCCTTGTTCATTTTCCTGATTGCAGCTGAAACTCAGCATGAGAGTGAGTCAGTTATTCACTCCTGGTCAAACTGCTGATACACCTGTCCTTTGCTGTTATAAATACCTCTGCACTTGCTTGCTTTATTTCAATTATTCATTCATTTCTCTGTGATGCATATTTTTGAGGCTATGAACCAGCTGAATATTTCAGTCAGTGCAGCAGCCTTTCCATCCTTCAGTTCTGATAACATTTAGAGGGTTATCCTTTTCTACCCTTTTAACACCTTTTAAAAATAGGGACCCATTTTTAAAGCCTGTGTGTTTATTCCTCTTTGATGTCTTGAAGCATGATAATGTATGCTTTGTTTGTGGAGATCTCTTCTGGAGTGGCTGCAGTTTCTACCTCAGGAGCAATAATGGTTTCTGCAGCTCTGTCCTCCAGGCCACATGTGGATGTAGCTGCATATCTGTGACTGTATTCAACCATCTTCTGAAAGTTGTTCTTTTTGAGTTTTTGGTGCAGCTGTTTGCTTCCTGGATTCTGAGCAATTTATTTGAAAGTGTCCCATGCTTGTCTCCTGACCTCTTGCACCAAAATGCAGTCCTCTTCTTATGACGTCAGTTAAGACTGTATTGTTTTAGATGTAAGCTTTAAAATAACAAGAGGATGGATGGTTCTGCAAGTTAGAGCACTGAACTGGGACTCAGATTTGGAATGCTGTCTTGTTACATGGCTTCCTGGTGTAGTCTTAGCTAAATTATGTGACTTGTGGTTCTCCTTTTAAACAACCAGTATAATATATTTCCTTTGTCTTCTCCAAGTTTACTGTGGTGCTCAACAGAATTAGACCCTTACCTCTAACAGGGCCTCTGACCAGTGCTATGATACCAGTGATAACAAACAGGTTTTGAGTTATACTGAACCAGCAAGGAAGGAGAAGTCTTCAGGGCAATTCCACATGTTTCTAATGCCCGGTTTTGGAGTTGCTTCAGATCCTGTTTCAGCTTTTCTGGGATAAAAGCACTTTACATGTTGGGTTGCTTCCCTCTGTATTGTATATACTTCTTGGAACCACGGGATGATGAAGTGTGATCAGTCTCCCACCAACTGTAAAAAACCAGAAACTTGTCAAATAATCATTCTCCCAAATGAGAAGATGAGCAAAATTAGATAAAAAGCAGGATTTGCCTGTCCACAAACACAGACAAGTGCAGAAAGATGGTGCTGCCATGATGACGGGTTACCTTGATACCTTTCAGAGAGTGGACTCAGCATTTGTTGTTATTTCAGCTCATCCCATCTATGTTGCCCGGTTGAGTATCATGTTATATATGTGTATATAAAATGTTTATCTGTCAGCCTAGTGCAGTTTTGGCTGAGGTGAAGAATCACAGCTGTGAAGCAGAAGGGTCCTGCTTGTCACGTTGCTCCCCATGTCACTGCAAAGCAGTGGTGTCTTTGCTGTAATTGCTGAAGGCACTCTTCCTCTTTCTGGTTAAATTCTTACCTGATCCCTTGATTGCTTTATTTCTGATGCTGGTAATTCGGTAACTCCTAACGCGTCCTGACTGAAAAGTCATCAAAGTCACTCTTGGGTGTGAACTCAGAGTTTCTTAACCACATGGGCTTTTATTTCCATTTTCTTGGTGGAATTTGGAGGGAGGATCTATTTGTCAGTGTATCACTGACGCGTTAGGAGGGTGACAAGACTGCAGTAACTCTTCCTAGGCAATTATGTATGAAAGGTTGTCAGTATGAGTAGTATGGGAAGTTAAAAGCCTTAATTTTCATTTGGAATTGAAGCCCTAATGACTTTCCACTCCCACAGCCTGTAAAGACCATGCTTCAGCTTCAAGTTGACCAAGAAAGAAAGGGGAGCTTTTATTATTAATTATTTAATTATTATTAAAAGCTTTTATTTCAGGCTCTTTTTGTGCAATTTTTTTACGAAAAAAACAGATTTATGAGTCATTGTTCTTTGTACAAAAAATGATTACTGGGGTATGAACCTCAGTAAGTGACATTTTACAACTTTGCCACTAGCTGTGCAGTGTGAGCATTTGCTTCCTCTTTTTTCAATTAGTTAAGTTAAACAACATCTCAGTTTGAAAGCACTAATTTTATTCCTGTTTGTTGTTTGCCTTATACACTAATTGTTTTCTCTATGTAAAGCTCAGCAGCAGAGAGGGGAAGAGAAAGGATCATCCCAAATGAATGCTTTCTAATTATTCAAAGTGATAGGTGTAGATCCTGTGGGGTTCAGTAAAGTGTTGTATTCAGTCACATCCCTCACTTGCAGCATAGTAAAGAAGAGAAACTGGATCATGCAAATCCTTTTGTTAACCCTAGGAACATAATTAAGTTCCTCTGGAAATTTGTTCTTTAAAAAGACAGCCCTCTAAACATCAATATTGTTTAATCTGTGCTTAAAAGTAAAGCTATGGTTTTATCCACTTCTCTGTGTTTTGTTGTGTTTTTGTTTTTTTGTTTTTTTTTCCAAGAAATAAGGGAGCATTTTGTAACTCAGTAGCATCTGCTGCCTAACACAAGTGAGAGCCCAGGGCAGGAGTGTTGGTAGAGGTGGCATGTCCAGGTGACAGTCCTGCTTTGGCTCTGTAGCAGAAGGTGAAGAGCTCACACAGTGGCAAGTGATCCAGAGCATCTTTGTCTTTGTGGGTCCCCCAGGGATATTGAGGAGCATCTTCTGTTCAAAGCACAGGTACTCATGTTTTTGGAGTATTAAGTATTCTGAGAATGATGGGGGCTTTGTTCTTGGAAGTGGCTGAGGTGACTAGCTAGTTTTTTGGCCATAGGGCTGTGTTCTTGAGAAAGCACCACTCCAAAGCTGTAAATGCCCTCTATCCGTAACAGCATAGGTCAACCAAATTCTCTGATCCCACAGCTGTGGAGACAAGTTTGCTCAGAGACCTGCAAGATGAGGAATGGATCATGTAAACAGCAGATGATGCAGTTGTTGGAGAGGCCTCTGTTTTTTTCTTTCTTCTTGTTACAGCATTTTGACCAGGTTGGACAGAGAAGGTTTTCAGTGGAAGATTTGCTGTCCTTTTATCTGCCTTATTCAGTTAAAAATTATGGGACTGTCCTTTTAAAAATTTTCTTCTATTTGGCAGTGTGAAGTGAAGGAAAGACAACTTTTTTGGGAAAGCCTTGGAACTGCCCTATAAAAGGGATGCTATAAAAAGAGTAAAACTCCCTGACTCTGTTATGTTCAGGGTTGGTGATATTTGAATTTGATCTTTTTTACAGGAGAAATTTCATGTCTGGATTAAAACCAAAACTGTGTCATGCACAAAGGGACAGGTTTCTTCTGTTGAAAACAACATCTGTAGAGCTGGAGGGAAGGGCTGGGCAGCACGGAGTATGTGCCCTGGCATGGGGAGCCATGGAGATGCTGACTTCCTGGAGCTGCCATGGGAGGGTAGGGAGCAAGAGGGCAGATGGGGGCAGAACTTTGGTCAAGCTCAGATAAAGCTCTAATGCAGCCCTTGTGCTGCTCTGGGGGGAGAGGATGTTCTCAGTGTGTGAGGAGTGGGCAGCAGGAGTTGCCTGCCTAGCTCAAGATGAGGTTGGAGACCACCACAAAAGGGATGTGGCAGCAGCTGAATGAGGGGATGGAGTAAATCACTGCAAAGATGTGGTTTGGGAGCTAGCTGTTATTTTTAACAGCTGATTTTGTTGAACTGGATTGAACTCCCTCCAGCTCAGCATTGATGGTGGTGCCTGGAGCTATAAAGATTGTATTTTGATCAGCAAGTCAAAATCAAGTGTTCCACCAGTTATGAATACATTTTCAGAATTACAAGCAAGGGAGATCTCAGAATAATAATGGGCAGAAAAAGTTGCCTGAAGGAACCAGTTTCCTTGATAAATGCTGGAAGAGGTGTAGACCTGAACTTTGCACCCCTTCCCATATCAGCTTTTTAAAAATGTGCAAACAGATCTAGAATCTGAGTTTTGAACCTGTTAAAATCCTGGGTAGACATAATGCAATATGGCAGGCAAACCAATAATGCTGAGGTTTTGAAAATAAAAGTGGTTCAGTTGTAGATGTGTGATGTGGGTTAAAGAAGGGCTTGTGTGTCCTGTGCTGTATATCGTTGACCCAGTTGGTTATTCAGTGATGAATTCTGATCTGTATGTTTCGAATGACAGATCTGGGTTCTGAAGTGCTGATGATTAGATTAAGACAGTGTAGTAAACCTTAATGGTGCATGAAGAGCTACTGCTGGATTTGCAGTAATACCTACTTTTCTGCCTTAGAACAGCATGAATAATACTTTATGGTTGTATAACTCCTTCCACACAAGGACTCTAGGAGTGCTTTGTAAACGCTAATGAGTTTGGCCTCATAGCATATTTATAAGCCTGAGAAGTAGCATTATTCCCTCTTTTTACAGTTTGGATCTTGACTAGCCTAAGTATGCAAAGAGCAGGCAGCAGAGCTTTCATCTGCTGACCCTCAGTCCTGGCCCTTATCAGCAGGACTCGGAAGGCTTCCTAAGTGTGTCTGAGGCATGCTCAGAAATTTACTGCAGATCCATTCCAGAAAAAGAGTTGGGTTTTTTTGCAAACCTCTAAGTATCCTTTGTAAAGCGTAAAGCATTGTAGTTATTTGATGATAATTTCTTGCTTGCCTTTTT
This sequence comes from Cyanoderma ruficeps, assembly GCA_008694505.1. Lineage (NCBI taxonomy): Eukaryota > Metazoa > Chordata > Aves > Passeriformes > Timaliidae > Cyanoderma > Cyanoderma ruficeps. The sequence continues at coordinate 40,189,008 of VZDJ01007753.1, read as the reverse complement.
GTTCTACAGCAGCGGAGATTGAAACTAATCCTCTACTGGAATGAAATCAGATTGGGCATTATGAGTATTGTTTCCTTGCCCAGAACTTAGTTAATGTGAATGCAAACTTCTGTTATCGTTACATGGGAGTTGCAGGTGGGTAAGGAATGTGAGGTTAGAAGGACTGGGAGCAGATAATTGCTGGTGTCAAAGGGCAGTGAGAGTGATGCCTGTGAAAAACGCCTTGCAAAGTAGGTGGGATCAGACACTGCAGTGGGCACACAGAGATTTTGCCTTAGCAGCTTCCTCAGATGTTCATGCCAGAATGTCTGCATTATTTCTACAGATTTATGTAGTAGGATATTCTGCAGCATGAGCACTGTGTGGATTGTAGATACATTTTGTAAATATTTTGTGGGTGAATTTAGTGTTTGGTGACATATGCTGTAAAGACAATTCTAGGGGAATGAGTCCCTCTTTAGCTGTAGGATAAGCATATGCTAGCAGACATTTCACACAGTGTTTTCACATCCCTAACCTGAAAAACTGCTTCCAAATCTCACTGCTTTTTCATGGACTGGAGACCTGTGAGGATCCCAGCAAAGAGTCTGTAAAAGTCTGAGACGTGGAGGTGGTGATCTTCATGATGTGGTTGTTAGAATTAGCAGCTTTTCTGGTCTCATAGAATCATAGAATAGTCTGGGTTGGAAGGGGCCTTCGGAGATCATCCAGTACAACCCCCCTTGAACTGTGGAGAACTTCAACCTGATCAGGTTTGTCAAAGCTCCATCCAAACTGACCTTGAGTGTTTCTAGGGATGGGCATCCACCACCTCTGTGGGAAACCTGTGCCAGTGTTTTACCACCCTCATTGTAAAAAAATGTCTTTCTTAGATTTAATCTATATTGACCCTCTTTTCGTTTACAACCATTACCATTATCCCTGTTGTATCCAAAAAGGCCCTAATGAAAATTTTGTCCCCATCTATTTTATAACCTTCCTTTAAGTACTAAAGGCCGCAGTGAGGTCTCCCAGGAGCCTTTTCTTCTCCAGGCTAAACAACTCCAACTCTCTCTGCTTTTCCTCTTGGAGAGGTGTTTCAGCCCAATGATCATTGCTGTGTCTCTCTTCTGGACCTGCTCCAACAGATCCATGTCTTTCTCTTGTGAAACTGTGTTCAGTGTGTTGCTGCACTTCAGACCTGTGTATCACTGAGTCAAGTGCCATTAAAGCAGCTGCCTGTTCCTTATGACTGGACTGTGATTTTTGTCTGATTCTGGTACATTAAATGCTTTATTGGCATGTGACTTTTTCCTTATCTGGCTACTTCTGGAACACAGCTTAGCCTTAGCTCTTCAGCACAGAACAAAAGCTTTCCTGAGACACTGTTTGCACATGGCTACAAATAGAAACCTCAGGTGATTAGCAAGGGGTTTTGGCAAGTCATGCAGATACACGAGGTATTTCAGTGTGTGACGTGGCATCCTTGCAGAGCTGGGGACAGGAGCATCCTGTAGGGAGGTTCTTAGTTGACTGTGCAGTGCTTAATCTTTCTAATACACCCCATAATGTGTAGTGGAAGATCTAGATAATGCAAGAAAACAGTTATTTATCTGGGATTAACCTACATAAAACATTTACATTGAACAGAAACTAGGCCAGATACCACTCAGTCTGATGAGGAGTAGCTGAGGGACCTGGGGAAAAGGAGGCTCAGGGGGGACCTTATTGCTCTCTACAGCTACCTGAAAGGAGGCTGGAACAAGGTTGAGGTTGGTTGCTTCTCCCAGATAACAAGCAATAGGGCAAGAGGAAATTAACTCAAGATGTACCAGGAGAGGTTGAGTTTGATATTAGGAAAAAATTCTTCAGCAAAAGGGTTGTCAGGCATTGGAACAGGCTGCCCAGGGAAGTGGTGGAGGCAACATCCCTGGAGGTATTTAAAAGATGTATAGTTGTGGCAGCTGTGAACAAGGTTTAGTGGTGGACTTGGCAGTACTGTGTTAACGGTTGGATTTGATGGTATTCAAGGATCTTTTCCAACTTAAATGATTTAATAATTCCATGATCTTATGAATTGCAATGGTACATCTTCTAAAATCAAAAGAGCCTTTGTAGTTCTTTCAGTGAGTGGACATTAGCTCTGGATTTTGTTGTAGTACCCCTTTTTATGGTTTGTACCACTTAACTTCAACTTAGTACTACAGTCTATGTGTATTGATGTTCTTGTATTAAAAAGAAAGAAAAAAAATCAACTCCCAAGCACCCAAACAAACACCCCAAATAAGTAGAGCACAATTAATATCGTCTTTTCAACAAACAGGTTGGTTGGTTATCAGTACTCCTTATGAAGAATAGCCTGCCTGCTTTTCCGAATTCCTGCTCTGTTAGGGGTGCACAAGGCATTCTCCTGAAGATTTATTATGGTAGGACCTACAGAGTAATCTTTGGTAAATAGATTTATACATGTGACACTCCAGTGAATGTGAGATTTATACTTGGCTATTCCATTCCTGCTCATTACCATATGATGTTTCATTGAATGCAATTATATGTCTGCCTCTACTTTTTAAAAGTCCAGAAAGGTTTCACAATATTACTATCTTCCTCTGCTCAGCAGAGCCTCACAAAGAGGTACTTTCCCATGTGATGGATGGGGTTGGAGTGGCTTTGTCCCTGGGTGTGTGAGGGAAGGTGGGTTTTGGCTGTTAGCAAGACTCATGGAGCTGTCATGCTGAAGGTGTTCGACAGGTTTTGCTTAACTTTGCCTGAACTCTCACAGATTTGCACTGTAGAACTGACCTGGTCTTATGTGTTGTTAATTGTTAAGACCCTTGTAACTCCTACAGGTCTTAAAGAGGTGTAGGTCTTTCCTCTTAATTTAGTGTAGCATATTCATTACACCAGCTCAAGATCAGATTATTTTCTCTGATGCTAGAAGGATGATTTAGATTTCCATTAGCTGATATTTTTCACCTAGTTTCCTTGGCCCATATTTTACTGTTTCCTGCCATTATCTGCTACATTTTTAATCAGAAAACGTTAAATAATTTTTTTCTTGCTTTGGAAATCAATGCGATGTAAAATCTTTTCAAAACTGTGCCCTAAAACAATGAGGTCTGCTAGGTATTTTATTTAGTAGAGATATTTTGTGAGACACCTTGACTGCACTGAGGTCTGTGGCAAAAGTTTCCTTGGCTTTGAAAGGGCTGGGATTTTACTTTTTATTTTCTGTTTGCCTGTAACTTTTCGTTCCTGGCTATTGCATGTCACATCTCTAATGATTTCTCTTCAACGTGGCTTTTAGAAACCATGACCTTTTTTTGTCCGTGGTCAAGCCCTGTGTTGCTGCACCCCTGCGCTCTGAGACCTCATTCATAAACATCTCTCCAAACACGGCTCTTTATCCCGTGTCCGGGGATGCGAGAGAATCCCAAACAATAGCGAGGCTGAGACAAAAGCCGGCATTGTGGAGAGGGCGCCGGGGCGGGAGGGCTGGGGGGCCCGGGAGCCTCGCCGGGCTGGGACTATTGTGCCCGTAATTGGATTTCTGCTGGTGGTGGCCGGTCCGGGGGAGCGGGACCCACCGGGACCCGCTGCTATAAACCCGGCAGGGATTGCAGGAGGCTGATGACCTTTAAAGTCCGTGTTGTTGAGCGAGACCTAATACGGCACAAATGCACCAGGCTGCAACTTTATTAGTGATTAGATGCAGAGATAAGCCTCAGCACGTTGCCTAATCTGCAGGGTCTAATTCCAGGCATTGAAGCCGGGGATGCTGATGCAGGCCCAGTGAGTTGGAGTGACTGCAGACAGTGTGAGAGGGAGTTTCTGAGTGACAGGGTCTGGGGCAGGTTCTGATCAGCCCCTGCTGTGGGGGATGCTGGGGCAGGGAGGCAGGCACAGAAAGTATGGAACTGGGGGCAGAGTCATACAGCTAGTGATTTCAAACCCAGCTTAACATTTGCAATGGCTGATCAAGAACATTCACATTGACCAAGGATTGATCCTTTCAGACAAAAGTAAAGGTACAGGCTATAGCTCAAAGTGACTTGTAGAGTATTTAAGAGGGAAACAGACTCTTCCACATTTCAATTTTTGCATCTGAGGCTGTTCCTGGCACTATTCTGATTTTTTTTTATCATCTTCTTTTAGACTGGGCTCCTTTTCTGTGATCCAAGATAATGTCTTAGGTGGGTTTGGCCTGTGGTGATTGATCCATGCTGGATGTATTAGTCTGTGACTGAATCCTAGTAATGTGTCTGCATGAGTGGTGGTGGAAAATGTCAGAGGTTGCAGGCAAAGATGAATCACCATAGGCCAAGGGCTAAAACAGCGCAGCAAGTCTGATGCTGTGGTATGCTCTGTTATTGGATTTCCTCCAGGGACTGCTCTTTGATGAGCTTTGGCCTCATGGCATGCTGCAGAGACCTGCTGCTTGGTGCCATCCTTTAAGCACAATGTGGGAGCCTCCAGTTGGATCATATGCAGATCTTCGGCTGTGCTACAAATACATGCATTGAAATGTTTGGCAGATTCACTCTGCAAATCCGGACAAGCCCATGCAGCCCTAACTTTTAAATCCATGGCTTGGAAATCTGCCTCTCAGAGTCACTGCAAACTGGCTTGTCCTGGACTCTCTTGGATGGCATCTATCTTGTCTTCAGACCCACCTAGACAAGTACACAAATATGATCTAAGAAACTAGCTTGCTAATAGCCAAATCCTCAAAACTTTGTTGTTTGGAGGAACTGGTTTTGACCTTTATTTGGGCAAACTGGTATTAAACTAATCCCACCCAATCTCTGTAGTGACAGGGTGACCTATTTCTTTTTAATCTTGTAAAACTAAGTTGTTAAAGTTACTGCATCTCACTGCTTTTGCCCCTTGCCTCCAGGCAAAACCCATTTGGGATTCCTGCTTCTCTAGTTTTTCTCTTAGTCCTTCCTAACTGTGTTTTGACTTGTATTTTGGAACACTTGGCTCTGTATTTGGGACTGAAAGGGGGTGAGAAGCTTCATTTGCTGTAAGAGAAGGATTACTGGACTAACATTTACCCCCAAGCAGTGGCAGGCCACAGAAATTAGAGATTCTGGAGAAACCAAAATCTCGTCCTTGTGATGTTAAATTTTTCAGTTTGTTATGGAGGAATTTGGAAATGTTAAATTCTCCAATGGTCTGGGAAGTGATCTGGCCAAGGCCTAGCTGTAGGCGAGACCTTGGCAGGTCCCATATCAGCATCCCTGTCCCTGGGAGAGCACTTTGTTGGGCTTCTGTGTCAACTTCCCTGTCATTTTGCATTGTTTTCCCTTTTATCACCCAGCCAGGGCTTGTGGTTGGACTTTTTCCTCCAGAGTTTTGGAGAGGAGTCACTGACTTCCCTTTCTGTTCAAGGCAGCTCTGCATTCAGTCTTCTTTTCTGTCAAAAAAAGTGTGAACTAAGAGAAGAAGTTTCTGTTGCTTTAAGTAAATGTTGGACTGGACTTGATTTTGTGAAGTCAAAATCTGTGAATAGCAAATGATACAAACTAAATATCTGGTGCCAGGTGGCCTGTCCAGGCCATTTGGGCATCCTACCAGCAGGTATAAAGTGGATATTGTTCCACCAACCTTGTGTTTCATGCATCATTTTCCCTCAGGATAGGATTACACTTTGTTCTGGAGATGCTTGCAGAAGGTGAAAGCAGCTGCTGAAGTGGAGAGAAGTTGCTCAGCCCACAACTTCATGGCTTGTCTGTGTTGGGTGATATGCATGAAGGTTTCCTGCAAATTTTGGATGTGTATATCTGTTTCTGTTTTCTGCATGCATGCTTTACTCCAGAGCACTGTTACTGCTGCTGTAGGCACCTCCTATGCCATAGCTTCTGCTGGAGCTGATTAGAGCAGGATTGCACCTAAAGCCTTAAGAGAAGCCTAAAGCCTTCTGCCTCAGAAAAGGGGAACTTCTTGTTTGCTCTGTTGTCTGAGAAGGTGGTGGTGTGACTTCTTCCCAACCACTTCCTGAGTGGTAAGGACAGCAGAAGCAAGACACTTGAGAGAACAGCTTGTATTGGTCCTGGGAGGAGGTTTAGTGAGCAGCAGGCTCCTCAGCACCTGCTGGCAGCTCCTTCCTGGGAGCTGGTGCTGCATCCTCTGCCGTCAGCCCTCAGCCTCCCATGGCGACCAAGGCACTGTGGGGTTGGGGGAATACTGTGTTTGCTGATCTCCAGACAGTGTGGCCTTGGTTAGATAAATCCATGCCTATAGGCAGCTTTCTGGGGCTCATTATAATACTAATTCAGTTGGATTCCTAATTAGAGACCAGTGGTTTTGTGTAGGTATTTGGAGTTGGTGTAACTTTCATAGCGTGGAGGAATCATCCATTGAAAGCTGCTTTGGGGATAGAGGCTGAAATGAGATTGGAATCTAAAAAGGATGTCTATAAAGTAAACCATTCATTTTAAGTATATTGTATAGCTGGTGAATTACTACAGATCAGCCAGGGTTTGAAATTATTATTTTAGTTGAGTTTTTTGTGTGTAAAAATGTTCATAGATGAAGAGATACCTCTACCTTGAAATACAGTTTTGAAGCCCAAGTCCAGTGTTTGTCCTTTGGAGTAGGTGAGAGGGCTGCTTCAGATAATTTGAATTATGATTAAATAAGAACAGGTTTCAAGAGACAGAGAGAATCCAAAGTAAGCCTTGTCTGACCCCTTGATAACTGTGGAGAAATCCAAGCAATATCCCCCTTTGACCATTCAGGACCAGATATGTCCAGCACAAGCAGAACAATAATTAATTATAGCCCATGTATTTTAATTTTGTGAAGTGGAAGAAGTAAGCTGTCTACACTGTACCATGTCCTGGTTAGGCTTATGATCTCTTCTATTTTTATTGGCTCTTCTGTTTGAAAGGGCCGTGTTGGAAGGGCTTAGCTCAGGGAGTGTTTGTGCATGTGTTTTTGTGTTGGTGTAGCACTCTATCATTGCTCTAATGGATCTCTGGGGAATGTGATACAATAGTTAATGCCAGCTATGCTGTTAAATAATAGCTCTTTCCGGAAGGAAGTGAAGAATAATTTATGTACAGGAAAACAGAGCAGGTATACAGAGAACAATAAAAATAGATAAGCTGTGATTTCATTAGAACAGATGAGCCAAAAGTGGTTTGGGCTCTATGATGCCTGCTGGTGCCCTCCTGCATGCATCCAGCAGTGACAGCTCCATGAGGATGCTCCATGGATGGCCAGTGGCTGAGGATCCAGGGGCCTGAACACTCAGGAGGACACAGTGAGGAGTGGGCCAAAGCCCGGAGCTGTTCAGCCAGTGCTGAGATGTGCATTCAGCAGCCCAAATGCTGTATCCTTGCCCATGCACTGCCAAAATCCTGCACTGATAAAGGCTTCAGGAGGGAAAGAGTGTTACCCCTAAGGGCAATTCTGGTGTGAGGGGCAATGGTGGAGCTTGTTTATACAGAGAATGGATTATAAACTGTGACCTGCCTTTTGATTGTACCAATATGCTCACTCTTATCTAAATAGATTTGTGCATTAGCGTACTTAATTATCTGCTGGGGACACTCAACTTTTGTTTGGATAGCCTTCCTTTTGTATTTAAAGGTAAATAAATACTGATAGAGTAGATTGGGCTCCATGTAGGCTATGGGGCTGAACAGGAGTCTCTGCTGTGGCTGTGCTCCTGTGAGCTCCTCAAATAAACAGAGACCTTCTCGAGTGCTACTGGGAGAACTCCCTCCCCAATAATTTTAAAAGTAACCTATAAATCAGAAACATATCACTCTCTTTCCTCTAGCATTTCACTTTTAGAAGTGGGTTACTTTTGCAGTGCACAGCTGAAATGGCAGCTTTTGGTTAGTCCTTGCCTTTAGTCACAGGGATGTATTATTTAAGTGTAAATACATTCACATGAGAAGTGGTATCCTATGTCTAAGCTGTTGGGAAGTGATCACTGTTTATCTTGTCATAGAAACTTCTTACCCTTTCTGTAGGCTTCACCTGACCACCCCCACCTACCCTGAGCCCCAGCCCCTCTCTCCTCATTTCATGTGTGTGGTGGCCTCTCAAGCAGAGAAGGCATGAAAGCAAAGATATCCCAGTTGCATTCTTGTAAAGGAAGAGACCACCTATGTGATGGGGCACCTGGGCACGTAGGTCAGCAGTATATTTTGAGAATGTGGATTACCTGTGGTGGGGCTGCTCTTCACATTCCCATATGACAGGGGATGGGATAATGCTATCTGCTACCTCTGGCTGTAGCGCCACTATCGCTTTCCTGCTGAAGTTCAGACGGTAATTTTAAACCATGGGAAAATATTTTTTCTCTTTAAAGAGTATTGTTAGTCGCCTGAAGTCTCCTCCCTTGTTCCTTTGCTGAGTGCATCAGCCCTCGATCAGATTGTGGGGAGCCCAGGATTGCCCGTGTGGTGTGGGAGGGGAGTGCCCACTGCTGGGGTGAATGCAGGGGGCAGAGGGGATTGGCATTGCTTTTCTTCTGGCTTTGGCTCATGTGAGTGTGCTGCTCTGTGTTTGTGAGGGCAGGAATGTGACAGACACTCTTTGAGTTATTCTTGGATCAAATTAAGCAACATTTCAGAAGAGGACTTTCACAAATTCACAAATTGCAGTTAGGTCAAGAAAATACTAATTGCCTGCAATTTTCCTTCTACCCCTTCTCACCTCCCAGCATATCTGTGTTCCCTCACTGAATAACATTCCACCTCTCTGGAAATGTAGTCAAATGCCTGCATGAATATCAGTGGAAGTGTCATTACAGTAAAAATGCTTAGTGTGTTATGTACTGCCAGGTGTTATTGGCACAGGGGGGAAATCTGCACTTTAACAGATCCTTGGCTTAATAAAGAAGTGAAAATGATGCCTGGTATCTTAAGGTTGGTTGTTTTTTTTTTTAAATGGAAAAGCTATCCCTGATCTCTTATGAACAATGCACAGTCACTATAAAGTACTTGCCTTTCAATAGCACTTTTTTTTTTCTCTCAGTGCTGGGTTGAGGGAGATCTGATAATGCAATCCAGGGTGGAAAAACCTTGAAAACTTGAGCTGTTAAAATAAAACATAATGTACTGTGTTGCGTTAAAAGATAAGGCTACAAAGTGGTGGTGCTTATTTTTGTGGGTTTTTCTTTTCTAGAGACAAGAGGTGGGTTTGACAAAGTCAGAGCAGGAGTGGGGTGGAGGCAAATTTGTTGCTGGTGGAACTGCACTTGTGATGAGTGCCTGCTACCAGGCCATAGATCCATTTCTGTTTGTTAAAAATATTAGGTCTCTCCTAGAAGATAATGAGAGATGTTAGGAAGAAACTTGTGAGATTAATGTAGTACCTTTTTGAAGCTTTCTGCCTTTTTTTTTCCCGAGCTCCTGGGAGTTGTTTCCACCCAACACCTCTCTGGTCCCAGGGAGGGTAAGGAAATCCCCGCCTGCAGCCGGGTGTGTGCCAGGCGTGGTGTTGCCCTTATGGTAAAAACAAACCTCAAAAAAACCCCAACAAAACTAGAGCTTGTGCAGCTTCAAAGGAAAGGCAGGGCTGCAGGCAAGGGTATGCTGAGAATCTGACCCTGGGACTGCAAAGCCAAAAGGGCAGCGGCAGGAGCAGGTTACAGCCATCCCGGCACGGCAGCTGTCAAGCTGTTTGTTCAGTTGCAGTTTAATTAAAAGCTGGGGTGGTTGCAGCCACACTGTTATTTATTTATTTGTGCTGGTAGAAGCTCTTCTCTTCAGGAAAGTTTATGTTTCTGGAAGGGAAGTGGTTTGAGTGTTGAAGAAGCCTTTGTAAAGAACAGCTTGTGGCATTGCCTGCTCTCCAAGGACCTCAGTCCCATCTTCTTTGGTGGGCATGGTCCGCTGATAATCTCACAGATACAAAACTAACAGTAATGCTGTTTAGCTAGAATTAATTAGTATAGTAGAAATTGTAGAAATATTTAGGTTGGAAAAGACTCTTAAGATGACTGAGACCAGTCCTTAGCCCAGCACTGCCTAGCCCACCACTAATCCATGCTCCTAAGTGCCTCATCTGCAGCTATGTTAAATACCTCCATCACTTTCCTGGGCAGCCTGTTCCAATGGTGGACAATGCTTTGGGTGAAGAAAGCTTTCCTAAAAGCCAGTCTAAACCTCTCCTGGAGCAACTTGAGACCATTTCCTCTTATTTTTTGTTAGGAGCATCTCCTTCTACTGGAAACTAGAGACCCAGAAAATGCCCTTTCTTGGTGAGGGGATGTTGGTTGATTCAGTTTTCTTTCCCTGGTGCAGATGCCAGGCCAAAGCTCACCCTCTGCCGTTTGTGCTCCTGCCTTATTACTGCTGTTTCTGCTCCAGAAAGGTGTAAGCACCAATCCTGATACGTGTGTGATCCAGTTAGATCTGGGCTGGCACTAACATTCCCAAAAATGTGATAAACTAATAGAATTATTTTCAAAGGAGTAGAGTGCTGTCAATCCATTCACACCAAGGATTTTTAGGTATTCTGTGCACCAAGGCCTGTGATCTTGGTGACATTCATTACTTGACTTTTTTGTGAGGTTTTCAATTAGAATATTGCATTAAAATTCTGCTGTCTTTAATGATACTTATGTGGAAAGTGCAGGCAGGTAATTACATGTAATTTTCATGGGGTTTTTTTTCTGAGATAGACAACAATCTTCACATATACTGGGATGAGTGACACAGAACAATCTTTCATCGAGTACGCCTTAATTAATACAAATGTTAACTAGTCTTACAAATAAGTCTCATTTAAATGTCAAACATTTGTTGTTCTTTGCCTATGAGTAATCTTTCTTGCTTGCATATGTGTGAATTAAGCATATGTTTTGAAGTCATTAAGTATCCGAGGTCACAACTAAAAATAGGGAGTGTACATTGTTTGCCATCAAGGGTAAAAGAAATTCTTGATTGCAGACACTTTCTTGCTGTGTGGTGTTCAAGGGAGAGGAAGTGCTCTGAAGCATTTTTGTGTGATGCTATGGGACCTTCCTGGTTGCTGGAGTTTGTAGGTTAGGGAAGAATTTTTTAATTTTCATTGCAGATTTCCTTGTTTGTACAGTCTGCACCAGAACCATCGCTGCATGGGTGTCATTCCCAGCTGCAGAGCTGTGAATCCAGGTGTGCCACTTTTAAAAGGATGAGTGACAAGACAGAGTCCTATTTGCTTTCCCTCTGTTACATTCACCAGTGTGTTTATCCTATTGCCGAATGATCAGCAAAGAGGTAGTTACAAGCCTTTGCATTTCAATAGTCTTTGCATGGAAATTGGTGACTGCAAGCCTGTGTTGGCTTGAACTCCTGTTTTCTGGTGGTGTTGCTCCAGTGTCAGGGTGACCAGAGCAGCCTGCCCCACTGCAAGCTGAAACAGGGCAGCTTTTCTGCTGCTGGGGTGTTCAATCTTAGGCAGGGCAGGCTGCTTCAGCCCCTCACTGCTGGTGGGAATACTTAGAAGGGTCATTGGACGGGATGTTTGGAAGATTCTCTGTTGGGGATACTTAGAAAAGTCCTTCTGGGGGTTCCTCAGAAAAGTCCTCAGTAAGGACACTTGAAAAAGTCCTGGCGTGATCAATTCTTGAAGCTGTTTCTCTGGAATGGATGTTGGTTTTATTTCCTTCAGGAATCTCACTTGCAGCTTTTGCTATTTTAAGAGGTGGAAAGCAAGGTTTTCCTGTGGTGAAGGAGGTGAAAAGGGAAGCTTTTGTAGGAGGCCACGAGGCAAGTGGCAAGATGCCGCTTTCCAGTTGTGCTTTAAGGCTTTGTGCAGCTGCTGCTGAGACAACTGGTTCATGAAAATGCTGCAGGAGCTGTAATTCTCTCAGAGCACCCATCTCATAAGCTTGGCCATGGGACTGTGAAAGCACCCAAAGAATTGGGTGCAAGCTTGTTCTGCTAGAAAGTCCATCCAGCACAGAAAGGTTGATTTGCAGAGCAAGTCAGGCAGTTGGATCTGGAGCATTTGGACCTACAAAACCCTCATTGCTGCAAGCTCAGCAGAACTGGCTCTTGCCTGAGCTGGCTTTCCGTGTCCTCTGTGGCCTGGCCCTTGCAACTGCTGGATGAGATGGAGGTGCTGGAACTGGGTGTCAGAGTTGGAAACTGGAAATGATGCTCTGCATCTAGGAATGCTACCGGGAGGAAGTCTCCAAATGTTGGCCTCTCCTGCAAAACTTTTCATATCCATTTATACTTCTTCACCATAGCACGGTGTTTTATGCTTTTTTTTTCTCTTTGTGGAATAGACTGGGACAGGGCGAGGGAAAAGCTGCAAGAAACACAGTCTGTGGAGGAGTGCAGAGGTTTAAAGTGTGGAGCAAGGCTGCCAGGAACAAGTGGGCTGGGGCAGTTGTTTCAGAGCAGAGCTGCTCCCCAGACAGCCTGGTTTGGGGGGAGACTGACCTGGCTAACCTCCTCCCCACTGCCTGACCCTCAGCTTCCTCTGATGCTTCGTACTGGGACCTGGGAACAGGCCTCTGATTATTTTATTGCTGAGTTTAGGGCCACTTCTGGAGCTGTCTTGAGCCTTTGAGGAGGGTTAGTCTGTGCTTTGATTAGGCAATCTGTGCTTTGAGCAATAAAGAGCCTTAATTCTGCACTGAGAGTTTTGCAAAGCAGACGTGAGGCCTGGAAAAGTCAGATATTTGAGTCAAGGAGTCTATCCTGGGCTGCTCAGTTCCTTTTAGAGGTAGGAAAAAAGTATTTCAGTCATAATCACTTGCAATATCGTGGCCTTGGGTGACAACAGAAAAAAAACATCTGGTATTTTTCTCCCCTGTAATGAAGAAAATGAAGCATGACCCCTTGGACTGTCCATAACCTCCCAGCTTGTCAGGGATGCTCTCACAGATTCCCCTGCCAGCCTGGGTTCCTGCCTTGAAACACATCTGATTTATCTAATCTCTGCTAAAGCATCCTAAGTGATAAGGGGTGTTTTTATTTCTCCATACCTCCCCGTGCTTTCTGGGAGGCTGCAGTATTTCATACAAGCACAGGGCTGCCCCTTTTAGGCAGCAGTAGCCTTGTTAGATACTTGAATCAGGTGCCCTGTCTTTCTCCAGGTTTTGTGCAGGACTCATCCCACAGGCAGCAATAAATTAACAGCAGTTCTCTGTTGTGCAGGTGGAGGTATTAAATGGTCCTTGCTTGGGGGTAGAGAGCCAGCCCTGGGGGTTTCCCAGGGTCGGGTTTCCAATGGCTGCATTGAAATTTTGGTGACATGGTTCTGTTTGTATCCCTCAGAGCTTGGTGCGTATCAGAGGTGGCTGTCAAGCTCTGAATTGCCATCCCTTGAGCTGGGATTGCAAGCTGATCACTCTCCAGAGCTGCCAGAGTGTGCCTGTGACCTACTCTGGGATGGACTTTAGCACCTGCCGGCCTCTGAAGTTGTACTTGTGGGGCCAGGCTGGAGCTGCTCCCTCAGCCTGAGCCTTCCCCAGAGCCAAGCCAGCAGAACGGGTTCAAACAGGCTGCTGCTGCTAATCTGCTTAATGTCTGGACACGAAATAGCTCATCCTGCTGCTGCTGGTGGGAAACAGGGCTCCAAGCACTGCTGGTTTCAAGTGCCTGGTGACGTTGCTGAAACAGATACAATTCAAGTCGCAGAGCTGATCTGATGGAATTAAAATTAAAAACTGGGTTTTAAAATTTATTTATTTATTTATTTATTTATTTCTACTTAAAACAAGTCATCCTTGTCTCAAAAGAGTTGAACTCCTTCAAAAAAGTCTCCAGCCAATCCTCACCCTGTAGCTGTGGCTTGTTTGATGCTTTTCAGTCTCTTTTTGTGGTGTGTTCCTCTGGTTCCTCTCTGAGGGAGCGAGTGCAGTGCTGGGAAGGAGGAAGAGCACGTGGTGCTTTTCCAGCTCTGTTCTCACATGCTTCCAGGACTGGGAGATGGAGGAGCAGGAGCCTCCCAAGGTGTGTCCTTGCTGCAGTACATACCCAGGTCTGTGGGTTTGGTGCCTGCTTCTGGTGTTTGGTTTCTCCTGTGCAGTTCCTTCCATGTGAGGCATAGCTTCACTGCAGGAACATGCTGTACATCACTGTTCTCAGGGGCAGAAGTGTGGTGGAAGTGGTACCCTGGTATGATGGCATCACAGCAAAGATGGAAGGGGCTGTTTCTTCCTTGGCTGCGCTGGCATTGTTGTGGTGATGTGACTTATGCGTGTTCAGACAAGGGTTTGGGCAGAAAGTGGCATTTCTGGAGATGGTTGGCATGGTGGAAGAAGTTACTGTTCCCTGCAGAGTGGGATTTATTGGTGTCTCTACTGACCTGGCAGTGGAGCACAGGTTGCCTGGATAAACTCTCCATCTTGGCCAGAGCCAGCAATCAACTTGCTGGGGCAGAAGGCTTTTGTTATAAAGGGAGGAATAGGCATTTCTGATTTTGTTTGTAATACATATTTTGTTAAATATGTATTCTTGAAATGAAAGTAAAACATAAAACAGCAGCAAAAGAAGGCAGGGAAGCAGCAAGAAATGAAGACGTGAAGGAGGAAGAACATCAGCAAATGAGTCTAGAAGAGATGAAAATGTAGATAGGATCTAAGAAATAAATGCAAGGCAAAGGCATGGTCAGACATGGCTTTCCTTGAGCACAGGGTAGGCACACCCTCTCTCCAGGCAGCTGTGGCAGCGCTGCAGGATCCCTTGGAGGTAGTGGGTGGTCTCCCAGGTCAGGGTCCAGCCTCCTGACTCCCCTTGCATCAGCAGGGGTGTAGTCTGAGAAAGGACCACTTGCTGTGCACTAGAAAAGAGACCAGTGGTACAGCTGTGATCTCTTCAGTGAAAGAGTAGAGACTTCAGTGGGTCTTTTCTTTCACTTGCATTTGAAAAAACAGGGATGAGAAACATTTTCTGAAGCATCTTGGTTTTTTCAAAGCCTACAGAAGATTTATTTTTGCCTGTTCCACCTATTTGAAAAGATGTGGGAGGGTAGGTAGTGCTCCGCAGCACTCATCAATGTGTACTTGAGCTCCCGGTACAATAGCTAATGAGATTGCTATCAAAACCTAGTCAGTGATTTATATGAGGGTGGCTGCTAGCATCAGGCTTATGGATCACTCGGGGATTTGAATAAAACTTTGTATTTTTATAGGAAATTACTCTCCATGCTTTAATAAACAGCATTTCATTGTCGGAGCTTAAGAATTTTCAACTCCTTCATCTGAGGGCAGCATTTCAGCACATCCCATCCTTACTTGTCTGTGATGTTCTGCTTCACTGCCACTGTCCCACTGTGGGGTGAAAAACTGCAATATAAAACCCCAAGGGCCTTAAAAAAGAAATCTCTTCTCATAAAACTATATTGCTTTCACATAAATGTGGAACATGAACAAATTCTTCCTTAACAGCCACCTAGAACAAGTTTTTAATTGATGAGGAAATCACTTTTTTTTTTCTCTTTTCTTTGAGAAATTCCGAAACCATCCTCTCTTGTTCAGTTGTGTGGGGTGAGTTGTCATCTGCTGTTCTCAGGCTGAGTTAAAGGTTTTCTGGGAGCCACCTGAGCGCTTTGGAGACCACTGTGTTCAGTCTCACCTGTCTCTGTGATTAGGAACTGACCTTGGGTTCCCTGCTTTTATGGTGCCTGGGATAATGGGCTGTAAGTGCTTTAGGAGTCTTTAAGCACTTCCACAGGAGAAATAACAATTAAGTGTTATGCAGGAGAACATAGGCAGGGATTATCACAGCCCGAGGTGGGGCTGCTCTACCTCAGTGGAGCTACCACCACTGTAGGATCTCATGCACTTATTGTGCAATTATTCTCTGAGCAGAAACAGGGAGGCAGCCCTTGCACAGCTCCCACAGTCCCTTGTGTGTCCCTGCTTTAGCTGTGATATCTCCAGTCACTTGGGGATGAAAAACTTTGTGTCTGAACAGCAGCTCAGACAAGACTTATTGTCTGTCTGTGACTAGGCTTATAACACAAATAACAACTACATAATAATAATAATATTTAAGCAAAAGATTGCTAGCAGGATTAGGATTTCAATCTAGGGGTTTTTTCCCCAATTTTTCCCGGGGTTTTGTTAGATAAATGCTCATCAGCTCTGTCTGACTGCTTGTCACGCAGCATTTACAGAGATGGAGTCTTGTGTATTAGTTACATCTTTTTATAGAGGTTCGTGAGATGAAACTGTGTAGCTGTTTCACTTCAGAAATGCTCTTTTCAATACTTCCGGGGTTTTGTTTCCCACCCTTGTTCCCTTCCTGTAGGACTGCCATTTAATATGAATTGGAGTTTCAAAACAAGCCCAAGGATGCCCCTTTCTTTTAACTCTCTGGGGTGGAAAGAGGGAGTTTGGACCTTTTAAACTCAACAGATCTATTAATTTACTTTACTGAAGTCAGGCTACCTGCCTCCCTCCAGGAGCAAAGTGCCAGATCTGGGACTGGATTTGAGGAAGGGGCTAAGGACCAGTGGCATTACCATGGCCATGTCCTTTAGCTGTGGGACAAGGCTTTGTTCTCTGACCCACTTCTTTTGCTGAAGAGGTGGCCAAGGGGAGTTGGTGCTAGAGCTGGTCCAGGCCATGCAAGGGTGAGCTTCTCCCACTGGGAAGAGTAGTGGAGAGGCTTGTGGCTTGATGTGGTTTTAGTCCCTTTGAGAGAATGGGAAAAGCAACAGTTGCTGGATTCTGGTTGTATTCCTGCCTTAGCTGAAATGGCCCTTTGCCCTGCTGCTTTCTGATGTTTGCTTATGCCTGTTGTGCAAGTGTGGAAGTAACAGGATTTCAGGAGAGCAGGTTTGTAGTCCAAACTCGCTGCAATGTTGAAGTGCCTCATACCCCTTGAAGGAAAATGCTCATCGATAATGATATTGGCTTTGGTGTTTTGGTGAATTATTTGCTCTATCAGTTGGCTAATATCCAGTCTCAGACTTAAAGGAGGCACTGACCCATGTGGCAGTAAAAATATTGTGGCTGCCCCAGAGTGTTTTTATTTAGAGAGTGGAGGCAGCCAGCACCCATTGTTGCTGTGTGTTGTATCTCCCAGCCCCTACCAGTGCTGCTGTAATACCACCTTGGGGACTGCAACCAGTAATTCTGCACTTGCATTGGGGTTTTGTGTTCAGATTTTCCCCAGCAATTCTCTGAAGTAAGGGATGCAGGAAATTGCAGATCTGGCAATCCCATTCTTGGGTCCTCTTGACCCTTTCAAAAATGGAACAAACATCATCTGATGCATTAAAACCTTCTCCTGCTGGGCAGTGTAGATGGGAAGCTGAGTGTGTTTAGCTCTTGCAGAGCTGAGCTGTTAAATTGATAGTGCCTGTAGTTACTCGCTACTCTCGTGAAGGGAGAGAAACATCTTAAATCTTTAAACCTCTCAAGCCCATCCTTTGGTGCCGTGCTGTGAGAATGTGTAACTGTATCAGAAGAAATCCTACCTGAATGTAGCCATGCCAAGAGGTGCTTGCAGATCTCAGCCTTCTCCTGCTGGGCATGAACCAGTTCCTGCCATGGTCACTCGTGGGGGTCTTTTAAGGCTACTGGGGGCTCTTGTTAGTGTACCTGGCTTTTGAAAGCATTGCATGTTTCAGAAAAACACAGTGATGTTGTAGTTGCTCCATTCACACCATGGAGATCTAGAGGACTATTAGTTTCTGTGCTGAAGTGTTTTTTTCTAAAATAACAGTGGATGGCATATATGTCTGACCAGATCTGTTTTGAGCTCTGGGATGAGTGTGCTTTGTGCTTTCATTTTATTCAGATTTGGTTTAACTAATGAGAAGCACAAGTAAATGTTCTTTGTTGCCTAGAGGGAGATCTTGAATGTGGATCATTAAGAAATGGGGTCAGATAAAGAAGAGAAAATACCACTGTCCCCAAACTGGAACTTGCAAACCCATGAGCTGTGCAACACCCCACGGAGCCGGAAATCTTCTGTCAATGCTCATATGACTGTGATGGTCTGCAGTGATGATAGCAGTGCCTGGCTCCAGGGGCTGTGCTATCCCTACTTGTCACAATCACTGTGTTTCAGAAGCCTGGATTGCATTTCCTCCCGGAGAGTTTGTCTGATTGATTGCCCACAGCACATAACAATTTGAAAACGAGTTTGTTTTTAGTAATAAACCTTTGTGGCTCTTGCAAAGTGGGTCTTTACAGTCTGTTTGGGGCAGAACAGCTCCACCTGACCTCTGGTTTGGGAAGAATGCCAGCCCACAGGGAGGCAAGACAAGGTTATCAGGAAAAGGGGAAATGAAAGGTTTTTCTTATGCTTAACACTTACTGTGAGCTGAAAAGTCACAGCTTGGCAAAATATAGGTTTCTCCAAATTTTGAAAAAAATATTGAATTAATGTAGCTGTAAGTTATGTGAAATGAAATCCAAAGGAATTAATTAGAATTCTGAACCATATGGTCATGTGAATCTGGAGACCCACACAACCGCGTTTTCGTATCTGATGTTGACACATTAAAATTCATCAGTTTGCAGGCAGAGTTGTCTTAGTTAATTTAACTAATACCATAACATTCCTGAGATGCATCATTACACCTCATAATGTAAACATAAACCAGGATGATTAGTGGAGAACCACTCGCTTCAAAGAATTAATATAGCTGAAAAACTGCTTGCAATTTAGAAGGATTAAAAAAAGATGCTGAATGTCTCCTTATGCCCCTTGTTAAAGCCAGACCTTTATCAGTTTACACAGTACCTGATTTCTGGTGGTGCATAAAAGCCAATGGCTGTTTACACTTGTTTCCATACCATTGAGGGGCTTGTGTGTTTGGGGCTGCCATGAGCATTCTGAAATGTGAGTTTTAAGGAAGAGGTTGTTCAGTTTGTTGGACTGAATTGTTGCCTTGGCTCCAAAAATGTGTATTCCCCAAGGCAAGCTGCCCCTTGCCATGTCTTGGAAGGAAGAAACGGTGCTCTCAGGGAGAGGGAGCTGGAAGGGAAGCCAGCATTTCAGCTGAAATACTGACCAGTGGTTTGGCTGCACTGTGGTGGGAAGTGAAGCCTGGCCCACCTCTGTTGTCTTTAACCAGATCCAGGTTGGACCTTCCTGTTGATATCTGGTTTTTGGCGTAGGGAGGTGGGAGAGGTTTGACTCTCCTCTCATGCACAGGTTCAGCTGGAGACTTTCTGCTCAGAGGTGATGCGTGTCACAGGAGAACCTCCTGGGTTCAGAAGGTTAATACATTCTTGATGTCTGCTTAGACACTGGGTTTTTACCCCTGGTGGTTGCTTGTCATGTTATATGTCTTATGTGTCTGTGGTGTATGCACATACCAAGAGACAGAACACACTCCTTGTGATTACAGAAGTCAGCTTGCAGACTTCAGTGGCTGGCAACAAAAATGTTCAAGGGGATTTGAATATTGTTTCCAAAATCTCTCCATTTGTGTGCACAGCTTGGAGCTGCACTGGTCACAAGCTGACCAAGGGACACCACTTCAGGAGAGCACTGGTTGTGTTTCAGAGTTTTGTGTGATCCTCTGTCAGCTCCACCATCATTTGGAAATCTTGTCCTTGTGAGCAAGACCAGCTACTTTGGACCTCCTCCATTTCATGGAAAACTATGTGCAAAGCAGATATACTGTTGTGGTTGCCTGCTTTGTTGGTAGGGGTCTGGGACCAGCCTCGGACAGAGCAGTAGTCCTGGGAGGACTGGGCTTAGCACAAAATATGCAGAAGTCAATAACGGGCCTCAAAAGAACCAATTGATTTGAAAATTGTGATATTGACTTGTGAACCAACTGTTACTAATTGATTAAGCAGCAACAGAATGTGAGTCTTTCAGGGGTCATTTAGCTCATCTCTCTGCCCTAAGGCACAACCTCCTCATATCTAAATAGGTGATTTTATAGCCTGGTCTTAAAACCTCCACAGATGGCAATTCCATAACCTCAGTGGGCAGTGGTTTCCAGTGTGGCGCTGTCATTCCCAACTGGAAGGCTTTTTCTAAACTCTAACCTAAATCTTTATCACTACAGTTTAGATCTGGTTTTGCCATGTCCAGTCTGCTGTGGGAAAGGAGAACAGGTTATTCTTTCCACCTACTTGTCATGTATTTCAGATATAGTTATCATGTCTAATCTCAGTCTTCACTAGACTAAACAACCTAGTTCCTTCAGTCATCCTTTGTAGGTCATGTTTTCTAGGCTGCAGAGAAGTCTTGTTCCCCAGTGGACTGTCAAATCAATGTGCTTCCTTTTTTGAAGCATTATGCCCCAAACCAGCTGGCTGTGTGAGGGCGATGCTCAGCAGAGAGGGAGGAGCTGGTACAGGCCAACTGCTGGTCACCAGGAGCTCAGTTTGCCCATCTCTGTGGGGAGTAGTAAAGTCCTTGAGGAAGGCATCCTACTGGCACATGTGCCTCATGGTCTGCCCTCAGTGAGGGAGAAACCACCTTGGCACAGGGGCTGGTGCCTTTGTGGTTCCCACATGCCGGAATGGGCAGTTGGAGCTCCAGCAGAGTTTGCAGCTTGGGCGGAGTTTCTTGGCAGGGCTACTGGGTCTTGGAAGTATCCCGGAGCAGGTTCTTGCCTTTGTAACTCAGACTTCTATTTAGATTGTTACTAACTTTTGTATCAAGCAGAAATACATGAAAAAGAGGAGGTTGAGGGAGGGGAGTGTAGTACTGAGTCTCTCCCCTTGGCTCATGCAGCGAGCTACCCGAGTTTCCAGAGAGCCACTCAAGATTTGCCTCTTTAAAAACTTGGCAGGTTGCCATTGCTTTAGGAATTAATTTTTTTTTTTCTTTGCTCCTAGTGCTTCAGCTGATTTCATAAGAAACTGTTGGAGTGGGGGCAGGGCAATGAAACCAAACCAAGGGACCATCCTTATTTCCTTAGTGTGGCATGAGTTGAGGGACCTCCTCTGCCTTGGAGTCACAGCTTATGCCTGAGCTCAGAATAGACCTTACAGGGTGACAGGGAAGGGTCCAGCTGCCCAGCATGTTTTCTTCAGTGGCAAAACCAGTTGCTTACCAGGCTCTCCTTCCTTGCCACCAGTCTGCTTGTCCTGGTCCAGGAATTCCAGCATCAAAGTGAAGCCAACTCCTACATTCACACTTGGAATAAAGGATAAAACAAAGCAAGCTCCCAAAACATGGCCAACAGGTACCTTGCAGCCAAGCCGCTTGCCCAAAGCAGGCATCAAGCCCAAGTCCCAACTGGCATTACCTGTGGCAAAGGAATGACTAAAGGAGCCCTCCAGCCTTTTTCCCAGAGCTTGGGATCACACCCCTGTGCATTTTTCTCTGTGCTTGTTGATGGGTGCCGCTTCTGTGCTCTCCCCTCCCTGAACCAGTGGGCTGGGTGCCAGCCCTGGAGTTGTGCAAGCACTCAGCCTTGTGAGCCTGCCAGGCACAGCAATGGTGCAAGTGGACACAGGGCTCTTGCAGCATTTGGAGGTGATAATCCTAATTTCCCATTTTTTTTCCCCCCCTCAGTTCTGGCAACAGTTGTAAAAGATGAAAGATTATTACCCTGTGAAACAGATTTGATTTCCTACCAGGTCTTTTGTCTTTGCCAGACACTTTTAAAACTTGAGGGTTTTGGAGGGAGAATTTCATAACACATGACTGATCATTCAGCAGTCCACGTGTGGATTTGACCTTGGAGTGTTTATACAGACTTGGTGGAGCTGCTGAATACAAATATTTTTTTTCCTTCCTCTGTATTTGCAAAACATTTGGGTCTCGATCATCTGCTGTGTTGCCATTTGGAGCTGCACACACTGACATGCTGTTTGTTCCACTGCCACTCTGCAGGTTAAACAGTAACCCGGCTGGGACACTCATTACTTGGTGAAGCATCTCTCAGAGATTGAAACTAGGACTCTGCTGCTATACCCAGCAAGATTTATGGCCTGGTGGATAAATTGGATTTAGCAGAGCTAAAGCAGTAGTAAAATGATTGTATCAGATTGCAATGTGTAAATGTGGAGGTGAGGGTCATGTCGGACTCAAATACCTCCTGAGCATACTCACTTTTCTTGTACGTCCTCCCTCTCCTCTAAAACCATGCTAAAGCAGTGAGAAAAAAAACAAAGCAGCCAGGTTTGGAAAGAATCACTTCTGAGTGGCTGACTCCAGAAGGATGGGTAATTTTAAAACAACAGCATTGTTTCTTTGAGGTTGAATTGGCTCAGAGCATTTCTTCTCCCCCTTCTCCCACCCCAAGGGAGAAGATTTTATTTTCTTGCAAGAACAGGTCCAAGCTGGGGGAAAAAAAAAAAATCTTATTAAAGGTTTCGAGGGAAACCTTCATGGAGAATTCAACCTGTGTGCTTAAGTCTTTGTGAAATGGACTGTACTTTAGTGTGTGTTTCTTTCTCTGGTCCTTCACTGTCCCTCCTTGAAACACCTGTTACCTGAAACAGGGAGAAAGCAGTAAGAAAATTCTGGCAGTACAAGGAAAGGAGGATGAAAGATCACAGTCTTCCTAGTCCAGCCAACATCCCATTGGGATTACTGTTTTGGCCTGCAATTGTTTGTTTGTTGGTTTGGACAGAAGATGAGATGTTAGTGATGAAGTGCTGGATGAAGGCAGACCAAAGCTGTGGGGCAAGCTGGGCCAACAGTGTAGGCAAAACTGTTGATGCACTTAGAAAGGGGAAAGGACAGACCTGTACCTGGTTTCAAAACTCGCTCTCAGGTTGTTGTTGTGCCTACCTGAGTATGCCTCTTACTTGCTAAAATGGCTTTTGATCAGTATTTTGGGTTTAACCACCCATTATTGGTGAGCTCTCTCCCTGGCTGAGAAGGGTAGACCAACACCATATCCATATTTGAGGCTGATCCTGTTTTTTTCTATGTCTCCTCAACTCAGAATTGATGTAGAGAGCTTCTGAGACATGGTTGTATGTTCCAGAGCTCCCTGGGAGGGGATGAGAATCAGCCAGCCATACACTGTATGATCATTGGGATTAAGTGATCTCTTCCTGGGAAAAGAGGATGGAGAGAGACTAATGTGTTGGGGGCATCATGATGAGGAGAAGTGTCTCTCCCTTCTGGAGCCAAGCAGCTGCCCTTCCATGTACTTCAGAGCCCTACATGACCTCCAGGAGCCTCCAGCCATGCAGGTTAATATGGATTACATTAATATAGGCAATCCAAAGATTCGTTTTATAAAGGGGACTGGGCTGGGGAAGCAGGTTACCTTTCTCCCTTCAACCAGTTTTCATTAAAATGATTTGGAGGGTGTGCTTGTACCTTGTCATGGAGTACAACCCAGGGATGGATGGATGCCTGTGGGAATGAAGGCTGTAGCGGAGGATCCGGGCATAACGTAACCTCCTCCAGGGATAGTTGTGTGTCAGGACTTGTTCACTTGGCCACAGCACTATCCTGCTCTACTCGCTTGAGATCTGCCCAGCGTTGCTCCTGGTTCTCCCTGCCACACCTTCTGCAGGCAGCAGATAAGTGCTTTTGGGGGATGATGTAAGATTTTCCATGTATCTGTGCTACAAAGTTGATTTTAGGGCAACACAGTTAAATTACTTTCTACCTAATAGTAAAGGCTGCTTCTTGGATAGATTTCACTGAGTTTTAGATATTGTATAAGCTAGAGAAACAGTTGCTGTTCCTGGAAAACAGGCGTTCCCAATACAAATGCAATGTTGAGTGACAGTGGCTGACAGCTAGGGTGCATGTGAGATTTATTTACATTTTATATATATGTGTGTATACATATATATATATATTTACAGAGATAACAGTAATAGGAAATCAAATAATAGCAACAGTGGTTGCAGCCTGAGAGAAGTGTGTCTGGACATTTTGTGGACGCAGACATTTTCTGGCATTGACGACTATAGTTGGTAGAAACCCTGCTCGTTCCATTAAAAATAATGTTCGTAATTGGTCAGTTCAAAATTCACCAGTACAGATCATTGCTTTCCAGAAGCAGCATTTTATGCTTTTCATTGGACATTGCTTACAGCATCAGTGGACAGTGCAAGGAGAAAATGGGCTCATTAGATATGAACTTAATTGAGAGTGACATGACTGGGTATTAATATTAGTCTTGCCTCAGGCTTTTCCTTTTTTTTTCTTTTTTTTTTTTTTGTGTGTGTTTATAGTCATGCTAGTAGATACTGAACATGTTATCCATTTACCAAATTCCATAACAGTACCTTCAATAAAAGGCATAGATTTCCTTTTTTGTTTCTAAATGGAGATGCAGCATCTGATGTCCACCTCCTCCAGATGCAGGAGCAGCAAAGCAGAAGGGCAGGGCTCTGCCTGGCTCCAAGCACGGGTCACACTTGCTACCGATGTGACCTTTTTGATGGTATTTCTGTTTGCAGGAATCCGCATTTGTGGCGGTTACGGTGGCTTATGGAATTTAACTTGGCATTTATTTTTCTGAGGAATGGTCTGGTGACAGGAAGCTGACACAGATTTCTTTGGGGTCCTGTCCCTGGGCACTCCTACCTGTTTCCCCTCCCCCTGAAATATGCCTGGGAGAAGAGACGAATTGTGAGATGAAATGGAGGGGTCCATTTTCATTGGGAACGGGAGAAGCACGCAGGGAAGGCGGGTGGACGCGGGGCTCCGATTGGCGCGGAGGGAGGGAGGCGCTGGTTTGTATAAATAGCAGGATGCGCTCCTTTGTGCTGGAGAGGCTTCCCGTGCAAGGCAGAGCGAAGATGCCGCGTGTGTTGCTGTCGCGACCAGTTGAAGTCCTTTTGGTACCTCAGCTTTTCTTTTGGGACAGGGTTCTTCCCCCTCGCCGTTCCCGGTCCCTCGCAGACCCGCGCGGCGGGGGCGGGCCGGGCGCCCCTCCGGGGCGGAGTGCGGCTGCACCGTCCCTGGCTCCCTGCGCTCCCCTCCCTGCCCGGGTGGACAATTAGCGGAGCGGTTTGTCTCACAAGTCAGTGCCATCTGTGCAGGGCGCCTCGTTTGCCGAACAAAAGGATTTGGAGGGGATGAGGGCCCTATGGCTTTGAAAAAACCCCGTTGAGTGGAAGAAATGGTGCTGTCACCTGCTTCTAACTGCACAGGGAGCATTGTTCCCTCCTGAAACGTTCAGCATCACTTTTATTACCTGCAGATATGCCAGAGCCTGGCAGCATGGTTTTCCATTGGGGGATAGGTAATAGATTCAGTCATTCTGCCTGCTTCTGATACACTTTGTTTTGTTTATAGATATTTTACAGAGTTTGGTCAGACAGTTATGTTTCCTGGGTAAGCTGAATTATTGAAGGCCCTGAAATTAACACTGTCATTTTTAATAATTAAAATAAATCTCAACCTGTTTCTCAAGTTAGGTTATTTCCTCTTTCTGATTTTGAAGGGGTGTGTGAACTTGTTTGGAAGATTGTGAGCACTCAGGTAGGTTGGTTTTCAAATTTTGTTAAACAAAAATATGGGGAAAAACCCTAGATCCAGATAAGATATTTTAAAACATCCAAGCCTTAAAAGAAAAGAGAGCAGTAGGTGAGAAAAGTTCAGAGTATGGTAAGCACTACTGGTCAGAATTTTTCCTGGCCAAATATTAGAGAATAAGAGTTTCTTGGAGATTATTCTGGAGCAGGAAAGGAGCTTTAAAAACATATTTTCATTTTTTTTCTTTTAGATTGTAACACTGGCAACAAAATTTTTACTGGCCTGATTATATGTGTGTAGGTTTTTAAATTTTTTTTCTTCAAACATTCAAATTTCTTTTGTCATTACTTCATTTTTTAGCACTTCTTTATTCCATATTGGAATTTCCTATTTGCTGTGGATTTGGGAATCCTCCTCCTTTGCTGTCTGGGAAATCTTCGGTGGTGGATTTCCAGGAGCCTGATTTGTTTAACTCCAGTGTTAACACCAAGGTCGTGGCCTTTGTTCCCTAGTTCTGGGTCAGCTGTACCCAGCCTCATGTCTATGAATCACTCAGGCTTCTTTCTCCTGGCAAGGATTTACAAAATCTGGCTCTTACTTTTCTGTACCAAGTCCTCTCATTTCTTGCAGGATCAAGAGCTGTAAGTGTGGATTGTGGCACCCGCATGTTTGTGGAGCTGCAGCAACAATAGGGGCTGCTCCCCACGGGGGTGGTCAGATGGGAACTGAGACACATCCCACCAGTGCTGCTGCCTGTTGGGAGTGAGCACTTTGTGCCAGTGACAGAATAAGGAGCAGTTGGTGGCAGAACAACGACCAGGAACAGTCAGAGGATAGTCCAGGCTGGAAAGGGCCTCAGGAAACCTTTTCTCCAACATGCTGCTTGTAGCAGGGTTGTTCATGAGATCAGAGGAGGTTCTGTTGGGTCTGGAGACCAGGCAGCCTCTCAGGTCAGTCTGTTGCAGTTCTGGACTGAAGGAATGAGGAAGCTCCTCAGGTCAGTAAGTCTTTCTGTGTCTCTGCTTGTGCATGTGCTAGTGTCTAAAGCCACAGAGGAGGTCACAGGTCTGTCAGGACAGCTGGAGAACAGGAGGAGTGGCTCCAGGCCCAGCGAATTTAACTGGTTTGTCTGTACACACCCAACACTTTTTATTGATAAGCAAATTGTTGTATTTCCTTGGCAACAGTGTTATGGCAACAGCTGACTTCCAGTTTGCAGACTGAAGGTAAAGGAGAGGAGGTGGTGGAGAGCCTGGTGTCGGCCAGGACAAGGGCTGGGCCCGAGGGGCTGTTTCTTCTAAGGGGGGGGAAATATGAGCCATGATCTCCAGTTGCTGCATGAGGCTGCAGCACTCTCAAAGCTGCTGGCTGCGGCATGACGTGTGCCAAGGAAGGGCTCGAGGATGTGGCTTTGCCTTCCAAAACATCAGCTCTTCAGCTTCTGCCCGGTCACCACATAAAAGAGAGCAGCAGGTGTGTGGTTAAGGCAGTGGATTGGGCCTCATGGGACTGGGGTTGGCCGCAGACTCCTGGTATGACCTTCGGCAAGTCACTTAGCTTCTCTGTGTCTGGGTTGCCACTGGCAAAACGGGGATAGCAAGGTTTGTTCCATTCAGCATGTCCGGCTGAATTATACACCCTTTGGGCAGTGTTGGCCTTCCTGGGAACTGCAGAATGGGGCTCCAGGCTCTGCTCTGGGTTGTCTGGGTGCTCCTGTCACAGCCAGCTCCAAGGCTGACATGCTCAGGTAGACCACTGCTTTACAAATAAGGAATATTGCCTTAGGAGCCAGGAGGACACAGCTCCCGAGGGTTGTCACCCTTCAGCAGGATTGAGTGGGCTGAAGGGCAGAGTGCCTGGTCCCCAGCATTAGGCGAGGTACAGGGGCTGTCTCTCCTCTAGCCCTACAGAAGGAGGCCCTGCTTTCTTACCTCTCCACAGCTCTGCTCCATCTTACTTTCATTTATTGTGCCTGAGCATTTACATGAAAACAAGCAGTATTCTCAAATAATGCTGGTTTTAAAGCATATAATTTAAAGGTTTTAATCTTTGTCTACCTTCTGGTCCACATTCCTTTTCATTCCCTCTCAGAGGAATGGGTGAAATAGGGGATCACTCAGGCTGTGTGTGCTTCTGGGGAATATTCACTACAGCATCTCCCAAATCACTTGCAAAGAAGCATTTTAGCATTCTGATGCCAAGCCGGTACTTCAGAGAGCTCCTTCAAATGAAATACTCGGTGAATCCGTTTTCACGTCTCTTAAAAGTGTGGGAAGATTTTTTTAATTCGAAAATCTGGTTTGGGCCCTTGCTAATTTTCAGGAAAGACTGATGGAAGGATTATGACCAACCCTAATTTTGCAAATGAGGTAAGGGAGCAAAGCTTGTATAATAAAACCACAAGATAATATGTCATCTTGTGCCCTTTCTTCACTCACCGGCTGCATACAGTTTACTTGTAATGATGTGTGAACTTTTCTTCAAGTGAATTCTGGAATATATTTTGCCAAAGGAAAGAAATCTCAGGACTACCAGATCTCATGATATCTCCCTGCTGTTTGGGGCATGCAAATTATGGGCGAGTTTCTATTGTGTTAAGTTCCCACAAGCCTAAACCAAATCCTTAAGGAGAAGCCAATGGGAAAGACATTTCCCAAGAACTGCAGGACCTTTTTGTTTCCTTATAACCTTGCAAAGAGTCTTGGATTTGGTTTGTTGGGTTTTTTTGTTGTTTTTTACTTTTAATGAGCAGCAATATTAGCTAAGATTCCTGCTCTTAGAAACACAAGGAACATAAACTTTCCCATTGCTGTGTGAGCATGTTGTGTGGGCAAGGAGTGGTGGATTCAATCCATTGGGACTCAGTGCTCCCATTATTTTCATGTTGATGTCTTTGAACTGAGTGCTGTGTGCTGAGCTGATGAAAGCCTGGGTGCATGCAGGAGGGGTGAGGGGGTGCCCTGGGGCGGGTGGAGGGCAGTGGGGCTGGGAGGTGCAGGGCATGGGGCTGATGTTCAGACAGGTGGTGCAAGGGCAGGTTTGGTGTCTCTCAGGGGCTGTGATAGCAGGGAAAAACCCTTGCCCTGGGATCACACCTACCAGTACTGGAAAAGCCTGACTATTTTGTCCTACTTAACTCCCCACTGCCCACTTTGAATTGGCCCTCTAATGTCTGTTGTCCTCCCAGAGGGCTGCTTTTCCAAACTGGAGATCCCTGATCTGGCTGACACCAGGCGCTGTTGTTGTTTTCTTAGATTCCAAGTGCTGCATCCCTTTGCAGTCTGGAAACCAGGCATGAATTTTTTGCCCAATATCTTTTCCTCAGGTAAGCATTGCTTCAGATGCTGCAGCTGCATTATCCAATGCAGTTAGGTAGGGACAGCCTTTTCTTTCTGCCAGCAGTAGAAAGAGAAAGTTGTCTTGCTAAGAAAAAAGTGGGATTTTCCCCAATAGCTGGGTGCACAATATAATATCCCTTTCTTGACTTTGTTATCCTTGGTGCCTAGAGGTGGCTGGAGCTCTGTTCTTGGGGGGAGAGTTGGGTGAATCAGACGAGGTTTTTAGAGTGCAGCATTTTTGGCCAGGTTTTGGACAGTTCCCTGTTCTCCAGGGGCGAGGAAAGGCACGAAATGGGACCTGGGGCAGCACACAGGGCTGCTGCGAGTGCTGGCTGTGCCTGCCCCTCCAGCTGCCATCCTGCCCGTGCTCCTGGGCCAGCACAATGCTCCTCCTGCCAGGGCTCTCCCCGCGCCCATCCGCTGAGATGCCGCTCCCGGCCGTGTCCTCACGCTGTCACCCTGGGCAGATCTCACCAGGGGTTTGCTGTTGTTGGGGCTCTGCCACTGGCTGCTGGCTGCCTGTGTCTGCACGGCAGACGTGTTCCCCAGATGCCAGCCAGGCTGTGAGTGCTAAAATTAGAGCGGCGGGTTGTGGCTCCCCGAAGGCCGACGGTGGCACGTGCGGCGCCGTGGGGCTGCGCTCCCCACTGCGGCTGCGGCACGGGCAGGGCTGCCTGCAGCCTGGAGGGGCCTGGCAGCTGCCTCTGCCCTCGCTGACACCCAGCACACCCATGGCCTGATAAACAACATAAAATAAAAATGTAAAAATAGAGCGTTTGTGCCCTCATTCAAAAGACTCACTGGCAGTTTGGGGGCTGAGAGGGAAGAGGGCGAAGAGTTAAATTTTCTGTCCGTTCTTTCTTGTCTTTGGTGATGTCCTTTATGGGAAAAACCACAGATAAGTATAGTATGTGTGCATCGTTTTAGTATCATTATTTGTAATTCACAAAAGGTTTTAAAAAGTCAAGGATGACCCAGCAGCTGTGGTAAACTCCCTGTAATAAACTTTCCAAGGGCCTTTTGTACTGCAGGCCCCATGTCTTTTCTGGTGATTGGAAATCCATTGAGTCAGAACCTTGACAAGCTGCCAGTTGTTTCATGGAAACATGAGAATATTTGTAAAATATTTGGTTGTTTTTTTTTAAAGTTATTGTCACTGAACCTGTGGTTCTGGTGTCTGTGTATTTGGATATTTAAAACAATGCCAGTAAAAGCAAAAAAAACCCAAAGAGGCAATCTTTACCCTTTATTCACTGTCTAAATTAAAACTAATTACCAAGAGCAAAAGTATTTGCACTTCATTGTATGATGACTGACTTTTCCAATGGAGGAATCATGACATTGTGAAGAAAATTCACTTCAAGGATGAGCCCAACTTGGAGTCTCTTAAGTAGTGTCTGTCATCTTCCCTTCTTCAGTCAAGCTGTATTAATCTGTCTGAAAGCTCATATTCCCAAGGGCCACTCAGTGCTTGCTATACTGTGGCAGTGACCTGAAGGAGAGTGTGTTACTTGTGTTATTTGAAGAAAAGCTGAAGCTAAATTTTTTGGCTAAGCAAAAACAACAGTCAAACCAGCAGATGAGTGCTATAGAATCCTAAGCCAAGAGGCATTTTTATCCATTGCCTCCATCCCAGACATTCCCATGTCTCTATGTGATCATGCTTGTCCAAAAGACCCATTACCCCTTTGTAGGTGCACAGCTCATCTGGTAATAATGAGACATGGGTATTCAAGTTGGCCAAATTCATCCCTGAGGTCATTTCAGATGACTCCAGGAGAATTAAAACAAGACTGAATTTGCTCCTGAATCTTTGCATTTGCAAATTAATTTCTGTGAAATCTATTTTTAATTATGCTGTACCTAATTATACCAGATTTACTATCACAAGGGAGAAATGCTCTAATGTCCAAAACACACAATATTTTCTAATATCCAAAGTAGAGTGAGCAAGGCCAGCCCCTTAGATTAATGTTACACTGTTGCTGTGTGTGACGTGGTGATGAGTATATCCAAAAGTCACCAAGATAAGGACACAGGAGATCAGAAGGGATGTTTGGGGTTAGTGAATGTGGTCTTGTGCCATAGTGAGCACTCACACTTGACACTCACACACACTTGCCCTAATTTTTTGTTCCTGCTGCTTATATTGCAAAGCAAATTACATTCCTGAATCTCATACTTTCCTTTCTATTGTGAATGTCTTCGAATTTAGTCTGTGTTCATATTTTCATCTCTTTTGGTTGCTGAACATTTTGCCTTTCCTGCCATATTATTGCCCAAGGCAAATGCTGCTGAGTCCTGGAGGAACACAAGTCTGTCGGCGTGAATCCTGGGTTCTGCTATCATGATGTCGCTTTCATCCTAATAGCAACATCTAACCTCATGATATGTGCTGTGAATGTCACAGGCAGCCTTGCAAAATGAGCCCTTCAGCTCCCACCTGGGAACCCGTGCTAATGCATTGCTTCGGAACAAGACCTATACGAGCACAGTCAAGGGCACCTTAAAATTCCCAGTTGGTTGGTACATTTATTGAGAAACATATTTGGGGCAGCCTTGGCTCACAAAAAAGTAATGTAACTCCTGTGGTGTGCTGCTGTGCCTGGCAGCTCTGTGCTCAGCATTTCTGCCTGTGCTGGTGAGCAGGACGTGGCCATGCCCTGTGGGCTCTGCCAGGCAAGGGAGGAGTGGCAGGGAGAAGAAAACCTGCTGCCTGAAGTGTGGGGCTTGGGGGTAGGCAAGGAAGATGGTGCTCATGGCTGTGCTGAAGGCTTGTGATGCACAGCTCTGATCCAGAAAAGCATATGGAAGTATGATTGACTCTAGGCAATGGCTTTTTATCATTCCTCGGGTTATTGAGCTGCTCAGCCAGGATTTAACACTTGCTTAGCTCTGCAAGAAATTTTGCTTAGCTGGTATTAAATTTATTCAGGTTTTTTTGTCTTGATGGGGAGAGCCAGGTCAGAACTTGGGGTGGGGAAGTCGTCCAGCACCACTGGAGCCTGGGAGTGCCAGGCTGGTATTCAGAACCTTATCAAGTTGCGTGGGAAGTGCTATGAATACTATGAAGCACACTGGCAGTCCTGAATTTGCTAATGCTGCAGAGACAGCAGGTTTGCTACCCAGTGTGCCTGGGATGCTACCCTGGCTGACTTGCACTGTAGAACACCACGGTGCACTTTCCATTCCATTTAGCTGAATATCCTGCACTGTGGAGGGGAAAAAGCAGTGGGGAGCCATCAGCTCCGGTTCGACGATGAAGCACCAGGCATGTGGCTTCACAGGCAGCTTCGACTGACCTCGTGTTGGGCAGCTGCCAAGGGCTGGTGCTGGCTCCCCATGCCCAGCTGCACGTCCCCATGCCTCGTGCCAGCCCCAGACAGGGATGCTCTGCGTCACCAGGTCATCCCGGGATGTCACTGGGAAGTGTCTCCCCTCTAGGCAGCTGCCTGCGGTTGGATGTACACAAAAGCTGAGGTCTTGCCCATTGTTAGTGGCAAGCTTTTAAGCAGAATTTAGACTTTCCAGGTCCTAGGCTTTGGCTCCCTGCCTCCCTCACACTTGGAAATTGCAAGAAATTGCAATTCTTGCCCTCTTTGCAATCACTGTTACAGGATTTCCCAGATCTGAGGTCTCTAGCCAGCTCTGGTATCTTCTGTGACCAAAACCAGCCCTTTTATGCATTGAGGGAGTAAGTAGGAATGCTTTTATTTTTGTGATACCTCTTAATGCATTTTGCTTGAGGAAGTGCTTGTTAAAAGGGTCAAGTAGGGCTAGAGAAGATAAATTTGAGCCTCTGGCCATACTGTGGCTTGATGGGCATGAAGCTCTTTCTGTTTCTGCCTCTGTCAGAGACTTGCAGTGCCATCCTGTCAAAGGCTGGCACCGGCTACTGCAGCACCATCAGGACTCGCTTTTCTCCTCCTTCTGGCAAGAATTTTTTTTTGCTGGGAAACCATTTGTATTATTTAACTAATGATGACTAATACTTGAGAATGGGTATCTGACCAATGCAGGAGAGTGCGTGTCTGAGGTCTTGGCACTTACTGTCTGGGTTTTGTGCCTAAGAACACAGCCTTCCCTAAAAAGATAAAAAAGCCAAAAAATATTTCGCAGGAATCCTTTCATTTCTCCCTTTTGAGAGTGAATCATCCTGAAAATGAGTTCTCTAAAAATTCTCATCTCAGTTTTTATTGAGGCAAAATTGGGTGGTAAGTAATTTTAGGGGAGAAATAGAGAAGTACTGGAGTCCCTTGTCTCTTCTGGGACACACACTCCTTCGTGTATGTGTGTGTGTGTTTTGTCTCAGCTTTGAGTCACAGCCAGATCTCCAGCATGTTCCTCCTTCAGTCCCTTGTGTGTAGACACAGGTGTGGGGGCTAAGGACATGTATCTCCATTCTTCTGAGGCTGTCAAAGGCAGGCCTTAGCTCTTGACAGCAGCCAAGGATGGCCGGAGGATCCCTGGACTCTTGAGGTTGAAGGGCAGACGAGCCTTTGTAAACATGACCCCATGTAGCCCCATTCTGGTTGCTGCAAGGGCTGCAGCAGCCCACAGCCTGGACACTGTGCACTGAGCAAAGTCCAAACAGCTCCTTGGAGCCTCTCATGCAGCTCAGGGTGATGGAGAAGCCTGACAAAGCAACCCAAAATGAATCTACTCTGTGACATGTGCAGCTGGTTGGGCTGAGCTCACCAGGAATGAAGCTTTTGCCTCACACATGACATTTTGAGCATCATGTTATGTCTTGTGTATTGCCTGAGTGTCCTGCAGTTGGGTACTCATGAAGCCTCCAAGGTCTGAGAAGTCTCAGAGGTCTCTGTTTAATTTAATTTTATTATTTTTTAATTATTTACCCAATTGCAGTCTTACTCTTTTCTCCACACTGCCTTTCAGGACAGCACCTGCTTCCCTCCTAAAGAAGCCATTAGCTTGTATGCTCTGAACCAAAATGTTAGCTCAGCTGTAACAGATGGATGGATATGGGCATCATGTAGCAACTTAATGAATAATATCTATCACCTAATTTCCCAAAAGTTGGCATGTAATGAGGCTGGTGCCATGATTATTACCTCTGTAAATCATGACTTTAAGATGATGACAATCCCTCCTGCCCCTAGGATACGGGACAGGCAGACAGTGATGTACATTTAATTGCTGTGTGAGAGAGGCGATGTGTTTGGGAGCTCACCATCCCCTCTAAATTATGCTGTGCAGCACAGACACTGGAGGAGATTAGTGCAGATTGGAGGGGAGGGGGCTGCTGGGTGCATGTGTGTGTTTATTCCCTGGAGCCAGCTGGTGGAGGTGGTGTGAGCTGGCCAGTGTGACCTTTTTGGTCTCTCCTCAGGACTAAAGAAGAAGGGGATGGAAAGGAGATTACTCACAACTGCGTAGAGATGTTTACTTTGTTTTTCTGATGAGCGTTTGTGGTGAATACTTCTGTGGACAGAGGACTTTGTGATCCTAAACACAACCTTGGCTTCAAGGGTGAGAGCTGCCAAACCTCTGCCCAAACCTCCTCCCACCACAGGAAATCTCTGTCCCTGATTTCTTCCTACCACAAACCACGTCTGGCCATAAAGCAGAGCCAATGCCCATATTGTGGGCTCTCAGCTTGCTCATGCAGCTGATTCCTAGCCAAGGAAGGCATCACTGCTTGCAGGGCCCTTCCACACCTTCTCGTTCTTCATCAATTGATTGTAAAATTATTATTCTGGTGGGGTTTTAAGGTGTCTTCACCAGATCCTCTGCTATGATAATTGATAGGGATGTGGATGAATCAGATGTTGCAACTGACCCTTGCAAAGCAGCTACTGCCAGTCTGCCTGTACTGCTGGCTAATGCTGCTGTTTTGCTGTTGCCTCCCCTGCTTGGGCACTTCTATGTGTTTGTTTACTATCTCTTTTCCTTTTAATTCTGCCCCCATGTCCTGGTGTGTGGGTCAGCGTGGTTATAGCTGGCTGGATGTGGGGCAGAGCAGTGGACATCCTGATGTTGTGGTCCTCTCCTCCACTGCAGCGCCTCTGAGCCACTTGATGAGCAGAGGTGAAAACAGCCTGAAAACTGTGGCAATGGCTCCTTTGTGTCTGACTGAAGATCCCCCTGGCCTGATGTCCTGTCTCCAGTAGTGCTCAGGGGAACTAGGACTAGGGCAGAGTGATGACCACCTATGATGATGGATTTCCCCACAATACTCTCCCAGCCACCTGAGATTTGCAGCTCAAGGACTTCCCAAGCCAGGAGTGTTACCTTTGGGTTTGGTGGCCCCTATGCAGCCACTGGCAGTACCACAGCTGCTCTTAATTCCTGCAGCTCAGGCCCAAACCCCAGATGCTTGCCTGGTTTGTGGGGAGATGGCTGCAAAATCAGCATTACTGTGAATGTCTGGATGATGTGAGCCATAGGTCATTTCCAAAGGCACTGAGTGCTCTGGGCTGCATGGGATGGGACTGCTCAGCCATGTGCCAGTGTCTTTATGTTCCAGGGGGAGCCACAGAGGTGTTGGAAGAGGAAGCCCACAGATGGACCATGCCTTGTGCAGAGGGTAGCATGCCTGAATTACCCACTCCACCCTCTCTCATGTTGGCTTGCACAGCGGTGACCAGTGTCACCCCAAATGGGTCAGCTCCCCCAGTATTGACCCCGTGTCACCCTCATCTGACCCTGTCTTGCAGGGCTCCTTGCTGGAAGTGCTGGCAGGTTCTGCAGGAGGAAGGTGAGGGTGGGAGCAGCCTGCATGAGTGCAGTCAGAGGCGGCACATGCAAATACCTCGGCTCTGAGAGCACATACTCTCAGGCATTTACAGCCAAAAGATGCCCTGGAGCATTTCCTTGGTTTCCTTTCTTCCCCCAAGTAAGCAAACACCATCCTGCCAATGCTTTGTGGTGTCAGATGTTCCCATACCTGCTGGAAAATTACCATCTGCTGAAGCAAGGCTGGCCATGCTGATGGATTTCCCGATGTAACACCAGTTTCTTCTCTTTAGCTCTCAGCAGTGAATTGGCTGCAGTTGGTCTGAGTCTGTGTTGAGCCTTTTTGTCACTAAAGACATTGTAGTGCTTATGGCATTAGTGGTTACATAAGCTGGCTGTCTCCAAGGGGCTTTGCTCCGGCACGATGCTCCTTTAGGGTAAGGGAAGAGCCTGCCTCAGAACAGGGGGACATGAAATAAAATACACATATATAGTTGACTTATTTGAACTTAACACACCCCGCAGGAAAACCCGGATTTTGGAGTTTTCATGTATTCTCTCTGGCTCCACAGATTAGAAGGGGACCGTGGGAAAGCTGCCAGGGCTTGGAGATCAATCCAGCCTTTGTAAATCCTTTCATCTGACTGGCGGCTTCATACAATTGAGTATTACCCACTTTATTATTGTTGGTTGATTAAATTCCTGTTGGTCAACACAAATAGTGCTGTGCAGGCTGTGCGTTCATGGGATGGAGATTGGCATTGCAAAGCACTTCCTAGAGAAAGGCAGGGGCAACCTGTCATTTAAAACCACATTCAGAGGGTGTTTGGCAGTGATGGGGTGGAGGGGGGGAAGAACAAATCCCTCCATGCAAGCAACTTCCCAGGCATTTCTCACATGCCTGCCGAGGTTCAGTTGGCAGTGAGGGAGTGTGAGGGCTGGGTCTCCACTTTTCTGGCAGTGGGAGCAAGTAGCTTCAGCAGGAATGCGCTCACCAAGCCCCCGTGTCTGCAAGGTGGGGGAAGTGTTGTGTGGGGTGACTCCAGCCTGTATAACCAGGATTAATGGGATGAAATTAGGTGAAGGAGAAAGTTGTCAGGAAGGGTTTCCTCAAGGCGAAAGCTATTAGGCAGCAGCACAGTTTCTCAAGGGAAGCAATGGGCACTTACCTACTTGGGTTGTGTTTAAATGACAACATCAGAAAAATCTGGTTTTGGGGAGGAGATGGATGTTATCAGTGACTTCAGGGGCTCCAGGGAGATATGACTGCTCCTCAGGGACAGTGCATTTCTGGGAGGGATGGAGGGGTCTGCAGGGTCTTCAGCTGATATTCAAGTTCCAGGGAGCTGTGGGCTGTTACCAATAAACCATCAGCTGGGACTTGTCCTGGTGTTAGGCAGGGCTCTGGTAGGTCCTGAAACAGCACCTGCTAATTTTCTTGGCCTTTCAAAATGCTATTTCTATGTAATGTCTGGCTTGTAAGAAGTAAGGCGTAGAACATATTTCTCAAGAGTGGGAGTAACTGGCAAACAAAACAGTTTGGGAACTTCTGTGCTAGATGACCTGAAACATTTATGCTTTTATGAGTGCCATTACTTTGACCATCCGTGTATTTTACTTCTCTGTCCTTGTGCCTGAACCAATGAAACACCCTTTATCTTTGGGTGAACGATTTGTTTTCCATCTCTGTGCAGCATACACCCCTAGAAAATGAACCCACCTGGTTATTTGGGGGGCAGATAGGGGATATCAGCAGCTTTAGGAGGCTTTTATTTAGCAGTTTTTTTCTTCTATAGGTGCAACAAATAGCTGTTCTGTGGAAACAAGACCATCTTCTCTCCCTCTTCTAGTTCTCAGATAGTTCTGAGATGTGGACACACATCTCAGGTGACCCTCTGCAGTGAGCAGACAGGACATGCCTGGAGCAACACAGTCGTTGAGAATGAAGATGTTCATCACAGGGTCCCTTTCTACATTGCTTCCCTTTGCCCCAACTCTGCTGTGATGTGTAGCCAGACCCTACTCATGACATGAGGGCGGGAGCAGGGGTTCACTCTGCTGAGAGCCTGCTCTTCAAACCCGAAACACAGAACATACATTTGAAAGCCAGCAGGCAGAGGTGGATCCTATGGGCCCCTGTGTGCTGCTGGAGGAGTGGGGCCGAATGAGAGCCATGAAGGCTGGGAAGGCCCCGTGCTGCTTTGTAGCCTGGAAAAGCACATGTCAACCTGCCTGGCAGGGATCCGTCAGCGGCCAGTCCAAAGGGCTTGAGTGAGAGGCAATAAACCAGTTAATAAATAACAGGGAAAGCTGGCTGCATTGCATAGTTTTAGTTTCCGTGTGTAACCTCAGAGAAACATGGCAAAGGTTTGCACAGCCCTTTGCAAAGCTGTGTGAGCACTTGCTTGGCTTGGGGGAATCAGAAAGTCTCCTCCAAGTGCCTGCACTCTGAATCACTGTGGGACTGATTTGATTATCCCCGGGGGTCAAATGCTTGGGCTCTCCATGGCTACCCGAGGCAAGGTGATGGGGCAGTTCCTTGCTTTGCTGTCATCACCAGGGACTTTTCCTGTGGGGTGTGGCCAGGACACCTTCCCTCACTGGGAGAGTTGCTCTGCATCCCCCATGAGGGGTCAGTTCTGGCACAGACAGGCTTTGCAGAGCTGTTCCCTAAAACTCCTGGCTCAGGGTGGTAGCATGGACAAGAATGAGTTACACTTATTGTGGAAACTTATCACAGAATGGATTTGCTGTTCCTAAATGATATCCTATTGTTATTGTAGCAGCACGGTACTATTAACTTGTTTTAAAACAGGTTTTGTTCCCTCATCTCACTGTTTCAATCCAGCCCAGTGATGCACTGTAATCTGTGCCTCCACCTTGTTTCTACTCCCGTCAGACACTGTGCATTATGAAATTCTTAGGTATGTATTGTCTGGCCCTTCTTTCCAGGCATGAATTATACATTTGCTGTATTTGGATTCTTAAGCCATACCCTGTGTCACTTGCTTAGGTATCTGGAGTCCCTGCTCTGCTCAGTTCTGGGTTATAGCGTATTTTTGGTTGGCCTACTGCTGTTTGCAGCCGGTCCTGACCAAGCCCATGCTGGTTTGGCATAGCCAGCACATTACACTTGACAGCCCTTCTCCTGTTTAATTTCCTCTTGCTGACTCCCACGGCAGGGCAGCGGGTGCAGGCAGGAAAGGGCTGCAGGTAGGAGTAGGGGCATTGCTGTTTTCCAAAATGAGGATTTCCCTCCACCCTCAGGTAAGAACATAGGCAACTGTCTCAGCTCCCTGTGTGTGATTTGATGGCATAAAGGGTCTTCCTTGTGACACAGTTGTTTATAGTTTTTGGTTGAATTTTTTCTCAGGTGAAAGCTGCTGGGGATTGGATCCAGGCCATCTTCCAGCTTGACACTGAAGTACAGTGAATTAAGTGTACATAGTTTATAATTTTTTATGTGTGGCTATTTCTCCTGACTGCAGTGAGTCCCTAAAGATGTTTTAGGAGGAAGCACGCCTTCATCTCATGATCTCACACCACCACTGGATTGTGTTTATCACAAGTTAAGCTAGAAGGCAATTGCAGCACATAATGTTTAACTGCAGTCTATAGGAGAGTGTGAGACTGAGGGGTTTCTGCTGCTGGATGGAAAGGAGGAACTGGGCAAGGGAAGAGAAAATAAATTCCTCAGAAAACCCCCAAATCAAGGGGAATGTGTGTAGGGGAACAGGGTCTTCTGCTCTGGACTGTAGCAGAGCATTTCTTCCCAAAGCACTGGCTCTCTGGGAGAGTCTTGGCACATTAAACCAGCTAACTGCAAAACACACAGAGACCCAAAACTGAACTGTAGGTCAACACTGGAGCCTTCACAGGTGCCCATCCTTGCTGGTAGGAAGCACTGACTCTACAACTGCAGTTCTTTTTGGCAAACAGGACTGGGTGTGGGGTTTCTGCCTGATGTTTAGGAAAGCTCCATATCCCTGGCTACAGAAATTTGAGTCTTTGACACATA
Organism: Cyanoderma ruficeps; assembly: GCA_008694505.1. Lineage (NCBI taxonomy): Eukaryota > Metazoa > Chordata > Aves > Passeriformes > Timaliidae > Cyanoderma > Cyanoderma ruficeps. The sequence goes on along the minus strand of VZDJ01007753.1, from coordinate 40,149,685 downwards.
CACATAGAGTCCCCAACTCCAGAAGAGCTTAGTGTGTAGGGATTTAGACATTTCCTGGTGATGGCCTTAAGCCATGGACCCACAGCTATTTTAGGCTTTCTCCCCTTTTCTCTCTGAGGGTCTGACCAGAAATTTCATCCAGAATGAAACATTGCTTGAAACTGAGTGTGTGGCATAAAAAAACCCCACTCTTTTGATAAAACAGCATTTTGCTACCAAAAACCGCTTTACCTAAAACTTCCCAACCAGGTTCATCCCAAATAGTGTGGCACTGTGAAATCAGGCATCTTCCTCTCCTCTTGGCCAAGAGCCCTCCCCGCCAGCCCCCATGTGGGAATGAGGTTTATTGCCATCCTGTGCCTAAATGCCAGTTATAGCTGGGTAAATACTTTTTGCTGGAAAAAACATTAGCACCTTTGCTACCTTGGACGTTTTTAGGCTCAGGGAGAGAGATGGGGGCAGACAGTGCTGAGGTTAAAGATGAGATGTAGGGCAGCTCGTGCAGTGTTCGGGGGGGATTAATGAATTCATGGGCACATGGAGACTGTTCAGCAAGCTTTGGGCTCTGGTGGGCCCCTGGGTGGAAGGACTTTGATCTGACTCCAGCCTTTTCCCAACAAGGCACTGCCTTTGAATGCATTGCTGCTCTCAGCCTTGCTGTGTGCAGCAGACAAAGGCGAGGGGAGCAGGGAAGAAGAAGGGGGGGCTGTTTACCCTCATCAGAATGGTCGAGTGGCCTGAGTCAATACAGCCTATTTTTCATTAACCTAATCATTAGTTTTTCCTCACTGCCAATTAAATTTTTCCTGTCAGTACTCAGAAGGGCATCATTTGCCTCTATGAGATATATTTTTTTTCTAATAGGGAGCTTCCTGGACATGGTGGGGTTATTTGAGGAGTGGAAATGAAAGTTTAATTTCTCTCTGGATGGAAGAAGATTTTTGAGTTTTAATTATCACGCAGCTTGGATTCCTGATGGTTGAGGACTGTATTGGAAAGGCTGGTTTCCATTGTGTGGAGTGGATAATTATGCAGCCCTCTCCCAGGCTCACTGCATTTATTGTCTCCAGAAGAATCTTCCCAAGCAAAAAGGGGGAGCAGATTTACAACCCAAAATGCATTTTTAGAGCCAGCAAAAGTTTCAACTCGATGTTTGCAAAGGAAGTCTTCTGCAACTATTTAAGATTTTATTTACTCTTTTAACAAAATAATCCCCATCTATTAATCTGGTAATCTGCCTTTCCCCTCACAGGTTTCTTAGGAAATAGTTTTGTAAACTCAAGAGAGCCCTTCTGCAGCTGGCCTGCTTTGTGCTATCAGTTCCTAAGCAGAATTCCTTCAAAAGCAGTGAGAATTTCTGCATAAAATCTACTGGCCCATTTGTATGTACAGTGTCGAATAGAAGATTTACAGCCATCTGAAACTTGGCAGTGCTTCTTACCTAGGAGGTAATGTTAATCTATCCAGGAGAACGTGTTAAAGGATTCAAACAAACCTAAAATGTCAAAGCAAAGCTCATTTACAACTGTTCTCTTTCACAAGCCTTTGGATTAAGCTCGTGTCTTTCTCACTGGGTTTTGAGCCATCAATGGTTAAAGGTTTGCCATGAAAATGGAGACATTTCAGAAGAGGTCTTGTCAAATCTGGGGAAGCTTTTGGAACTGCAACAATCCCACCAAATCCTCCAAGGGTGGGATCAAATCTGCATGTGTTTGGGTGGGTTCGGATTTGGAGACAAGCATCCTGTGCAACTTTGATTAATGTGATGAAAAATGCTCCTTTTGGATGTTCATTCTTTTTCTCCTTGCTGAGAAATGGAGCAGCAGTAGTGCAAATTGGGGACCAGGGAGGAGATTCTGGAAGCACTTGTGCTCATTTCAGTGGATTTGTAGGAGATAATTTAGCAGGGCAGCTGTGCATGCAAACATTTCAGATAGGCCTTATTTCCAGAGCTTTCTGACTGTGACAGGGTGAGGAGGACTCTGAGCCCTGCTTTACTTTAATTTGCAATTCTTTTTGGTTTAACTAGTGTGAATCCAAGAGGTTTGGGGCTTCTGATAGCTACCTTCCAGTCTCAAAAGACCATATGGTTGTTTTGGGGAATTTAGCAACTTATTGTGGAGGTTTCTGGATTATTTAAATAGCTTTAAACAACCCAGTCTCCATTCCCTATCCTCAGTTTTCAAATCAGGGCTTCCACTTGTGCTGCCCAAAACTCAGAGACATGGTCTCAGCTGCCTTCTCCAGCCCTTTCCTCTGAGAGAGTGCCTACCAGCCTTGACCACAGTTGGACTGTCAGTGCTTCTGAGGCTCTTTCCTAACCCACGTGGCTTCCTGGCATTCTCCAGCTTGCCTACATACACTGAGCAGCCTCTTTTTTAAGCTCTTTCAGCTAGAGACCATATGTTGTTACTATAGTCATACCAAGCCTCATGCATGTTGGCCTTCTGTGATTTAGGACTGTGAATTTATGTGGAAAAGCTGGATAACTCTTAAAGATAAAACCTCTCTTTTTTTTTTTTTTTGTGGGGAAGTACTAACTTTTGAAATCTCTGTCTGTATTTTACACATCCATCTGTTTCTAATATAACCTTTTTATTGCAAACATCCCAGTAGTGTCAGAGAGCCCTACCCCAGCACTTGTTCTTCTTCCCACAGTCTTTCCTGCCCTCTCTTCTTCTTTGCCAGCCACAGCAATTAGGTGAGACTTTCTTCAGGTGATGGAAAACCAAAAGGCAGAGATGGTTTCAGATTGCTGAATCTGACATGACAACAGAAGTTGCTTAGTGATTTCATTTTTTGCCTTCAAGTAACTTATGATGTTTGCTTTCTGGAATTAAAGTGAAACATCCACAGATTTTCCTCATGTAATATTGTATAGGGTGGACATGGGAAACAGGATTGAAAGGCTCTCAGCTTCACCTAACCAGCCCCTTTGCCCCATGTCTGACTACCTAAACTTCTCCTGACAGATGTTTGTTTAGCCTGCTTGTGAGTCATCATCAATGGCAATTCGTCTGCCTCCCAAGGCAGCTTATTCTAACCCTTAAATATTTCTGTTATTAGAGACCTTGCTCTTCCTGGATGGAGATGGAGTACGATTTATTAACTTTTTATTTTTCTGGCAATCATTTACATATTCAGATCCATTATTGCATCTATGTTTGGTCTTTTCTCCCCCAGGCTAAGCAAGCTGGACTCCTTCAAGCTCTCCTGCTAGATTATACCTTCCACACTCTGATCCTCCTTATTTCTCTCCTGAATTTTTTCCAAATGGCCTGCATGAGTCTTGAAGCGTGATGCCTAAAACTGGACACAGATCCCTATTCGAGATTTTAATAGCACTGATGAAGGAGGATTATTTCCCTTGTTTACATATACATCATGATATGATCGCAGATATTGTTTTCAGCCTAACAACTGGTTCATGCACAGTTTACAAACTACAAGAGCCTCCAAGATCTTTTTTCACAGGACTGCTTTATGCTGAATGAGGAATCGAAAGATGCTGCCACAAAAGTTTGGGTTGGCCTTGGCAGAGGCTGTGGGTGTGGCATGCTGGTGGTGGGATGGACTGAGCCTTTGAGGGATGCTTTAGAGTCAGGGGCAGCAGCTACCACAGCAGTATCCAAAGTCATACAGGAAGGGTTGTGTTTCGGCAATGGGAGAGAGGAATTGAGTAGCTGGATTGATACAAATAGAAATGAGTACAGCCTGTCACATAGATGTCAGGGAATTTCCCCTGAGACCATACTCTCTTGCTGACTCCTAGAGGCTACAGTGTTCATCGGTGCCCCCAAAAAGATGTTGTGGAGCAAAAAGGGCCACTCTTGCTGAAACATCCACACTACCCCAAATGTTGAGTCCTTTTTAGCTGGTGGAAAGACACTAATCGGCTTTGGGGCTTTTTTTGACCTGGTCACGTGATCATACTATCAAGATTAAAGCAGCACGAGGAAGGAAAAGAGGCTTAAACAGCTGAGGGTGCCTGGCAGGTCATTTTAACCTTTTCATAATCATTAAAGCTGCAGAATCCCATTAGCAGTGAGTGACTTGCAGCTTCGCTCCTCTAACAAGCACTGGTGGCACAACTTTCTGTTCACCTCTTTTTTCCCCACAGGAGAGTCCAACCCAGCTGGTTGCTAGGACTCAAACTTTGAGCAGAGTCCTGCCATTCCTTCATGTGGATCAAGGAGTTGGTTTTACCAAGGAGAAACAATCTATGGATCTATCAAAGGCAGAGGATTTGTCCTTCAATTTCTAAAATTAGACTCTTGGAAGGTCCTGTTCAGGCCATACTGTGGTAGATCAGCCCTTGCCCATCTGTGGCAATAGTAGAAAGGTACAGGATAAGGAAGATTATGATGATCTCCTAAGTCACTGCTTTGGCACTGGTCAGTGGCTTTACTCTGCTGGTATTGGTGACAGCAGAAGGTCCTGCACTGCTACAGTGCAGCTCTGACATGGGAAGCAAAGCTTTTTGAATAAAGCTGTGTTAACTAAGGCATGAGGCCCACAAAAAGCCTCCAGTTTGTTGTTGTTACTCATATTTTCCTCTCTTGCAAGTTTTCATGAGTGCAGCATCACATCCAGTAGTCAGTCTGATCTTCCCCTGTCTTTCCTCCAACTTCTATATCTTTTTTTCTCTCCCTTCATATCAACTAGTAAGCTCTGGTATAGAAATGCTTGCCCCACAGTGTCTGGAAGACAGGATCATTCTGATCCACCTGAAATCTGAACATTGTCCTACTTTCTTTAGAATTGTCCTTTCTGCATTCAGGCAGAAATCATTAGTGGTTGCACAGCAAGTGGCTTCCTAAAGAAGCCAAGGAAACCCTGAATTTTTCCTAGTGTCACTGGGCTGTGATGGCTGTTGCAGGTATTGCAGCACCTGGGGTTGATCTGGAGAGCACCTGTTTTCTCAGACAGGGCAGGCTTCCATGTGCAGGGAGAGAGAGAGCACTGCAGGGGATGCAAATCAGCTTTTCTCTGTTACATGTACACCAGTCAAAACTGGCTGGCTGTGCATGTCTTGAACATTAATATTTCTATTGCTGTGTTTGCTTATTTCATCTAATTACAGTCTATTCACTCTTGACTGAAAGCTTAGTCTGAGGCTGAACCATCAGAAACTCACACTGATTTTTCTCGGGGTGATGCCCACAGTCAGGCATTAAACACAACTTGTAAAGCAAACACATTTTTTTCCTTGGCTGTTTACCTTCAAAATTTCTAGGGAAATAGCAGGAAAGTTCTCCCCAGGAAACCTGGATGACCAGCAGTGACTGGTAACCAGGGCTGAGGCAGTCTGTCACACAGACAGCCCATCTGAGAAGCTGGTGGTGGTGCTGTCCTCTGCATGCAGGGGTACAGGAGGGCTGTGGAGAGCCCTGGAGAGCCATAGCAGCACTGTGGTTCTTGCCCACTCCTGGCAGCAGAAGAGCAGCTACTGGTTGTCCCCTAAGGAGGGGGAAAGTGTGGTTTCAGAAGACGGGAATGGGAGGTGTTTCACCACGTTCCTGTTGGGCGGGTTTCAGGGGTTGTGTGGGTTAGACATCCTCAGATGCAAATGTTCTCCGGTGGTGTCTGCTGCTCTGTGCTGTGATAGAGGGACAGCCCCCACAAAGATTGTCCTGTACACATCACTCAAGCAAGGAAGGGGAAACTGGCAGCCACTGTGCTGCAGCACATGGGCACACACTCCTCCTTCCCTATCAGCCACCTCCTAGTGAAATCCTGATATCAGGAGCTCCTGAACTGTTGGCAGTCGTTGTGGGCAGATATTTTGCTGTGCATGGAGATGATGTCATGGCTGGAAGTCACAGTTTTGAGCTGTAACAACCAGAGTCAGGAGAGACCTTGCCAGACTCTTACAGACCAGCTTGAGGCTCCTAAGCACCCAGACAGGTCTAATGAACTGAAACTCAGGAGTTTGAATGAACTGAGTCAGGAACGTACAGTCTTGAAAACCTTCAGAGCTCGTAGTTAGAGGCTTGCTATGAAATGTTAATTAAATAGCTGCAGTGGCATATGTTCCATCCTGTCAGAGCTGCAACACAGCCATGTTACCAGTGTATAGCCAGTCTTGTTAGAGTTAAAAATGTGTATTATTCTGAGACTGTATTTCTTTGTTATTTGTGATTGGACTGGCTACACCCTTCTCTGTTGTTTTGACTAGTGTTTGAATACCTAACTATGCCTGAGCTATCACCTGCACCTTGAAAATGAGGCCTGATCCTAGCAGTCTTATTCAGATAGATGTTATTGTAGGTGGCTTTGGATGCTAGAGATGGGCCTTTTATTTATTTAGTGTAGTCTAAGGCAGTGTCTGTCCAGTAGATGTGCTGTACCTCAGCATCTCACCTGTGGAAATATTTAAGATTTGGTCTTAGTTCTCTTTCTGTGAGTGCATTCCTGCCACCTCTTTAATACTGGCTGTCAGAGTGCAGGGGATCTTCTCCATGCACAATGGTGAATGAGGTGGTGGGACAAGAGGTAGAGCAGGTGGGTGTGGTTTGCTTGCTGAATATCTTGCAGCGGTACAAAACACTGGGAGCTTCTATTTATGGTAGACCATGCTGTTGCATATTGTCTTGCTACATCTCAAGGGAGACCCGAAATTGTGCCTAAGATGCTACTGAAAAGGCATGGGATTTGGGATGAGCAGAGTATGGTATTTTGGACATGATGATCATGAAGATGTGAAGATGATCAGAGGGCTGGAACACCTCTCCTCTGAGGAGAAGCTGAGAGAGTTGGGGCTGTTCAGCCTGGAAAAGAGAAGGCTCCAATGAGACCTTAGAGCAGCTTTTCAGTACACAAAGGGGGCTGTGAGAGAGCTGGAGAGGGACTTTTTACAGGAGTATGTAGTGATAGGAGATGGGTTAATGGCTTTGAACTGACAGAGTTAGATTAGATATATCTAATTAGGCTTAGATTAGATATAAGGAAAGGAGTTTTTATAGTGAGGCTGGTGAAACACTGCTGCAGGTTGTCCAAGAGGTGGTAGATACCCCATCCCTGGAAACATTCAAGGACAGGTGGATGAGGCTCTGAGCAGCCTGATCTAGCTGAAAATGTCCCTGCTTGCTGCAGGGACTGTTCTTGGTGACTGTTAAAGGTCCCTTCCCACACAGGCTATTCTGAGATTCTGCACCAAGGCAAACCAAGGAGCAGTCCCTGAAAACCCTGGTGGTGCCATAGCAGAGGGCAGCACCTGAGAAACTAAGGTAACTTAGCACTGGCTTTGTGGTGGCCCTGCTCACATTTGAGCCATCCACTGACTTAAGCCTGTTGTGAAAACTTGCCTTGCATACCAGTCCGAAACAGGACATTGGTAATGGGCTTTTCTGGTAGGAGCAGAAAGTGGGGGCTGCCTGGGGAAAGCAAAGGTGGTGCATTTGTCCACCTCTTCCAGTGGTTTCCTTTAATGACAATATTCAAGATATGTGAGATTCATCTGCTTTCCAGCTGCTCTGAAAGAGTGCTGTTGCTTTAATAAATCAACTTCTTTATGAGATATAACCACTGGCCATTTTTCAGCCTGCTTGTGTGTGTCAAGAAGCAAGACCAGTAGAGCAATACGAATATGAAATATAGTGGGGAAGAACAGAGACGTGATAATGAAACTGCCAACAAGGAGCAAAGTGTTTTATTGAGCACAGGTGAAGGCCTTCTTGTGAGATGATCTCTGATGGAAGGAAAGGAAGAGAAAATGTCAGCATTCTATCATGTAAAGAAGGCAGCTGGCTGCAAGGTGCAAATCTGGCAGAGCATCATTCTTTCATGTGCCTTTCCTCCATGGTTTGGGAGAATCCCTTTAGGGATGCTGCTTTTTGTGAGGATGGGAAGATCCTTGTTGGCAGGACATTGACAAAATATAGCTGTGCTTTACTGTCTTGAATCATGCTTAGTTAAAGTAGCTCCTGGGGAGAAAATGGAAGTGGAAGCAGTGGGTGTCCAGCCTCTCTCCTGGGTGTGTGGGGCACCTCCGAGGTGCATGTGGGGACAGAGCTGGAGTGGGGCACCATGGCCCTGACCTGCCAGCTTGACACTGCATAACCCGTGCCTTGTAGAAAAAAGGCAAATCAAAGAGACAAATCAAACCACAATGGGGTGGAAGAGGACTGAAGCACCTCTGTTGGTTCAAGTCTGCTCTTGCCATGTTGTTTGGTATTGCCCAGACTGGGTGTAAGGACTGTCCTGCTGTGAATGAGTCCCACCAATGGGCTCTTGACATTTTTTTCATCTCCCAGACACCTACATTTGCCTTTTCTGGCATCTCTGGTGTGAACTGCCCTAAGTAAAAGACAGTTTTTTCTTATATTCATTCAGGTGCTAGCGCCTCATTATGAAAAGGTCTCAAAAGTGTCTCAATCCCAACCTTGCAGCTACCACACAAACCTCTGCTCTGCGTGCCTGTGATTGGAGAAGTGGCATACAAGGAAATAAAACCATTTATTTTGCTACTGTCAAAATAAATGTGCACTTTATCATATTTACCCCTGTGCCAGATTCCTCTGAAATCTCAGATGAAAATCAGAAAGGCTACAAGTGTCTTTTAAAATTACACTGTTCTGTGCTCTGCAGGCTGCAAAACTGTTTTGGTTGTTAAAACAATTTCTAATTTATGTTTTTACAAAGCTTGAGGAGCCAGACAGTTCCCTGCTCTCTGAGAGACCATTGAGTTAAAACAAGGTAGAGTGATTTGTCTTGCCTCCATTTAGCTGTAATGAGTATTAAGTGGTTTATCTATGTGGAGAAAAGTTACTCAGCTAGATTACAAGCTGAATTACATCCCATTCCAGATGGAGTATGTTTTTTAGAACAGTAAATCTTGAGGAGGGTGGATAATAACAGTAATGCGCCTTCCTGAGCTGGAACACAGCTCCTCTACCTCTCATGGAGATAATGTAGGGAGCTGCATCCAATTAGTTTTTCCAAGGCTTTGTAAAGAAACAGGACTTTTACAGCTCTGTGAGCGGTTTAGCTTGTAGAATTTACATTGTGCCAGTAAATGATGGCTGATGGTGATTGCAGTTCTCACCCATTTTGCTGTCGTGGGCAGCAGCCTGGCAGGGCGTGTTGCTGCCTCTCTCCCTGACTTCCTCTTCTGTGTGATGGCTGCCACAGGGAGGGTGCTGAGTGGGATGTGAAATGTTTTTTTGGGAAATTTTGTTCCCTCTGGTGCCGTCTGGTCTGCTAAGGCACCGAGAATGAGCTTGGTTCTCGTGGCCCCAAGGGGTAACTAGGGGAGGATGTTGGCCCTGAGGGCATCCCGGGCAGCCCTGAGTGCCAGAGAAAAAAGAGTGTCAGAGACCTTATCCTCGACCCTGTGTCCTTGACCACCATACTCGTCTGCTCACCAGCAGGGCTCTAGCAGGCATGAGTGGACTCAAAATCAGTGCCATGAGCTGTGGCTAGGTGGGTGTGCTGGGGATATGCCCCAGTCCCTGGGTCTGGGAGCTGCTCAAGCCACTGGGGAGAGTGGTTTTGGGCTGGTGAAGGTGGAGCTCACAGCTGGCAGCAGGCTTTGACACAGCAGTGAGGACCATTTGTTTGATTTCTAGTGAAAAGGGATGTCAGGGTCTGATCAGTCAGTGATCCAGCTCTGCTGCCTCTCCTGGATGGGTCAGTGGGGCTGTGCTTGTCTCCTGCCTCTGGGGGAGGCAGGAGAGGATGAAAACTCACTGATAAGAGAAAGGTCAGAGGCAGAAAAATGTTGGAATGTGTTCCTTGATATAACATGGGTGAGACCTAGCCTGGGGTTTCACTGCTTAGCCTGGCAGTGTTACTGCTTGCTGTTGTGAGAGTTATGAGCTTTCTTAAAAATGAGATCAAGATGCAAATGGTTTATCTGGCACCTGCCTCAACACAGGCAGGTCCAGAAGATGGAGGTGATTCATCTCTGAGGGCATAGCAAGGATTGGAATGGCTCTGAGCACTGTTTGACAGCCTTTGCTCAAGGTGTAGCATCTTCTGCTGACAAAACAGCTCACTTGGGTTTTTTTCTTTTTTTCTTATGTATATTTTATGTTGCCATAGGGTGTTTTTTGGCTGAGATCAGACATCAAACATGGTTTGGGGTTGAACAGTAGTGTCTGAAGGGTTCTAGCAGTTCTCAGGTCAGGCTTTCAGGACCAGTGGTGTGGGCTGGCTCCCAAGGATGCAGGGCTTGCCTTTGGTAAGGGGTGTCGCTAGACGACACAAAAGAACCACACTCACCTATCAAGTTGAGAAGTGAGGAGAGAAAGAGGAAGTTTATTATGATTTGGGGTTTTTATAGAGTTTGGAATTTGTTCAGGGATTGAGGGATGAGAGCAACACCTCTCTGACCCCAGTGGTCAACTTAGAAGTCTATCAGTTTGTCCTTCCCCCTAGAAAAGAATGCATGTTTACAAAATACCAGTCTTTGTTTTTGTTACAAGCCTAAGAAAACTCCAGTAAAAATGTGAAAACGTCAGAAGGCTGAAAAATCAGGACAACAAAAGGGTATGAACCCACAGAGAGGAAGTAATTCTCTATTTCCTTTTCTTTGGCAGTCATCTCTATTCTTTTCGTCAACCAGTCAGTCAGTCCTGGTAGTATTCAGGGCCTGAACATGACAGCTTCTGCGTCACCATTTATCTGCTTAACCTAAATTTCTTGTAGCTGCTGGCACAATGAGGGTACTGGTGTAGCTGGAATGCAGGTGGGAAGGATGCCTCATCTGACCAGACCCACCAGTGGAAGCTGTTGTATTCAGCACACAGCCACTAGTGTCTGTTGGTCTTCAGACAGAGACTGAGACTGGTTTTGGAGCTATTTAGCCAAATGGGTATTATTGTACTGAATTTAGGGGTAAGTTAACCAAGTGTAATGGCCCAGGGCACAGAGGAGGTCAGACCAAAGAATCCATCGTCCTTCTGGCTTTAACAATCTCAAACTCTCCCTGCACCCTGCTGGAGGACAGGTTCATTACTAATTCAGCAAGTTCTTCAAGCTGATCCTGAAATCTTGCTGCATTCAGCACCGATCTACTGCAGCATTCTACTCACCACCTTTAGATATGCATGGCTAATGCTGTGGTGCACGAGGCCTTCACAAGGAAAGTGCTTTAGATTGATTTTATAACCTACTTGATTTGTTCTCTTCTCCTCTGACCTGGAGACTCCCCCATGTTAGGGTGGTTGTTTGTGTGTCCTGCAGCTCAAGCTGATGGTTGCTGTGAACCTTGTCACCACTTAAGCTGTTCACTGAACTTGCATAGCTCCCTACAGTGTCTTCTTAACCTTTCTCATGAGGACTTGTTTGGATTTCCTGGGTTTGAACAAAGCATAATCCAGTCAAAAAAACTGAGCATTTTTCCTCTGAGAGTGTGCTTTAGATGGGCACTTGACTTGGATCCATCCTGCTGTTCCTTTGTGTGGTTTGGCACTGGTCTATGGTAGCACTTTTTTGAGCATATTCCAGTTTTTCCCTTGAGTGGCCAAAGCAGTCTCAGTGATTAGCTGTAGCTTCCCTGCTAGCCCTTGTGCTGAGCTCTCCCCAGAGTGGCCAGGAAGAGATTCAGGCTTGGTGCCGAGTGCATTTGGCAGCTGCTGGCAAAGGCAGAGAGAAGCTGTTTAGCACAGAGCCAGCCTAAAGCTCACACGTGTGCCTGGCTGAGTGTTCATGTGCCAGAGCTGCAGCCAGAGGTGCCTGTTCTCCATGGGGAGGCTGATCCCAAAAGGTGCTGGCCATCGCAGCACATACCCACTGGCACTGGGGCCCTTGTGTTAACACCTGGTTTCTTGCCCATTCACGCTCAGCAAGAAGTCCTGGGGTTGAACAGTGGTTTCTGCAGTCATGCCACAACAAATGAGAGGAGGGAAATTATAATTTTGCCCTTTGCAGAGCCCCTTTAGAAGTGTGGAAAATTTTTTGAGTTTTTGATATTCTTATGTTGCAAAATTTTTCCTCCTGCTGTAACAGCTCATGGCCTCTGCTACTCAAATTACTAGCGGAGAAGTTTTGCAAAGATCCAATTGTATGGGAGGAACTCATCAAGCTATAATAAAAATGGAGAAAAGGTTTTCCCAGTAACTTTTATTTTCTTTCCTGTGAAATTTTCAAATGTGCTTCTTCAAAGCATGGTTCTAAACAAAAGCCAGATGCTTTGGAGAGCAGCAAGCCACCCACAGAGCTCTCCAGTGACTTACCTTCTATGCCAGCCCACCCTATGAGGTGTTGCTCTCTTGCTGCACTGGTAAATCGGCCATTGCATTCCTTCAGGTAGCATATTACCATTTGCTGTGAGGGTATTCCGGATTTTATTGTCCTGGTGTTTTTCTGGTTAGTGTCACGTGCTTCCACTAGACAAAAACAGATGTCCTGGGTAGGCACTTGTGTGTGTCAGGCTGTGTGCATGCTGCAGCTCTGTGGCCTTGCTGAATACACTTCTCCTCCTTTTACAGCACTGGGAGTTGTGGCACTGACCTCTGAGAGCTGTGCCAGCAGCTTGGTTTTGTGAATTTCTCAGTTGCTTTTGAAAGAAAAAGGCACGTGTCTGGAGGGGTTGTTTATTCAAACCTAAACGGAAACATCTTGTTCTGTTGTGGAGTATTTTGTTGCATTCTGGATGAATGAGAATAGCTTTCAAAACTAGAAAATTACTTTTATAAAAGTACAAAACACAGTGTTTCAACTTCACTTTCCTTCTGTATTACTCACCCCTCAAACTGGCATTGATGCAGATTCACAGAAGTTATTGCTTTTGCTGAATCTCAGCTTTTTAATGAGAAAACCTTTGACAGAGTCCCTCTCACCCTGTACACTTAGGGTTTTATTCATTAAGTCTTTCCCAAACTTGCCTTCCACAGAGTGGGGAAATGTATTGCTATCTGACTACTTGCCTGCCCACAAGAAGCTTAAACGTGTTTGGTTTTTTTTTTTCTCTTTTCCTAAAGATTCGTCTTCCAACTATATCAGGCAACTTGAAACAAAAGTGAAACTGCTGGAGGATGACAACAAGCTTCTTTCCCAGGTAGGTTTTATGATAGATAATAGATACTAGTGTGGCTCAGTTCTCCTGTTTTCATATGGTTGTGTCTGACTGCACATTTTAATGCACATTGGCTTTTGGTAAACATCCTGCCCGGGAAGAGCACAATTCATATTAACCCCACACAGACAGAATTTGGTCTTCTTTTATTAAAATAAAAAACAATAGGGGAAAAAAAAGTGAATCCTCTCCTACTGTCTGTGGGTGTTTCAGAGATGCATTAATGCCTCCCTGCAGAGCTCCTTGACCCACCTCTGCTCCTGGGGAGGCTCTGAGAGTCCAGCTCTGCCTGTGTCCTTGCTGTAGGATTTTGTCCTGCTTGCCCATTTACATTGACTTTTATCTTGTTGAAAGAGCAGACTGTTGTCAAAGGACAGCCTTGGGAATAGTTGTGTGTGGTGCAGGCTCGCAGCTTTTATTTGAGATCTTACTTAAATCTGAACAGACTCTCTAAAGGGGCACTTTTTGCTTGCATCTCCCTTTCAAACTCTACTGCACGTGCCACTGTGCTTTTGATCACTCTGATGCTTACCTGTCTTTATATAGCAATGCCGAGCAGTGAGAAGAAAACAGCCATTCTGTCTGGTGTGTCCCCTGCTTCCCCTGTAAAACACAGCAGTTGGTGTAAACAGGGGCAGCTCTGCTGCATTCACTAAGGCACTGTCTATTTAAACCATTGGAAAAGTTACCCTTTTTTCCCTGTTTTTTGTATCTTTCACTGTTTTTATGTTCTACCTTCATGGCATTTTAAAAGTTTTTTTCCATACTTCTCTTCTTACTTCAAGCACCATGTTTCAAAGTCATTTTGTTCTATATCCTTCCCAATTATAAGGACTGGAAATAAAAAAGGTCATGTAATATTTTTTTTTAATGCCTTTTTGCTAGTTTATGTTGTGCTGTTCTTTACATTTTACCAAATTGGAGAATAGACTGTTCCAGGATCACATTTCTAGAACATTCTTCCTTAAAATAAACAAACAAAAGTAATAAAGAATCCAATGCTAACTGAAATGTCAATAAAATAATCTTGTCTATTTTTTTTCCTAAAATACACATTTTGACCTGATTCTCAGCTTTTTAAAAGATTACTCCTTTCTCCCAGTGTATTCATTTGCCAGCATAGTCATGGCATTACTAGCCATGAAAAGACTCATAGGGCACCAAAGAGTTAAACCCCAAAAGGGTGCTCAACACAACAGCTTTGGAGTTGCTTCATGTATTAATTGATTGGTAATTTGATTTTAACTCCCTCTGTCTTTGTCCCAGACTGAGCTGGTGTCTGGTGGCAGTCGAAACCCCTCAGCTGTTTAATTGGAGCTATTGATAGGCAGATGGTCTGGTCTGCCTGTGGACAGTTGGGATGTGCATGAATTCAGGGATGGGCTCAATGTGCCCTTGGCCTGGCTTTGTCCTGCCACAGCCAAGCACATTGCTCTGTCAGGTCTGCCTTAGGAGGTCAAGAAAAAGTTGGTAATTAATGGTGAAAATGAATAGGGTCTGCATAGCTGCATGGGCTTATTGCATTGGGAGGATGATTAACACAGTTAATTTTGGATTTTGTGTGGCTGCTTCAGGCTCATGCATCAGCCCTTCACCTAGTGCTGCCCTGGATGTGAAGGCTGTGCTTTTTCCTCCACTGTCTTCAGGTGTCATGACCTTTTGGGCTGTGTTATTACAAATATTTGAATCCAGGAGGAAGGGAAATTGTCTTAAAGTAGTTCTGTGTTCTGGAGAAGGCCAGCCACCTTCCCAGTGGCAGGAGGCACTATTGCCAGCCTGGCTGTCATGTGCTGTGCAGCCCCTGTGTGATGTCTCAATGGCCCTGCAAAAAGACCAGGATCCAACTTTTTTTAGATCACATTCAGGAAAAAATTTTATTTTTTGTAAGCAGGGAGTCAGCTTTCCGTAGGGCAACAGGACTGTTGAAGCTACCATGGGTTGGCTGAGCTCCCTGGGAGTTGAGCTGCATCACCTCCAGTCTGTCATGCTACACACCCACATCTGGATTTTCTTCTCTTTTAATGAGAAAGATTAGGAAAATCTGTATAGATACAAACTCACATGCATATGTACATATAGCTCCCAGCACTTTCCCAAAAAGTATAATCCACTTTCTGTGTTATTACTTGCTTTGTCTGATTGGAAAATGTTTAGCTGTTACCATGCGGATCTTGGGATAAGAGTCTAGTCAGAAAGGATCCTGGCAAACTTTCTCCTGTTTTGAAAGTTGCCAGGTGATCCTGGCTGTTTGAACTCTGCAGTGCCAAACTGGCTTGTCAACACCAAAGTCACATTTTAACTCGGCTTGGCTTTCTCCCTGGGAGTATTGACTTTGCAATAATATTTGCAGCCTGGTGTCAAGAAGTTCTATCACCAGCGTGCTGAGGAGCAGTGAAACCTGACATCCTAAGTAACAAACAGTGCCTGTGCATTAAGGGATTAACAAATCAGGGGTGGTTATGGAAGTCTTCCTGGCTTCCTTCCAACTGCTAAACATGGGGCTGAAATAGTGCTTCATCCAGAGAAACCTGAGAAGGCCGGTGCTGCAAAGGATATTTGCAGGCTTTGTGGCAGGATTTATATTCCAGTGGCCAGTGACACAATACCCTTTTGCTGCCTGGTGCATCCTGGTGAGATTTGTTGCTTTATCTTCTTCAGCATCTCTAGAGTGCAGGTATGCTGAGAGGTGGTGTCTTTGTAGCCCCTTCTGGAATCAAGTTGTTGCAGGGGATCCCAAGCTTGCACTTTTTTTCCTGCTTCCCAACATATCCTTTCTCTATAAGCACTTTAGAAGAAAGCCTCAGTGGGACAGGCAAAAGCTCCCCAGCCTGTGCCTGGCAGCTGCTCTGCCCTGTGCATGTCACCCACAGTACAGGTGTGCTGGGATTTACACTTCTTTTTTTCTAGTGAGTTATTTGAACAGGTTATTGGAGAGAGCTTTTCTTACTCCTGGAGATCAAGAAATACCATCTCACAAGCCACACTGCAGTGGGAGGAAAGAAAATGGAGATAAGGTGTTACTATGATAGTCATATGTGGCATTTTTTGTTGTTGTTTTGACTTCTTTTGCTTTCTAGGGAAGGACATGATGTGTATTTCCAGTTGGAAAATTATATGCTTTTGACATTGCTAACCTATCAACACTCATCATTCCCTCCATTTTCCTTTCTCTGAGGAGAAAATACTCCAGTTTTTACTTTTTTTGGTGCAGTTTATGTTGTGCTGTTTTGTTATCGTGGCCATGTCAGCTGGAAGGTCATTCTCTTGGATGGCATTGCTGTGCTGGCAAAATCTCTGACAGCAATTCTGGCAACCCACAACTTTTGTTACCCTGGTTTGCATTGTTTGGGGAGAGGTTGTAGCAAGTGCCACTACCAGAAAAGACCACTCAGTCCTGCTCTCCAGGGCTGGTAAGTGTCTGTGGTATAGCCACAGTGACAAAGACCCCACAAAGCCCAGTGGGGATGGTGTGTGAACCTTTCTCTCAGGTGTAGCTGGTTTCTGGAAGTTTTATTTGTGGTGTAAAGAAGGTGAATGAAAGCTCTGAAAAACACTGGGTGTTGGTTTCCGAGAGCTTCACGGGCATCCCTTCTGTAGTCTCACGTTCTCCAGGGAAGAATTGAGCCCTGCTGTGTGCATGCATTTGTTCTGTGCAACATCACGTGGGTGAAGTCTTGATTTTCCTCTGTGCCATTGTGGGAAATGCCCAGAAGAGCTGCTGTTAACCTTTCTTTAGTGGTGTCTGGTTGACTAGGCGAGGGTACTTTCCATATTGCTAAGATATAATCCCTGAGGTGGGAAACCATATTTACTTTCTATTCCTCTAAGCTAGAAGTGTTCAAGCACAAAATAGACCCCTTAAGCCACTTCGTGCTGCCCCTTGAATAAAAAGGAATTTCTTATTCCACACTCTGCCCTTAAGGTTAGAGAGACCTGTATTTATAACATTTAGGAGCTCCAAAGGTCGGGTCTGGGTAGTTTCATAACTAAAGCATACATTTTAGAAATAATTAGGGTGATAAACTTCTGGCCATTCTTTCACATTATTTTGCATTTTCAGCTCATTCTGTACACATGCAAGGATTGAGCACTTTTAGCTAAAATTGAAGTTTATAGGCTGTGTGGACTCATCACTTTTCTCTCTCCTTGTGACTAAGTACTGTGCACCATGGGTGGCTGTCAGGACTGCTTTTGGTTTATAGCCTCTGCGCCTGTCTACCTTTTCCCTTGAGAGCAGGAATGCCAGAGGCATTTTTCTGTTCAGAGATGCTCAGGGCACATTGCACACCTTTGTTTCAAAAAAGCACAGCTTTTAACAAAGCAGATGCCTTGGGTAGGTGAGGCTCTAACTGGAGGTTTGACAATGAAGGCCTGTTGTCTCTTTCACAGAAAATTTCAAGTCCTCTGGTGCAGAGCAGAAACAAAAAAAAATTCTTCTCTAGGGAGTGACAACCCTTGAGATTTATGAGGAACATGAGTATTTAATTAAAATTGCCAAATAGGCTTCAGTAGCACCAGCACTTCACAGCAGCTCACCCTGCTAGCTGCCTGGGATTTAGAGTATCCTTGGAAGATCTTTAGAGCATCCTTATAAGTTCTTGGAAGTTGTTCTTATTCTTATTTTAAGAAACTGCATGCTTTTCCTGAATTAAAAGAAGGCTGCAGCTGTAGAGTTAGTAAAATGATAGTAGGCAATGCCTGTAACACTGCTATTAAAACAGAGCTGAGGTGTTTGGGCAAGGAACTTCCATGGTCACAACATCTGCAGGCTGCCACAATTCTTAGGCAAATGGGATCTT
The DNA here is from genome assembly GCA_008694505.1 of Cyanoderma ruficeps. Lineage (NCBI taxonomy): Eukaryota > Metazoa > Chordata > Aves > Passeriformes > Timaliidae > Cyanoderma > Cyanoderma ruficeps. The sequence continues at coordinate 40,131,865 of VZDJ01007753.1, read as the reverse complement.
GGCACAACCGTGCACTCAGCAGGCAGTTTCCAGCATATTGTTCTGGAAACGAGGGGGGAAATCTGGACCCCAGGGCTAAAAAGAGTGTGACAATCCTTAGTACTGCAAAGAACAATGATGTAAATGCCATCCAGTGGAGAGCCTGATCTCTTCCCAAGGAGGAGGAAAGAGAAATTGCCCACAATGTGTTGGCTGGCTTCAGGAGAGTCAGAGTGCAATTTCCTCTGTTGTTTTATTATCAGCCACTTCTGTGCCAAGTCTGCCATTAACAGTTCCTGCTTGCAGAGTTGCCTCCCAGCTCTCAGAGTTGCTATAAGGTCTCAGCATTTGGGCGTCTCTGTGCATTGGCTCTGCAGGTTTGTCTGAGGCCATGGCTTGTGCCAGGAGCACTGCACACACTCACCACGACAGGAGCAAAATCACAAACCTGTCTGATTTCCCCAAAGTCTACCTATTGTTTGTGCGTGAGGTGGATAAGTATAATTGCTTTAATTTAAGGTCTCGCAAGGGAAATTGGATTTTTTTTTTTTGTAATACAGAGCAACTCAGACATGAAAGCTTTCCAGGCAGTTGGTCTCCATTTAAATTCAGAATACTGAATGGGATGTGCCCTCAGTTACTCTATTACCCTTTTTAGACAGTGTTTCAATGTTTAGCTGCATATTAATTTTAAGTAATAAAAAAGGAGATTACTATTTGGGGTCACATCCAAATATTCCTTTCAAGTCAACGGTGAGAATTCCCACAGGACTCCATGCATTTTGGAGTACAGCTCTTGAAGAAACAGATTTTCATGAGACCTTCTCTCTTGAGACCAAAACTTTGATATAGTTTTGAGAATGCACTGCATTTCTTACATGTGTAATTGCAAAATATGATAACAGAATCCCTCAAATGTTGCTTCCTTAATTGTGGAAGCAGAATCTTAAAAAAAAAAAAGTAGCATGCAAAACCAGTCAATGTCCAAGTGTGTTCCATTTCACCTCCTTCTTTTATGAATCACCATGACAAGACTGATCTGACCGATTGGATTTGCTATCCAATACGTTGACTTGAGGTGTAAGTAACAATATGTATTTATTGAGTAAAATGTTTTTCCTCCCCAAATACAAAATGTACGGTGTTATAGGAGCAGTTCAAGATACCTTCCAGCCCTCTAAGACAGTGGAGTTCCTTCTGTTTACTTTGGACATCAGGGGTTTGAGCTGCTGCCTACCAAAATAAACATTCTCTCGCATTCATGCACTTCTAAAATTCACAATCAGTGACAGAAATGAGCTTTTGCAACTTGTAAGGGAATCTGGGTGGTGTACTTTGTGTTCTGGGGTTGTCACCTGTGGTATCCAGGGATTTTATGAGAATGTAAATAGAGTTCCCTAAAAACCTAGGAAATATAATTCAGAAGATCTGGATCCAGAAGTCAACTAACAGATAGACAGAGACATACTGAGTTAATGGAGTCTTAAAATTTGAGACCATCATACAGTTTCTTGCATCTCAGAATTTTTGAGTTCAGCTGGAGCTGAATTTCGGTGTTTGAGTGTGTGTGAGATGCACACATACAAAGCTCTGTCATGCCCCATTTGTTTCTGTTGTGGGTAAGCAAGAACATTGGGTTTAATGAGGCTCAGTTTAACCTCCAGCTGTGAAATACAGGATTAGTCATATCCTGTGCTTAACCAGCTTTGTAATAATTTCACTAGATTCCACTTTTTTTCTCTGTATGAGGACAGGGCCAGGGAAAAAGCTCTTAATTGCAGTTAGATCAGGCTATGAAGAAGCAGTTTTTTGTGTTTTAGAAACATGTGGAGAAGTTCAAAGTACACAGAGTCTCAGTGATGTGTCCATCTAAGAAGTACTGAAAAATGTCTTGAGGGGAAACTATGCAATAACTGTGGAGGCTTAAAAACAGATTTTTCAATGAGTAAAATGCCAAATTCAAGCCCAGATCAAGAAAAATTCACAGTCTGACATCTGAAAACAACTTGGGCAACAATGGGAAAGATGTTAATCATTCATTGCTTTAAGGAAAAAAAAAGGCCTCTTTACTCAAAACTGTTAAGTTTATGACAAGATTTTCAGTTTCGTTTTATTTTTCATGAAGCCAAAAATGCAAATATAAATATTTATGACAGACTTTTAAAGAATATTCAGATTATCTTAAAGACTGGCGGTAATTGATTCTTCCTGACTGCTTGAGTCCTGGTTCAGCAGAGAGCTTGAAACATCAGTGTTCCTCCAGAGGAGAGGGACAGAGGGACTTGGGTGCTCAGCAGAGCCCTCAGTCAGCTGGTGCCCAGCCTGAGCTAAAATCCTGCAAGGGACCTGTTAGAAATGAAAAGCGAAATCAGAAATTAATAACAAGCAATTTATTAATACAATCCCAAAACCAATTAGAAAAAGCCACAATAAAAGAATCAACACCGGTGTGGGTGGCAGAGTGGCAGTCTCCAAGAGAGGAGTCCACCCTGTCCACACCGTACAGTCTCCAGGGTCTGGTTTTTATAGGGGTTTTCGTATCCTCAGGCAAAGTCCATTGTGAGTTTCGGTATACTGTTCATATGTAAGTCCAATGTGCCATTCTCTATTCAGGGTTTGAAAAGGTTTCCTGGACAAGCTCGGGTAGCAGAATCGATTTCCTGGTAGTCTTTTGACAGCTGTGTTCAGAAACTACAGATCCACATCAGTTGTCGCTGGCCGGCAGTAGGCAGTGACTATGGGCCATCTCCCGTTCAGCCACTTCTTTGTCTGGTACTAGGCCAGGGTTATTGTGTTGAGAAGAATAAACCTGATAAGGAGATATCTGTACGGGACACACCTGCTTTCACAGTTAGGGTTACTAATTTCTTAACTCATTTTACAATATATTTTTCCCACACCAAATATCACAGACCTTTCCTGATTTATCAGGAGAGGTTTCAGGTCTTTATTTTTTCTCATTCCCCACAACTCTGCTGTCTTATGGGGTGTGGGGAGATCCTTGAGGGCAGCCCAGCAGTGTTGCTGTGGCTGCAGTTTTGGGAGGTGGTGCAGTGGTTCCCTTTAGCCTCCTTGCCTGGAGTGCAGTTGGCAGGAGAAAATGAAAGGTGGCTCCAGGGGATGGCCCAGACCTGTGCTTGATATCCATATCAACATCTGCTTCCCTGGAGGAGCTGGGGCAGCATTCTGTAGTTTCTCCACTGGCACCCCTGGTAAAAACACTGATTTTGGTTGAAATGAGCCATGATGGGCTCTGTTAGTCTGTGACTGAAACTTGTGGCATGCACACCACAGACCAGACTTGGGCTGCACCAAATGCCAATGGCTATAGCTCCATTTGGATTTGTTAACTATTGAGCTGCATTTCTGTTTGGGTTATAGGCTGTGATAGTTGGATCTCTCATCTGTGCCAGCTCATATTTCCTCTTGAGCAAAGGCTGCCAGTTGTGTGATTATAATTATATACTGCAATTTGGTTTGAACTGATTATCTGAGTCTCCAGTGAGTTATGGGCTTGATCTTTCTCTGCAGATCTAAAACAAGAGGACAAAAATACAGACATTCGTGAATATTAACAGTGTATTAAAGTTCTCTACCTCAATTGCTACAGAGAATGGAGAGGTTTGAAACCTGCACTGCTTTTATATCCTGTACCCCACTGAGATACTTATAAAAGTCTTTTTCCAAGAGTGATTTTACATGGTGAAATCCGCTAAGCCTCTTACTGACTGTCTCCTGCCTTTCCCAAAGTTGTTAGCTCCCCCAACAATAGAGAATTCCAGCTGTCACCAATGCAATCAGGTGAAATCTGATTGCCCCTCCAGCTTCTATGAACACAGATCATGATGTGAGGGGGAAGTCAGAACCTAGGCAAAAGCGGGGTCCTCATCCCTGTGTTACATTTGTGAATGGCTGAGGTCCAGCCATGGCACAATGCCCAAATGCATTTCCAATTCTTCATGAACTACTAAAAATGGATTTACTGATGGAACTGACTGAGGCTGTGCTTGTGACCTCCTGGCTGAATACTGAAGAGGGAATCAGGAGAATAGGTGTCTTGACAGACCCTTATCCTCTAAAGCCTTTGTCACCAGCTCAAGTGATCCCCAGATGTGCTGCATGTACAAAAGGGATATGAACCAGTGTGAAGGAATTTAATCTCTCCTGTTACAGAAAGCTCATAGTATTGCATGACATGGAATATGTTAAATAGTTTTAATCTCATCCCTTAATTTTTTTTTCCTTATTTGCAGAGTTCTTTCAAAATCAAATATGTTGATTTTTTATTGCACTCTCGTGTGTGATTTCCAACTTGCCTGATAAATGCTGCTGAAGCTAATGGGACTCTTCACATATACTTAAAGTCAGATATGTGCTTTGCTGAGCTTATTTTTGCTTGAATATGTCTTGTAGTGATAACTGCAATTACTGAACCTTAATTCAATTATTTGCTAGCTTCACACAGTGAAATTGCCCATCCCTCAGATTCCTGGTGCATGAGGCACTAACACATGGATTAATGAGATAAGGGGGAAATGTTTGTGCAAGGTCGTGTGGTAGGGGATGTTCTCTGGGGCACAGGGCTGCCTGACAGGGCCAAGGCAGGTGCTTTGCACCTCCTGCCCGTTATCTGAGTTTTGTTCCTGCTTTGCTTTAGCTCAGCAAAATATCACTGCTGTGATAGCTGGCTACCTCGGGCCAGGTTGTTGTTACAGAGCTGTGTGCTCTGGTAGTGCCATTGACCTCTGCAGGTGTGGTAAAATGCCTGTAGCTGTGAGGAAGAGTAAGGTGATCAATCTTTATCAACTCTTTGGGGGAATCACCGTGGTCTGAGTCTGGATAGTAAGATACAAATGTTTGTGCAGATGGGTTCTGCGAGGCTTCAGTCATGAATATAGGGAAAGGGGTTGAAGTTCAAATTGTGATACCATCTTATCAAGTGCTGCATGTAAGACCATTTGGTCACCTGTGGTAAAGATAGAAGAGATAATAAAATAGTAACAAGATAATAAAATAATTTTGTTTCTGTTAAGTTTCCACATGTATAATGTTCTTCTGTTCCCTTCTATCTGCCTGACTGCAACAGCTTGCCACCAAATTTCTGTAAGGTAGAGAGAGCTAATGCATCCACGAGCAGCTCTTTGGAGCTGGGGAGCTGCCTTTTAATACTGCTGCTAGTTGTTTAGAACTCTGATTGCTTATTCTTTCACGTGCTAATGTTGGTGATTTCCATTTTTTAATTATCTGAATGTATTAAATATGCCACTAATTTATTTTTATTTTTGTCCTGTACTTGTGCAAAAGACATTGGTTAGTAGTATCTGTGTTTTGGCCAAGTTCAAAGCAATGCTATTTGCCTGCATGAAGAGAAGTGTGCACTTTCAGCTAAATTACTACAGGAAATAACAGAAAAAGGTTTCCAGCTAAACCTTCAATTTAATTACTCAGTTGCAAACAATGGGTTGTTGAGTGTCAAAATTGAGGCAGTTTCAATTACTGGAACAATTATGGTTCAGAGTATTGTTGCTTGTAGGTTAAGAGTTTATATTACAGTGACAGACAAGTAATCCAGCTAATGGGCAGTGCAAGAGTCCATAAAGATGAAGGAAGCCTGACATAGTAGGCTGAAATAAAATCTTATGTGTTTTTTTTCTTTTCTCCTCACAAATGTATATAATCAAAAGCCAAGGTCTCAACAGAGTTTTCCATCTAACATCCAAGATGTATGGGGTGAAACTAAAATCTGAAGTAAGAGTGATTTTTTTTTTTAATATAGACTTTTTTTTTTCCCCATATAGAGAATTACCCAAATCATAAGCCAAAATCCTTATGGGCTTACATGGTCAGGGTGTGACGCCCTTGCCCTGTTGCTGAGGACCAAGTTCACTCTGATGTTTAATGGTGGCTGAAGGAAACCCTGTGCTTTGTAAAAGGGGAGGTATCCACTGAAAAATGGAAATTGCACGTCTGTCAGAGGGTTGGGTGATGGTGTGGCATAATAATTTGTCCAAAGAAAATCTTCTGAACTGGTGTCAATAAGGGTATGTTCTCTTGTCAATATTGAGTTCCTTGCAGTATTCCTTTCCATCTAGTTGCATTTCATGCTGTTACATAATTTCTTCTAAAGTTACGCTGAAAGCAGATATAATATTAATACATTTAAGCGGTGCGGTGTGTAATCTGCTGTCTCTTGAGCTTACTGCAAGTGGGTCTGCATTGTAGGAAAATGAAGCTGATTATTATAAACCCTTGGAAATGACAGCCCTTTGGGAAGTCTGCTGTCAGTGACTCGTGTATGCTTGATCCTCTGTGTTCTGGACTCATTTTGCCATCCCTTTATACTCTCCAAAGGTAAACAAAAAGGGGCTCCCGAGCTTCAATTTGGTGCTTTGTTGTGTGTTTTTTTAAAATGACTTGTGAACCAGGAGAGAAAGTTTTCAAAATGCAGGAGCTTAGAAATGAGTTACAAAGAGGTGAAGCGAGCTGTGGTCCTCAGGTGAGTCCAGGCCTGCAGCAGAAGCATCTCTTTATCCCATCTCCCAAGGCTCCACCTTGGATATGCTCAGGCACAGGATGCCCATGTTTAGGCACCCAAATTGCTCCCAAATGACCCCACAGCCCATAGGGAGAAGGGGAACCGTGACCCTTTGTGAAGGCTGTAGCATTTCCCCAGGGCACAGGGTCAAACTGATCATTTATGATTAAATACTTTTTTTAACCTCTTTTCAGCCTGCATCTGTTACAACTTATGCAAAAGGAGAAAAAAGTGTTTTCAATTAAAGGCTACTTATGTAACGGCCCTGTTTTGAATGCTAATTCATGAATTACTGGGAGCTGACAGTGCTGCTTTTTAATTTTCCTCAGTCACTTCAGAACATAAGTCTAATTGAAATCGCTTTTTGCTAATCTCTCATAAATGCTGAGAACTTCCTGTCAAGTAAATTTTTGTCTTTATGTATTTAATTTATGTTAAGAACAGTCCATTTTGTTGCATCGAAGTATTTCAGAATTTAATATTTGTCTTCTTTTTTTCTCCCTTCTAGCAGAAATAACACTGAAGGGTAACAGAAAAGATAATTTGTCTGACTTGTCTCTACGTTTTCAACACTTTATCTTCACAGTTGGTCCAACATGGCCACAGCACTGATCTGACTTTACTGGACAGAAATGGAAAGGAAAATAAATGTTTCTTTGTAGTACTTTGACCTTAAAATACCACAAACACCATCCATCTTCTTGTGTTATTTGTGTTATTTTTCAATTGAATCACTCAGCACAGCAGGTCAAAAAGTCAGAGGCCACCATTTCTTCTCTTTGCTAGCAGGATAGAAGCTTTGATAGGAACAAGTGTTTGCTGTTTTTTCATTGTTTTGGTTTGGCTTTTTTATTTTTTTTTAATGTAATTTTAGTCGTTGGTAAGCACCAAGACTTTAATTTCTATCTCAAGCGTTTAAAATTATACATTATTTGTTATGAAAAACACCACTTTCCGCCCATCAAATTGCTTCTGTAATCAAATTGCTTCTGTTTTCTACACAGAAAAAAAGTTGGGTTTGCAGTCTATTTTTACTAAAAAACTTGATTTGTTGGCCCCACTCTTTTCTCATTGGTAAGAGTAGGCCAAACTCCTTTCCCTGGTGAGAGGGGCATGCCTGTGTCCATTTGTTTTGCAACAGGCTGACAATGGTCTTGGGCTTTGGTCCAAGAATGGTGTCTTTTGGGGTCACTCTTAAGTCCTGCCTAGTTGAAAAAATTGTCAATAAATGCTATATTAATTTTTCTGAGTATTGAAGAGAGATTGTGTTGGAATGACAGCTGTGGGGTGTCAGTGCTGGCAGTGTCTGGCACAGGTTTGTGCCACGGGTGAAGGAAGGTGCTGGCTCTGCAGGCTCATCACCTGGGAAGGGGAGGCAACACTGTGGAGAGAAGTGCTGAGTTGGACTGAGGGTGGGTCTTTTCTACTGCTTTGAAAGTCAGGACATGTTTTTTTTTTTTTTTAAACTATGGATGAAACTGTGGTTTGAAAAATATTCACAGTAAAGAGAGCAAGAGCTGCTCTAGAGTAGTCAGTGGCCAGATGTTGTTGTTTGCTGGGGATGAGTGTGTGAGTCTCCTGAGCTCTCACTTGGTCTCCTTTGCTCTGCCCCTCCTTCTGTCTCTGCTCCTCAGCTTAGGAAACATTTCCAGCATAAGTTCAGTTGAGACTGCATGCTCCCACGGAGTTTTAGTTCACATCAAAATGATTTTGCTGATAAATTCCTTTAAACTCCAGAAATGTGAAGTGATTTTACCTGAAGGATAATTTATTATAGATAGGTTGCCCATTAGTTGAGATAATCTCCAGCAATGATCATGAACAGAGATGATCAGGGATTCTACTTTTAAAGTGTCTTTCTGACTAGAAAAGCAATTTGGGATCCACTTACATCTCAGTAATGAAAATTGGGTAAGGTAATAAGAGATTTCATTTTATGAGTGAATTGACAATGCAAATACCAGGATTTTTAATTTAGGTTTAAGTGGAGTAATGGCTGCTCATTCTGATGCATCATTAGTCATATTGCTTTTTAATAAGGGGTTCACTTTCTTTCCCTGGTTAGCTCTAACACTGATAGCAAAGCCCAAGGAATGTGCAAATGTTTAGGGAGATCGGTTGAATATGTGTCACTGCGCCATTTTAAGTTTAAAAAGGAAGAAAAAGCAGTTTTCTTTCTGTGGTGAAAAACCACACACTTGCTTTTAGTACAGGGAAGATAAATAGTGCAGAGCTGTGTCTGGTAGCCTGTTGTAAAACACCACAAGCAATTAAAGTAAGACACATTCCCAAATAACTTCTAGAAAATATAGAAGGAAAATTGTGTTGAGTAGAAGGCTCATGAAAGAGGCTGGCTTTATGACAGACAGTGGGAGGAAAAGTCTACTCTGCCCATCTCTGACAGGGATGTCTTTTAAATAATGGCAGGTGAACACTGTTTTTGCCCTAGCAAACCCACTCTCTGCTCCAAACACCTCATTCCCCTTCTGGATAGATCTCTGTTCAGCATTTTTATTTCTTAGATGTCTTTTCCCTTTCTTGTCCTATTTTTTCCCCCTCTTTTTCCTTTCTGTTCTTTAATTAAGAGCTTGTTTTGATGTTCACTGAACTCAGTGGGAATCTTTCCATCAAATTAAATGCATTAGGTCAGATTCATAATCAGCAGCCACTGAAACAACCTAACAATAGTTTTGTCACACACTGCTACAGCCTTAAATGGGATTTGCTTTAAAAAAAGCAATAGAACTAATTCATTATAAACACTTGTTAGAGCAGAGTTTTGACTATATCTGTGTATTTACCAACACAATTTCAACCAATTTACGGCAGAGTGAAATTAATGCAGACTTTTTCTCCAGGCAGGAGCATAGGGCAGTTAATCAAATCAATTTAAACTAGCGTGTTTTTAGTGACAGCAGTGTGATAGTGGGTGTTATCTGGGCTTGGGTTTGGTTGTCTTCCTTCCTTATCTGGGCAAAGCATTTTGACTTTCTGTGAGGACAAGCTATGATGTGATAACACATGGGGAATGCAATGCAGAGCAACCCATTCAGATCTGGGGGCAAGACAGCAAGTTTCAAATGTCCACCAAATCTCTCTTTCTCAGGCCTGTTTCTACATTTCTGGTGCCTCACAATCATGTGGCATCTTGCAGGTCTCGGTGTGGTTTGCAAAAGTTAGAACAGTCCATGGCCTCTAAACTGCTGAGGCAACACACGCTGTTCTGGAGCAGAGACTTCAAGGAGATCTGCAACCTCTGGGGTCTCCAGGACAGGGAGACAACCTCACATTTTGGCTCTGCTGTCTTGTTCTGCTTTTCCCCTGGCCACGCAAGTGCCCCTCCCTTCATCAGAGATGTCAGGGAAGAGTGCCTGAGCTCCTGAGCTGGCAGCTGAAAGGAGTGGGTAGCAGTGTCAGGACCTCTTCAGGAGGTTGCTGTGTCCCCACGCACACACAAGTGTCGCTGTAGGACACGAAAGAAAGACTCCAAATATTTCAGAAGGTAAAGAGCATAGAAAAAGAAGGCTTTATTTTCTAATTCTTACTACCTTTTATAAGATGTTTCGATACAGACTTAACATGATGGGTGAATAGGAATGACACCTCTCTAGTCCTGTTGGTTAAACTAGAGAAACAGCAAACACCACCTGGAGAAAGATTGTTTTGAGAAAGGATAGTTGTTTGCCAAGATTGTTTTGAGAAGAAACTTTCTTGAGAAATTTTTCCTTGGGAAAAAGTTAGGAGCTGCTAGCAGGCTGAACTCTCTCAGACTCAGAAATATCAGGCCCACACGAAGAGGTTGTACACATCGGGGCCAGGGGAGCGTAACCAGCCAAGGTGAAACCTTTTCAGGGTAACCACCAAGAGACATCACATGACTAGGGCACTGCCAGTAAACTAAGAGTCTTTTTATCATCTTCCTTTGTGACCTGCTAACCTTTCTTTGAAATTATATACCTCCCAGGAATAGTGGAAACTCAGTTCTGCAGCAGTCACTTTTCAGCTTCAGAAGGAGTTGTCTCCTTCAGATCTCTCTCTCTCTGACTCTCTGTTGTGAAATGTGAAAGAAATACAGGCCACATCTTCTCTCTTCGTAAATTCAGGGGAATCCCAGATATCTGATATGCTGAACTCGTTCTGTACCACTTGATTTCATGTGAGACACAATAATTCCCAGCAGATTGGGTCATCCAGGACTAGCATCCATTTCGCATTATGGCTTTCTTGAGAACTGCCCTTCTCTTCACAGCTTATAAAAGGAAAGTTGATAGGGTGAGAGCTCCAGAATGGTTGTGAAAGCGTTGGGTCACTGTAGAAGTTTCAACCTAAGAAAACAACATTTTGAAATAAAACCAAAGCTGAATGTCAACTAAAACAGGCCATGTAGCTACAAGAAAATATTTCTGACACTGATAGAAAATAATGTATCCACTCAGAATGCACCAATTCTTCTCTTTGAGCATGAAATGGAAATGAACTTTCAATATTTCCAGAAATCTATGCACAACAACAGTCTCCAAAGTCTCTGTTATGTTCAGACCTTTGGGTTACTGTAGAGTTTTTATATACAATCGAGTTGATTTATGAGATTTTCCGTTAAATTTTATTGCTCCAATGCCTTTTCTTTGGTTCTTTTGAAGTAGAAAACATCATTTATGTAGCAAATGCAAGTCGAAAGTCTTAATGGAGCATAAAAATCTGAAAGGTCATGATTTTTTAGCTTTAAAATAGAGGACAGTACACTGCTTGATACTCTTAAAAATATGAAAAGTTAATGAGGATGTTTATTGGTGATAAAGATAGAATCTTCTCCCAGACATTTGATTTTGGCTACTTGTGTGTTTGCTTTCTCTGGGTGCACTTGGGTGCACTTTTATAAATGAGAAACATTTATCAATCTTCACATTTCAAGATTACAGAGAGAGTTAAAAACATAAGGCAGAAACTTTGTCCCAGGGAGATTATTTATGTACTCCTAACACCCAGTTCTCCTTCCCCGTGAATGCAGACATTGGTTGCATTTATCTGGTTTCTAGGGTTATATAGACTACCTTCATTTATTTGACTGTGTTCAAGACCTGTGGGTGCAAGCAAATTTTTAACTAAATAAGAAACTGTTCCTGTCAACACACATTTTGCAAGCTTATGTGAATCATAGTAGCACTGCTTACAAACCCTTAATCTAGAAAATGTCTCCTAGTTTGGGTTTTTTTGGGTGGGTTTTTTTTTGTTAGGTTTGTTTGTTTGTGCATTTTTTGCCGATCTTGGTTTAATCCGAAGTCTTAAAAATATTTTTTTATGTACTTCTTGACGAATGTTTTTATTGAGCATGTAGGAACTTAGGTTAAAAAAATGCCTTCCTGCTGTATCACTTAATGTAGCAGACCTTAAACAGTTCACCTCCTTCTGCTTGCAGGTGTTTTCTCTAAGACTGGACGGGGAAAAAGAATTTTATTACAGTGTTCACTGCCACTGTTGGTGCAGGGAGAAGTAATGAGAACAGATCAGGGGACAGATGTGGTCATGGGAAAAGCCAGGACATCAGGAGGGGCACAGCTTGCTTTCTTCTCATTAATATGGACTGTCCTGTTTTCTGTTGTCTTTGCAGCAGTCCAGCACGGGGGACTTGAGGACTCTGAGGAAAGGATTGTCCCCGTACCACTCTGAGTCACAGCTCTCATCACTGCCACAGTACCAAGACACCCTGCAAAATGTAAGAGACATTTCCTTACCATATACAGACAGAGCCATGGGCTTCCCCAAAAGTGGGCATGGCTGGAGGGGGCAGCTGAAGATTACAGGGGAGCTCTCCCAAGTGATTGTTCACCCTGAAGCTGGTGTTGCAAATGTGCAGCTAAAACCTGCAGATGTTGGCAGGATGGGGAGCCCCTGGAACATAAATCTTTGCCTGAATTTAGTTCATCAGCTTCCCAGCACGGGTTTTCAGTCAACTGACAGTCACTGTTCTGAATCTTTTAAACCTAAAGTGAGTCTTGTTACACCTGCAGCTTCTTCTTGGTAAATGCCCTGTACCTGCAGTAAAAAAGGTTGTGGAGGAAGCTTGCCAGGTGTCTGGCAGTGTATGGACATGATTGTTTAGTGAGGAAGTTCTTAGGTTTTTCTGTATCATAAATGAGGTTTGTGTTTGCTAAGATTTGTCTGCATTGCTTCTCAAACCACAGAAGAATCTTGACTAAAGCCTCTTGCATAAGATGGAATCTGTGCTGCTGTGCCAGGGCATCCATGTGCCAGGCATGGCTGAGGATCTTGAGCCCTGCCAGGTGTTTGCCTTCCAGATGTTCCCCTCACTGCTTGGGCCTCTACGTTTGCATGGTGGTACTGTTTTCCAGATTACAGGAGAAGTGTGGAGGCAGTCAGAGAGTCCTGGTGGGAGTGGGCTGTGAGTGTTATGAATGTGAGCAAAATCCTGATGGCAGCACAGCTGGAGAACCTCCCTGCTCCATATCTGGGACACTGGTCAGCAGAGCTGCAGGTCCTGTAGGACCAGTCATGTGCTGGCTGCTTGATTGGGAAATAGTCATTCTGTAGATTTACTGTATCTCTTACAGTTGTAAGAAAGGGCACAATAATAATTTAATAAAGTTTGCATAAATAAAACTCAAGTATGGAAGCATATCCCCTTCCTATTCCTGCTAAATGGCAGGATGGATGGAGATGCTCCAAGCAAAAAAAAGGAGGATAAAACCGTCCAGGTGAATATTCACGTTTCTAACTTTGTGCTCCATGTATAAAGACAGGAGACTTTATAGGGAGTTCAGAGAGACTTGAATCTGGAGATATTTGTCTGGTTGTGCCAGCCTTAAAATTTTGGAGATTTTTCTTTGCTTCTCTGGTGCTTTTGATCCCTAGCTTTGTTCCAGGTTGGTGACACTCAGTCAGCCTGTGCTGGTTGCCCCAAGGAGTGCTGCTACTCATGATTTTACGTTTATCCTGTCAGTCAGGCTGGGATATGTCCAGCAGCTCTCTGCAGAGGAGCTGTGCTGTGCTGGGAGCTGGCAGGAGAGTTTTCTGCTTGAGCATTGCCCCCCGCAGCTCACCGGGGCTATGTGAGGGGTGGTGGCAGATGGTCGTGCCTGCTGGAGCCCTTCCTGGCTACTTGTCCCTGTTTTCTCTCCTTCCTCAAGGAAGAGATGGCACCTGGCATTTATGGAGAGGCTTGGGTGCTGTGTGACATTCACTTTCATCTGTCACCCTAGCTGCGTTCTGCCTTCTTAGTGGGAATTTGATACAGAAAAACCAAAAACAGCTTTGGATTCAAATCCACATTGCCTGAGATATTTATGTAGCCATTTATTTACTTGTCCCTACTGAAATCCCTTTGGTTTGTGGCTTGACATGATACACTGTTTTTGTGATGAAGGCTAATGATCACAAATTCATGCAAATATCTTTGAATGACTTGAGCATGCCCAGAAGTGGACATTTAGATGTACCTGAGTTTCTCTGTGTTGTTGGTTTTTTTTTTATAGATAGCAGGCATGAGTTTGTGAGAAATCATTGTTCTTTGTGCCTGCACAAGCTTCATGTGAGTGAGTGATGGACAATTGGTGTCAGCTTCAAAGCTGTCACATCTGTTCAGGGTTTCATCATCGGCACTGCCTGTGCTATTCTTTGGGAAGTTCCTCAGCACATCCCTCACTGTCACACAGGTAATGAGCAGGCATCCCTGCCGCTCTCCAGGGCTCTGACATAGCCCAGTTAATGACACAGCTGGGTGTTTCTAATGTGTCCTGGATCAGGAACACCAGTGCAGAAACAAAAGACACTCGCAGTTGTACTCTGTGCACTGGCTTCATGCACATGGGTAATTACAGATTTGCTCTGTAGTCTGCAGTGGTTACCAAATATCCAGGAACAGCAGTCCTTGGGGTTAGTCTGGCCGACAAGACCCTGGCCTTTGCAAGGGAAGGAATTGATAGTGGAGTGGTCAGTCTTTCCAGCTCTGGGAACTGCCACCCAGTGCCATTTCATGGAGTACCAGAGGCTCCCTGTGCCCTTTGGGAGGTGAGGGTGATTTCCTCTGGCTTGGACTCATGAGAGGAGGCAGCAGCAAGCTCCTGGTGGGACCTGCCATTTCCCTGGGATGAGACTAAGCTGAGTGGCTGGCTCCAGTTTTCCCATTGCCAGCAGCCTCCAGAGCTGCTCAGTGTCATGTAAGTTGATGTCCCGGGCATGAGACACCTGTAAGCCGTGCACTGCTGAGGACTCTGGCCAACCTGGCATCTGGGTGTCATGGCTTAACTGCAGCTGGCAACTAAACCACACACAGCTGCTTGCTCACTTCTCCCACATCCAGAGGAACATCCAAGACCCCTGCAGCACAGCTGAGGATGCATGTGGGGACTGGGGCATGGCCCAGAGCTTGCACCTCTCTCTTTTCTTTGGCCTCTTCATGGGTGCTCTGGCTGCCCTGTAGAGACATACTCTGTGCAGACTTTGATGTACCTGCCCACTGCCCTGTGGCTGTGCCACAGGCCCCTCTCAGTGGCCAGGCATGAGAAGGTGACCTGAGAGCTGCCTATGGCCCTGTGGCTGAAGGTACCATCACCTTGAAAAGCTCATAAACCAGCTGCCTGGAGGAACCATTTATCCACATTGGCAAAGAACACCATTAAACATGAACCAGCTTGCTGCTAGCAGTCAGAGCTAGCCTGGCTGGCTTAGACTTAATATCTGCTAGCTGTGCTCATGTGATTTATAATGGGAATCCTGCCTTTGGTGGGAGTAACTGTAGAGATTTGTAATGGAAATACTAAGGCTAGTGTGGATGGAGTGTGGGTGGAAAACTGTGTGTGAAAACACCAGCAGGAATTCTAGAAGAAGGGATGTCTTGGCCTGTGCTGATGGCCCAAGACGTGACTGGCAGCAAACAAATGGGTAAACACCACAGGATGTGTGGTTTGCGTCAGGGCTGGGAGGTCTGTGCTGTGATAAGGCCACAGCACAGATGGCTCATCAGCAGAGGACTGGTTCCCTGATAACGGCAGCAATGTCACACCATGGTTTTTCTTCCTGTGGTTCCAAGAGGAAGGAGTAGATAAGATGACCAAAGTGATGGAAAGAAGGCAACAGGCAGCAGCTTTCCTAGGGTTTTTGGGGGTTGAGTAAGCAAGATGCTGAGATAAAGATCAGCCTGTAATAACCACAGACTCCTAAGGCATGTGAAAAAGGTGTCCCAGAACCTATTTGCTTTCAATGGGGAGAGATGCCAGGGCTCTCATGAGGACTTGCTAGTGGGTGTCTCTTATTGTCTGTGCCACACACAGCGACCCTGACCACCTTTTGGTGAACATATGAATGTGTGTTTGTAGGTGTGTGGGTGTGAGTGACGTGTTAGGTTAAAATAATCATCCCCTTCCCCTTCCTTAAGGTTTTGTACTGAGTTTGTAGCATTCCCTTGCTGAGGAGCAGGAGCTCCTAGTGATTCCCCATCTGGGTGCAGGAGGTTGTGTCTGCCTGTGGTATAGGTGGTGACTAGAGACCATCCTGGGTCTGGAACTGGGAATCCCTGGGGAAAGTACCTGCAGATACACTTTGTGAGAGCTGAGACAAGCTCTCTCTTTTTCAGAAGACTGTGCTGATGATGCCAATACCCAGCTTTTATATATGCCTCTGGGGACTCCACTAAGTATCTCCAGATAAAAGTGAGATTTCTGTTTGAGTATTCAAAGCTGCTTTTCTCAGGAGTCTGTATAGACTACAGACCAGACTGAGGAGACACCATTTCTTTTTCTCCTCTAAATCTATTCCAAAAACAACAAGGTCCATAGGAAACTGCAAAGAAGTAGTAGTGTGGTTATGTAGTGGAGAGCACTCAACTTAGAGGGCTGCTGAGTCTCTGGCTTCCTAACACTATTTCTGATTGTATTTTTCTCCAGTGCCCACTTCTTGAAGGATGCAAAGCCTGGGAGATACCTCTGGCAGCCTGGCTGCAGCACCAGCCCCTTCCCTTGGTTCCCACCATGCTGTCACGAGTCACATTTTGTACCTCTGCCTTGTAGGGGTGCTCGGGGGAAGTGCATTTCATTTTGCCAGATGGCACACTTGCTATTACAAAAACAATCCCAAATGTTTGTGGTCTGTAGGTGTAAAGAGAAGCCATTAGATGGAGTGGGAAGGGATGATGAGTCCTTGGCTGAAGTGCTGGCTGTCTGCGGAGCCTGTGAGAGCAGTGGTGAGGAGTGATGTGAGCTGAGGGCACAGAGTAGCTAAACCCCAGCCCCAATGGCAGTCCTGTCTCTCCCTTTTGGCGGGGAGGACAGTGGTCTCCATCCTGTTCAGTACAAGTGCTAAGGCAGAAGAAAAGCAAGAAGGCAACTCGGTATCTCTGCCCCAGCTCCCTGCAGAGGGAGGACAAAGCTGGCCCCTGAACCAACCTGGTGTAGTCAAGGAGATGTAACTGTGGCCCAAGTGTGGTCTTGGGTCTCACTGGGAAACCCAGAGCAGGTCTTGTAGTCCCTCCTCAGCCTGCATGAGAATAAATCTATTCCTCTCAGAGAGAAGAACTGGATCAGCTTTGTAAAGCAAACCTGACTTTTAAAATTGAGCTTGAAATGGCAAAAGATCACCTCACTGTTCTCATTGTGATTTCCTGATGATGCACCCAGAAGAGTCAGGGGAACTCTTGGAGCATTGGTTGTCCTTGGTTGTCCCTGCAGAGTCACCTGGTGCTCTGGGGACCTTAGCAGGGCCCCAAGGTGTCCCAGCACAGCACAGCAACCCCTCCACTGCCAGCAAGGAACCCCCAACCCCTCACAGGGCTACATGAAGCCCTTGGGCAGGGGCATCCCTGGCTGCTCAGTGCCTCTGGCATCCCCAGGAATGCATTTGCATCTTCAGCATCTCATTATGGCCTCTCAAAATGCCTTCAACTCCTTCTGTTGCTTCAGAAGCCCATCCTGCGCAGTGCCCTAATTGTCCCCTTCCTTCTCCTACCCCTGCAACCCTCCCCTGTAGCTGTCAGGTGAGCTGAGCACAGCTGGTGTGTCAGAGGATGACTGTAGGCTGGTTTCTCACCTTCCCACATCAGTGATGGCCATGGTGCCTTTTTAGGCAGGGGGAAGCAATGATGGAGTGAAGCGTGAGAAGCGTGGCAGAGGCAGCTCCATCCCGCTGGCTTCACCAATACCACCAGGATGTTATTGAGCAGACAAAAAGAGAAATTCAAGGTGGCTGATTTGCTGCTGCAGTAACAGGAGCTGTGAAAGAGAAAGTAAAATGAAAGGTTTGTCAGGATTTATGGCCCAGGGTGTGTATGGTGAAGCTTCAAGGTGTATCACCAGCAGCTGAGAACAAACCAATCCATTTTTGAAAGCAGCTGCCCTTCATCTACTGCAATTGCAGAGGCTCTGAGCAGTGAGTGACTTTTTTCTTCATGGCAGCTAACCAGCACAAAGTTTGGCAGTGACAAAGTTTGGGGATTTGATTAGCAAGAGAGGCATTGACAGGCTGTGCCCATAATCTGCCCTTACAAGTAACCACAGAAAGCAAGAAAAATTCATCTGCTTTGAGGATCTGCTGTAGGTTCACATGGTCATTTTTCATGTACCTTTGTGTGGGGCTGGCAATGGGTCAGGGGAGAGGCAGGGACGCAACAGACCCTTGCCCTGCCACAGATCTGGAAGGGCAGCCAGGCTGAAATGGAGCCCTGAGGGCCCATGCAGTGTGCACGGGTGTCCTCCTGTGCCTGCATGCATCCTCGACCCACTCAGAGGCTTTCACCTGCATCATCCCCAAATCAGATTTGCTTCAAAGTCATGAAAATCTTAAAAATGCCCACCGTTTTCTTCTGAAAACAAATGTGTTGACGTTCCTTTATCAAAAGTAGTAGCGCCTCTCAAAAACCTTACGCTGACAGTGCCCCTGTGAGTCAGTCAGAGTTAGTGCACTTGTCTGCTGGTGCGGCGTGGGCTTGCTCTGCCGGACAGACTTGTTCTGTTTGCTTGTGTCAGGTGGTTAAGGGCTGAAACTGCTCTGAATATGTCACGTCGGTAAGGGTTTCACAGTCCGAGGGGACAGCTGAAGCTGTCGGTGGTGATTTTAGCGGGGTGCACCCGTCCCAGCTGCCCAGCGCTGTCACCAACCCGGAGTGACCGCTCCTCTCTCCACCACCGCTGCCGGAGGAGGCTGACTCACCGGCTCTGCATGCTCCGAGGAGCCTCCCGAGCCTGGAGCTGCCATCAACTCAGTTCTGAGAAAAGACACCCTTCCTGTTTGTAATGACATCCAGTTGCAAACAATGTCCTGACTTTGTTTTTTCTGTTCGGGGCAGTCCCTGAAATCTTCCCTTCGGTGCCCCAGCACAGCCCGTACAACCAGCGCTGTGTCATGCCTGCCAGGGAGAGGAGCTATTCTTTTGTTGGGTTTCTGTGATGTTTGCTGAGAAAGCAACGAAATAGTTAAACGGTTTCTTTAATAATCAGAAAGCACCATGTAAGTCCTTGTTATTACTAGTCAGACGTCTTTGCGTGCTGGGGACACCATGAAGATTCAGGAGGAGGTGGCTGAGACACACAGACGGGCTCTGTCTGGCTCCTGTGTGGACCCAGCAGTTAATTCATGGATTTGAATGTTTACATGACCAGCTGTTCTCTATGATTAAAGGCAGCAAATTAAGTAATGCCAAAGGAGATTATCATCTGCAATAAAGTCTCTTGATTTGATAAGGAAGATGCTAATACAGAGTACTGATGGCTCTGAACTCACTGGTCAGTGGCCAGGACCTGGGTTGAGCTGGAGAGCTGGGCCTGTCTAGGAATCTTCCGCAGGTTTCTTCTCCTGTGCCTGGTGGCAGGTGCCTGCAGCTGCAGGGCAGCCCACTGTGTCTTTGAGAACATAGGACTGTGCAGCCATTTAAGGGCTCGAGAAGGGAGCTGGTGGTTCGCTTTGAGGTGGATGCTGGCAGGCTTTCTGCACAGTAGGCGCGGAACAACAACAGCCAAGCACCATCACTGCTCTGGGTCATCTGCCAGGCAGACAGGACACATACAGGTGCTCCCTGGCTCCAGCCAGGGGAGTCCTGTGCTCAGTGTCAGAGGTCTGGCATCATCTGCGGTGGGGTGGCAAAAAGGTGTGGTCTGCAGAGGAGCTGGCATTGGTGGCTACTTTGTGCCTCCAGGAAGCCTTGTAGCCAGCAAGGAGCCCTGGGGCTGCTGCCGGAGTGCAACCAGGTAGCCCTGTCCCTGCAGGAGAGGAGCTGGGACCCCTCAGGAGCACCACGCGTGGTGGTAATGGCAGAGCTGCCGTGGGCAAGAGCAGATGCCGCAGGGAGGGAAGGGACTTTGCAGGAAGGGAGGGTGGAATGTCAGCAGAGAGTCGTGACACGCTTCAGCGCTCCGGTGCTTTGTTTCAGCCATTAACCCTCTGCAGCTGCAGGGCAGCAGGGCACGGGAAATGTGGCCCGGGATGCAAAACGGTGAGGGGGCCAGGGAATTTCTCAGGCTCGTGATAACAGGAGATTTTTTTTGTGTGTGTGATCACCCAGGAACGCCACTCATCTTTGTATGAAGGGAGATTCCTCATTCTGAACGGACCATCAGTCCATGTGAGCCCAGTGCTTGCCCTTGGTGCTGCCCGTGCTGCTCTTCTGATGGGGACACGGTGCTTCAGCGTTTTGGTGCATTCTCTGCCTTCCCTTCTCCCATGCCACAGTGGCCTTGTGCTCTCAATCCTTGTTTTTGCTGCTGTTTTTCCCCATCTGCCCCCAGCACTGCCTGGATGGAGCTGCTCCAGGCACTTCTTAAACTTGTAGCCACATGTGCCATTCACAAAACAAAAATGTGCTGGGCCCCCCTGTTCTGTCAACACACCAGGACGGGGGTGCCAGTCATGGCACCTCTCCATGGTACTACCCGGCTCTGCCACCCACTTTCCATGAATTGTGGGCATGTTTCTGCCTCCTGCTTGTCTCTTAACAGTTCCTAATTTTGCAGAGTGGCGTTGACACCTTTATTTATTTATTTTTTAATTAAAACACCCGGATGGTGACAGCTGCTAAGGAAGGGTCCAAGTACACTTCAAACTTGGGTAAGCAGGCTGCAAACAAAACCACTGTGAGATAAATGGATGTGCCTGGGAATTTTATTGTGAGCTGTCTGACAGTGCCTGATGTAATGTAATTTTCTGTGTTCTGTCTCGGCAATAAAAACTTCACGGTGTCTGATATGACTCCATTTAGCTTTAATGTTGTCTGAGTTATGCCATTAGAAAAATGTGGCTTATATAATCGGGTTTGAATTTGAATTCTAAATGCTTGTTTTTTGAAATGGCAGGCAAAAATTAATAGAAGGCAAGGGGAAGATGTGAAGTTCAGAAGCATTAATATTTGCTCATATGTTCCATGTTGGTCTGAAGCATCCTCAGTGCCTAGGTTGTGCCTGCTTGCCGAAGTAAAACCAGCATGATGTTCTCTTTTGAAACTTAGCCTTTTGCAGTCTTTCTGCAGATCAGGAATAGCTCTCTGGGAGGCGAGGTAGGAAAGGGTGTCATTAAAAGGCAGAATATAATTGAGCAAAAAGAGATTGAAAACTGATGGAAGGCCCAAGGTCTCATGTCTTTTCAGATCCCTGGAGGAATCAAGGAGAAATTGTTTATCACAATTTCTTTGTTCTTTTTTTTAAATTTCTGATCCAAAACCTCTAAAAGAGCAGACACCTGTCATCCCCAGTTAGGCTCTTTTCTTCTCGGGTTCCAAAGCTGCTATTAAGAGATGCTCATATTTTAAGCCTTACTTTACCTCTGTGTGGAGGTGTGTCATTATCGGGATTTCGCAGCGTGCCCTATTGCAGAGAGTCTTATTAATTCTTGTCCTCCAAATACACAGGAATGGAGCCTCCATGGCAGTGCTTGTCAGCTTTGGTGCTGCACCACTTCCCATGCTGCCAGACAGAGCCAGCAAGGACTCATTAGGAAATTTGGTCTTAGACTCTGTTAATGACATTGTGATGTGACACAGCAGCAGATGTTCGCCAGCAGCTGCAAGTCGAGGCCTCTGCTCTTCATTTTTTTGGTGCCAGATTGGGAAGGATCATTGGCAGTATTTGTGGTCTGGGGATTTTCTTTCTCACATTAGCACTATTGCTTTGCTCATGGTTTTTGGCTGGGGCAGCGAATGGGGCTACTTTGATTTGCTTTGTTTACTGCTTTGGGTTGGAGGGTGTCAGTGTCATTCTAGCAACAGAGAATTGGGGAACTCATCCCCTGCGTGTAGCATATTGTTTCAAGGATGCTCTGGCATGAAAGACTGCAGAGTTTCTCTCTCTTTTCTTAGTCAGTTACACAGCTGGACTGTGACTCTCCATACAGACTTGGAGACAAGCCCTGCCAGCTCCAGAGAGAGGTTCCTGGGAGGGACTCAGATATAATTTAGCTTCTCTGGTGGATTTGTGGTTTCAGCATGCATGACTTGGGGTTGGTGGGTGGGACAGGGAGAGGACTGATGCCACATGGGAGCAGTAAGTTTGGAGAAGTACACTGGTTCCATCACTGATACGAGCAAATATTCAGCACTGATCTGCTTGAAAGGGAGAAGCAAGCAAGGACTGCTTCTTGAGGAAAGAAAGGGAAATGTGCTTGGTGGTGCTTCAGTACTGCTGTGTGCACAGAGACAGCAGAGGAATAGCTCTTGTTGTAGTTTTCACAGTGGAAAATAGTCTGGATATGGGGGTACTTGGCACTGTCCTCCCTTGAGGGATGCAAAGAGTCTCATCAGCACCCTCTGAGGACATTACAGTCCCAGAACCATCCTGGCAGCAGAGATAGGGCTGTTCTGTCCATGGCTGAACTCATCAGAGATCCATGCCACAGCAATCTTGAGTGTTCTGAGCAGCCACAGTGGTTTGGAGAGAAGCAAAACCACCTACTTGCTGAGGAAGTGTAGGATGGGTCACACACAGCTCCACAGCCTCTGGTTCTCTGGGACTTTTGTTTCTTGAGGAGAACTATCTTTGGGTCTTAAAGGCGCAATGGTTGATAAACCTTGTGCGTCTGGGAACTCAGAGACATAACCTATACCCCCCTCCTTAATTAGACTGGTAATTGCACTGCTGGGCAGCTCTTCCTTTTGGTGGGGTGACTGTGGCTGTGGGTGTAGCTGAAAGTGGTATGCTATTTCTCAACATCTTTATTATAAATTTTAATGGCATTTCTGGTGACTTCTGAGCTGTCTTGTAGCACCATTCATTTATACAATTATGTAATGCCTCAGCCACATATCTGAGGGCGAAGAGTAAACCACCTCTGAACTACCAAACATTATAAAAACCTAGCAAGTGGAAAAGCCATATGTCCATCTAATACAAAGACTGCGTGCTCGACAAAACCAGACGGGGAAAGGAAACTGAGAGTGACGCTTGCCTCAAAACACACCATATTGCTTTTTGCCTATATGGGCAATTCCTGCTTCTTAGGATGTAACCAGATTAACCTTGCTATTATTGTCTGCCAGGGTGCTGAGTCAGTTGTGTTCCTATGCCTGTGAAAATGTCAGCTATAGGGAACAGGAAGGGCAAGGGTTTCTGCAGTGGTGGGGGTCCTCAGATTAGCTGAGCTGGAGTGCTGGGGGGCAGCTGTGGGAATTCTTGCCTACAGTTTCCAAATGCATCTGTTCTAGCTATGAGGAATCTCCTCCATCTGTGCAATTTTACTTACTACTTTAACACCGACTTGTTGTGATTTTCCCTGCCCTCCTTCCAATCTCCTGTCTCAAATCTCTGGTTCCCTCTCCTCTCCATTTCACCTCAATGGGTTTCCTGCTGGGTAAAATACACATCCTCCTCTTCCTTCCCATTCCCTCCCTTCTCCCACTGCTGGCAGTTTTCCAATATAGCAACCTTGACCTTATCTCCAATTCCTTCCATTTCCTCCTCTTCAGCTGAGACTATTGGTGAACTGTGCCCCTTTTCCTCTCCTCCATCCTCCAAAGGCTGGCCATGCATCCTGCTGGCCATGCATCCTGCTGGATATGTTGTCACTTCTTTCCTTGCTGACTGCAGTCCCCTCAGTTCTGGCCTCCTTTATGTGTGCCTCTGTGCAGGAAGCTGATAGGAGTTTGGCTGAAGCTTTTTTTCTTTTGTGAACCACACTGAAATCAGTGGGAATGAAGCACCAACCCCTTTAAAAAACACCAACTCTTTGTGTGTCAGGAAGAGCCTTCCCTAAGGGTGCAGCTGCACCAGAAGCTCTGACTGCAGTGAGGAATACTGAGCCACCCTTAGCTGTGTGTGTATTTTTACTGGTTGCATCCCATAGCTGCAAAGATCGGGGATGTTGGTGAGATCCTTGCTTGCTCCCCCACTTTCTTCACATGTGTATTTGACCTTTTGTGGCCGCAGCCTGGTGTGCTGGGGAGTCTCTGTGGCTTGGGGCAGTGGGCCAGTGGTGTGGCCATGTGGTGCACTCACCATTGCTGATGATGGTACTCAGCAATTTGGACATCTCTGTCTGTTGGCTGGGGCTTTTGGCTTCAGAGCGAAGGATCAAGGGTCATGCCTATTTTAGAAATGAAGTAATCTGTCACTTAGACCTTGACTGCAAGTTTTGGGTCTACCTCTTTTGCTGCATTTCTCATTATTTAAAATTATTTTTTCCTTCTTCAGTCGAATTCTCTACCTGTGCTCAGGGGCCATTCAGTTGACTCCCCTTGTCTGAGAAGGAAGGTGACCCTTTGAATGCTTTTTTGTGATATGATATATCCAGTATTTCACTGTGTTTGCAAAAATGCTTTTATCTTGTCAGTATGGTGATTGGTTAAGTGTGATCAAGCTCTTTAGAAAACAGTTCTCTCTAATCATTTTTGTTTCATTTGTATTCTTGTAATAATTTTGAGAGTGATTGTGATCGTGGAAGTGCTTTGTAACTCATTAGTGACTTCAGTTATGTGAAGAGAGGCTGCTGCTGTCTTTCATATGGGAGACCTCGTGATCTACTCTAGTTTGGCAGGAAACTGCACTTAAAATGTTGTCAGCAGCCATATCCAGCAGAATTCCTTTTAACTTTGTCATATTACTCTCAATTCCAAAGAAATATTGAATGTTAGACCTCTGCTTGGCATTTTCTATGTTAGTTCTGAAGAGGGCCATGGGAGAAGATCCATATGAAATATGACCACAAACTCCTGAATATTCTTCTTTAGGTTGTCCTGAATCTGGTCATTTATAGAAAGAAAGCATCTTTCATTATGAAGCCAGAGTAATTATGCATGCATTGGTGTCTCTGACCTCTGTGGGGAGCTGATTCTGGAAGGACTCTGTTGCATTTACCAGCCCTGTGAGAAATTTGTACCCTATTTTTCAGTCGTAAGTCGCAACTGTGGACTGGCTGGATCCAGCCCCCAGTGCTCCCTCCCCAGCCTCGGTCTTTGCTGTCTGATGTTATGGACAGGCTGGCTGAGGATGTATCCCCAGGTGGCCACAGCTCCAGCATGCTGTAATGCTCTGCCACTCGGTCCAGAACCATGCCTATCCTGAGTGCTTCTGCGTTTTCAGTCTGTTAAATAACCTTGGAGATTTATTGTGGGGTTAGTAAGTCTAACTTTCCTTTTTCTGAGATGCCATCCCCTCTCCGAAGGAAGTTTGTGTATCACCTGCAACTCAGTTCATGAAGGTTGCTATTATGAGTAAATGGCTGTTGGTCATGGCATGGGTTAGGCACAGATCAGTGGCCAGGACTTGAAAGGCTCCATGCCTTTTTGTCTGTAGCCTAATGGATTAGCCCCTCTTTTCCTTTAATACATGCACATGCATGCTTTTATGAGTAAAAAGGCCCCTACAACTTAAAACATTTGGAAGAATGAGAGCTGAGAAAGTGCCCCTCCATTGGTTCTCCTTTACTGTAAAAGTGGTGAGGCACTGGCACAGGCTGCCCACAGAAGTTGTGGATGCACCATCCCTGGAAGTGTTCAAGGCCA
Source organism: Cyanoderma ruficeps (assembly GCA_008694505.1). Lineage (NCBI taxonomy): Eukaryota > Metazoa > Chordata > Aves > Passeriformes > Timaliidae > Cyanoderma > Cyanoderma ruficeps. The sequence goes on along the minus strand of VZDJ01007753.1, from coordinate 40,106,426 downwards.
GCCTGCACAGGGCTTTAAGCAACCTGATTTAGTGGAAGGTTCGCTCGTCATGGCAGGGGGTTGGAACTAGAGGATCTTTGGGGTCCCCTCCAACCCAAACCATTCTGTGTTTCTATTATTCTGTGATTCTTCTGGCACAACTAACTTGCTGGCTCTGGCGTGGAAGGCAAAGTGATGAGACAGAGCATAAAACATGCTGTGTTTTTAAAGGCAGAAAAGACGTGAATGGAGTGCCTCGTGTGTTGTGTGTGAAAGCATTCCTGTGATGGTGCTACACGCCGCTCTGCCATCCTAATTTGCTTTCAGAGGCCCCCAAGAATAATAATTCTTTGTGTTTCTAAAGGATGCGAAGACTAAATACAAGTTTGGTCAATGATTTCATTGTTGATTTCTCCCGGAGTTACAATGCAATGCAAAAATATTAGGGACAGGCAGGGTGCATCTCACTGAATAAAAATACTGTGTCTCTCATAATTCAAGCTGCATGCCTGTAGAAAAAGAAAAGCCCTATGGAAAATGCTTACAAGGCTCGTTGGACAGTAGAAATCTTTTGTAAAAATGTCATTTCGGCATCTTTCCCAATGGAATCCTTCATGCAGGAGGACTGGCCAGCACTTTGGAAATAAACCCAGCCAACATTAGGTTTGGACATCTGCTTGTTTTAAGGTTGCTTTCACAATTTTCTCTGTAGCTGCAGATCAGTACTTGATGTCTATGTGAAAACGTTGCCAGAGAAGCAATGAAGTTATGCCAACTGTTTCTTTCATGAACACAGCTTCTTAGAAATGACCGTTTTATGCTGGAAAATCATCTTGTTTGCATTGCTCCCATGTCTAGAAGGATGAGTACTGTTTGATCTTGTCCTTGTAGAAAGCTATCCTAAATGAACAAAAAGTGTGTCTTGAATCAATTTAGATTTACACCATGGCGATCTCTTGCCTGAGCACATCCAGACTGAGTGCTGGTACTTAAATGGTGTCAAATCAAGTGACTTGTGAGGAAGGGGTAGTGGTGTGTTTTGTCTTTGAAACATGGCTAAGGGGATTGAATTTGATACAAGCTAGTGGTCAAATTTTCTGGATATTTTCTTAGTCCTTGCTTAAATCACCCAAAGGGGAATTAACACATATCTTATCTGATTTCCACAGGGACCAGCTCGCATGACATCTGATCTTGCATCTTCTCCTGCAGCAGGGTATGTCCCTGTGAGTCAGAAGCCAGAGGCTGTGGTGCATGCTATGAAGGTGAGGCTGTGTGGGGCACTGAGGTGTCCTGTGTTGCACCTGACTGGCAGAGCTGGGCATTGGCTCTTCTCGTGGAAACAATGAACACAGAAAGTTAATACCCAGGCTGGATATAGGTAGCCAGCACCTGTGTCATGATGAATAAGCATTACTTGAAATAGTTGCAGAGCTAAGCAAGATTATGCACAGCAATTTTTTTGGGGTTGGAAACCTCCAATAAAAGCTGCTGATGCTGAAGGTGTTGGTTACCCTTTGTGTTCATCAGCCCTGTGTAAACTGGGATGCTGGGGTGACAGTGGTGACCGAAATGCTGTTTTAAAAAGGGATATAAAAACTGCATTTCCTCATATATTTTGTTATTGAAAATCCTTCAGCAGCCTTCAAAGAAGAAAGATTTTATTTTATGAAAATATGCAACAAGCAGTGGCATCCTACTCATGTGGGATGTGCATCATCAGTAGGGATTAAAGTCGGGACCATTGACAATGGAACCATGGGAGACTGGCAGCTGAGTTAAAGGAGAAAACTTGCACCATGATTTCACAGCAGCTTTCAGGTTCTAGTGACCATCCATTAGCAGAAAAAGTGTAATTCCCCAGTGCTATGTCACCAGTTAAGCAAGATAGTTCTGGGTATCTAAGAGACACAGAAGCACAAATCCTTCACAAGGTGCCATAGGCATGGCTGGAAAATCTCTTAACTAAAATTAGTCTTTGGTTGAAATATAATGATTTATAGATTTGGATTTGCTGGAGCTGAAGTATTTTGTACAGGGTTAAAAAGATTAGAACAACTCAAAGGAGGATTCCTGGATGGCTGCTCTGGAGCTTGGATCCCTATGGTCATAGCTGAAAAAAAGGTCCAGCAGTGGCATCACTAGCTTGGATGATCTTAGACCTGGAGCCAGATGCTTACAAAGCTCTTTGTTTTGTACCTTTCCACATCTGACAGATAAATAAATGGCACAGATATACTCAGGGTTATGATTCAAAAATAACCTACATTTTCTAATTTTTAGTGTTTCTGTCTTTGTGTATTGTGACTGTCCAGGGTCTCTTGGCTCCAGGACAGATGTGGTGGTGGTGGTAAAACCAACAAGTGTCAGGAGAAGCAGTAGTGTGGCTGGCAAAGATATTGGTTCCACTGGGCAGTTGCCAGATCCCAGGAGGATATTGAATGACACTATTTCTCAAGTAGTTGTTAAAGGCAAGACAAGTTTGGTTGATTTGTGTCTAATTTGAATTTAATTATAAATGATCCTTCAAATTGAAAATCTTGATTTTTCAGCTTTCTTGAGACTTTATACATCCAAATTGTATAACTCCTATTGATTGATTGTCGAATTTATTAAGAGAAGGATGTCCAGCATGGTCAAGGATTAAGAAATACCTTTAGTACAATTTTTGCTTGTTCCCAAAGGAGCTGACCACACAAGTGGCAGTTTACTTGCTGCCACGTATTTGTCCTGTGTTTTCCAACAAGTTTCTTCTTTGCTTGTTGTGAATGGCTCTGTGCTATCAGAATGCTCCATCCTGTACTATGTTTCAATGTGCTTGTGGGTGACATTTCTCCTGTGTGTGTATATATACATATATACAGATGGATCTGCTAAACTGTCGCCTTGCACAATCTTGCAAACTCATGTGAACCTTTGTTTTTCTGTCACTTTGTACTGATTTGGCTTTGACTGCATTTAATCATCCAAGCCCTGATTCAGTCCAGACTGCTGCTGTTGGTTTTTTCTTTCCAAACTGCGGAGTCCATAGCTTTCTGCTCCTGCTCTTCACTGCATTTGGTGAGGTGGTGGTGAGGGATAGTATTAAGCAGAGTCGGTAGTGTTGTTAAATTACAAGATCAAATACTTCTAAATTGATTATGATCATATTCTGGGGAGTAATTAGTTTCTTATTTGCTTTAGGAATTGCAGGACTGAATTTCTCACTAAGGGCAAGAAACATAAATGGTTTTAAGATGTGGTTTGATAAGCTTATGAAAAGGATTGAAAATTAATGAGGAAGATTCTTGGAAACTGGAAGTTAGATTTGGAAAGTCTGGCACAATTTTTCATTTAAAGGAATTGAGAGGAAGTTGGATGACTGGTTGTTTGCACATATTAGTAATCCCTCTGCTTTAGAGATTTGTAGATTCCTAGGAAATGCTAGAAGAAATTCAGAAGAAATTCCCTTTTGCAATTTCATAGTTTGGCTGGTGAGGTGCATTTGTCTGTCTCCAAAACCCTGGAAACTGCCATGGCTTGAGTTGGGAAGAAGGTGACATAGCAGTCACATCTCACAGGGCATAGAAGATCTCACATGATGTGTTCTGCTCACTCACTTGAGGTAAAAAATATTCTCACATTTGAAGTGCGCTGCTGTAGGTCAGTGTGGCATGGAGGAATTTGAAGGTGTCTATTTTTCCATCCTGTGGCGTATTTCCAAGGATCATCTGGAAACTGAAAGACTGAGGAAACTGGTCATGGTCTCAATCTCTCCTCCTCTCTTGTGGTGCAGTGAAATAGTCAGTAGCTGTTGGTCTCCAGCTGCAGACCTTTTTTGGCCATGTCATGCTGTAGCATATGCAGTAGGTCTTATTTGCACCCTGCAGAACTGGGTGGTTTTTCCAGTGCCAGCCCCTGCACGTGGGAAGCTGGATGCAGCTGCTACCTTAGACCTTCACCTTCTGTGATACACATCATGACTCTCTCTTGAGAAGAGAGGAGTTTGCAAATGAGGCTTTGTGCTTTGGCTATATCACAACACACGTTGGAAAAAGCCCTTCTTGGTTGAAAAAGGAACTCCTTATGGCTCAACACCAGCTCCTTACTGAAAGAAAAGGCAAGGAGAGATGGAACGGCTATGAAGATGATCAAAGGAATGGAGCACCTCTCCAGAAAAGCTGAAGATGCTGGGGTTGTTCAGCCTGGAAAAGAGAAGGCCCCAGAGGCACCTTATAGCACCTTCCAGTCCTGTAAAGGGGGCTCATAAAAAAGAGGGAGAAGGACTTTCATGTCACAAAGTCACGGGACAAGAGGCAATGGTTTTAAACTAAAAGAGGACAGGTTTAGATCAGATGCTGGGCAGGAATTCTTTCCTGTGAGGGTTGTGAGACACTGGCACGGGTTGCCCAGAGAAGCTGTGGAAGCTCCATCCCTGGAAGTGTTCAAGGCCAGGCTGGATGGGGCTCTGAGCAATCAGCTCTAATGAATGGCATCCATGCCAAACCATTCTGTTATTCCATGATTCTGTGCAGTTGGCTCCACTTGTCTCGTGGAACACTTGCAGGCAAGCCTGTCCACAAGTGATGAGGCTGGAAGGATGTGTGTCTGTGCCTAAACAGAAGTCACTGAGGGACTGTCCACTCCACATGTATCTGCAGGGCATCTGGACTGCTCCTGTCGGCACCCACATATGCAATACCCCCTAGGCTTTTTGTTCCTTGGGATTTTCTGCCAGTTAAATTCTATCAATGTGTCTGAAGTGCTGCCTGCAATTTAGCATGAGTTCTTCCTTGAGTGCGTTTAGGATTTTCTTTATTTTTCCTTCTGAAATAGTTTTGTTTGTTTGCACCTACTAAATAAGGAGCAAGATGACAGGTTGGCACTCCTAACAGCTGTTTTTGCTAACAAAAATAAGAGGTACATATGCTACAGCTCAGTATCTCACTGAACATCAAAGCACTTTTCTTAGGAACTGAGCAAACCTGCTAAAGACGTGGGGAGGTGATGAGGAGACAAATGTAAAAGAATGACATTTAGCCTACAACCCAGCTGCCCCCACAGCAGCAGCCTGGACCTCTTCCATGCACACAGAGCTATCAAGCAGGTGATCATCACTCCCATTAATTGTGGATAAGACAGGATGTAGCCTTCCAAAACTAGGGGAAAATCCTAGCAGGGCATATGGACTGTTCCCTTGCTGAAGCAGGATGCTTTGCCAGTGCTGTATTCCGCTGACTTACGAAGCAACAAAATTAGTGAGGTTTGCACAATTTGGAAAGTATCCCTCAATCCCAACGTGCTTTGTGTTGCATAAATGAATACCTCAACTTCAGCTTCCCTTCCAAAGCTTTTTACTACTGTCATTCAGACTCTTTAGTGGTGGTTTTTTTGATTGAATGTTTGTTTTTAAAATATGTTTGGCCATGGGGTCAGTACAGCAAGGGATCTGGTGGACTGGGTGACTTTGAGGTGACCTGCCTTGCTCATAGACATCAGTGTGGTGTCAAAGAACACTTGAGGTGTTGCTCAGTTTATGTATCAGTAGGGAAAAAGCCAGACAAGCCAGCATGCCTACCGAGAGCAAGGTGAAAGTTGTTGCTGGGAAGTGAAATCCCTGTGCAGAAGAGCAGCATTTCCCAGTCCTGCCCCATCCTCCTGCATGTGGAATAGCCCCATGACCGAGTGGAGCAAGCTGCTATCACTGGCATTTTACCCAGGAAGATCACAAAGGGCTGCTGTCTCAACAAAGGACCAAGTGCTGTCAGTGCAGCTTGAGGAAAAGCAAAAAGGAGGGGATGGCATGAGCCATTTTGAGCCTGGGGTACATTTGTCTGTTTTCTTTAGGCTTCTGGGTTGGAAGGTGGCAGAAATCACAGGAGGACATGCCCCAGTTTCTTAGACCCACATGGAATGCACAGTCCTTGAACTTTAGCCGATCCATAGATAGCTGATGGGAAGGCATGTCCGTATTCCCCAGTGGTGTAACTGGAGGAACATTAACCTGGTCCTTCTAAAAAGCTGAGGAGGCATCTGGCAGGATCTGAGAATAGCTGGGGCTGGGTCAGCACTAAGAAAAGGCCTTCCTGTCTTTCTTCAGGAGGTTACTTCACTCTTTAGAGTGTATTTTCTTCCAGCATGCCTTTCCTGGATAGGCTGTTGCATTTCATTGCTACGAATCCCATTCTGCCATACCCAAGATGCTAACACATCTTTACAAAGTGCCTAGCCAGGCATGGGTTGAGCCTGGGAAGCAGGATGATTTCCAGAGTAAATGAGATTCAGAAATTAAATACAAACATAAACTTCCATCTGATCTTCAGCTCCAGCTCCAGCTGCCTGGTTAACACTGCTAAAGGACATTTCCACTGAAAGAAATATGCTGTGCTATCTTTTCACACCTCCTGGACTAAGGAATGTGGGTTTAGTTTAAGCACAAGTTGTAGAAAACCAGTTTATTTAGTCCACTGAGAGTCTTGTGTACCTGCAAGATGGATGGCTGTTGAAAGCAGGGGCTGGGGCTGATGTGATCTTTAACTAATCTACCCCATGGTTTCCTTGACACTTGCCCTGTGGACACAGCCGATGTTCAGCTCCCAGCCAGGTGCTCCCTGCCAGGATGTGATCCTGCAGGCTGCTGGTTTTGCAGCCAGCATCGGAAGCACGCAGGCTCCAGACAAGAAAGTTCAATGTGCAAGTCCAGCTAGATCAATAATTAATTCCCTCCTCTTTAGCAGAAAATAGATGCTCTCTTTGTCAGCATGTACATGCTTTTTGCATCCCTCTTGCCCTTCCTCTCTTCTTAGAATGGATGTGGATAATTCCTATCTGTGCAAAGACGGGTCCCAAGTAGGCTATAGGCCCTAGGAGAATGACCTATTTTTGTTTGTAACTTGTTCTGAGTACAGCAGGGTTGCTGTGCTGAAGCAGACCAGGGGGTAATCTTCCCTGGTATCCCATTTTGTGGAGCAGTTGGTGCTGTATATACCTCAGCAAAGGCTGAAACCATCCTGGCACAGCATCTGGCTCTGCACCTCCCTGGGATTTATAGGAATTATTTATTCATACAACTACACCTATTGTACACCTTCCTATGTGTGTGGATGCATCGTGGTGAGTGAGACCACGTGCTGTTTGATGATGTTGGGTGGTTGCAGGATCTCTGACCCTGCGCACTGAGCTGACCACGTGGCTCATCAGTGGTGAAGCCCTGGGTGAGGTGTGTAAATCAGCACAGAGGCAGCAGTAAAACCTGGAGGCTCCTGTGCTGTGCTCTGCCCACCCTGTGTGATGTGCCTGTCTGGAGGAACTGTTGGGATGCTTGCAGGCACGACAGAGGGGTATGCCTCAGTCAATGTTTCCAGCTGGAAATGAAGGCTGCCTTTAGCCCCAGACAGTCTCCTTTCTGTGGTCAAGGGTGCAGCTGGCCACAGCTGGGCACTTTCTCCCTGAAGGAGCTTTGTGGGGGTGGCCAGGACAGTGGCATGTGGCAGGCCAGGGCTGGCTCCCACTTAAGCTGCTCTAGAGGTTTGGGGTGTGGGCAGCACACTGTGAGGGACAACATGTGGGACTACCAGCAGCCTTCCTGGAAGTGATGCATTTGTGGGCACAAGCAACCTGCTGCCAGTGCTCCCCAGGACTGTGGCAGCAGCCACACCATGCAGGTGGTGGGACAGAGGCAGCACATGGCTGGGGGAACGGGAAGGACAGAGGTGCCCAGCTTGATGTCATGCTTGTCTTTGCTTGTCTTGAGGCTTTGTGAATCCTGCCAATTTAAATATTTGTCAATGATTTTAAATTTGTTAATGATTAAATATTTGTTCTTAGGGACACAAATAATTATTTGAGGATCATAACGGTTTTGTAATACTGTTTTTTTGTAGGTCCTTGAGGTCCATGAAAATTTGGACAGGCAAATGCAAGACAGCTATGAAGAAGACCTAAGTGAAAAAGAGAAGGCAATTGTTCGTGAAATGTGCAATGTAAGAACTCCTCCCAGCAACTCTTGGGGTTCCTTTTGTGTTTTTTTGTTAGAAGTGTGGAGGAACAGGAATCTGCTGCATGTGAGGATTGTGAAGTCCATAGGCACAGGGGAAGAGTGGAGGCTCTGCTGGCCACTGTTTTGGGTGATCTGAGTGCCTTGTTCACTGCACAGAGCAGCCTTTGCTCAGTAGATAGTTCCCACTTTGCTGCCTTCCTGGCTGTGGAGTAGCTCGTGTAGCTGACCAGAGGTGTGCAAGGGGCTCTCCCTGACTAGGGGACTCCTGTAGGCTGTTGTGTCCGCCTGTGTCCTTAAGGACTTGGTTTGGGCTAAGCAACAATTGCTTGCTATGCTTAAAGCTGTACAGCTTGAATGAATTTGAGCCTAAACTACATGGTAATGTCAGAGGGAGAATCTTGTCTGGAGTCATTGAACAGCATCATGATATGTGGGGTGCTATTAACTGCTAACATTTCGGGCAACCACAGTTAACTGAGCTGGCCACATCCTGTACAGTGAGTGCTCATACCCAACCTCTGCTCTCTGGTGTCTGCTGTCATGGCTTGCCTCCAGCCTCAAAATACCTTGGCCACGCTCTGGCTTTGAACAAAGAGTTTGAGATTTCTGCTGGAACACAGCCGGAGCTGCCTGTCACCTGCAATTGGGGATGTGCTGTTCAATTGCCCAGAGTAGAGAGGAGGGTGCTTATGAGACGACTTCTTTTGAAGTTCACATAAGAGGTTGGCCCAGGTGGCATCATTTAGTGCCTTCCAGAAGTTGAGAGGGGCCTAATGTTCGGTTTAAATTCTGAAATCCACCTTAACCTAAAAAGGGGGTGTGAACATAAGCGCAGCTTGCCGAGCTAAATCATTGTGAGCATCCTTGGTAAAGGGCTGAGGCACTTCACTTTGGTTGCTGGATCTCTATAAGCAAAGCCAAGACTAGACTAAATGAAGGTTAGGATATTTAGGATATTTTGCCTGCTTAATTTCCCAGTCCCTTGTAGCTATGCTGGGGGAAAGGTAAAATACTGTAACTTCATCCTTCCAAACTGACTCATCTCTATTTGTCTATCATCAGCGGTTTTCTCTTTAAATATTCATTTCATGTAGATTCAAGGCAGCTATAAAGTTTTTTTGCAGTTTATTTTTCATTTAAATAGTGGCCCTAGAGTGATGAAATGTATGTTTTTAGAAAGTCATATATATATATAATTTTAATCATTATCTTTTTCATTATCTTTTCTGTTCATGGTAGCATCTTTTCTGTAAGCATGGCAGGGTTGACCTACCATTGAACTTATGTTCTGAATCTAGTGTATTTGTTTTATACTATTACCCCAGGCAAAAATGGTTCTAATTTCAAGAGGGACTAATTAGAAAAATGCATCAATGTTTTTTTCCCTTGGAAACTGGTGCAAAGATGCCATCCAGTGTCTCTGCTGAGAACTGCAGCCCAGCTCTAGGAAAGGGTTGGTTTTGGCTTTCAGATTGCAATTAAAAAAAATATTGCTATTACTCAGTGGCTTTGTTGTTTGGACTTTTTTTAAATTCCATCTTTCTCTCCCCAAACCCTTTATTTTTTCTTGCAGGTTGTCTGGCGAAAGCTGGGTGATGCTGCGAGCTCCAAACCCTCCATCAGGCAACATCTGTCAGGAAACCAGTTCAAGGGACCCTTGTAGGAACACCGTCCTGGCAACTGGAAGTGATGGATTCTGCGAAGACTAAAGAGGCAGAGCTCAGTGTTTCTAGCTGCCTGTTCTTTGGGAGTTGGGGTTGAGTTTTTTCAGGGTTTCCTTTTTTTTTTTTTNTTTTTTTTTTTTTTGTAACAATAGTGTAAATATGGCAGCTAAAGGCCTGATTTCCAGGCTGTGGTGCTCTGGAACTACTGGTCACCGGGTAACCATCCAATAATGCCAGACTTGCATAATTTTTATTGTAGTTCAAACCTGCTTTGTTGTAATGATCTGTTTGTAGAATTAACTAACTCAAGAGAATTTGTAAGAGGAACAAGAAGAACCCTTAACCTGCGGAGAAGTCACCGTTTGTATTGCTCCTGTCCACCCGCTTGTCAGTGATTCATAGCCAGGTTAGTGGCTCCAGGCAGCCAAAGAAAATGCAATTCAGATTCACTGGCTTACTGCCTGCCAAGTTCATGAGCTTTTTTTGGAGGTCCTTATTTTGAAGAATGACATGCAACTGTTTTCACAAGGCTCTGTGTAAAACACTGAGTGGCAAGCTAAAAACACTTGTGCTGCCCTACACTGTATGGTGGTACTCATCACACAAGTGTACACAAAGGCTTAAGACTCTGTATCAGGTGTTAATGAACAATTTTTCATGATCAAATGACACAAGATTTCTGCAGTCGTAATGTGAATGAAGTCCCTTAGCCACACAACAGTATTCCCTACAAAATGGCAACACTTTTCTTGTTAAGCTTTCACTATGAAATAATTCAGCAGAAACTGCTATCCTGACAGTGCTTATGGCTTTCACAGGATCTTCAAAAGCAGCTCTTCTTTCACATAAGGAAGATTTGGGTGGGTTGTTTTAATGTTCTTGCTGGAACCCTCACCTATATTGGTTCCTGTGTAAGGGAACCAAACAACGACCTTGCAGAGCTGAATAAAAACTCCATAAACATGGGCTGTCAGGTGAGACTACTTCCTGCCATTCAAGCTTTATTTTTGTTAATGAACCAAAACAAGTGGGTTTTTCCTTCTTCAAATGGTTGTATATAAAATAATGGGACTTACATTTTGCTATTGTGGAGTAGCTGCCTGTGTAGTTGTAAGAATTTGACTCCCTCCTTTTCCAAGTTGTCACAGCAGCTGTCCCTGTATTTCATTAGATGTTCTTTTCCAATAGTCCAAGGAAGTGGGGCTTCGTTATTAGAAGTCATTGGTGTAAAATAATTTTAAAGACAGGCATGTGAAAAGATCAAAGCCTCCTCTTCAAAAGTTGTATCGATTTTAGTGATTAGTTGGAGGATGTAATGACCTCAAACACCATTACTTTCTTTTTGTTCTCTACAAGAATCACTCACAGCTACAGACAGCTGTATTAGCTGGACAGATTCTTCCTCTAAATTAATTTGTTCTACCAGTTGAGTTCTTGACTTGTGGTACTGTATTACATGGAGCACCCATACAATACCAAGGAACACATGTGGCAACTAATGAAAGGTAATTGGTCCCGTGGTACACAATAAACTACAGCTGCCTGGCTTAAGAATTTGCAGTGACAGAGCCAAAACCTGTAACCAGTAAAAAAATCGAGAAGGAATACACCAAAATACACAATAACCAGTAAGATTAAGTAGAACTTCATTATTCATTGCAGAAATAGAAATGTAACAGTTGAGTAGGTTATTTAAAAATAACCAGCCAAGAACCACCCCCAAAACACAAGTGCATACTCTCACTCACACACCCACCAGTAGATTATTTCTTACTACTGTTCAGTCAGTGAACACTGAGCTAGATAGCTCCCAGTCTAACAGTATTTACATCCCATGGAGTCTGGAAAAATCCATTCTAGAGTTTGACTCTCTTCTTTAAGCATCTTTAGAGAATTCTGGATTTCCTCCTCTTCACTTTTTATTTTGACCTCCAGTTTCTAGGCACTATTGGTGATTACTTGTCTTCCTCCTGTACAATTTATACATTGAGATTTCTGTACCAGAAAAGATGATGTAAAGCAGAGCATCATTAGTCCTTAACATCTAAAGTCAAACTGAGGGTTACTTTAATCTATCTGCTTGAAAGCCCATTTTAACTTTGGTGGCATCTGGTTGCTGAATTAAGCAGAAAGTTCAAGTATATTTGGAACAAGGTTGATTTATGTCAGTGAATTTAACTAAAGCAACACAAATGTTGCCAGCACTTGGAGAGAGTTAACTGTGTTCATGACATGCTTGCTATTTAAGGGGTATATGAGGCTATGAGCAGGTCCTCTCAACAAGACAAGAGCTGTACTCATCAGATTACTAGTTCTCGCCACTATGTAATTCCCACTCAAATATTCCCTGCTCTCAAATCTCTCTCAAAATCTATTCAATGACTTCAAGCAAAGCTTGTTTTGTTCCACCTGCAGATCTCACCTACAAGGGAAACAGTGCTGCAATTGAGGTCAATTAGCCCTGCAAATCCTGAAGAGCTAGTTTATAGGGTAGCCAGGAGTTCAGCTGAACAAACTTCATACTCATCAGGCACTGCCCTGTTAAGATTTTATTTATCATCTTCAATATAAGGTGTGGATCACTGATTTGACAGAAGAACATGACAGTGCTGTACCTTGGGGTGTTACTGTTTAGGGGTTTTTGGTCTTGCCAGTCTTCATACTTAGTTCCATTTGAGCTATAAAATGTCTTCCTGGGGTAAAATGATGCTCAGTGACTTTACAGGATGACTTGGGTGCTGAGTTTTCAGCTGTCTAAGTAGATATTTTATATACATATTTAAATTCATTTACCTGTGCGCTCAGTATTCAGTGAAAACTACCTTAGGAGCTTTGTACATTAAGTTGGAGAGGAGCATCCCTTGAAATAGTGGCCATTAAATTCATATATTTGGGACAATAGCCCAAGATAATTTTCCTCAAGATCGAAGCCCTGGGTTCTGCAATCCTCTGGCAAAGAAAGCATCCACTGTTTACAAATGGACTTTGCTTGCTTAAGGAAAGTAAAATCACATCCTTGACTTTTGTTGGAGTGACTGGAGTAAGCAGCATCTCCCTAACAGTTCCTGACATGCTGCAGTGTAACCAGCTTCAGTTGGCTCTTCGCACCTTGATAAGACTGCTGAGCACAACCTTGTTTGAGAATGGCACATTTTTATCCAAATATTAGATATTAAATGAAATCAGTGTTAAAGTGACCTTTTATCTTTCTAGAAACTGGGGGGGAAGAGTACTACTGATCTTTTTCAAAGTGCATGACTGTAAAGTGATAAAACTGTATATTTTTCATAATGTGGGGAAAGTCTATTTGTGCTGCTTTAGAAATCAGTTTAAAGTTTGATTTCTGTTAAACCTGTGATCTTACAGCCCTGCTATATTTTCTGTATATGATTTACAAAGAACTGGAAAAGTTAGCACCTGCTGTTGTGTATATAGCAAAATTCTTTAGACCTTAGCACGCGTTTTTACCTATTATTGAACCACTCTGGCTTTTTTGGGGAAGGAAAGTAATAGTACAGGTTTTTTTGATAATGTGTGTAAAACATTCATTTGAAATATTTTAGTAAAAATGAAGTAAGAGATTGATTGTGATAGTGTATACTTCTAGCTGAATAAAATAAAATAAAATACATTCTTTTTAAATAAACTGATGAGTGAGATTTGGGACACCACTGCTGATACCACTGGAGCAAGTATCTTGGAATAACCATAGTTATGACGTCTGAACTAATATGAAAAACCTGAAAATCCACTAAATTCAGAACCAATTTTATTTGGGTAGAGTGAACAAAGTAGTCCCATTTATAACTATGATGTACATCACAGTAGGTTGTTACATTCAGACTTTCACACTTAGAAAATATATATATTATGTACAGGAATTTGCAAATAGGTGTAAACATACAATATTTTAAGATACCAGTACATTCCAACCAAAACTATCAGCAAGGCAAACGCCTCAAAACTATTCCAGTCAGCTAGCATTCAGAATCTCTCTTAAATAAAGCAGCTTTTATGCTTGACATCGTGTTGTTTTACTTACTATTAAAAATGAAGTTTTTTATTATAGATCAAATATCATAGTATCTGGCTATTTTGATACTTAAAAATAGGCACTGATTTCTAGAAGGAAATTTTCTTCTTACTGATATAATTGAGCCAATATGGCTGGTTTTGCTAGTACAAAGTAATCCAGTGCTGGAATAAGTCAAGACAATTTAAACTTAAGTCAAATGTATAAAGTTAGAATAGATACTGCAAAGCTGATTAAAATCTAGAAGCCTATATAACTCACCATAAACCATACTGCAAACAGATCAGCTAAAGTTTCATTTAATCTCATTTCGTCTTCTAAATTATACAGATTACCCTCCTCTTCATCTTTACAATGTAGGTTTTGGCTATCTACTCCTGCCTAATCGACATAAAGGTATATCGTGCAAATTACCTCATGCTATCTCATCCATGTAGCACGTCCAAGTCCTGCTACAGGTGGCATACCAGGTGGTGGAATTGGAGGTGGTACAGGTGGCTGTCCACCTGGGGGAACAGTAGGAGGGGGGTAACTAGCTGGTGGCATTCCCAGCCCTGGAGGTGGATGAGGTGGTACTGCGTGAGTTGGAGGCAGTCTCGGAGGTGGGAAATTAGGGTTGTATGTAGGCGGAGGAGGATATCCAGGAGTAGGAGGTGGGATATTGGGTGGGGGGAAAGAAGCAGGGGGTGGAGGTGGGACTGGTGGGGGAGGGTTGGGAGGGTAGACATGAGGATGATACGGTAGATGAGCTGGTGGTCCATAGGCCGGTGGTAAAGCTCCGTATGTTGGTCCTTCTGTTTTCATCATTGACTGGAGACTTTGATAACCCTCCCCTGACATGTATGAATTTGTAGTAGACATCCCTGTAATATAACTGGTGGGGGGTGGGGGTGGGGGACGATGTGGCAGAGGTGGAGGCTGATGGACTGGGGCAGGATGAGCAGGGGGAGGAATCTGGACCTTTGGCATATCTACTGAGTCCACGGTAGTAGATTGCTCTGGTTCTCCCATTGGAACCGCTGTTGTCAAAGGAGGCTTACGCTCTGGAAAAGAAAATTGGATTAATTTTTTTTGAAGTACAGTGGCAAGAACAGCTTCTGAATACTTTGTATTTTTCCTCCAGTTAAGTTAGTAAAAGAGAGCTCAATTCTGTAAGTCTCTGAATGCCATATGGCATCCAGTCAGACCTTCTCAGGTCACTAAAAACCAACTAAGCTGCCTATCAAAGCTTCAGGGTCAGATTTTCCCATTCTAAAAGTTAAATTCATCTTTCTTATTACTATTTTTTATAATTTAAACATTGTTGTACAATCAATAGAATTAACAAACTGGATGGATGGAATCACAACTAGTGGATTTAAAAAGTCACAGGATTCACAATACCAAAAATCTTTAATTCAGTGCTTCTACCTTCTTTAGTCCAGGCCTCCTTTCAACCTCTTTGGTAGTCCAGGAGGTGGCCTGGGATTACTCTCTGCACTTCACCTGCCTCCCATATTGGGAAACATTATTTGAGAACACAGGCCAAAGTCTCAAGTCTTTAACACTCAGCTCTAAGCCTGTTTAGCAAAGAAAAAGAAAACCAAAGGATAAGTAAGAAGGACATGAAATTTGATCAGCTTTGTCCCACTGATTAATTTCAGTGAACTCAGTACCTGACACTCTGGAGAAGTTCGTAAACAGGTCAGCATTTTACAGAATTATACTTAACCACTTCTGGAAAGAACATGCTTTAAGCTGTCTTCTCTTTAAATAAGAATTGTTTGTTTTCCCCTGTTAATGTAGACATTATAAAGTAATACCACTAGGATGACTAACCTAATAGCAACCTCTCTGTATGGTCAGAGAGATTATTAAAACGATCAACAAAAAAGAGTTTGGGACACCCTGACATTCATCTTGCTTGTATATATAAGCACCTACAACACTGTTCAGTAAGAAAAGCTATTTAGAAACACAGGGCAGTCATTTTTAGTGGTATACCACACTGTCACAAACAGAATTTGAGATAATTCCTCCTAGTTCACTTGGTCAAGATGCATTCTTGGTTTTCACCTGGCTTTTCTACAGAGCTGCCCTTTATTTTGATAATATTTCAATGCTTGTACAATTACCTCCTTGTATAAACATAGAAGAAGAATTTTCAGGTAACAAGGGAAATAAATCCATTAGATGCCTAAATAGGGTTTTAGCAGCAAAACTGCCCCCTAGGAAAGCCACATAATTAAATCACACAGGGTGGGTATGCTGGCTGTGGTACTCATCATTTCAGTGACTTCTAGCTCCTAAATTGCAGCAGGCAATAATTTCCTCATTTGCTCATTTTCAGAACCATTCCGGATGCAAGAGGTGCATTCAAGATTTAACAACTGAAGGAATAATGAGCGTGGTATTTAGAAAAAAACCCAACTCTTAATTAGATTTTAACAAATGAGAGAAGTTGTCTTACTGTATTTCAGGGTATTGATTTTCTCTCTTCTAGCTCCCTGTTAGAAGCTGTCATCTTGCAGTTACCTTATGGACCATGGTCTGTGAAATATTTATTCACAGACCATATTCACATGTCATATTTAAGGGTCACTGGAAGACAGCTCATGCATCAAGGCGCTTGAAGCACATTTTTGCAACGGTGCAGTTTATTTTGCAAGCATATGGCATGTGTGCAGTATTAATATTCTCTGGCAGATTAAAGTCCCTTTTGAGGTACAGCAAAGAAAGCATCCCCCTTACTGTTTGGAAGTTGCACACCTGCAGAATTCCTGTAGGACAGATATAACATGGAAAACTTCTACAGAACAGCTGAAAGCTGCTCTTAATAACCTAATATGGCATCTACCATTCTTTTGAGATCAAGAAGCCCCTTTCAGCCTGCTATTAACAATCAGATTTAGTCTTCTAGGCTTTTAACTGTTGCAGCTCTGTTTTGCCTTTATCCACCTAGTATAGTCTTGTTTCCATTGTAAGTTTTTTACTTCTGTCTGGGAAAGCCTGTGCTACTATGATGAAGTTCCCTCTAGAGCTTATCAACCCTGTATTTTTACTTGCCAAGCTGATTAATCAAGCCAACAAACCCCTGCCCCCACACCATTACCTACCACCACTTGAATGAAAAGCGAGGAAGTTAACAACAAGAATAAATGTGTTTAAGAAAAAAGCTTACCTGGAGGTGGATGTGCAGGAGGTATTGGTGGATGTGGAGTTTCAATTTTAGGAATTTTAGATGGCGGTGGTGGTTCTAAAAAACATTTGTCAGTTTGTGATTAGTTATTGCTCTGTAATATTTTCTAAATTCCAACTCTGGTCTCATGCTAATGATTATCACATCACATTACACTATGCAAAAGTACAGTGGAAATCCTATTTACTAGATATGTTTAATAAAACTAAAATCAACACCTTTGTATAAATAAAGTGGCATCAAGTATTGCATACAAGTCTTGCAAAAGAACGTATGCCTACAGGTTCAGGTGACTTTGTAACTAGAGACAAACTGTCCCAGTAACAGTATGGAAGTGAAAATGAGCAAGTGTATGTTTTCTAGCCAAAACTTTAGCTTGTAAATAGTTGGAACAGCTTTCAGAAGAAGTTGACCTATGCTCTGCTAGGGAAATGAGTGTCAGAAACAAAACAAAATAGCAATTAGACAGGAGAGAGGAGGGAGAAGAGACAGCTGTCTGGAATCTATCTGCAGAGCTACAGGGGAATAAGTGCCAGACTTCCTCAGGAAGTACATCCTAGCTATCCTGAACTACTTCGTTCCAAACCAGCAAAATGAAAAGAACCCCCCAAACAAACCAAAAGAACCAGGCATGATCACCGCAGTGAGTCTACATTTCTTTTGCCACACTATTGATACAAAATGCTTTTTAGTAGCAGCCAGGCCAACAACCAAATACAAACACTGCTGATTACCAACCATTTGCTGTTGGTGCAGCTATTTAATGACCCAGTCACTTCAAAGCCTCACAGCTTGCTGAGGAACTACTCCCAAAAGATGCATGGAGTTACACATTGAGAGTTGACTAGTTTAGCAAGATTCCTACTGAATAGACGCTATTAAGGGATTCTTTGGGCACAGTTATACTAAATTTATTTCAAGTTTTGTAGTTAGGAACCTTTTAAAAACAGTTATAGTATATATTTAAGGTACATTATCAGGATCAAAATAGTTTAGAACTGCCAAGCCTGTAAGCAAACAAACTAAGTGCATGTCAGCAAATTACTTATTCTGGTTTAAGCAGCAAAATGGAAGCAACATGAATAGAATATTAGTATTTACCTGCTGCCTTTGTTTCTTCTTTTGGAGATACAGCCTGTTCCAAAAAAAGAAAAAGAAGATAAAAGTAAGACCATTGCAGTCAGCCTCTTCTCCCAGGTAACAAGTGACAGGACAAGAAGAATAGGCCTCAAGTTGTGCCAAGGGAGATTTAGATTGGATATGAGGTAAAATTTCTTCATGAAAAGGGTGGAATTGGAATGGCATTTAGAAACTAATTCTTCATGGGAAAGACATTGGAACAGGCTGCCCACAGAAGCGGTTCAATCCCCATCCCTGTAGGTATTCAAAAGATGTGTAGACGTGCCACCTGGGGACATGGTTTAGTGGTGGACTTGGCAGTGCTGCATTAATGATCGATGATCTTCAAGATCTTTTCCAACCTAAATGCTTCTATAGTTTCTTATGACAAATGCAAGACAAGCACTGAACAAAGCCAAATAACACTGGGCAAGCCCAGCTTAACCAGCAGAATGAAAAGACTGGAAAAATAGCAGGTATTTTATATGCAGCATTTCCTGTTGTTCCCACTGTTGAGTATTACATCTCATTTAATGTATTTATCATCCACTGCACATACGTCATGGTCCTGTTCTCTGCTCACTGAGCTGAAAACAAGAGGCTTGGCCTGTTCCTGATTCTGCTTTGACCTGTCACTCAACCTTTGCCAAAATCACTTCAGGCTCTTATGCTTTATTTATCAGAACAGGAAGGCAGTGAAAGTCTTGCACAGCAGAAAACATTTCAGAAGCCTTCAGATGGAAAGCATTGTATAAAATCCAAATGTTATGCCAGGAAAAAAAAATGTATGTACACTGAACAAACCCACAAACCCTCACATCGATCCTTCCAAACACAATTCTCTGGTTGAGTTTTTTCTTGTTTCGTTGGTTGTTGTTTTGCCGTAGATGTTTTTAAACAACCACTGATAAGGGAATAAAAAACCTTCCCAGATTACACAGTCCACTGAGATGACTACTTGATGGTTTCTGAGAAAAGCAGAG
This sequence comes from Cyanoderma ruficeps, assembly GCA_008694505.1. NCBI lineage: Eukaryota > Metazoa > Chordata > Aves > Passeriformes > Timaliidae > Cyanoderma > Cyanoderma ruficeps. Next base: position 40,087,492 of record VZDJ01007753.1, on the reverse strand, counting down.
AACTTAACCAATATTTTAAGTACAACTATATTTAGAATGATGATGAAGGTCAGAGGAGTACAGTACATAGCTTCTCTGTCTTTTCAATGAAAATGTTTTTTTAAGGGACTGTTTATCTCTAGTTGCTTTACCTGCATAAAGTATTCCTCTGTTTCCTTCATTTCACTTTCCAGAGCAAGAATGGACACACACTTCAGTCCAGCTTGAACAGTACTCTTCCTTAATTCTGAGTATTCTTAAAATTTTTTGCCCGCTTGAGGCAACCTCATTCTTATATTCCTTTGAGTCATTCAATTTTCCAGACACCTTCCAGCTGTTTTCCTGCTTTTTAAGGACAATCTTTGTCTTACCATTTCAAACACACATACTTTTTTCTTAGTGACTCTCATGGACTCATCTGCTGCCTTCATTTTACTTGGATGGTCTTTTCTTGACTTTAGAGCACTAAATTCCATGCCTGTAAAACTGCATCAGCTCTCCCTGCACTTTCAAACAGAAGCAAATCACTACTTGTTGGATCTTTTCCAAAAACTCACTCATTTTGCGAAATCAGTTCATCACTTCAGGTGACAAGCAACTCAATTACTGTGCATTTGTTGATTTGGAGCAATATTCAAAAAACAACATCAAGGTACACCATTACAGTAGAACAAGAAACTGGAGCAAAATAACTCATGACAGAAAAAACAAGTAACAATTCAAACTGCATTTATGCTAAAGGAAAAAAAAACAATCAAGCAGTAACAGTTCTCCAATAATGGTAGCTGCTAAAATAGAGATGAGCTTTTGTTTGGTCATTTTACTGCACTGTAGTTTGTACTGCCCCAGCCAGAACACCTGAGGGTCATAATAAATAAGAATAAATTATCAACATTATCTACTGTCATGCTGAAGTTTAATGAAAATTAAATTAAATACTGTGAAAATACTATTTACATCTAATGATTCACCAGTATATTTTTAGTGAAATCAACTGAAAATTTGAGTGCTCTTCACCACTAGAAATGTAGAGGATGTGCAGATGCTTTAGACATCTGCTATGGGTCTGTAAGCCATGGGCCAATACCTCAGCTGCTTGAAAGCATCTTGGCTCGGTAGAAGGTAATGGGAGTTATAAGAGTTCGTGTAAATTGAAAATCTGGCCTCCAGGAACGAAGTGTATTACTGTTCTGCACAAATCAAAGGAGAAGTCATGCAAAGCCCTATTTATAGAAGCAGGCAAAGATTTTAAGCAAGGTTTACGGTACATCTAATGCAAGAACATTTTAGAAGCACCAAGTAAATCTTTCAAACACCACACATCTTGTTCTCCCAGACTGCTTTCTGGATAAAGAACAATTTTGGATCACGACGTTTACTTTTCTCAAATTCATGCTGCTTGTGTTGCATTCCTACAAAACTCCTTTGAGTCACCCTTTGCTTTTTATTTGTTGTGGCTGCTTACAGTGCAGCTACCATTTTTTTCCTGAATTATTAGGTGATGGACCTCAAACTAATTTCAGGAAAGGTAAGTTTCACTGATGGCTTGACCAGAGGTGACTGTTCAAGAACAACAGATATTATTCATGCAAAAGCATCACTTTTTTCCACGAGATACTTCATTAACATATGGGATGGGGCAAAATCAGTAGTACTGTAATGGTAGATCTTTTACAAGAATGAACAAGCATTTGTAACAACTTAGATGGTGCATGTAGGAAAAACTAAAATTGTTATTAACAGTTTCTGATGTGCCAAACTGTCCCAGGCATTTTTTGAAGAAAAACAGTAAGAGATCCTAGAGGTCTGACAGCTCAAGCAGAATTTGTGCTGATGGCATAAAAACTATGAGAAGAAATACATAATACCTATAAAGAACTCACACACTTTTCAAGCTAATTAATAATATTATCAACTTTCTATCCTGAACAATGCTGAAGTTCAGTGCAACAACTAAAAATTCCAGTGCAGGTCTTTTCCTCTAGTAAGCTCTATCCTGCACATACAAGACCAAGGTTTTCACAAGTTACATTTTTGTCTTTTTGGGAGTCTGCCACCAGGAAGATGCTGCACTCTTCCAATTCCACTTCATTCCAATACTTGCTCCTTACTCCTAGTTTGTTGTTTTGGTTATTTTAGTTTGTTGTTTTGGTTTTTTTCCCCTGATGTCTGTTCTCTAGTTTGGACATGTATTAATTACAAGTTAGAGCAAAAGTTAGAACAAATACTAAAAAAAATTTACAACCTAAATGGACTTGTTTCAAAGACTGGACTTCTGAAAAGACTCCTCTTGTTAAGTACACATAAAAGAAGACTTGGGTAACACTTTTTTTTAACTTACAAGTGAAAAAAAACCCCAACAAAAGTATAGATTAAAATCTGAAAGCTTCATTTGAACTTGATGGCTGTTGAAAAGTGCTCAGAGTACTTGTGACACTATCCAACTACTAATGTAGCTTCTTACTTTCAATTATAATGTGATGTTATGGACAAAGTAAGGCTATGAAGCATGATGATTTATAGGCTGCTACTGTTAAAGAATTATTTAAAATTACTTTTTTTTCAAGAATTTTGACATAAGTTTAGAAGTCACTATTCTCTTAATATTAGAAATCAAAGAATCAAATAATGTCTTCATCAGCATTGTGCACATCTCTACATTCAGGCCAGGCACAAGAAACCCTCCTTAAATTAAACCTGCTTAACAGAGAAAACAACCAAGTTTGATAGTCCAGAACCACAAACACTGAGAACCTGAATAACTCATGTTCACTTAAAAGCATCTCCGTGACTTTTGGCTCAAGTGGAGTAAGAATGGCCCAAGTGGAATAAAGTCCCATATCAGAACTGTAAAAGCTGTCCTGCATTAACAAAGTTGCCACATAACCAAGGAAAATCAAGTACATAAAATGAATTACAAGGCTCATTCTTAAAGTAAACAACAAGTCTGCTGCACATTAAATCAAATGGGCATCAGATCAGCCTGAAAACAAATTGCAAGTGAAAGCTCAACTTACTGCTGGTCTTTTAATCTGTCTAGGAGGACTTGACTGGGGAGAGGGTTTTTTGGACTGCTGTGCCTGTGTTTGCTGCTGCTGCTGCTGCTGTTGCTGTGCTGACTGCTGCGACTCTTTCTGCTGCTGTGTCTGGGATTGCTCTGAACTCTGGGACTGCTGGGACTGCTGTACCGTGGGTGTCTGCGGTGTGGACTGAAGAGATGGTGGCTGCTGCAACTGATGAGGAGTATGGTGAGGCATTTGCTGTTTTCCCTGTGAGTACAGGTCCAGGATCTGATGACAGATATCTTAATAATGAAGAAAGAAAATTTCAAAGTATTACAACCTTATAATGTACAAGTGTATATTTAACACAATTATCAACTCTGATTTTTACTGGACATCAACTCTGGAAAAATTTATTGCAAATACTACTCATCATTATAATGAATAAGATAACTTTTTAAAAGCAGATTAATTTTCAACTTACACCTGCATTTCTGAGTTTCTTCTGCCTATCCTGAGCAATTTGTACCTGCACATGCACACCTTTCAGAAGAAGAACACAGTATCTTGGTAATAATACACTGTATGCCATTACTGTGTGCCTGGAGAGCCATGTAACCACGCTCACAGGACAGTAATACAGCAAGAAAGCAAGTAGAAAAAGATTATATGTTAAAACATGTATGTCTAGTTAGGCCAGTCAAAAAAGTTTTAGGAAATTAAGCAAAGGACTAGTACTAAATTCTTCTTACACATGTTAGGAGTTAAGGGTCCCCATAATCTGTTCATCATTCATGGTACGTCACAAAATCCCCTTTATCCAAGCATAATTTGGTTCAATTTTATCAATGGAAAAACCATTAGAAATCAGGCTTCATTAGTTCAAGTATTTGTAGAACCACTTATTTAAAATGAGAAGTAGATTATCATTAAAAAAATAGAAAACACACCATGACAATTCAGGCTAATTAGATGTGTTATAAACTAAACAAATTGTAAAGCAAACACTGAACAAAAGACTAATCATGATGATTAAATACACTTCTAAGCCAAACCAGTTCAATTTAAAACCTGATTAAGGCATAGCACATACCACCTCAACACAAGATTATTTTGACTGAAACCTAGATAAAAAGCTATTTGCATTTAATTATAACCTAGGCCACACAGTTACGAGAAACTTGTGGGTTTTCATACCTTCCAAAACATCAACAGGAACATCTTGGACAAACTGCTCCCACCATCGTCTGTACATGGGTTTGGATGTCCATTCCTGTATTTCAAACTTACACAAACGGCCTGCCAAGTACATAACTGCAACAGCTATGATCTCAGGCTCCCACTGCAGGGACAGCGTAGTGCAGAGACTGCAACAGGAAATAAACCAAAACAAAACACAGCCCTGGAGATTACCTGATTGTCCAACTACGCTTTAACGTACAGCAGCTACAGTTAACAGGGTATAAAATCCCACCACAATTCTGACTTCTCAGGCAAGAGTCTTGTTAAACAAGAGTTTAAAAACTAAACTATTTCTGGATTACCACTGTCATGAAATAAGGTCCCAAATCAGATTCTAGAACTTCCAAATGTTTGTCAATAGAATGTAAACAAATAGTAAAAAAAAACCCCCAAACCCCACAGAACAGCCAACACGAACTTGTAGAGCAACTTGTCAAGTGCAACACAATTATTAGATCAACATATAAAAGGTTATCTCTTGAACAGCCTTTGTTACAGCCAATGCTAAAATAATTGATGTTATTGGTATTATTGATATTAACTTTCTGTCATAATCAGTTCCTATGTCCTGATATCTATTTTAAATTATGAACTATTTTTTCCCTTTTTTCTCCATAGATTCTGTAACTTATTATCTGCATACAGAATTTTAAATCCAGCCAGCCAGCTGAATTTCCATTAATTCACTGTGGCTGTATCAGAAAAGAACTCCCTGCTCTACAGGCCTGTAGTGCAAAGCACAGAGTTATTTTCCCACAATCCTACAAACAAAGTAAACTTCTAATAAGGTAACATGATGCTTATTAAGTAAGCACAATATAGTCTCTTCAGAACAGAGTTAATTATGCATAATTTGAAACAACCCCTCCAACTTTGTACAAGTGTCTTCCTGAAGTGCATTTTAATTGTTAGGTTTTTTAAAAAATATTAAACACCATCTAATTCCAAGTACAATGGTGTCCAAACTTTGATGGATAAATTACAGTAGTTTGACAGACTTAACAGTGACAGTCATGCCATAATTTTGTTCTACCTGTAAGATCATCACCTGCAAGACTGACAGCAGCTGAAGTAAGCATCTCTTGAGATCCTTCTGGTCAAATTAATTTGGAGAGTTTAGGTGGTATCTATAGAATCTGAACCCACACAGGCCTAATTCAAACCAGGCACATGACTAAAAATGCACCTTTTTTTATGATGTTCTACTACTGCAGACATGACTGAAAGCTATGGATTCACAATTTCTGGACAGTCAGACCACTCACACGTTTTCTTAAGGGTTTGCTACAGAAACAAAAAGTAATATTGAAGTCCTTAATGTAATAACTTGCCCAGCTCTGTAGAATCCTCCAGAATAAGACTGAAGTGTGTCAAGTTGTTTTGTTGTTTTTTCTTTTTTCAATACTACATGAGAAATGCTTTTACATGCACTCCCATTAATTGATGTGTTTCTTACAAGTTCATTATTCAAGAAATTGTAAATCCAGGTCTAAAAACCATATTCCTCAGTGAATTTAATGGCTACTTCATTATTACGAAAATATCACATTAAAAATATATTGGTGAACATGATGAAATTGAGAAGTGACTTTGCTCTTTTAGAATGTACCATAAATCACAGATTTGGCAAGAAGCTGGTTTGTATCCTGGAGATTTAAGATTTAGAATTTGGTTTGGCTCTTTCCAACAGTTTCTTTTTAAGGCAGCACCGAATTAGTACCACAACATTGCAGGGGTCTTACTGGTCTGCTTCATACTCATTCCAGATTCGGTGCTCAATGGAACTATCATGGTAAGGATGGAAAGAAAAACTGAGGAACAGGACCAAGAAAACATGTAACAAGCAGAAAAAAAAAATCAAATATTTGTCAAAAAAATATCCAATACCAGAACAAAGTAAGCAACAGTAACTATTTCACTTTCAGAGTGTTTCCTGAGAGTATCTTACCTGTCATTGACAAATGTCCATGCCATTTGAACCAGTTTTTGAATTTTATTTTTGTCTCCTGAAAAACAATCAGAAAAAAAATTAGGACCTAAAATTAGGAGGGACAAACAGTTGGAAGTAGAATATTCTTGCACTGTTAATATATGAAGTTCTGGAAATCAATAACAGACATTACTTGCTCACCCTGCAATATTTTACCTTTGAGTTGTTTGGCATACTTGAGAAGAAATTGATATGGATGTTCCACTTGCAAATCAAACTTTATTGTTTGTAGTAAGATTCTTTCAAGTACCATCACTTCTTCCTATAGAGAGTTACAAGGTAAGCACAGTATTATTCCTTCTTTCACTCAAAAATACTTAATGCTGGTATAGAGCATGACTACACTGCACCTCCAGGCAGCCACGCTTGTCTCCAAGGAGAACAGAAAGCTCTCCAATTTATAATATTATTTTAAATTCAGATACCTTTTCTTCACATTTATTTGAGTGAGGACAGGGGATGTTGTGTTTAAAACCCCTATTCTTCTGCAGAGGAATGAACTGAACCAGACACAGCATGAAATTGCCAGATACAAAATCACAACAAAAATATAAGATCCACCACATTTCGCTCACAAGTTTCAAGTCCTTCTGCTATTTAAAATAAGCAAATTTTAAGAAAAGCATAGTTTTGCTAAGTCTGTAAACAAGAAACAAGAAACTTCTCAATGCTTTTGAGATTTAGTTTTCTTATTTAAGATTCACTAATAATTACTTCCTAAAATCCCATTCAGATGATTTATGATTTATGTCTTGGTAACATTTCTTTATCTGGCTGAAATCACTCAAATCTCCTTTAATTTGCAAAATATCAGAATTTACATGAAATAAAATGTGAACTCTTAACGAAAACAATTTTTCCAGTAAGCTCCCAAAGCTACTTGTATTAGGAAGAATTACTTTCACAGCTACCAATCACATTACCCAGAAGAGCCATAAATGCATGCTGAACATCTAATTTAATTTAGAACAACTGAGAATCAGTCAATGCTCTATTGAATGTGTGTCACTTTACTATACTACAACAGGATGAAATCAATTTCAACGTGAGTATTTTTACCTTTGGGTCATCTCCAAACTGCCCAAACTGTACATCATTTAGCAAGCTACGAGCTGTTTTAATTATATCTTTACATTTCTTGGGTGTTTCTTCAACCTTTCCTGCTAGGAAGAGACAACAGGCTCCAGTCACCTAAAAAAAAGGCAAGTGCTTTCAAAAAGTGGTCTGCAGGTAGATATGCAACACAGTGTGGCATTATAGAAGCACTTTCACATTCCATTAACTGTTCTGTGGAAGTCTCCCAGGATAGACTTAACGAGCATACTAATGTCTAATTTTAATATATTATTAAACTTTTATTTTCTCAGAGGAAAAATACAGAATTTGAAGGACTGTCTATTTTATACAACTTCATTTCAAGGTCAGAAACTCAAAGCACTATTTGTCCTGGTTCAATGTTGTCTGTCAAGCAGTTTTAAAACTGTATTACACTTCTTCTTTTCTTTCAGCTAATACAGAAGTGCCAGCACTACAGCTGCTACTCCTAAAGAACAATATCAGCCAGACATAACTGCAATGTCAATACATTTCTGAGCATAAACACAAATGTGTAAACAGGCAAGAACAATGGATTTTAAGCTGTAATAATTAAAAGACAAAATGCTAATTTTCCATCTTTCTGTAGTGAATAGCAGGAGTAGTACCCAAGTGACTGATCACCATTTCAAACAGTCCCTGGCCAGTGCAATCATTAAATTAAGTCATCAATATTCTAAATACTTACATATCTTGGGAACTGTTTGAAGGAATGAAACATATAAAACCGATGGAAATAAATTATTCCAGTTGCTAGAGTGTCATAATGTCTGTGGTGCAGATTAAGGACTTTCAAACAACACATAAAACAAATTTAAAACCAAACATGCACAATGGATTTGCTTTATCAAGTACTTCAAGTAACTGGCTGTTCAGTGACCAGTTAGAAAACACTGCAAGTAAAACAGGAGCTTTAGGGGAAAAAAAAGCCACAAAAGCCCCTAAAGCTGTGTAAATACTATGATGAGGCCCAGATGCAGCTGACAGCTAAAGCATTTGTTGTAAATGTGCAAAGTCCTGATTGTATTTACAAGAGGATGCACATAAAGCCATCCCTGTGTTGTACCCTACCTGCTTCAGAGAAGGCCAAACCCAGCAGCAGGTACACGAAGGAACAGAACAATGATCACTTCACATTCAAGTGCTGCTGTGGAGGAAAGTTACTATTCACATCTACAAATGCAAATAAAATATGAACATGCTCCCTATTCTTCACTATAAGGAAAGCAGAAATTTTGTTTTCACCGTGCTTTGTTAAAGAAAGAACTAAGGAAATTAAAGGAAGCATAGGAATATAGGAAGCAGAAAATTTAAGTGGCTGTCTATGAGAGTAGGTCAGTCAGGAGAACTTACACACAAAGCAAATCCCAAACCAACGACACAAAAAAACAGCCACCAAAGACCAAGACTGGAGAGGCAGAGGTTAGAAGCTTCAAAGCCACAATCTAGAAATCTGAGGGAAAAATTCAAAATTTGAGAAGTCATGTAGATTCATACAGTGAAACACTGAGTTTCATAACTCACAGAAGTTACTCTTAATTGGAAAGTTTGTATCATCTTACTTCCCTACTGCCAAATTGGAACCTTGTTTATCCAAGGAATGGATAGAAATTCTGTAGGAGCACATCACATCAAAAGGCACAGAAACAGAAATACATTTTTGATTAACAATTAAACATCTGAACAGCTGAGCATGTCATATTTCTTGTACACTTTATTCTGTAAACTCGCTATTCATAAAGACATTTCATACCAACATGAGTTGAAAGGATACAGTCCTAAACGTGTTCCCACATCGAATATGAATCTGGCCCCTTCCCTGCGGTATCGAGCCTCTGTAGCTGGATCAAGCCCTTCGAGCTGTGATGGTGTGTGTGCCAAATCCTTCTTATCCCAGTACCAGCATGGCTTTGTATGGTCCAGGTTTGCCAAGTTTACAGAAGGGCTGGAATTTTCTTTATTCTCCTTCATTTATTAAAACAGAATTGTCTTTTCTTTTTAAATTTTCAAAAACGAAGTCTTCAGAGAGTCACTTCAGGACCCTGAAGAAAAGAAAAAAGGAATTCTTTAAAAATAGAGAGAACTGTCGCCTCCAATTCCTGCTCAAAGAGGAGTACAGAGGAATAGTGCTTAGCTTTGCCTGTTGGCAAGAACTTCTTCCTATGCTCAAAGACAAGTAACAATGAATTTTGCCTTTATCCTCCCCATATATTGCAAATACAAAGAAAATGCCATAGGTTTTCCTTGCTATTACCTGTTTAATAAGGAAACATCAAGAATACATCTTCAACAATATCTGCTATTTCTTAGCAGAACAACTTCCACCTGCTTTGTCCATTAAAGTAGAGAAAAAAAAAATTCAATGATGGATGCAGAAAGATTTGAAAAGTTAGGGGGATTAGCTGACTATTGGTAACTAGGAAAAGCACTGGTGAGGTGAGCCTGAACGGTCCCTTAATTACCTGCCTCCTGCCAGGGACACCCCAGCAGCAAGCACTGGGCAGCTTTGTAAAGCGATCTGTATTTGTATTACTTAAAGAAAAAGTATCAGCGTTCTTTCACGTGACAAGATTAAGACAACCGATGTGAGTCTGTAGAGTAAGGCAGCACCTAAAATCATCCCCCAGACAAGGCAACTGAATACACTCCAAGAGTCTCCTACTTGCCAAAGCCTTTACCAGCACTTTGTGTAGATCACAAAGCTCTGCAGGCACCTTTCTGCTGTTTGAATAATGACAGATGTTCAGCCATGCCTCAGCTTAAAGAATGAACTGCCTTTATTTCTTTCAGGCACAAAGCTGCTCTTGCTCCAATTCAACTAACTAGAGATACAACGCAAAGATTACTGCAGTCACCTGCAAAGGTTTGCATAACAGACAGTGATTACATATGATGCAATATGTTTGCCCTAAGCAGTACTGTCACAGAAGACCCAAACTTAAAACTCTGCTATTACTTTTCGAGACGCTTCCCTTCCGAAAACGGAAGGACGATCACGCGAACCACAGAACGATGCCTACAACCAGCACCTCGCTCACCTTCAAAAAGTTTCTCTTTTTCAGAATAAAGGAAACTTTGTCTTTGCCACACGGCGGTTTTGGAATCACCTTCACAACTCGTGGTATCGGTCACAGACAGATCTAAATTCTGTCACAAGAAAAAGTAAATGGCTACTAAAAGCTATTTCCAGAATCAACAAAAGCGCGCCAGGCCCCGATCACACATTCCCATCATATTTACTAGAAAGGTCCTAGTTTTTATAACTATAACAACCCTTCTTCCTTACAAGATACTTTGCTTTCTAACTTTTAAAGCGCTTAAAAACCAGTTAACACTAAAAGCGCCTGAAGCGACAAGATCCGCTTCTACAAAGGAGCGAAAACATTTCCGAATACGGAACTAGGAACGAAAATTATCACCCGCAAACATCTTAAATGAACCACCTCAAACGTCCCAATCCAGACCTCAGCGCCCGGAAATAAGAAGTTTTCCCTGCCTTTTTACGCACCCCATTAAACTGGCGGAAAGTTCCAGAGCTCGATCGCGGCTTTTTCATACCTTACCTGAGACGAACCCGCCGAGCGCGACTGCGCCCCGGCAGCCCCAACCCGGCCGGGGATGCTTAACTCCTCTCAGACCCGCCCGCCCGCCGTAGACGGGGCTACCACTGCCCGCGGAGGCGCTCGCTCCCCACACCGGCCTCCCCGCTCCCTTCCCCGCTTCCCAGGCGGCGGCTGTCGCCGGCGGGCGGCCCGGGCGCGCGCCGCGCACTCACAGGGCTCGCGGGGAGCGGGAGCCGCACCGGAGCGCGGGGCCTCTCAGCGACAGCGCGGCCTCCGCGCCCTGCGCGCCGCCATCTTGGGAGCCAGGCCAGACTACGCGCTGCGTCATCACGTCGCAAAGGCGTAGCGCGCGAAGACCCCGCCAATAGGAAGCAGCAGCACCGCCTCTGCCGCCCGCCCAATCCCGGCTTCGTCAGCGGCTGCTGAGCCGCGGCAGGAGGCCGACGTGCTGCCGTACCCTGGGAGCAGACCAATCGGAACGCTAAAGGAAAAGATTGCGAGCCCCTCAAACCAATAGAAATCTAAAGGCGGGCCGACAGGGACTGAATGACAGCCAATGGGAGCACTGCCGTGCCCTTTCTGAGGCCAGCCGTGAAGGATTGGCCGCCACGGGCGCGAGAGGGGCGGGGCCTGCCGGCGGGCGGCAGCTCGGCCAATGGCGGCGGGGGGCGCAGGAGGGGGCGGGGCCGGGCGGAGCCACCGCCTCCCCACCGCGGGCAGCGGCGTCCGGCGCGGGCTCGGGTGCGCCGCTCCCTCGGGCCAGGCAGGAGCGGCCGCTGGCGGGAGGTAAGGCGGGGCCTGCCCGGGTCCCCTCCCCTGCCTCAGCCCCTCGCCCCGGCACGGCACGGGCCCTTCCTCTCAACCCTCCGGGCGGCGTGGGCTCGCCCCGCTCCGCTGCCTCCTTCCCCGTAGGAGGCGCCGCTCTTTCCAGACATCCCCTCCCGCCGCCCCGGGGCGCGCTCCGCGGGCCTCGCCGCCCCTGCCTTCCCCCGCGTGGCCGGTGCGGGGCTGGTCCCGGCCTCCTTCCCCTGGGAGCCACAGCCTCCGTCGCGGCTCGCCCCGGCCTTTTCCTCTCCCGCTGTTCGGCCGGAGGGGCTGGCGCGTCCCCCGGGTCCGCCGTGGGCGGGCCGGGTTGGTTCCAGCTCGGCTTACGCGGGTTTCTAGTGAGCGAGGCGGCGGCACTGGCGTTTTCCCTTGCCCCATCCCCCCTCGAGAGGCTGATCGAAACGAGAGTAAAGCAAATGGCTTAAAATTGCTTTCCCCATGATGTATTTTTTTTTATTTTAAATACGTGAGGTTTGAATACTCCCTGTTCCTACTTCATCTTCCCATAGAGCCTCCCTTGCCGTCAGCTCTCGGGGTCTGGCTCAGGGGCGTCTCTGCGGGTGTGTGGCTCCTCAGAGCCCTCCTCTGGCTGGAGAAGAGTGCTCTGGTTTCTTTTCTTTCTCACCCCGTCTGCAGCCTGCTTTAGTAAAGGGCTTAAATCTTAGGAGGAAGAAAGTGGGGGGAGTTAAAATTAGAATAAATCGTAAACTGTTTATTGACGGGGTGTTACTCGAGGAACTGCCTCGGTGTTTCAGCCTTCCGCTATTGCTACAACAGCTGCCCGTCCCATGAACCCTTCCCTCTCTTCCTTACTCAGCAACATTCGGTTAGAGTTGCTTGAGCTGAGGCTGTGCTTTACCTTAAGTTCTTAGAAAATTCCTAAATTTTGAAGTTGTCAGGTTTTCACCCTACTATCAGGACAAGTTCAGTTCTTCCTTTTGGAAGTTGTCTCTCGTGGTTCAAAGTTGCTCTTGTCCCAGGCTTGGTATCTGCTCTTCTGGATGGTGTTGTCCTTGGAACCTAAGCTGGCTCCTGAGATCAAGCTGAAAGTCGAGTGTCTTTGTCCCTTCTAAGAGCATGTAACGTAGGCACCTGTCTATTCAAGTGACAGCTTTGTTCTCTGAAAATTGCTACAATGTTAGCTTAATATCTCACAAGTGTTTTCTGCTTTCAGTTGTTGTGATCTCAAAAGTGTCAAATGAGACGTAAGTATTTTGTAGGAGAGTAAACAGATGTGGCATTCTGTATGTCCACTGTCGAGTTCCTGGTATAAAATAGTAAGTCAGAGTACAAGTTGTTGGAGGGAAAGGCATGATAAGCTCAAAGGCGGGGGTGGCTTCCTGATATTTTTGCTCAATTAAGTAACTTAATATGGTAGAGATTCAAGCATGCTGGCTTGTGCATTAATAAAGTTTTCAGTTATGTTTAGCAGGGATTGAAGTATATATGGCAGTACAGTTGAAAACACATTCTTGACATTGTGTGCTGAGAAATAGATTTAAGCTGTTGGGGGAAGAAATGCCACAAACCCTGAAATAATTTGTAATCTGTATATCACTATTTCCAGAGATGGCCTGATCTGTTGCTGAAGTCAGATGTGCCTTGAAATAGAATTCTGATTTCAGTATGGTACAGAAAGTAAAAATAGACAGTATTATGTCTCTCTGTATGGAAAAGTGTACATCTTGATGATGTTTTCATTGTAATCTATTTTGACATGTCTACTGTATCTATGTAATACTTCATCATAGTGGTGCTGGCTATGTCGTTAATTTGATAAATTGTGTAGTTCTCAGCAAGTGAGTATTTCAGTGGTTGCTCTTTGAAAATAGAAAAGAGGCACTTTAAGGGTACTGGAGGTCTTTAGGGATCTGTATCTTTTCTAGCAGGCTGTCACAGTGCTCAGTGCATGAGACCTCATGATGGCTGTGGCTTAAGCTTTTGGAAGCCTGGGTGGTTCTGTTAAGTCTGCCCATATTTATGGCTGAAGTCAGGGTGGCTTGCTTTATTCTCAGTTAGGAGCTATGTTGTCTGAAGTGAGGTTCATATTTAATAAATTAAGAACACTATTTAGGAACGTGCAGATAAAGACAGTACATAGGGGTTTTTAATTAATTCTGCTCTAAAGGAATTAGGAAAAAAGGATTTGTTGGAGTCTTCAGGAGGAACAAAATTCAAACTAAGAAATAAAATTACAAAAGTGGGCTGACAAATTGGTTAAGTTTATCAGTTTCTTTTCTTCAAAGAGTAAGTATTTTTTTCTTTCCTGGTCAAATAGCTGATTCAATCTGATTCAAGAGAGAGGCAAGGGAGTTAAGAATTTGTTTCCTTTGGATAGTAAACTACCTTCCCTAGAAAAATCAGTCAGGTGTTGATAGTAAGAAGCACTCCATCTGCTTAAGAAAGCTTTAATGGGAGGTCAAGGGCTATAGGGACAAACCTATAATAAATAATGTAATAGTTCTGAATTAGCAAGCTGATAAAAGTGAATTAAGAAATACAGACTTTTTTTGAGCTGGACTTTTTTTTTTTTCCCTTCAGCATTTTGTGTTACCTTCAAATTAATAATTTCTTACCAGAAGTTTATATTTAATGCATGAGGCAGTCTTGTGCTTAGTATCTAGCTAGGTTCAACTGGATGGGGAGGGAGATAATGTCAAAGTGACAGGACTTCCTTTTTTTAGTAGATTAATACTATCTCTCAAGCATCTGAAATCAGAATACTGTCAAGACATGCTTTCTTTGATTCTAATTATAAGAACAAATGTCTTTTGGAATTTGATTCCAAACAATTAGCTAAATTTGTTGTAGCTGGTGTTTTTTGTAAGTGTATCGAACAAGTATTTAGCTAATTTTAGTAGCTTCTTTTGATATTATTCTGTAGACTGGCTTCTTCCCACTATCACAGTAGTATTTTTATATATTCTTTCCTTAACGTTACACTGTAATGGGATTAGCAGTTTGCTCTTTGCAGAGTAGATGCATGCAGTGCATACAGCAGTGGTTCAGTCTTTCCTGTTTTCCAGATGCTTTAGGCTTGTGCTCATGGTTGACAAACCTGTGGTGGTACAGCTTTCTGTAATTAAGGGAAATATTTGATTGTGACCGTCTTTTGCCAGATAACTGGTTAGAGACACTTCACCTTCCTAGATTTGGCTTTAGATGACTAATAATGGTTTTAACGTAGACTGCTATGTAAAATATGAGAAAAAACTTCTCAAAACTAAGAGTACAGCAGGAGTTCTTCACTGCTCCATAAAAACGGCCCATTAGTGTTGTCTGGCCTTAGTCTTGTGTATTCTGAGCTAGGCTTGTGTTTGTAGCAATTAAGAGGTGACTTCATGCCCAATTGTATTTTAATATTGCTTTGCATTTTTGGTCTTGCCCTTCCTCTGCTTTAACCTTCTTTGCTCCCTTTTTCTGTTTTTAGCTGCTCTGCCCTACATTGCCTCTTGCTCGCATCTCTTCTAACAAATGACTATTCCAGTTGCTCCATCTATCCCTGCCCTTCCTTTACCACTTCCCATACTGTTCAGGTACTCTATTAATTCTTTTCCTTTCTTTGAAATAAGGAAGAATTAGAGCTGTATTCCTTCATTTCAGTTCTGGATTCTGTGACTAGGCCAAAACAGCAGACCTGTCACTGCAGGAGGAATCCACCTGTGAGTCTAACCTGGGCTGAATCATGCAGAGATGTGAATGACTGTGCTTGAGATCAGTTTTATCTCCAGTACTGGTGTTTACAGGCTCTGAAGTTGGCCAGATGTAGATAGTACATAAAGCAGAAATAAAGGAAAAGACATGTTTCTGAGAATGTAGCTGCTAATATTGTATTAGGAATCAAAATACAATATAACTTGTAACTTGAGAGAAATCATTTTACTTTTCAGAAGGATCTTCTGAGCCTGATGTTAAAGTCTGTTATGTGCTGGGGGATGACAGATTAATTGGCTTATTTTATTCTTGGGTATATTCCCAATATCTCTGAAGGAATTGGCTAACCTGTCCTGGAAGTGCCAGCAGCAGTGTTTGAACACATGGTTTTCAAATAGTGTTTTAATGCAGGCCAAAATTGGGTTTGTTATTGAAGATAAACTGTAAAGTTTGTCAGTTCTATTCAGTTGCTTTTTTATTGTTTCTGTTAAGAGTGGGATAACCTGCACTGAAAGGAGTAGAGTCAGTTTCCGGGGCTCTTGTGTTAGCCATCTGAGTCTAACCTTTTGCATGCAGATCAGTTTGTAGGTTGTCCTTTTTATATGTTTGTAGGTATTTTAGAATATGAGAAAATAATGATGGAATCATCTCAATAAGACTAAATCTCTTATATTACAAATGCTGCCTGTATTTCTTAGTTAATCTTGCTTTGTCTTTAATGTCTTTTATAGCAGTGGTGTCCACAGTTTTCCGGTAGTGTTTCATCAGAGCAGGAAGAGGATGTGGTGTGTGGATTTCTATTTCCATGGAACCTGTATTGCTGGTGCAGAACTTCCCATGTGCTGGGTATTGCCTGGTGTGCCTGTTCTCAGGCTAAGCTAAGGGAAGATGAGTTACTTTGTGGGAAGGGGTTGGTGCCAACCAAGCATGAGGTGCAGGCTTTTCCTGCCCTTGACGGGTCCTGTGGGGGTTGTCTTTGTGGCCACTGTCGGAGGTGCTTGGTTGTCTTTATTTGATGACAGTTTATAGGGATAGCCACATAATGACTTCAAGAACTGAGAGAAAGAGATTTTGTGTTCAAGAACTTTTGCATTGAAATATTTCTGACAAAGACTTCTGAAAGATCTCTTTTTACAGGTTTGCCTCTAGGTAATTCAAATGAACAGTGTCTTGGATGTCTGCAATTATATAATTTGTGGAACTGTATGTCAACTTTGTCCCACTGCTCAAGTCATCAGTGAGGATGATAATCAGTGTTAGTCCCAGTACTAATCCCTGGGGTATGCTGGTGTGACCGGCCTCCTGCTGAACTTTGTGCCATTCACCACAACCTCTTCAACCCAGCAGTGCAGCCATTCTCAGCCCACCTCACTGTGCACTACTTCAGTTGGTAGTTCATCAGCTTGTCTGTGTGTGATGGTAGGTGTTGTTAAAAGCCTTTCCAATGTAGAGGTGAGCAGCATCCACTGCTCGCCCATCAAGGTTACTTGCTTCAGCAGCTTCCCTCCACTCAGCACTGGTGAGGCCACATCTGGAGTGTTGTGTCCAGTTCTGAGAGGAGCTGTAGCTCCCCAGTGTGGGAGGTGCAGTTACTGAAGAGAGGCCATTAAGATTATTAAGGGACTTTCCTCATCTGAAGAAAGGCTGGGAGAACTGACACTGTTCAGCATAGAGAAAAGAAGGTTCAGCAGGATCTTCCCAGTGTGTACAAATACCTGAAGGGAAAGTGCAAAGAAGGCAGAGCCAGGTTTTTTCAGGGGTGCCCAGTGACAAGAGGTAATAGGCACAAACTGCAGAGAATGTTCTCTCTGAGCATCCAGAAATGCTTTTTTACTGTGAAGGTGACTGAATGCTGTTTGGAGACTGAGTCTCCATTCTTTGAGATATTTAAAAGCTGTCTGGACATGGTCCTGGCCATCTGGCTCTAGATGGCACTGCCTGAGCAGGGGGGGTTGAACAAGTCTGTCTCCAGTGGCCCCTTCCAGTTGAGATTTTTTTTTTTAAGTTTGTTTAAATGTTTTTATTCCTGATCCCATTTCACCAAAGATAAGTCTTCCTTACATCAGGTCTCAGGGCCTGGAATTCCTGAGGACAAGGCAAGTCTTATCATTGAAGAAGACATGCAGTGCCAGTCTTCTTTTCTGTGTCCTTATTCATCAGGTTCCCTGGCCCCATTCAGCATCAAGCTCACACCTTGCCTTATCTCCTCTTCTTTTAGCTTCTGTTGGGCCTGTAGAAGCCATTCTTACTGTCCTTCTTGTACTTTGTCCCCTGCCAGATTCAGCTCAAATGGGGTTTAGCTTTCCTGTCCCCAGTCTTGCATGCTCAAACAGTACCTTGATTTCTCCTGAGTAGACTGGCCATGCTTCCACCTCTTCTGTTTCTTTCTTTGACTTTTGTCAGGAGGGTCTTGTCCATTGACACAGACCTGCCACTTTCACTTAACATCCTGCATGTAGGGATGGAGCATTCCTGAGCTTGGAAGAAGTGATCGTTGAAAGCCTCACCTCTTAAGATCTTTCTAATGATGGAGTAGTAGCAGAATAGCTTTATTTCCATCCTTCAGTTTTCAATTGTGTACTCTTAGAAGAAGCCAAAGTAGTGGGCCGCTAGAACGTATTTTGTGAAACCATGAACAGATGCCTGAATTAACAAACACCAAGTTACCCTTGTGCATCAAATCTCTAGTTCCAGGCAGCTATATAAGATTTGTTTTAGCATTCAATGTTATTTTTCCTCCCTATATACAACAGAATATCATTTATCATTTTCAAAAGTAGGTGGTGTTAGGCATATAGATGCTTTTGTTATATTTTATATACCTGTACAGACAGCATTTCAGAGTTTGTAAAAATGGTTCTGTTTTACTGCATTGGTAGTCACTACTCCTTATTCTGGTTTTAACACTGGTTTTTCCAGACTTTCACTGAGATATGATGAACAGTCACCAATATGCTCTTCCATTCTTTTGATAGAATGGGACAGAAGTTGATATCAATGTTCATAAAGTTGATTTTCTTACTTCTTCAAATCCAGTGATAAAATGCTCAGATCTTCCAGTCTTAGCTAGTTTCCTGCACCTATTTACAGGTTTATTTATTCAGTTTTGTCAATTGAACCCTTGATACAAAAGCATTTCTTTAATGTATCTGCGTAGTTTCTTTCTAGTTGAATATGTTACTCAGAAATAGCTACTGGCCTGTCTCTAAAAGTCTGTGACCCATTTGTCCAGGGTTTAGTTTTTTACATAAACAAAACTGACTTTTCAAAATAGGACTCACAACCTTCTGGGTCAGTCTCCACTGCCTTGTACAGTCTGTGGCATCTGGATGGTCTGTGAGCTTCCAGGTGGCATGGTTGGAGCTGCTGGGATTCAGGAAACTGGTGACTGACACATTTCAACTGTCTTCTTGTGGAACTCTAACTTCTGTAAGCCAGCAGACATTCTATGACTACTGCTACTCACTTTGGGGGGTAACTGCCTGTGTTTGGATATTCTGGTTTGTCTTGATGTTTGGAGGCTGTCACTGATATATATCTATATCTATATATCTGTGTGTGTGTATCTATGATCTTGCAACTGGACAATCCTTTCTTTGGAAACTGCCTTTTTCAAATGAAGCGGATCTTAGCAGGAAGCTGAGCTGTGTATGGATGAATGTCTTTGCCTAAGGAACTTTGTGTGCTGGAATAGTATTTTTAGACTTGCAGAAAGTAGTAAGGGTTGGCTGGTGAAGAAAGAAATGGCTGGTTACTTTGGATGACCACCTACAATGTGTAATCTTCCCCTTTGCTAAGCTGAGTTGCATTGATAGCATATTAATATATTAACTCAAAATAGAGAAGCATCCATTCCCTCTGGAGTATGCTGCACCTGATTCTGTCAGTCAGGAGCAAGTAAAATGGATGTTGTCAGACCAATTTGAGAAGCTCTGTGTGCTGATACAGTGAGTACACTGATAGAACTGTAAAACTTAGAGTTGCAGAAAATGACTGTTGGGTTTTCGTGTGGTTGTCAGACTCAGATTGCATCTGTTCTCTGCCCCTATTTCCAAAAGCCAGCATTCAAGCAGTTATTTGTTCCCAGCTGATGCTTAGGAACAGTGAGCTCTGTAAGGGCTCATGAAATTACAATTTTTGCATTTGTCAGTGCCCTATTTGAAAATAGAATTCCTGTTTTCAAGACAATGACAGATAATATTATGATTTCCTTCTGTCACTGCAGGATGCCTGGCTTCTACAACCTGTTTCTCTGGTTTGCTGAATCTTTGAATCCATGCCTGAATATAAAAAAAACTGGCCAGTTGCACTTTGAGTTTGGGCATTTAGAAGAAAAAAAATGAATAGACTAATTCAAAAATTGCTTGCTCTATTCTGTGATGTCTGACAGTTGGTTTCTAAGTGGTTTGGTGGTATAGAGGTTAATATAATGGTATGAAACTTTGCAAACTGTAGTAAACAGTGATTGCAGTCTTAAAGACATGGTGCATGCCTAGTTTGAAAGTGGGAAGTTAGTGCAATGATGCTAGTTTTATTTGTCATGCTGGGGTTTTACTGTAGCACTTCAAGACACCAAAATTCTGTGCAACTTTGGTGAATATTTTACCTTCTGTAAAGATAAAGTTGTATCTTTTCCAGAGAACTCTCAAATGGCAGGTCAGGTTAATAACAAAAGCTGGTTTGAGCACAATTCTGCAGACTTCTGTCCTGACCTTATGTGACATGTTGGCCTAAGGCCTAGGGTATGAGCGGTCTAGTTTTGGAAAGTACTGCTGCTCCCGGAATGCGTTTTTGTCTGGTGGATAGAGATTCACCAGCATCACCTGCAGCAAGGTATCAAGTGCAGCTTTGCTACAATATCCACGGTGTTTGTATTCAGTTCTGTCCTTTGTGTCTCTCAGGAAGAATTACTTGGTGTGAGTAGAAGTCATCTCTATTTATATATTTGCCAGACTTGTAGATGATGGTTCTATTTGTGGTGGCAGGAAACTCAGCTACAAGAACTGGGAATCATTACACTAACAGCCATTCTTGTCTGGAGTCATACTGCTGTTTTTTCCCTTGTTTGAGATACATTCAGTAGGAACAACTTTTCTTTTTGGGCTGATGGATATAAGTATCATCTTGCAAGTGTTGCAGGCATGACTTGTTGGTTAATGCAATGTCCATTGGTGTTCCTTGCTGGCTGAAGCAGACCCAGCGGTGTTGCTGTCGAGGGACACAGGGCTGTGGCTGTGACAGCAGGCCCTGAGGCTGCTCTTGAACTGAATTCTTGCTGCAGCACAGGAAGCCATGCAGATCTCAGATGAGATGGAAGGTGTGGGGTCTGCAGGGACCTGGGACTGTTGAAAGTCCAAACTGCTGGAATCTGGCACGAGTGGATTGTCTTTGCTGGCTGTGCAGGAGTGAGATAGGCCCAGGAAACTAGGAAGGAGGGTACTTAAAGATATTGAAATCTAAGTTTGGAGGGGCCAGAGGCAGGACAAGCTCAGGGTTCCTACAGGTTTGTAGGAAGACTATAGTAATCTTTCCAGCTCTTTATCTGAACATTTTGAAATGCTGCTTGTAGGGTCTGGTCAGCCCTACTCTGTGATTCAGTGCATGGCTGGGGGTCAGAGGGATAGGTTGGTGAAATGAGAAGGGGTGTGCACCAAATTAAGACAGGGCAGGAAAACAGGTTCTTGGCAGACATGTTAACAGTTTATTAGTATACTAGAGGCCTTGTGAAAACATGGTGGTCAATCTTTCTGCCTGAATACAGAGAGGAGGGCTTTGTTCAGAAAGTTACATGGTCTTCCTAGATATTTTAGAACTGGAGTGGGCAATGCACTTACTCTGTAATGTGTGTGCTAAAATAAACGTTTAAAATATTTCTGCTTTGGCTTGTGTTGTCACCTGCGAGCATACAAAAAAAAAAAGTGCTGCCTAGCAGTTCTCTTATCATTCTTCTAAATTGTGAGGATTAACATTCTGAGAAGATGATGACAGTTTACAGTACCTTATAGTCTGTATACATTTTGTTTATTACTTTATCAAACATCTGAGAGCTCAGGGATGAAGCTAAGTTACACTTAATACTGCTGTGTCTTTCCTGTTCCTTAGAGCCCAGTAAATGTGTATGTTAAGCCTCTTTATTTCAAACCACTGCAGAGTTTGAGTAAACATGGAGGAGACTGCAAGGTCTCAAGTTGCCAACTATGAATGCCAGAAGGTATGAGGGGGCTTGAAAGAATATGTTGCTTCATTTTCAAGGTCTAGAATAAAAAGATCAGAAAACTGCCAGTCTTTCACCTGAAACTTCTTGACCCCTTCTGAAATAATCACCATTTTGACCACTAGCTAGGGAGTGGGCTTAAGGCGAATGGATTTGGAAGGCTTTCTGACAGTTGTTAGGCCCTCAATTACATCACTTATCAGGCATTCAGAGCAGAAACGTCTCAATTTTTTTTCAATGTCCATAGCTCTTAAATGTTGCCAGAAGTTCCTCACCCAACTGTCAAACAGTGCTCTTTTGGGATTTAGAAATCTGGAGTGCTTGGTCTGCCCCAGATGGTTTGAGGACACTAAAATTTCAGTGAATTGGAGTGTAATCATAACTGGGCTTGAGGCCTGTGATCTCTTCTGTAAGGGTTTGCCAGCAAAAGCAGCAACTCTGTAATAAATGCATTGGTAAAATGTTTCTTTCAAGCTATTAAGGAGCATCCCCAGAGTATTTCTTATCAATTGTATTGCAGTAAATCTGTGCATTGCTGCAATTTATACATTGGCAACCACTGTACGACCTTGCTGTATATAACAAAGCACTCAACTCTCCTCGAACTTCACATTTGATGAATATATATGGAATGAATGACAGTCATGCTCATTCATAATTTCCACAAATGAGGAGGGATAGATTTTTTTATGTATATGTGTGTACAATGAGCTGATATTGCTCTGCACCCAGAGCAGGAAGGCAGGCCAGGTGTACCCTCTGTGTGGGTAAAAGACCAGCACATGTACATGGAGGTGGAGTGCCACTCTGAACTTTTTGCCTCTATGCAACCATGATCTATATCAACATGATCTGCCAGAAGTGTACAAGGCATGCAGTATAATTTAACAGTAAGCCCATTAACTGACATAACTATTCCCAGGTCTTGGAAAGGTTAAGAAGAGGTACATAAATACCCAATGGAATTCTCCAGACTTGTCTTTTCATCGTTCACATTAGTTTCTGCTGTGGTTCCTGGCTGCAGCCTGGAAGTCCTGGAAATTCAATAAACACTTCTGGGCCATGTTTTGTTTGTTGTGGCCTGATAGTGATCTTAAACTCTCCTGATCAGGGTGAAGTGCCACCAGTACCACCTCGGACTACATCTTTAAGAAATTAATCTGCTCCAGAAGCTTGATGGAGCAGCTGTGCTTCACACTCTTAGCTAGAAAAAAATGCAGCAGTTACTTTAAAACTGCTTAGAATCCCTTCTTTAAGGACAGGGTATTCCAGGAAGCAGCATGAAACTGTAGCTGAATTCAGATATTTATAATTTCAAGCAGTTTAATTGTGCACACTGGGTAGTGTCAATTCAGTGTCCAAATATAGATACTTAAGTGGTTTTTTGTTTCCAGTGGTATTGAAACATTCAGCCAATTTATGTACGAGACATGAATGTATAATGAAACTCATTTTGAGGGCAAGAATTCCATGTGTTGCTGCATAGCCTAGAACAAGTCTTAAAGCTTGTGAAACTTGGTTTTTGCTCCGGGTATCATCTTTCCTTCCTCCCTTTCATTAGAGTGATTTGCAAGAGGTTTGTCGTAACTTTGTGTACATATTGCAAGGACTCTGTGGGTGGTAAGATCTTGTCGATAAAGTGTAGGTGATGTATCTGATGTATGGTTACATCTGCATCACCTGCCTGCTTGGGGGAGTAACTTCAACTGGAGAACCAGTTACATGAGAAGGGCCAAGGACTGTGGCCAGCCCTGTATGGGATGTGCTGCCTATGCCGGGGCTGGAGTTGTGGTTTGTCAGTATGATGGCCCTACGTAATTATCTCATTGGAAGGGAGCAGTGTAGGAGGCAATAGTAAATCATACTGGAGTTGCAGTATGTGTAGAAAGCAGAGGGTAGGCAAAGGTGTTAAAGCAAAAACTAGGCTGAACTGAGAGGAGAATTTTTCAGTGCATAGCAATAATTGTGGGCCCAATTGCTACTAGGTTGCTTTAGGGCATTCCACTTAGGTGGAATTATTGTTGCAATTAGCCAGTAGTTCCTTGGCGTTAAGTGTCTTCAGCTTTAAATCTCTTCCTTTGAGACAATCCAGTTAATTAGAATATATGTTATTGCCTAGTTATGTGTTATTTATGCTATTGACTATAATGCAATTTAAAAGAACTTAAAAAAAATTACACAGTGATACCCTTTTTTTTTTTTTTTTTGCTATTCATCCAGGCTCCATTCCTTCTGCCCTAGCTGTTACGTGAAGCAGGTCTCAGTAAATATGTAGTGATGTGTCTCAATATGCATCAATCTTTTCTGTGCATTCTAGAGAATTTGAAAGAAAAGGGGATGGTATACACGTGCACTTTTTGTTTGTTTGTTTGTTTGAGTAACACAAATGGAGGAATGGGTTAGATTTTTATTAGTAGTTCTGTCCCCTATTTAAAGAGGTGCTGCCTCTTCTTTGGTGGCTGTAATTGCTATGATTCTTTGTGACCAAGACAGAGCTATGTGAAACGTACATTTTCAGTTAAAAAACAATTGCCATGGAAATATATGCTTGGATAGCATCACCCTAAATCCTAATTGCATATGAGACCTTGCCAAAATTTCAAAGCACATCAGCTATCTTGAACAGGGTCAGAACAGCTGCTCACTCTGGAGCAATGCATTGAGTGTTACAGTGTTTTGTTGCACCTGTATTAACATAGTATTGCTTAATTTTAACTTGTGCCTTCATAGTCATCAGTATGACTCAATTTTTTGCTTTCATGAAGTGGTCTGACTAAGCAAAATCCAGGAAATGGTGATGGCAGGTCCTCGTTTTTGATCTCATTAGTCTTCATTAATATTGAGATTGACACTTGGTAAATGTGCCAGCATTGCCAAGGAGTTGCTATCTGAAATGCTGAAGTGATTTTGAGCCTTGCTAGCACGTTGCAATGGCGAGTAGAACAGGTTGTGTTAAGTCATCATAGGACCTATTTTTGAAAATTGTGGAATATTTAGATCTTTACAAAGCCGTTTAAGTACAGCAAAGGTAGCACATAATTACTAGTTCATGTCTTAGCATGTGAACACTTCTACTTAAGCATTGTGTAGTATGTATGTGCACAGGATAACAGGTAAAATCAAAGGAAATTTTTAACTCTAAGTCTTGTGTAGCTATGACATACTGGCTAATAAATATTTTGGTCCATATTAACATTTCTGTACTTATGATTTAACCATTTGGGGACTTTTCTTATGTGAGCACTGGGAGGCTACATCTAGACAACAACTAATCTTACTTGTTTTGTAGACTGAAAATTTTCAAAGTTTCTTTTATATGTTGAGGGTGTTTCTTCTGGGATTACACTGCCATAGCAAACAGCTCTTCCAGGAGAAAACATGCAAGCAGTGTTCTCACAAGCAATCAAAACGTATTTTATGTCTGGGTTTATTGAAGTATATGTCAATCATGTGACTGTCTTATGCCTTAGTAAACAGCCCATATGAAAAATTAAGCAAAAAGATAGTCTAGCTGAAAAACAGATGCTTTGCAAGAGCTGGATTTTTTTGAATAAGTACAAAAGCAAAAATGTAAAAATAACTATTTTTTTTTAAATTTACTTACTTGATGTTAATTGTTTTTAAAGCAATGGCATACATATACTGTAATTGTACTCAAACCCATCCTGTAGGAAGAGAAAGCATTCATTTGGAAGCATTAAAAACATGGGCATACATTTCTAATGATTTTTTTGCCAGTAAGTTCTTTTCATTAGCAAAGGCTAGAGAGACATTTTCTGTATCAGTCTTTCTTTTTTTCCGCATTGGGGGAAAAGTTATTCTTAATCAGTTACATTTATTTAGATGATCATACTTTTTATATGGTACTGTGTCTACTTCAGCAAAGCTGGCAATCACTGGTGTGGTAGATTCCTTGAAGAAAAGATGCTTATGAGAAGCCAGTATCCCAGAGAGGAGAGACAGAGGTAAATGGTACCTACCTCCTGAAGGGAATAAAATCCATCTGCTAAGTGAGAAAGATGAGAAAAGGTATGGGAAGGAAATAACTGAATCAAAAGACATGACACTTTCAAAGACGTTTTCTCAGGAAGACTGTTCTTGTTAAGAAGTGATGATGACAACCTATTTAGTTTGCTTTACCTGAGCAACAAAATGTTCAGAGTCCTATTGCAAATAGATCATGGGGTTAAATCAGGTCTTTGAAAAGAAAATAAAAGTTGAGTTTGTGTATAAAGTAGGAGAAGCTGCCCTGAATAAATTCACAGGCCTCCTGAAGAAGGGAAGCTTACTACATTGCAGCTTGGGCCACAGGAAGCAGTGTGGACCTATTGGAGAAAATCCCTCTGTCCTGCTTTTCCTGTTGGTCTCTAAGTAGCCTGCTCTTGGTTGCTATCACTGTTACTTTTCCTCTGGTAAAAGACAGGGTGAGGGGAGAAGAATAATAAAGGAGACTATGGTAAGGATGAAAACTGTAGACTTTACAAAGGAACAGAGCAGAGCAGCTTCTCACTGTTCCTCCAGGAGATGGTGGATGCTGTTCACTGCAGTTCTTTGTAGATGGGAAGATATGACTGAATGTAATAACGGTTTTTTAATCAAGAAGATTGTGGAGGAAGACTTGTGACTTTGTCTTGAAGCAGACACTAGAAAGGAAGAGGGCAATGGTAAGCAGAACCTCATAAGATGGAACTGTAAAAAAGCTGCAGTGTGTAACCAATATATGTGTGTTCCAGGATCTCTCTCTTCCTGCAGAACATGCATATCTGGAGCGGTGGATTGCTGCTGGAGATGGCTTTCTTGACTTGGTGTTCAAATGAAAAGCCTAAGCAGCTGGCCTATATTTTCCATAGAATAGAGTGTTCAGATTAACTGGCAAGAAGGGACTGCATTTGAGCAGTGCAGTTTGTTTTGGGAAAGCAGAAGATCCTAGGGCACTCTGTGTTAGTTGTGTTATGCATTGGGCTGATTCTAAGCACAGCATCTTGCCGCGAGGAGCATGCGTATCAAAGCTAGCTCTTCAAGGAAATTGTGTGGGTTATGGCTAAGGGAAATGTAAATTCACATTGTATTTTAAATGGAATGCAGTCGTAAGTGGAAAAAATATGGGGTTTTCTATTATTAATCTTATTAGTGCTTTCTTTAGGTCATTTTTGTCAGCATTGTCATCAGTGTTACAGAAATATTTCAGATTCTGTTAAAAAAAAAAAGGGCTGCCTGGTTATTATTCCTCTATACAATCATAGGAGGTCCAACTTCCAAAAGACTTGCACCTTAAGAACAGAGACATCCTGGAGAAAGAAAATACACAGACAGTGAACTGCAATGACATTTGTATTTAGAACAACTTTTGGGACGAGTTTGTAGAGGAAGTGGAGGAAAAAGGAAAAGGCAGTCATAGGAGAGGAGAATTAATAGCAAGAAGAGAAGGGGTGGAGTACATCAAAGGTGAAAGAGCTGGGGGGAAAGGGATTGAATCAGTAACTAATTAGTCATTTATTTAGTGGGAACATTTAGATTAATACCTTAGGAGTGATGAGAATGTTAATGTGGTTTCCAAGTGACACGATGTAGGTGGTTTTCAGAAGAAAACACAGTGTTCATTGTAAATGTATAAGTGATTTTTTTCTTAAAGATCACAGATCTCTTCCTCCACCCACACTGTTCTTACACTTCTTGATTTCATCTATTTGCTATGAAATGTATTTATTTTTTTAGCCACAGTCATAAGATTCAAGTTCAGGAGAAAAACCCAGGCTTGATCAGTGGAAGCAAAAGATCACATTCTGCGTAAAACTGGTCATATCAAGTGTAAAATTGTGTTCTCCTACGTGCAGATTGGAGAGCTCCTGTCAGTTGCCTATAAGCATTAAACTTGTCCTTTAAGACCCTGGGTTCTTAACATATGTTGATATAAGAGCTGATACACTTCCCTCTCTGAAGCAGAGGGGAAAAGGACTTAGGCTAGGCAGTCAAACTAGAAAAAGAAATTGCAACCCTCATTTGTGTGCATCCCACTCTGTCCTCCGTTTTGATGCAGCCAAGGAACATATCCCACAGCCACCTCCAATACTCACCTCTCCTTGCTCTTTGCATGGCTTGAGAATTCCCTGATCTTGTCTGCCCTTGTTTACCTGTCTGCATCCTTCTAATACAGATTCTAGATGTGCACCCCTCTGCCATCTGTACCCATATGTTCCAAGTAGATGCATGGAGTGGTAACTGTTATGTAATAATGAGAACATAATGTAATTAGCATCTGCAAGGATCTGAATTAAAGAAGATACAATGTTAAGATACTGCATTGAAATGTACTGAGACCTTGAAGCAAAGTTAAACTGCAGAGGTAACTCTTGCTGTGGGAATTCCTAATTTGGTTGGTATGGTAAAAGTCTGGCAAATTTTTGGGTAGCTGGTTTACTGCTCTGTAAAGTAAAAAGTAATAGCTTAAGCAAATAAGGCTTGTCAGCTCTCTGCTGCTCTTTGTCCTGCTTCACCCATCAACTTGTTGGATGTTTTCAATCAACTTTGGTGGAGTGGGAGTACCCTTAACGAACTAGACCTGCTTGCTGGAGGAGAACCTGTGTTGATTATTGTTGACCTGCTTGGCCTGTTAGTTAGGTAGTGACCATGTGTGCTGCTGGTTTTTCCCAACAGGCACAGTTATACTGAAACCTGCAAAAGGAGATGCTGCCTGGCTCCTGTGGTCATGTGGGGAGGGAACAGAAAGCAATGGGGAGTCCCAGAAGAGACGAGGAGGGTGACAGAGCACTGCAGGGATTCTGAGGCCACTGGAAAAGAAAGCAAGATGCAGATCTGGAAGAAATCAGACTCCACGTAGTCTGCATCATGTAGGATAAATTTTTTAAAACCGACACAGTTAAAAATTAACATAGTGTTTACTTAGCGCAATGATCATATTCACAGTTTTGTAACAAAGGTTGCAAACTTGTATTTTTACTAAGTTAGAGAGAGGGAAAGGTAGGTGTCTTTACAGTGCTTAATGATAGATCTTTTAAATTTTTTTTGCTATTAAACCTGACTGTAGCTCTATGGGGTGCTGCAGTGAGCTTCTTGGTTGTCATGTGTATGTGAAAAGCTGAGGGGTTTGTTAATGATTAAATGGATTTTTTTTTCCTGACTTATTATTTGAAAGATCTGTATTTTATCATGCAAGCTTGGCATTGCTTCCATAAGGAAATGTGGTCCTGTGATGCAGTCAAATTCTCCAATACCGTAAGTATTAGGTTTCTTAAATAAAATGCTAAAGCATTTTATTTAACTGCATTCAATTGGTGGCAGTTCTTTAGTACTTCTGGGGT
Source organism: Cyanoderma ruficeps (assembly GCA_008694505.1). Taxonomy (NCBI): domain Eukaryota; kingdom Metazoa; phylum Chordata; class Aves; order Passeriformes; family Timaliidae; genus Cyanoderma; species Cyanoderma ruficeps. The sequence goes on along the minus strand of VZDJ01007753.1, from coordinate 40,058,609 downwards.
TTTGTGTGGACTTCTCATTGTTACCTTCTAAAGCTGTTAGGTGAACGTGCTCACTTTTTAAAGCTGTAAGTCAAGAGGAGGCATATTTTACAGCTCATTAAAATATTATTTTTGTGTGTGGTGTGGAAACCAGTTCAAAGTCTGACCCAGCACCAGTGCTCTTTGATAGCTGTATTAGAGAGGGAGGTGGATCATTTACACCCCTCACTGCCAGTTTTGGCATGATTCTTTTTGTCAAGCCAGCTGATACACTATATTTGGAAATGTGGCTGTGTTCTGTATTACTAAGCTTATTCATCATTGCTGTCAGTGCACTTGCTCTTTGGAGAATGCTTTCAGGAATTTTCAACAACGTTCATTTGAAAGAAAACATGACATAGTACTTAAAAGCTATTCACCAGAATACAACCAGAAAGCCAAACTCAAAATGAAAAATACCCAAATCGCTTTTCCAGTCAAATGTGTGCTGCTTCTTCAGACATTCATAAAGTTTGTGGTTCATCTGAAGGATTTTTTGTTTTGTTTCTCCCCATGTAGTGCAGCTATATTTTATTCATTATATATTTAATATGTATTTATTGCTTTTTCTGTTGTCAGTCAGGTACTGCCAAACATCCCTTCATTTCACTGCTGTGCCAAAAAGAGGGTTCATACTTTGCTTCTTTGTAAACAATAGTTTTAGTCACTTGCTAGAAGAGATACTTTTTGTCTGGAATTTTATTTTAAATGAAAAATATATTGTGTTTTTTTCCCTGAAGTTACAAATATTTCTTGGAATTCTGGGATTTTTTTTAATTGAAATTTAACTCTAAAATCTGTTTCATGTGCTGAATGACAAAAGGTAGTTTAAGAAAGGAAGCACACTTTCTCCATATTGGGTCTCCAGCTATCATTGTAACCCATCATTTGCTAGTTAAATACAGCAGAGCATTCCTTAGCTAAACTTTTTTCCCAAATATGAAATTGGATGAAGGCTTCTGTTAGATTTCAGAAGTTTTGAAAAAAACATTCAAAATCTATTTTTAGATTATATATTTTATAAGATATAAGGTGTGACTTTTTAATGGTACATAGACTTCACTGTGCTGGTATTTGGAATGCATTTTCTAGACAGCTGTGTATAGCAGCAAATCCTTTCAAATTATGGCTCTTACTAAACAATACAGCTGTCAAATGCATTAGGTTTAAATAGTTGTATCTGTTTCATGTAACTGAACAGTGAATGAAGATAAGTATGTAGGAAGTAGAAACCTGTTTTTCTGATTAGGGATTGGATCAAAAAGTACAGTTTTGATCAAGATAGATGATTCCTTAAAAGGAAACATTTCCTTAACCAGGTATCTCAAGATATCAGTCTGATGGTATTGTTTTTTCTTTTTGGGTGAGAGAGACCTGCTGCTTTAATCATGCATGCAGAATATTTTCTCTGTAGAAATTCTGATGGCTAAGAAGCAATAGTTAGACAGGATGCATGTATCAAAGGAGAGAGCAGAAATACTTACAGAGCTTATTTCATATTCATATACTGGTGGCAGTGTAGTGAAAAATGCATTTCTGATTATGGTGCCATCAATCTTATGAGTTGTGTTCAATGAACTTGTTTTTTCTATGGTATGTTTGCTGTGTGTTATTTGAACATCAGTGGTAGCTGAGACATATCTTGTATTTGCCTTGAATTTCTTACTTGTGTATACCAGATTTCAGCTAGATTTTTGGTTTTGCCCTCTGAAACAATATTTGTCTAGGATGGTAATGCAAATACAAAGCATTGTTCAAATTTTCTTTTTCATTGTATTTGGGGAGCTGAAGTTCACATCCTCTGAAATCAGCTTTATCTTTAGACATAATTCTTGGCAATACTTTCACTGGAATAATGGATTCTTGCTACTAACGTGTTTCATACAAGGAAAAATTCAAAAATTAATGCTGACTGTGATATTTGAATAGCTTCATGTATCACCGTATTGTTCTCAATCAGTGGTGGCACTTTTCGTGTCTCCATGTATAATATGTGCACAGTTGTCTTTGGTTTTTTCTTCTCATAAATTTACTGATGGATGTTTATATTTCAAGCAGATTATTCCTCTCAATACAATTTTTTAAAAAGTAATGGAAAGAAAAAAACCTGCAGTATATTGGTAGCTGTGTATACAGAACATTTGCTAATATTGGTTTTCCCCACTTTATTGACCAATTAGCTCTCTTCATTCTTGGAAATGAGAAAACAAAATCCTTCAAAATAATTTCATTTTTTCAACCTACATATCTTAATACTTATGAGTATCTTGATATAAACTATAGGTCAAAAATTTATAACTTTTATCATGAAATACACGATGTGTGAGTGCCTTAATTTTCTGATGATATTCTTGCTCTTAAGATTTTGGACTCCATCTCCAGTCTTGCTGTTGGATCCATTACAGACCCACCTGACTTGATTCTTCTTAAGAGCAGAAAAGTCTAAAATAAATGTATCAGGGTGGCATATAGGAGAAGGGAACACTCATGTGAATAGGTGATATGCAAATAAAGTCTTTGTGAAGGATGTACCATGAGAAGACTGCTGGGGGGTAAAGGAAAAAACAAACCAGAAGAAAAGACTGTATCATGGGAAGACCGTGTAAATCAACTCTAAATTCATTTTTTGTTGGTATTGTTATTCTTTCTTTGTCTCACACTGCATTATGCAGCTTGACCTTTTATATTGATCCTATTTCCAATGAGCACTATTATAAATTCAACATGGGTTGCGTAATGAGCGTTACTGCCCCCTTCATCTGAGCTGAAAAATAATAAGAAATCGCATATCAAATGTAAGTGTTTGTGGTAGAGCAACACCTTTCAAGAGGATGTTCAGTGTTCATTCACAAACATCAGGAGATGTGATCAGACAGTGGTTCTCACATTGAATCTCTGGGATCTCTCCTTACCACTGCATGCGTGGGATTTTCATGGTAGAAACTCTATTGGGAAAGTAAGTGATGCAGCTCAAGGGGGACTGATGAAATCAAGCAGCACAGGTGGGTTGTTTGAGTCTCTGACATCTATCTGTCAGAGAGTGCTAAAATCAGGGGATGTGGATATGCCCCAGGACTTCACAGTTTCTGTCTACTCAGAGCTGCTCTTGTTCTTGAACTATGTTTAATGTCAGAAAATGGAAGACTCAGTTTCTTTGCCTTCCCTTTGGAAAACACCTTACAGTTTTGCCTTACTTTTTCCCCTTTTTGTGAGATGTTGTTTTTCAGTCAGTTTTGAGCTCCTTTAATTTCAAGTTAATAAGTTAACAGTGTTCACTGAGCTTGTTTCCTGATCATTCAAAGTTACTATTTAAAATAAACCCTGAGTTTGGTTGTTTCTTGTTCACTTTAATCTTAATGGACAAGGAAAGCAGCCAGATTACATACTTTTCCTACTAGAATTTTCAGCTGCTAGTCAGAACATTACAGTCTTAATACCAGTTGCCGAAGAACAAAACTTTTTGGTAGCATATGAGAGGAAAATTTTGGGTCAGCTAACTACACTGACCAAGGATAAAATTATTCCTTTTATATATATTGAATGCTCAGAAAACCTGGAGCCCAAAGTACTGCTTCTCTACAGTGATTTTTGCATTTTATGGATTTTACTGTGCAATGTGTTATAACTTAAAGCTGCTGTGGCGATCTTGATGACTTAGGCAGGTGTTGGAAATCTTTGACATGTCTAAAGTTGTGAGCATGACTGTCTCTCTCCCATCTCACTGTAAAGTAACTGGACATAGAATCTTCTATGCTATACAGGAAGATATTATTTACTGTATAGACTAATTACAGACATGAAGCTTCAGTTGCAATAACATGTGAAATTGTAGGAAAAAATGTAGGATGTTTTTTAGATCTGGAGATCGAGAGGCTCCATTTTCTGCTTTAGCTTCAAAGTTAAATCAGGTTGCTTAGGGCCTTGCCAAGTCAAATTTTTTAAATTTTCCAAGGTTGCTTGGAGATGCTGTTAAATCTCCATCCTGTTCAGTGCTCAACCATCCTCAGGGTGAGGGGTTTCCTTATGTCAATGTGGAATTTCCTTTGAGGCATTGTGTTTCTGTTGCCTGTTGAGTTTTTGCTGTGTTTCAACAGCAATGACAATTATATAACAGAGAGAAGAATCTGCCTTCACCTGTTGTATAATTCCCTGTCACACTGATGAAGGCAGAAGCAGACTCCTTTTCATCTTACATGTTGGCCCTTTTAGTGGCCTTCCTCTGGATGTGCTCCAGTTTGCCAGTACCTCCTGCTCTGTGTGGCCCAAAGCTGTAGTCCTGGACATGTGGCCTCACCAGTGCAAGCAGAGGGCAATAATTGCTCCTCTTGACCTGCTGCTTATGCAGCTTAAACTGCAGTTGGTTTTCACTGGTTTATGGGTGCTGGCTTTTGTTGAACTTGCAGTTTCCCAGAGTCTCCAAATCCTTTTCTGCAGAGCTACTGCTGGTCCAGTCTGCAGCTATGGTGCTGTACATCATTTTTTCCTTCCCAAATGCAGGATACTTTATCTTTGTGTTTGTATAACTTAACAAAGTCACTTCCAGCTTCTTCCTCCAGTTAGTTGAGATCCTTCTGAATGCTGGTCCTGCTCTTCAACATGTTGGCTGCTTTTTCCATTTTATATCATCCATAAATGTGCTGAGGATCCTTTCTGTCCTAGCATCCAAATCTGGTGATGTTGGCCAGTATTGCCTACTGAGAAATACTGCACCTAATCAGTTGACATAAAGGATTATGGACGAAAACTCTTTGAACTTTATTATTCAAGGAATATTTGTCTGCCTATTCAGTCCATGTCTCCTCAGTTTGACAACTGGGGTGATATGGAAGATGGTGTTAAAAACCTTGCATAAGTCAAAGCACTGGCAACCACCAATTCTCCCTGGTCCACTTACTCTTCTGCTTAAGGCAGTGGAGGATTTGCCTTTAGAAGTCTGTTTTCTGATCCCAGACACATTTATGTCCATCATGCCTGGAAATAACTTCCTTTTAGAACTCATTCTACATTTTGCACAGCAAATGAGGTGAGATTCACTACTTTCTGTTCTCTGGATCCTGCTTCCACCTTGCCTTTCAGTTGGCTTTTGTTTAAGGTACCAGTTTCCTGTCATGAGGAGTTACCATGACTTTTCAGAGATGGTAGCCAGCAGCCTTCCAGAGACATCAACCAACTTTTTCAGTTCTTTGGATGTTTCCCATCTGATCCTATGTACTTGTGTAGGTCCAGCTTACCTATGTAGCTTTTTGACTTGGTGACTCCTCTCCCTCAAACTTTGCTACTAGATGCAGAAACATGGTAAACCTGATAGCAGCCCTTGCTGCAGCCATGCACAAAGTGTCAGGTGTCTCAACTTTTTCTGTACCTTTTATCACTAGGTAGCTTCCTGATTTAGCAGCTGAATTACACTTTCCCCAGTGTGTCTTCTGCTCATGGTAAAAGCTTGTCTTCTTGCCTTTCACATTCATCTTCAATATCAGCTCCAAACAAGCTTTGGCCTCCCTCTTTCATCCCCTGCTTGCCCAGACAGTGCATCTATATTCTCCTCCAGTTGCCAGTCCCTACTTCCCCTTTACCTGTATTTCTGATTCATTTGAGCTCTGTCAGTGAGGGGTCCTGTGTACAGTCAGCTGGCCTCCTGCTGAGCCTGCTGATTTTCCTTTAAGTTGGGAAGGCTTGTTTTGTGCTCAGAGAAGAGAGTTCAGGAAGATGACTGGCTGTCATGGACTTGCTTGTCCAAGGTCATTCTGCTTACCATTCCCTGAGCAAGTCCCAGCTCTGTCTACTGGATTGAGTCCCGAGTCTTTAGTCTGCTTTATTCCTTCCTTTCTTTTCTCAAGACTTACACTACAATTTCACAATTACTGCATCCAAGACACTTGGCTGTCCTATGCGTGAGCAGTTCTTCCTTATTCATAAGGAACAGATCCTGCACAGCCCCTCCTCTAGAAGCCTGTTCAGTGCCAGCATCAGAAATTGCTCCCAGTGCATGTGAGAAATTCCCTGGATATTTCACACCTCACTGTACTGCTGTTCCAGGAGGTGTTGTGTGATTTAAGACCTGCATGAGAACAAGGGGCACTGAATATTGTAATAGCAGCCTAAGATGATGTTCCATTTACTTTGGGAACTGAAATTAAGTTTTCTTTAACTAGTTGCCTTGAATCACAAGAAGCTGCAGCAAAGATATACAGATGGTATTTTGATTTTCTTTTGAAATGGAATACTTAATTTTCAATTCATTTTGAATTACTATGTAACGTACAGTCAAAATACTAATTCAGCTGCTATTGGGCATGCAGCTGATGAGATAAAATAACCTGGTTTTCTGTAGGCTGAATACTTTGGAATCCATATTTGTTCACAACTAATGAATTTGCATGTGATTCGAATAATTTTTCTTTTTGTCTCTAAAGTTTCTAGTTTCTAATTACCCTGAAGTAATTAATGTGCAACTACATGAAATATTGCTTCAGATTGCCCTGTATAGCTCTTACATTCAGGCCATGCAAATAATACTTGCACGTATATATAAGCGAGAAATAATTTTCCATTCTTTTCTTTTTTACGTGACTAGTGAAAGAAAATCTTGTTCATTCATACTTACCACATTTTGTTTCATGGTAATTGGTGACAGTGTGCTTCTTAATCTGTTTTAGTTGGAAGATGGGGAAGAAGAGCAGAGTAAAAACTCAGAAGTCAAGCACAGGAGCCACAGCAACAGTATCTCCGAAGGAAATGTTGAATCTAAGTAACGAGTTATTGCAAAGTAAGTTTTGTTTTTATGCCTCTCTGGGAAAAGGGATGGTGTGCAAACCACTCAAAAACATTTTCTTGCTGAGGCCAATGAGTTGTATTTTTTCTCTTAAGTGGCCCGGCTTGCTATTTTAGAGTGCTTAAGGTAGTTACTTTGAGATACTTAGTAAACTATCTCTGTTAATATATGCCATTATTGCTTATTTAAATGTGTATTTATTGGACTGACCATGTTTGTGGCAGCATTTGGCTTTTCGTCTGAATACAAGCATAAATACTGAGTGAGGTTAGACTTTTAAACAACTAGATAACTTGGTATTGAAGCTTTGTCAAAAATGTTTTTCTTGTAAACTTGAAGAACTACACTGTTCCGATTTATCACTTGAACAGTACTTTGAACTGATACTAGAGTAGGGAGATTACTTGTGGGAAGTAGTAATACAACTCACTTCAACTGCACAGATATTTTTGTTGCTTAGATAAATTTTTTGTTCTTGTTTGGAATCTTTTTGTAGTGCTTAGATCTTGTGTATAGACCAAAGATTGTTTCACTTGTTGAGGAACTTGGAACTCATCCAATATTTCTAGTAAATATGAGAAGCAGATTATAATTTCATACAATGATGCTAAAATACTATTGACTCTTTCTATGGTCATTAGTAACTGTGCTGTGATACAGTTCTTTTTGAAACACAAGTCCAGATTTTCATATTCTGGACACATCTAAATGTTGCCTTAGAAAAATTAAAATTTTTCTTTGCATTGCCCATGAAGAGGAGACGAGGACTTGGCAAAGCAGTTTGATGCTTATGCTACAATTGGCCTCTGCTTTGCTACCAAAAATAAAACGTAGATCTAATTTGCTAAGCAAAGACAAGTATCAGCTGTTCTTTTTGTCAAGCTTCCATATTTTATTCAATGCTAAGATTTTTCAAATCAGTTGAGCAAGGTAATCTTCAGCTGTCCACTTGGATTTACATGGCTTAGATCAAGAAATCCGCACAGTGACATTTAGAATATTGGCAGAGACACTGTGGATGTAATCTAAAGCTAAAGCATGGCTTTGTGTTCCTTTGCTTGTCCCTCCAGCACTTGTGCATCTATGAAAACAGTATTGACTAGGCAGGTCAAATGTATGTACCAGCAAATTTCTCAATTAATTAAGGTATGCTCTGTGCTATTATTATCTGCTTTTATTACAGCAAAAGTGGTGGCAAGCAGGCTAATGTAAACAGAAAGCTTTACTTGAATTATTGAAAACAGACACTTTTTTTGTTGTCTTGTCTGAGACATTATTTACTTAATGGCCTGGTTGTTTATGTTTTTTCTCTTCCAAGCTTTTTAGACATTGCTATTTCTTATATCTTATTTCTTTCATCTTAGAAAAATGAAATAAATTATACTGTGAAGCTTTCAAAAGTCTTAATTAATTACCTGTCATATAATGGGATGTTTATAACAGTGGAGATTGTTTTATTTACCATGGAAATATATTTGAAGGACAAATAGTATTGGGATTCTGTTAAGTTAGTGTGAAACCATAATTCTGAGGTTAAAATACATATGTATATGTGTGTGTGCATATATATATCTTATGTACTTAATTAAAGAAACCATTTTTATTTCCAGAATGCAGCAGTCCTCCCCCAGGTCCTGGTAAGGAGTGGGAAGAATATGTACAGATCCGTTCGCTGGTGGAGAAAATCCGCAAAAAGCAAAAAGGTAAACGTGAAACACTTGCAAGTGTTTCTGGAATGTTCAGGTGGGCTTCACCACTGGCATTAACCATTTTAATACTCAGAATTCTGAATGATTATCACAGACAGATGATCCTGTCAGAATTCTCTCTGATAAGTAGAAAAAGGAGGTTGAAATTGTTTTCTCATCACAATCTGAAGGACTAGAAGTAAAAATCCTTCGAGAATAATAGGCTTCCTTGGTTCCTTGATTGCATGGTCTGCAGCTCTGCCTCTAAATCTGAACATTCTGAATTTAAATCTGTTTTACATCAAGACTTCAGTGGATGTTGAAACAGTTTCAGCAATACAACATCAGGACATCAAGCTATGACAAAAACTGTAAATGCACAAAATAAATACATCAGCTAATAAGTCTATCTGCTCTAAATGAAGCACATAATCAAAATAAAGAAATTATTATTGTATCACAGTTAATTTTATTAAATTAATTTATTTATTGCCAGTTTTCCAAAGTTTAAGGTATGCTTATTGCTGTTGATGACACTTTTTTAATATTAATTTTGTTATATTTGGAGGTATGGTCTAAAAAATGCTTTTCATATATAAGCTTTTGGAAAATTAACTTCTTTTATGACTGATGTATTTTAATGACTGAGAAGTAACTTTTTAAATTTTCAATGAGTAGATTTGGGCTGGACATACCTGAAAAAGTCCTAAACAATTCTTTCTTCTCTGGTATTTATACAGTAACAGCAAGAAAGCCAGACTACATATAAATGTAGCTTGACTACTTCGTGGTGTTACTTGATAAAGCAAATACTTCAGAGGCTTGAAATTTCCCTTTCACACCTGTTTTTAATATATTTTGACTGATCCATAAAAACCTTACTTCATGAAAGGACTTAACAAACCTCTGAACATCAGTTTTTGACAGAGGGTGTATGGAAGAATAAATGATGCTGTTTGAGTGACTGCATTCTGTAGTGATGTAGACATGAACTTGGTTTATTTTTCAATGTGCCATGACTTCTAGAAACTTACTGTACATGTCCAGGTTTTTATGATGTAATATATGTGTTAAAGTAAGTCATAATTCAGGTTAATAAGAGCAGAGTTAGCCTTGGGGTTTGGCCTCTTCACTGTATCTTTCTTCTGCACCAGGAAGATTAAACTATCCATGGGGAAGATGCTGCTGGCAGAGATGGTAGAATTATCAAAGTATCATGTTAATAGAGCATATTTTTTCTTTGGAAGATACAAAACCTACCAACCACACTGCTATTGACATACAATTGTCTTTCCATGTAACCTTTGTTCGTGTGTAGTGAGTAGCAATGGTATGGCTTCTTTCAAGACTATTTTTAGTGGAACATAGTGGATAATACTACACAGTTTGCTAACTTAATGAAGGCATTAGATAGTTAGCAGAGGAAGTTCCTGTTGGGAGCTCTGAGATGTACAAATTAATATATATTGCCAAGAGTATTATACTTTGTGCTTTCCTTGACTAGAACACAGGGTTGAAGAATGTGAACTAGAGTAATCATTGATATAGAAAACTCTTTAATTTGAAAACTGAGTATTTTTAATTTCTGAAATTTTCCTTGTTTGACTCATGAGCGAAATCTTAAATAAAGCTACTTTTCAATATAGGTTTTCATCAGTAGAGTCATATTTTGTTCCTTATAGAGACAATTTATTCCCCAATGGTGCTTATAATTTAAAGGAGCTGGTCTTCTTTTTAATTAGGAAAAATCTGGGAAATATTGGTCCACATTGTATATGAGGAACAGAAGTAGAATTCCAGAGATGCTTCAAGAATGGTCTGAAGTACAAGCTGGATGTTAAAACTTCCAGTAGTCTTCTACAGTAGCAAAAGTTGGAAGTCAAAAGAGCAAGGTCTTGGACAGTATAAACACCTACCAGGTTCTGTAGAAACTATGCAACTAGTCTTACCAGGTTTGTGAGGTCATTATATTCCAAAAAGTAAATACTTAATAAATTTTTATACTGCATCATTAAAGTCAAAAGTTTTAAATTATACTTACACTTTTAAGTTAACTACAGATTTGATTGGTTCTGGGCCTTCAAATGCAAAATTTGGAGGCAGGAGGGAGATGTTTTAAATACACTAATGCTACTTCCCTAAAAATAATTTTAATCTCAAAATGTATTTTATTCCCTATGTGTAGCCAAAATATCTTTGGATGTAAAGCATCTTGCTGATGACATTTTGTCACTCATAAAGTGGCCTGAGAATTTTGGGGGCCTTTGAACACTTTTAATGTGATCTGACTCTAGAGTTTGGGTTGAAGAAAACACACAGGGGTGAAGAGGTACAAAAGGAGCTGGCTGAGTGTAACCAGGAACTATTAGAGAGAGATTTAAATGAATTCACAGTAAAGAGGAGAACTGAGGAAATGAATGAAGCTTGTGATTTCACTGGTGGACCACATGCCGTTGCAGAAGCCAAGTGTAAAAATTTGGATGGGCTCTGTGATGTCAGGAGGATGATCTTTAGATATTTTAGATCTATGCTTAGATCTATCCTTAGATATTTTAGTAGATCCATATGCTACAGGAAAAGGCTAACTGCCTTGTATGTGAAAGAGGGAACTCAAGATCTGCTTATCATCAGTTGCAGTGCTGAATTAATGAAATTACAGCTTGCCTCTCAAATTCTTCCTTGTCTGTATCAACATGTTGTGGTGATTGCATTTATCATTGATATTAAGATTGGAAATATTTTGGCTTTTATTAAAAGGGAAAGAAGAGGAGGGTTTCATATTTCATTGCTGCTCAGTTTGGGCAGTTGCATTTTTAAGATGACTGGTAAGCCAATTTGGTGCAATATTGAATTTGATGAAAATTGGGCATGACATTTATATAGTATTGAGTAACATTTAACAGAGACCAGTTCTGACTCAGCTACTTCAAAGTAGCCCTGCTGTGAAATAGGAGACAGCTTTTTACATGAGCTTCTGTATTGAACTTTTTTTATCTTTCTCTTCTGCATTTGTTTTTCAATAAATTGTGTATGTAGGTTTGTCTGTTGTCTTTGATGGAAAAAGAGATGACTATTTCCCTGAATTGATAAAGTGGGCAACTGAAAATGGAGCATCCACAGAGGGTTTTGAAATAGCTAACTTTGAAGAGGAGGGATTTGGTTTGAAAGCAACAAGAGAGATAAAGGTGAGCATGTGAACATTTGACTTGGATTAGAAAATTGTATTTGGCATGTGTCTGCAGAGCTCTGAAATGCATACCCTTTCCCCTCTTTTAACTGCTTATGCTGTTCTGAAAAATTACATACTGAATCTCTGTGCACTTGAGAACAACGTTATTGACAAAATTGAGTATTATTTTAGATGACTACTGATAGTACTATGATTTTTTAATCAATCTTTTTTTTCCTCTGTGTTGCTGGTACTCTTTACCTAGTCACCAGAGTACTCTACCACACTGATGTCTCCCTTTATGTCATGTTTTCTAACTATTTAGTCTCTTCTTTCATGTCCCTTTTAAAGAACTGAACAAAAAATTGCCTGAAAAAGAGGTATTTGCAAAACCTATTTAGTCTCTTCTCTTCTTTATTCATGTTTCTTCTTTTAAAGAATTGGTCTTTTTGTCTCAGAAGTGTTTGCAATACCTATTTTCCAGTGAAAATTTAAAAATCCCCAAATTATGGTAATTGTAAGGCATCTTTCTATCATCAGATAAGGAGTATAGACACACACAGAGTTAGCTAACTGTTAAAAGGGAAGCATTTAAAATTGTGTCTTTCCATTCCCATTTTGTAGGTGGGAGACAGCTTTGAAGACCAATCAGCTGTTGTAGAAAGACTATTAGAAAATGAGCAGAGTATAATCATTTAAGAGCTTCATTAGCACACAGTAAATACATTGACAGAAATCCTGAACAGTTCTTCTAGAATAAAAACAGCCAATACGAAAAAACTCCACTGTGAGAAAATATGTGATCATGTAATTATTAGCAGTATAATGCATCTGGTAGCTTTAAGGTGGTGTGGTAAATATTAGCAGTTCCAAAATGGAAGGGCTTTATCTGGTATCTGAGTGTCTGTGTTTAAAGCTTTGTGTAATGTAGATTGAAACATTTGGTTACCATGATATGGAACACAGATTGTTTGTTGAATTTGCAGTGGAAGAGAGGGAAGAATTTAGATTCATAATAATTTTGATTTTAAAAAAATTATGCAAACAACTTGTAATTTAAAGTTGGTGTATATTTGAGACACTTGGCAGACCATATAAATGTTAACTGATCCTCTGTTGCGTTTCTTTTCTTTCTGTAGGCTGAAGAATTGTTTCTGTGGGTCCCTAGAAAACTATTGATGACGGTTGAGTCAGCTAAAAATTCAGTCTTAGGTAAGAGCTCAAGGAAGTTCTTAAGAAAGAAATTGATATTTATGGGATCTTTCAGTAGGAGACTTTCTTTTTTTAGATGATCTTCTTTATTCCAGGGCTTGCTTATCATGGCAGCCATCAGGTTTGGAATACTTAGAAACTTCAAGTGTCAGTGGAAAGAATTTAATTTCCTGATTAGTTTCTGGCTGAGTGCACTGGATGTCTTCCACAAGTGTGTGTGTTATTTTGAACACATATCATGTAGCTTGTATAATACTTGGAGATAAAATGTTCTGAGGTATTGAGAATATTGTTCTAGTTTTGTCATGCAATTGTACACAAGGCATTTGCTGTGTCAAAAAACTTGCAGTATAATACAGTGTAGGCAGCTAAATATTTTAGAAACCTGAAAAAGTTATTTTTTTTGTTAAATGCTTACCTATTATTTAATCATGTTAATTTAAAGTCAATCTAGGATAATATTTTCCATGGAGAATCAATTTAGCTCCTCAACTTTCTTGGTTAATTCAGGATCCCTGTATTCTCAAGATCGAATTCTTCAAGCCATGGGCAATATAACATTGGCATTCCATCTCCTTTGTGAGCGAGCCAACCCTAACTCTTTCTGGCTGCCCTACATCCAGACTCTCCCCAGTGAATATGATACTCCTCTCTATTTTGAAGAAGATGAAGTACAGTACCTTCAATCAACTCAGGCCATACATGATGTTTTTAGCCAATATAAAAATACAGCTCGACAGTATGCCTATTTCTACAAAGTCATTCAGGTAAGAATCTCAAATATAGTATATACATGTTGTTCACATGATCCTTATTGTGGAAGATGTGAAAACAGTGATGCTGAATAGTAGTACAAGCATATTTCCCTTAAAAGTCTGAATCATTAAAGCAATTTCCTGCTGGTTTTTTGAACCACTATTGAAATTTTGCAGTTCACTAGGCTTATGGATATATAAAAATGTATTTAGTTGGTTGAGAGAAGTGATTACTGCTCTTTGTTTAAAATGGGTGGGGCTTCATCAGGAACACTGTAAAATTTTGGGCCCACCAGTGCAAAAGACATGTTGACAAAATGGAAACTCGTTGACAAACTGGAATGAGACCAGAGGAGGGTTATTAACATGTAATTTGCTTCATCCGTTTATCTGTGTGAGAGACTAAGGGAGCTGGACTTGTTTGTTCTGGGGAAAGGGAGATAAGGAATGATTCAGTCACTGCTTTCATCTTGGTACCTGTCTGGTTAGCCAGTCTCTAGAAGTTTGCAGGTTGAAAACTTTTCTGCGTGACCTGCAGAGATCTACAGCCTATGCCTCCATGATTCTTTGAAAAAATGTGTAGTTCACACTTAACAAAGTAAAATTATAATTGTTAATTGACAGAATAAAACCAATGCATATGTTGTATTTCCAATGAATGTGGATTAACTGTTGTTTTCTGTTCTATTTAGCATAATTATTTTGATTGCTTTCAAATACAAAGATAAACTAATCTGGTAGCAGTTAGGGTATGGAGAGGCTTGAGATGGGTGAACTTTTCATTGTGTTCTGAAGTAATGATTTAAACCGAGTTTCTAACAGAACTCTGTTATTCTGACTGATGTCTAGATAAAATATTGTAAGTGAATGTTGATGTGTTGTTCTCAAGGTAGTGCTCAATGTCCAAGCATCCAAAGCTTTTTGTGGCATAATCTGTATAAAAAACTCTGTATACTGAATTTCCCCAAATGTGTGATCTAGAGACCATGGGTTTGGCCATGGGTGAGGTCAGAAGACACAAGGCAATTCTACTCTCCTTTAGTGGTACCAGAGCTCCAAAGCTTTTCTATCAACTGTTTTAATTCAACAAAAGTTACATTATTTTGTGTAGCTGTTTGGTGTTTTAAGAATTGAATATGTTTCAAACACAAATTCAGTTTAAGTAGTATAAGGAGAGGAGGGACAGATTTTGAAAACTGAAGTAATTGAAAATGATGGGTGAAAGCCAAATCAGATGCACAAGGGAATAAGATAGCAAAAGTGGCTTTGATATCAGAAGGGAACTGAATTCTTCCCTCCAGATGTCACAATTCAGGAAATGATAGTTCAGCCAACTCTTTTTTCTTTGTGTCTTATCCTAGACTGCCAGTCCACACTTGGCCTTCCAGACTTCACTCAGTTTCTCAAAATATGCTGCCTGATCAAACAGAGCTTCTAAATGTTGTGCCTTAGAACATTTTTTCACCCTATAAAGGTCTACTGATTTTAAGAAGTTATTAGCAAAATATTGTGGAACATTATCCAATTCTTCCTAGCTGCTATTCTTGCTCTTGTAGTTCTTTTCAGAACTGAATCATCTGAATCAGCTGAACTATCACTATGACCAGTTCCATCATTTTCACTGACTAATCCTGCACTAGTAATATTATATGAGAGATTATGTGACTATGACATTAATTAAAAAAAAACCAAAAAAACCCCAAAAAACCTGAAATGCAGAATGGTCAGAAAATTAGGTGGGTTTTTTTTGTTGTTGTTCTCCTGAAAAATGCTTTTATTGTCATCTTGTGTTCTTGTTATATACAACTGTTTTATAGCTGGATTCATTTGCTTTATTTACTTTCTGTTGTAGAATGAGAGGTAATAAAATAGTTAAATTTTATGTGGTTTCTGGTTGTTTGGTGCCTTACTTCAGCACTGCCATGTAACCACAATTTCAGCTGAATGTTTCTTTACTACTATTCAGAAATACTACTATTCACATTAGAAAGTCAAATAAATTCAGTTGGCTCTAGTAATGCCAACTGTATGTATTGGGCAGCTATTATTAATGTTTTTGATGAAAACTTAGGGAAAAGTTTAAATTTTTGATTTCTGTTTCTGCTCTCAAAAATAAGAGCTTTAATTTATGAAATGGTGGAGGAAAAAAGTTCATAGAGAAAAAATAGATGTCTCTGTCTTCCTTAAACAAAGTACCATTTTCCTTATTCATAAAAGCTGAAATTAATTTTAGTATCAGCTTGCATGTACTCATATCATTTTGCGAACAAAATTGACCCACAAAATACTAATGCTAAGGGTAATTCATGAGCAGATGGAAAAGGGAAGAAACAGCGAAAGAAAAATTTGTCATATAAATGAAAAAAGCAAAGCAAACCCACTTAGCTATGAAAGGCAGTGTACTCTGCAAGCTTGATGAAGTGAGGTTTTTTTAGATTTTTGTATACTATCCTTTCATTCAGTACTACTACTGCTTTAGTGTTTTAATGAAAGCTGTCCTGTGTGACCAGGATTTTCATATTGCTTTCAGTATGCAGACTAATATTTTTTAAAGTACAAATACCTTTTAAAGTATATTGTATATTTTTAAGTACAAATACATTTTTTTGTAATACAAAAATCTTAAAGCCATGTTTACTTTATTGATAGTTGCATCTTGAAATAAAAGCAGGGGTTTTTTTGCTATTTGATGATACCAAAAAAGGGACTACTTTGTGCAGGCAAAATAACTTGATTTCAACATTTTTGGTCTACAAAATATTTCTAATGGCAGGGGGAATAAACGGGTTAACAGGTCCTGTCTTCAAATGCTTATTTTTCTTTCCAAATAGGATTGCTAGACTGCTTTTAAAATAATTTGGCTTCTGATAGGTGTGCAGTTTCAAACATGGTTTGCGAAGTGCTGCTCTATTTTATTTCCTTAGCTTCTCCATAAGGGTGACTGCTGCAGTTCTGACTCTTTCTCCAAGTGCTTAGTCTGGCTACACATGAAGAATGGGCAGATTTATGTATTTCACAGCTGTTGCAAGCTAAACTGTAGTCTGGTTTGATAAGCAGAAACAGGTGGGATGTTGAGCAGACAAAAATAAACTCTTGAGCATGTTAGCCAGGCTCTATAAACTGCACTGACACCTCTCTAAACATATGTAATTTGATAACTAAAAAACAGTTAAAAGTTTTTGCAGATGTACTTTAACGGTGCATTTGGCCTCTGCATTGGTATCAAAATACAGGGAATGGTGAAAAGACTACTTTCAGTGCTCCAGACTTGTAGTTTGCAAGATTTTTTGTTTATAGTTTGTTTCAAATAGAAATTCTGTAAACTGCAGGGTTTTCTCTTCTCAGGGGAAGAGAAAGGAAGGTATGTCTGTGGTTTCTTTAACATTTATGAGTACTGTAAGCCTGCAGAACTGTGAACAAAGCCCAAATATTTATGGCTTAATGTTAAACTTTTTGTCCACTGAAATGTGGTATAACAGACACAAGAGGGAGCCATATAGTTTACAGACAGTCACCGTGAGATTATATTCCTAAAGAAAATACAGCCAAATTTGAAGTTTTTTTAAAAGAGTATGCAGTGGTCTTTGTGTTTGATTTTCAGGTGCATCTCTATGCCTGTTCGTAGTCAGCTTTACAGAGAAGTTTTTGTGAATCAAAACAAGATATGAAGACAGAATGCACTTAGAGAAGGTGGAAGTGTCCAAAATATTTACATTTTGAACATGATCTGTTTGAAGCAGTGTTGTATCTTCTCCCCAGCTGTAGTAAAAGCTGTTACTACCTGCCTAAATAAAAGACAATTTGATGATAACTTTAGTTGAGTTTTAAAATCTTTTAAGTGGTAAGTCCAAAACCAGCAGAGCCCATTAGCTAACCATAGCTTTTGCCATGGCTGTATGCATTCACTCTGTGAGTAAGTAGGTGTCTGTATGTAACTGCCTCTCATGTGCTGGAAAAAACACCAGTTTTGTGGAACTGTCCAGGATGGCAGTTTGGCATTGATTTAGACAGTGCTTTCAGCCTGTAGTATTTGCACCACTGAGGACCACACGAATTTTTTTTCTGGAAAGCATGAGCAAGTTATCTGTCAGGAAAGAGAAAAAAAAAAACTAACAAAAACCCTGAACCTCAACCAATATGGTTGACCTTGTAGTGTGCCTCTGCTAGAAGGCTGCCTGATCAGGGGGAAGGAAGAAGGGAATGAGGCCTTCTACAGATAGCTGAAAATAGCCTCACATTTACAGGGCCTGGCCCTCATGGGGGACTTCAATCCAGTATCTGTTAAAGGAACAACACAGCAGGGCATAAGCAGTCCAGGGGGGTTGTGGAGAGGTTCCTCACTGAAGCAATAGAGAGGCCAAGGAGGAGGGGTGCTACTTGCGTTCATGGACCTTGTACAAAAAAGGAAGGGTTTGTTGGAGATGCAAAGGTTGAAGACAGCCTTGGCTGTAGTTACCTTGAGGTGGTGGCTATCAGGATCTTGAGAGGAGGAAGCAGTGCAGACAGCAAGGTCACAGTGCTGCACTTCAGGAGAGCAGAATTAGCTACTTTGTGGATCTGCTTGGAAGAGTGCCATGGGATAAGGCTTTGGAGAGAAGAAGGATCCAAGAAAGAAAACGTGGTTAGTATTGATAGATCACCTCCTCTAAGTTCAGGAGCAGTTCATCCCAAAAGCAGGAAGTCAGACAAAAGTGCCAGGAGGCCTTCACAAATCAACAAGGAAATCCTGGCAAGAACTCAGACGTTAAATGGAAACATAGAGAAGGTGAAAGCAGGGACAGGTAACCTGGAAGGAATGTGGAGACATTGTCCAATCATCCAGGGGTGTGGTTAGGAAAGCTAAAGCCCAGCAGTAATTCCATCTTGCAAGGGCTATCAAAGGTCACCAAAAGGGTTTCTATATGAACCATAGGTGACCAAAGGAGGACCAGGGGAAATGTGGGCCTGCTGCTGGATGGAGTAGGGAACTGTGACATAGAACATGTAAAAATCTGGATGCCTTCCTTTACTGGTAAGACTGGCCTTCAGGAGTACCAAGTACAAGGATGCCATCCAGAGATGCCTGGACAAGTTTGAGAATTGGGCTCTTGGGAGCCTCATGAAGTTCAACAGGGGAAAGAAAATGCAAGGTGCTGCACCTGTGTTGGGGCTACCCATGCTATCAATACAGGTGGGTGGGAGAGACTGAGAACAGCCCTGCAGAGATAGACTTTAGGAGTGCTGGTGGACGAGCCAGCAATGTATGCCTGCAGGTCAGACAGCCAGTTGTGCCCTGGGCTGCATCAAAAGCAGTGTGGCCAGTAGGTTGAGAGAGGGGATTATTCAATCCCTCTGCTCTGATGAGACCCCACCTCGAGTACTGCACCCAGCTCTGGGGTCCCCAGCACAGGAAGGACATGGAGAGATTCCAGAGGGTGACCACAGAAATAATCAGAGGGCTGGGGCACCTCTCCTGTGAGGAAATGCTGAGAGAGCTGGCCTTGTTCATTCTGGCGGAGAGAAGGCTCCAGGAGGGCCTTAAAGCAGCCTTTCTGTAGTTAAAAGGGGGTGAGAAAGATGGTGATCAGCTCTTTAGCAGGGCTTGTTGCAAGAGGACCAGGGGTAGTGGTTTTAAACTAAGAGAGAGTTGATTTACACTAGATCTGAGGAAGGCATTTTTTACAATAAGAGTGAAACACAGATTGCCCAGAGAGTTGGTAGATTCCCTACTCCTAGAAACATTCCAGGTCAGCTTGGGTGGCACTCTGAACAACCATGATCTAATTGAAGGTGTTCCTGTTCATCACAGTGAGGACTTGGTGACCCTTAGAGGTCCTTTCCAATGCAAACTCGAGGACTCTCAGTGATCTTTGAGTAATCATGATGGTTGGGAGACATTCTTGAGAACTGGAAGAAAGCAAATGTCACTCCTATCCTCAAGATAGAAAGATGACCCAGGGAACTACAAGCCTGTCAGCCTCACTTCAGTTTCTGGTAAGATGCCATCCAGTGGGACTTTGACAGCCTGGAAAAACTGGCTGCCAAATGATGTTTAGCAAGAAGTGCAAAGTCCTGCACTTTGAGTGAAATAATCCCATTATTATGTTGTGGGACAAGCTGAGCATGAGCCAGCAATGTGTCCTTGCAGCAAAAAGGTCTAATGGCATCCCAGCTGCATTAGGATTATTGGCAACCTGTTGAAAGAGGTGATCCTTCTCCTTTACTCAGCACTGGTGAGGCTACACCCAGAGTACTGTGTCCAGTGCTGGGCTCTCCAGTATAAGAGAAGTCAGTTTAATTCTAAAATTCTAACTGAATGGAGAAAGCAAAGTCACCTATTTAAGTAACATTTTAGCAAGCAAACTTATTTTCTTTGACCCAGTTTTATATTTCATTGGAAAGTTAGTGAGCAAATACTTGCTAGTGCTTTCTTTTACTTTTGTCAAGCTACTCTGACTCAAGAAGGCAGAAGCTGCCTCATGAGTCACACTCTTTTAATTTTTTTTTTAATACAATCTCTTTGGTAGAAGTTGCTAATATTTTTTAAGTATTATCTGTAGTCTAGTTTGCTTCCAGCATTTCACAGGAACACTGTCAAACAGTTTTCTGACTAGGATGTATTGACATTTGGACACTGTTTGTGAAAGTGTTGTTGTAGTCCTGTTGTGAATACAAGCTTTGCAGTAATCTATCCAACGATATTTTGATCTGTTTGTGTGCAATACTGGACAGAGAACTTAATTTGCTGGACATTGTAATCCCTTTTTAATCAGATACTAAATTTCATATATTATTAATTTAAAATTTGACTAATTGATTCAGTGTGAATAAAATTCTAAAATCCAGTCATTAGCTGTTGGGGACCAGTATATCATTTTAGTTGGGATGTTTAACACATCAAGTTCTAAATTTCAAAATAATGTTATAGCGTCTTTAAAATCTGGTATCATGTGTGACTCTGCAATATGGGATATATTAGCTGAATTTTCACATCTCTAGCATAATTTTTACACCAATTTTTGAAGCTGTGATGATGCTTTATGACTTATGCTGCTGTTACATTATTTTTCTGTGTTGTTTTTAATCTATCCTATTCCAATAAGCGTATGATTTTCCAGGTCAGCATGAAGTAGAACATCTGGTGTCTCTCTGTACTTGGCTTGAAGACACCATCATTTAACTTTCGTGTGCTAAATGATATTTGAGTTGAATGCAGACAAGTATGCTGTCTTTTAAAACATCTTATTGAAGTAATCAGGTGTTTATTATTGTTAAGTTGATATAATAGAGAATATTTTAATGCTTCCAAAGAGTTCAACCAATATGCAGTCAAAAACGAATGTATTTGAAACAGAATTCAGTTTTATTTCTGTACCAGGTAGGTCTTTAGGATTCTCGGTTTTCCTCCCTGCTTGATTTATACTCATTGGCATACCAGTCAAATAGCTTTTTTTCAGAAATGATGTCAGCGACACTGTGAAAAATGGGTGGAGGAAAGATGGCACAGTAGTAAACCCTGTAGAATCTTTCCCTTTTGTTTATTTGTCTGCTATGCATGTCACCTTAAGGAGAGATTTAAAATTGCATCGAGTGGGCAGTTGCAAAGGTAAAAATAGAGTTGCTATCTAATTTGTTTTGTCTGGATTTCAATGCGCCAGTTGTTCTTCTTGATCAATAATAAATAGGCAGTTAATAATGAAATATATTTATGCTTTTCTGTGTTTTTCTTCTCTGTGAAGGCCAAAATATTGTATTAATCTGTTTTGCTGGCAGCAGATTGAAGATTGACAGTATGCTTGTACTGTACCACTTAGTGTATCTACTGTAGTAAGGTGGTTTAAGCTTTGCAGACATGTGCCAAATTCCTGATTTTTATATCACTTCTGGTATATCCCACCCCCGGCTATGATGACAGTAACAGCAGATCCTGGGGCTGTGTTGGGCCATTCCTGTGGCTGCCCCTCTCCGTGGCAGAAGCAGCTCCAGGCTTGGCTGGGTTGTGTCTGTCCGAGTCAGGCAGATGAAGAGCTCAAGTCCTTGCGTGGGTGGGAGGTTCTGCTGCCTGCTTCCCCCGTTCCTTCCTTGCCTTCCACAGGAACACGGCGACAGCTCTGGGCTTTGAGCCAGCCGGACACAGGAGGAGGTGTTTGGCTGTTCAGGCAGCGTTTGCTCCTCAAACAGCTGTTCCCTATCTCCTCCAAGGAAAAGGTGGCAGGCCATATGGAGGCATCCTGTGGTCCAGATTCAGACGACGGGCACCAGTTGGACCGTGCTGGCCTAGATCGAAATACAGGCATGTCCTGCTTGGTGTCTGCTATTTCTCACAGTCAAAATGATTCGGAGTTGGAGGACAGACAGGATAAAACATATCTTTCATTTTGGATATAGATGTTATCTTTCATCGTGCAGACATTGTTAAGATCTCCTAATCAGCAGGTTTTAATTTATTTCATATTCCGAATGGATTCTGCTATAGTGGCCTAAATGCCTGCTTTCCTCTAGAGGAGCAGAGATGTGCTTCAAAGCGTGTGTGCCAGCGCAAAACAAAATTTGTTTCTGCATAGTTTAAATCACATTTGGGAGGAATAATACATTCTCTTGTTAGTAGTATGGGCTTTTAAGGCATTTTTTTGAAGATGGGGTTCTCAATCACTCTCCTGGTTTAGAATGCAGATAAGCATCTCTTTTTACAGCCAATAGAGTGGAGACAGTTTTTTGTTTGCTTTTCTGTTAGTAGCCTTTTCTTTTTAACTGAGTTGCACTTTGTGGGACATTTGAGTCTATCCCCAGGGATGTTGTCTGTGTCTTTTGTGGAAGTAAGTACCTCAGCAGACATCAGGAGATCATCATGCACTTACAAGTATACTTTCTCATATAAAGTTTGTACTTATTGTGCAGATTTAATATTTTTCCTGATATAACAGCAGTTACAAATGTTCCATAAATTTAAAATATTATAACAAGCTGATGTTTCTTAGAGCGGAATACTCAAAGGATGTATTCTTTAAGCACTGCAAAATTATACAGGGTACTTATCTTTGTTAAAATTAGTAATTTAACTAAATTACAAAGTGGATTATCCTCTTCAGTCAGACCCAATGCTAATACTCCACACAGTAGGACATTGATATGTTGCTAAGTAAACCAAAGTTTATTTTCTTGTACTATTGTTTGAATGTGGGTTGAAGAGGAAGTGGTAAGTTTTTAGTTTTGGATGTGTACCTCTAGTTCCAGGACTTACCATGGCCTGTGGAAGCTTGATTATGAGGTGATCGTGATCCAAGCTTCCACCTAAATGGCTCCTGGTAGGATTTATTGGGAAACTTGAGTAGTTGATTCAAAGGCAACAAAACCTTGGCCATAGTGCATAATATTAATGTTTGTTAGCAAACTCTTTGGTTGAGGAGTGATTGTGAATCGGAAATATTGTTTCTGTCCTTTCAAAAGCAGTTCACTTCAGGGTTTCCATCACAGCCCCTTTTTTTTTTTTTTGGTGGCTTGTGATTCACCTAATAGTGGAGTTCACTAGTAGTAGAGTTATGGGATGAATTCGTGCATGAACATAGTGCCTGTGTGCTGCTTTAAACAGAATCATAAAGTATCCAGAGTTGGAAGGGACCCACAAGGACCATCAAAGTCCAGCTCCTCAAATTAACAAGGTAAAATGTTTCCTGAAATGAAAAACGCTCAAGGTAAACTTTGTACCTTGGGCAGAGCCTATAGAGTAAATGATGTGCCATGGTATGCAAACATAGACCCTTGCAAGGAAGCTGGGGTTTTGTAACTATCATACTGTACCTGTGTGAATGAAATACCGCAGAATGAACCTATAAATCTAAGGCTCAACATGAACAGTAAACTCATATTTTGCAAGGAGATTTACCACAGGAGATAATGGAGCTCATGTGTCTTTCTGTTATGTGAACTGCTTCAGGAGGGTCTCGGGAGGCTGTCTCATTGCAAAACACCTCTAATCTCAGCCCAGCTTCTCCCACTTCAGCCCTTAACGGGGCTGCATTCAGCTCTAAGTGATTTTGTGAAAGTACAGAAAAAGGTATAGAAAACTTGGTCACGTATTTAAATGCTGTATCTGAGTGTCTTCTGTTTTGGGAAAGATTAGTATTTAAAAATTGTGTATGTATACATACACACATACAGAATTAGTAATATTCTGAAATGGAGTAAGAAGTGGATGTTAAGGAGTCCATGGCTGTCTTGCCTATATTTAAAAAAGGAGATGACACCGGATTGGAGGTGGGGCACTCAGCTGCAGTCAGTTCAGAGTTGTCTCTGTGTACTCTATCAAACAGTAACATCCACATTGCATGTGAAGTGGGTTGTCAGTCCTTCAGACCCTTGAGTTAATAGCTGATGGTTTGTCTGTTGTGCCACTGTTGTGTCATTAACAAAGAACAATTTTTGCAGGTAGAAGGTACAGAAAAGGGGACTGTGCAGTTAAATTCCATTGCACCAGAAGGAGTCATTCCACTTTGCTTCCGCTGCATGAATCCCCTAATAGTCTGGAACTGTTTTCTTGTGGATATTGGCAGAAAGTAAATAAAATTGCTGACATAAAAAATTAAGTGAGAATATTATTTAGATTTAAGAAGTTTCAATCCTGTGGTACCTTTTTTTTTATATTAAGATTCATTCTATTTGGTTTTGCAAAGTAGAATTGTTTTTTTTCTGTTAGGAAAGTCATACAATGGCACAAGTTTGTGAATGTTATTTCTAGCACTTCATGAATTGGGCTGTTTGAAAATTCCATAGCATGCCTCTGTAGTTATAAACTGGTCTTACAAAGTAAAATAATCTTTGGCTTTGTCTGTTGTCCTGTACAGTGAACTGGCTTCCCTCATTAGGTTAGGCAGCATATATCCAATGGAAAAAGTGAATTCTTGTTTCCCTGTAGATCACTAGGATCCTCCATTCTGAATTCTTTATTTTACTTAGCTTTAGGGCAGTTAAAGCCTCAGCAGCTCCACAGAGAGGAGTTTGTCTTCAAGGCTGCTGCTTCAAAAGATTTCCAGAGCTGGGAAAGGGACAGTAACCAGCAAATGCTGACAGATCTTCCTGCTTCTGGCCCTGAATGTGCGTGTGTTTGTGTTTTTGTACACCTACACATTGGCCTGAAACCATCAAATAGCATCCACTAAGGCTCATAACGAAATCTCCCCATGTTAATGAGTACAGTGGAAAGAGGGAAGGATCTGCAAAGAAGAGGAGGAAAAAATTGTTTGGTCAAAAGCAACTAACCCTTGGGGTTTATATTCAAAGGAATGAAAGTTAATAAGGTGGAAGCTTAAAGTGGTTTTGGCTTTAACTGTTTGAAGCACCCTGAGTGTTTTGGGAGGCTCTGAAGGGTGACCTCAGTATACTCTTAGTACTAGCTACGATCATTTCCTGGGGTAGAAGAGGAGCTGTTTCCACTTGAATGGGGATACAAGAGATTTTTGAGATTATTGAAATCTGATTTAGTGATATCAATGCAGTGATTGCCCACAGCTTTGTCTTGGACTTGTGAGTACTTGAAATAGTTGTCGCAGAGGTCCAACCATCTCTTTGTCTACAAACTCAGGAAACCAACAAAAACAAGGATTTTTTTAAAAAACCTTTTTTAGCTATGTATTACAATGGAGTAGTAGATGGGTCCGATGATCAGTTTATCTCAGCTTAGAGGTGGTGTCTTTTTTAAGAAAACCTAACTTTGATCACATCTAGTGATTAAAATAATTTTTTCTTACTTGGATTATACAAGGGTTAATAGCACAAAGGAATACACTGGGCAATATGACTTCACATAAAAATACATTACCTCTTTTCAAGAAATCTAGTAGTGTAGATGTGAACAAATTTAACACTAAGTAAACTTTAATTTTTCCTTCTACCCAGACATTGTATTGTGTGTTACAGTAATTGGACTTGTTCTTTGCATCACTTGGTAAACAAGCAAATGATAAGCCAGTTTTAATGGAAATTCCCCATTAAGATTAGGAGCCCTGATAAATGAGCTTTAGCATTTTGTGATTGAATAGGGAAAAGGTTTACTGTCTTCAGAAGTCTAGCCACTCTGACAGGAGGTGAATGCCCCTGGGCTGGAAAGCAGAGTAAAGGTTGTGATGGCTTCATAGCTGGAAGGACAGCCACCTATTCTCCACTGCAACCTTCATGCCATTCAAATGAAACAAGCCCTCAAAGTGGGAGTCCTTTAGCATCTACTTTTGGAACTTGAGAATCATTACCTTGTGATGTCCATCTAAAAGCGTGATGGAGAAATTAATAACGCCGAGGCCCCTATGGCACATCAGGAGTGTTGCTTGTTTGTGAGGCATTAAATATGAGATGTGAACCTCTGGATATTACTGCTTCACAGAAAGAGAAAAAATGTTTGGAAGTTTCCTTTTTTTTTTTTTTCTTTTTTCTTCCCCCCACCCCCTCTTCCTCTGATTGCCATACTGAGTAACTGGCTTCTAGTCTGATAGTGTTTTAGGTGACTAGAATAACAGTCTGTCTCTTTCCACAGTGGCTGCAGACAATCTGGCAGCAATCACTGTTACTTTTTAATATTTCTGGTTATTTTGAGATATCCTCCAAATGTCTCAAAGAAGGCTTGGAACACTGAAGGGGAAAAAGCATTTTTTTTATTCTTTTTTTTTTTTTTAGGAATAGCATCAGGAGGAAAATGAAATTCAGCATGCCACTATTTGTTTTTGCAGTGGTCATCACCCTGATTGCCAGCTCTGACAATATTTTCACAGAAAGGGTAACGAAATAGATGGTATTTGTTCTTTATAATAACTCTTTCAGTAGAATGTCAGGACCTGCATCTAAATGAATATATTCACATTTTCATGTTCCCATTTTTTATTTAAAGCTTCCCCTCCCAACTTTCTGAAACTACTTCATGCAGACTTGGTAAGTTAAAATTAGGGTTCATGTAGTGGATAATGTCACATTTGAAAGCTGATCTGTAGAGACCTAGCTGCGTGAACCTGTAAAAGCTAGATCTGATTTTTTTTACGTATTAAGTGTTTGTTTAGTTTAAATATGTCTGTATCTTTTTTGAGCAGTCTGAGCAATTTGCATGCTATGCAGCAGTCATCTTCTATACTTTATTAAATATCTGTCAATTATAAATATCAAGGTTTTACATTAATGTCAAGATAGTACATCAAAAATTCATGGAATATGTGACTTTTTTCAAGGGTATTTAATACTTAATGCATTTGTGTCATTTTTCTTTCTAGATATATTGACAGGTTTTATTAAGTGTTTGTTAGGGAGATTTCATTTTTACCAAGGGACTATAAAGAGAAGCTGCATACTAAATCAAATTCTTAATCAGAATATTGTTCTTTTTTGTGTGTCTTCAGATTCTTGTAATCTATAGTTAGTTAGTTTTTAAGTTACATAGTAAAATAGACCAAATCAGAAATCTAATATGATCAAATATGCTGACGTATCTTAACTTTAAAAGAGCTACTAGAATATTGTACCACGGAATATTATAAATATGGTAGTTACATATGCTGGGGTTTTATTCTGCCCTGTGTCTTTTAAGACCATATATTTTGTCCTTTATTGTAATTTACTAGTGGTTTTATGTGAGCTACATCTGGATGGTGTGTCCACATAGGTGTCCCCCCAAAGTTTCACAAATTTACAAACGGGGAGGGTGACAGACCACTTGGCGGTATCCGGGATCTTTGCCCCGTGGCTTTGGTGTTCAGGTTGGCTGTTAAAGAGGGCTGCATGTGTGAAACGAACAATTGATCTCCCTGCAATCCACTGATCTAATACACGTTTCCCACAGAGAGGACAATGACAACATGTATGTATCTTGCGTCCTATGGGTATTTGCTTCAAGTTCGGGTTGAGGCTATAGGCTGGTGCTCCCAGAACGAGGTGTGGGCTGGAACTGGACACAGGGGCTGTAGCAGTTGCTTTCTGGCTGTCGAGTCCCCGCAGTGCCTGCGATGCCTTTTCACTTCCAGTGCATTATGACCGTGGTCATTCTTACCCTTGGAAAAACAGCGTGTTCCGCTAAAAGCTGCTGTTCGAGGGGCAGAAGGAAGGCAGGAGAGAACAGAGGGGACGGTCAGGGGTGTTAGCGTTCAGGTCTGTGTCCCGTCGGACCCCGCTCTGCCGGCCCGTTTGCTCCCGCCGCAGGTGCGCCGTGCAGCGCGGGCTCGGCGGTGCCGGGGGCGCTCGGTGCCGTGCCCCGCCCCGCGGCCCGGGCGGCGGGAGCGCGGAGCGGAGCAGTGCGCGGCGGCACCGGCAGGGGGCAGTGCCGGCCCGCGCGGCCAGCGGTGTGAGGGCCCGGCCCGGGGGGCTGCGGGCGGCGGGGCTGCGGCGGGGCCGAGAGCCCGGGCCGCGGGGAGCGGCACCCACCGGGCTCCGGGGGACACATGCCAAATGCCGGCTGTAAACTTGGGGCGCACGATGAGACCCGACTCCTTACACCGATCGCCACGGGCCGGAGGGAAACGCTGTAAAGGGAAACTTGAGGGGTTGATTCTTGCAGTGTTGGTGCTGTCTTTCCCTGCTTAATTTATCAAGCTGCTGCAAAATACATTAATAACACGAGCAATAAGAGTTGAAATTAGATTGTCGTAAATGAAAACTATAGGGAGGTTTTTGTTTGAAATAATTAATTCCGGCTGAAGGCTGAGTTTCTGCATCCATTTCTTGCCTCGGGTCTGGACTGTCCGGCAGCGAAGGCGCCTCCTGAAATATCTCGGTTTGGGTCTCAGTCCTGGGTTTGTGTTGAATGTTTTTGTGAGAAGAAACAACTGTACAACGTGCAGCTACAATTAAATTCCAAGGGATTTGTTATTCAATGACCGATTTTTAATTGTTTTCTTATTTATAATATATATAATAATTTATATTCATTGTTATGCAATGACATCGATGTGAGTGAAAATCATGCGGAAACGTAGAGTGCCCTTAAAAAAAAAATTAAAAGTAAGGGGAGGGACGGAGGAGCCGCTGGAATTGTTAACTTCAGTCGTGTTCCGGAGAAAGCCCATCGGAAGGGTTAACCGGAGGGGCTGAAGGAGAGCAGCCACCTGGGACCTCACACCCAATTGGCAGTCTTTTGTAATATATAATTTGCCTAAAATTGCGCGCTGAGCACAAGCTTTTGTTTTCTAATTGATTTACGGTTTAAGCCACTTTTACCTCATCCCCTACTGTCCAGCACACAGTGCCAGCAAGTACATTACAGTGAGAAATGATAAATTACCACGCACTTGTGATGCTAATGCATCAAGAGTAAAAAACTGCGTACTACATGGAGCTTCATGCATTAAAAGCATCGCAAAGATAGAGCTATGCAAAAAATCATTTATATCTTCTGAAACAACCGTTTGATCATTTGCTTCAATTCGTCTCAGAGACCTAATTGAACCTGAAGATTAAAATTTATGCTACTATGTCTTTCCATTTGTGAATTGGAACAAAGTTCTAAAGAAAATGTATGAATGTGGGCTTAAAGCTACCTATTTTCCAGACTTTAAATAAGTTAGTTAATCAGAAAAACGGGTATCAGAGCTTCTTAAAGCTTTTAGAAATTAAATACTTGCTTGTTAATGAGAACTGCAGTATGTATTCTCAAATGACACGGCTCCACTTTTAGATAGGAGCGTGTGTAGATGGGTTAATGTAGATACTGCCTAATCAGTGTTTGTCAGCAAAGCTATTTAAATATTTTAATCTGCTTTTGTTTCAGAGGTGTGGTGCAACTTCTACTTAATAACACCGTTACAGGTATCAAGGAAGAATTGAAAATCTTGCATAATATTTCTTGCATTTGTGAAATACCTCACTGCTATCACAGGGAAGAGGAAAATGTGGAAGTTGGTGAAAGCTAATGTACACTTATTGTCTGATTTCTTTCTCCCACTGTGCATCGAGGGCTGGATTGTGTTTTACCTTCACATACTCAGTCCACCTTAAATTTTTTTTTTTTTATTTTTGTACAATGTCTGTGGGTTCCAGTCTTGAAATATGAAGAAACAGATTTATGGCGGCTGCTGGGCACAACAAATTAAGTTGACAGTGATGTATGAGAGCATAATAGCATGATGATCCCTCTGTAGCGCGGCTGGACGCCTCCTGCTTCATTTGGCTCTTGTTAGGATCTGTTAGGCAGCTAAATAATGAAATTCTGCTGACTGATTTCTGATTTCTCTTTTCTTCCTCTTTTCACCTTTTTATGCAACTTACATTTTGCAGACCCATCCTAATGCCAGCAAACTGCCCTTAAAGGATTCTTTCACCTATGATGACTACAGGTTGGTCTGTTTTTTAATTTTTTTTTCTTTGTTACTTTTCTGGTTTTACTATGGTAAATTATGGGGGCCTGGAATTCTTCATTGGTGGGAAAGCCCTATTGTTACTGAAATGTTAATTGTAGGATTTGATACTAATACAGTTTCTTAGTGAAGAAGAAAGTGAAATAAATATGCAGATTTTAATTGTTACAAAGCAATAGTCATTCATTATGAGCAGTTAGTTTAGCCAACTGGCACACATAGTATTTTCTTAAGAAAATAATTCAGTTGACGTGGCAGGAGTTTTAGGGTTTGAGGAAATTTTTAAAATGTCTTTCTTTTTTCATACAAGGTTTTACCAGCACATACTAGCAAAAGTTAATATCTAGAGGAGCTGCTGCTGTTGAACAGGAGAGCTGGAGAATGGAAGTTGTACCCATGAAGCATGAGTGTCACTTGGAGGCGCTATAAGGGGTGACAGAACTAAGATAAAAATAATAATAATTAAGATAATGAGAGCTTTAATTCTGTTAAATGATTAAAATAGCATGAATAAAAGGCATTCATGAGGGATTTTCTAGCCTAGTTGTACATGTGGGTAAGGCTATGAAAGTGGGATTTCCAAAGCACGCCTCCTTCACTTGAAGGGTCACTGAGAGACACACCAACTTACATGGGAAGTGATCTAAAATTTTAGACAAATGGCAACAATTAACAAGAAGCATATTGTTACTGTGCTTCAAGCGGTGTTTATATATCAGAGTTAGTCACAATTTCATTTTAACTTTCTTTTTAGAAATTAGGTAGATTTCAGTTTGCCACTGTCTTTCTTAGCAGTCTAGTCCTTCTGAAGAAATCCTTCAGGAAGTCTAGTTCTACATGTTAAGTATACATTAGGGGTGGAGTCTGTGGGAATTAAAATTATTTTGACCTTCTCCTGGTGACATATTTTTTTCCCTCAAAAAACCCCACAACACATATACGTATTAAGGCCAGAACAAGGTGAAACTAGGATTCTTTTTTCCACTGGTGTTTAATATTAATTTGTGTCAAGTCTAAAATAAAAAATGAAATTCTAGGAAATACTGAAATTCTAAGCTTTTCTAAAGATTTTTATGTTTGAAAAGGTAGCTTGCATTTTGTTTACTTAACCTGACTTAGAAGGGTTTTGAATGATATCTGCGAGCTAAAGAACTACGTAATACTCTCTTCATGCTTTTACCTGGATATCTGTTTGGAATGTGGCGGGTTTTTTTCTCTCAATTCTATTAAGCAGAAAATTTAACAATAATGACCTAAGACAAAAGCTTGCAAATTGAAGAGAAACACCAAAAGATCATGAATGTGTCAGGTGTTTGCACTGGTTTCCAGTTCATGCAGTACATAAGATTTTTAGAGAGTGAGGGGGAAAATACGTCCTGGCTCTTACAAGAGTTTGCACGTAGATGAGAGCTCCTGCTGCCCAGCAGGAAAACCTGCAGGAGCAGGTGTCCCTGGGTTTGGGATGTGGAGTGTGAGGCATGTGTGTGGTGAAGGGCTGGGAAACAGAAGCTGACACAGGGAGTAGGTCCTGGTTGAGGAATGCAGCCAGTGGAAGGTGCGAAGATTCTCTTGCAAACAGAAGAGGGATCACGATCCTGGTTTGGTATTTGTTCTTTGTGCGTGTCTTGGAAACCTGGGAGCTGCTGCTTCTCCTGCAAGTGATATTGCCTTCTGCTGTTCCTATAGTCAGTGTGATCTTTAAGGAAGCTAAGTTTGGAAACTCCCAGTCTAAAATATTGCTTCAGGTGGCACTATGGCCAGTCGCATTTTAGTGCTTTGAACTTTGACCATCTCATGTTTTTACCTTTTGCAGATGGGCAGTTTCCTCTGTTATGACACGGCAGAACCAGATTCCAACAGAAGATGGTTCCAGAGTTACACTGGCTCTAATACCTTTGTGGGACATGTGTAATCATACTAATGGACTGGTAAGGATTTCTTCAGTATTGCTGAAAGACTGTAGGACTTAAGTATTAAGCCTTTCAACTGCTTATACAACAGTTTAGTAACTTTCCATTATGCTTCTTAAGACAGGTATGTTATCTCCCCAAGAGACCCTAAAAAACTAATATCTGAAAGAAATGTTTGTCAGTTTCTCAAATATCTTATGATAGCCTTTGTGGGAGAGCTTTCTTCATCTAGAGAAAACTCTACAAGAGATTTGATACTTGTGTAAAGTTAGTACATATAATGTACTTTTAGAAGTTTTCATTTACCTGAAATATTTTGTCCAGACAGGTCTGAATAGTCTCTTGACATGGAGCTTTGTTTCTGGTGGGCTGAAAAAGATGCACAATACTGGACAGATTTGTTCTGAGAACAGAAAGCAGGCACTGATGGAGGTTGCCTCTTGCAGCTACCACTAGGGAAAGTGGTTAGAGATTTGCAACTAAGAAATACTGCCTGCTCTCCTAACTGTGCCCAAAGAGCCTTGTTATAGAGACAGCAACAACAAGAACAAAGCCTAGTTCAACAAAAACAGTACATCTGTTACTGCATCAAAAAAAACAAAATGCAAAAATACTACTTTAGGGCATATTAAACATTTAAAAGGTGACATATGTATATAGAAAGTCAGACCTGCTGACATTTTGGCTTACGTGCATTAGTTCAGGGGATGATTCCTGATTTCATTAACAGACTGGTTAATGCTGAGGTGAGGAAATGGAAACCCAGAGAGGCTGGTTTATCAATGTTATTTAGTCATGCATCATGTGCACTTCAAAAGTCCTAACTCCTACATGTGTTTCCAGTAGATATGATTATATTGTAAGCACTGGATGTGACCATACTGTTCAGGTGATCTGCTTCTTTTGAGGGCGGTTGACCTGAGTGTTAGGACAGCAGTGTGTGTTAGTGCTGTTCATATAAAAATGCCTGTTTTAAATGAACAAACTGTAAAGCAAGTTGTTTTTCACTTGACATTTAGCTAATTTAGTGTTACTATGACTGTATCAATTACAGCTCCATAGGCTAGGCTACGAAGTTGCAAGTGTTTGGGGTTCATTATTTATTTATTTTTCCTTATTGCAAGGTGATTACGTGTTGTTCTTTAACAGTGATTCTTGCCTTTGCCTATTTGTTTTGCAATCTCACAGCTTTGATCTAGTAATAAAGTTCATATGAGAGTCTTCAGTATAAAGAAAATTGCTTAAAATTCAGAAATGTGTATTTTTGTAATATAAGTCATAGCTGCAAGCATCAGTACTTCCTGTACCTCTTTCCTGCTGGGCATCTCTTTCAGATGCTTTTGCAAAGACTTGTCTGTATTCATTAGACAACTCTTAATGAATGCCTTCAAAGTTGGGATTAGAGTAAAGAGGAAGAGAATCAAGGTTCTGTGAGGGAAAATTTAAGCAGCATATATTTAAAGAGCAGCTATTTATGTTGTTTTACTCATTCAAACTTCTATTTAAATTGATAACGTAATTTTTATTTTTATTATGCTGTTTAACAATGGGTTTGATATGGAGCCAGCCTCCCAATGCAGTAGTATATCAGGATTGGAAACTTTTTTTTTAATGCTGAAATATATCCTAAAGGGCAAAGGGGGTTGTGCTGAACCTAATATTTTGTATATATGTAAAAATTTCCGTCATTTATTTCATATTTCTACGGGAAATAATTTAAATGGATATAAATTCAGGAAGGATAGAAAACTGTAATATTGGTAATGGGCTAAGAAAAGCTACTAAAGCTCTTTCTGTTGTGTGCTGGTCGCCTTGTACTATTAGAAATGGGGAGGGGGGGGTGACTGCTAAGATCTGTAAGCTGCCTGTATTGTAGTTTATATCATTGTAGAGTGGGGTGAGAGTGGGCTCTGCTCTAATCATAGCACAATCCCTTTAAAATACATGAAGGGAACTGTTGTTCATTGCAGGAAAGTAAGAAACAAAAGATGACATTGGATGTACCCCTGTCTAGTTTATTCCAAATGTATTGCTGAAATACTTCTCAGGTCGATCAGCTGCCATATATATCCCTGTTCTTGCTTTATTCCACAGGGCCCCTTTCCATGAGCTAGATAATAAAATAAATGCTCTTTGGATTTTAACTGGAGCTAGGTCCATCCAGCTTTTTCTTGCTTCTGACACTATTAATTAGATCAACCTGCCTCTAAGAACTATTTCAAAATGGTTGTCTTCATGCATTTCTCATTGTTATTCTTTAGTGGGATTGTATTTTGACAGTCAGAGGTTGATTACCAGTTCTGACAGAGCTTTGAATAAGCTACGTTCTGCCTGTTGGGCTGGGTCCATTCTTAATCACTGACCAAGCAGACTATTGCATGCTTTATACACAACTTGAAATTCATGTATCAGTCTGCTTCAGAAATAAAACTGAAGGGATGCAATTTGTCAGCTATCATGTGGGAAGAGAAGTAAACACCCTGTTAATTCTCTTACGTGACTGCTATTAAAAGAAAGAGGAAATAGGAGTCTAGCACTCCATTATGCTTTATAGAAAAGTCTTTCAGAAGTGCTGCTGGGGTTTGTGTGGTGTTTTTTTTTATTTTTTTTAAAGCAAAAACAAAAATTTAAAAGAAAGATCAGTAGTCTAGTGAGGCATGCTTAAACTGACAGAATCCTCCTCTTAATATACTGGAATTTCTGCAGTCTGTGGAAGCCTCCTGTTCCACCAGAACTTCAAGGGATCGGAGTGGACTTCTCACATTCAGAACTATTTCACTGAGCTTACACACTAAGAAAATTTCAGGACAGGTCAAGAGTTTCTTTTTTTGGATGATAGGTACAGTTTTTCATAAGATGACTGTATTTGAAGTAGGAAGGTAGATTTGTCATCCTCTAGCATTTTTAACCTGCAGTTCAGGGTAGGATAATTTTCTAAACCAAAGCTGTTAATTAGAATTGTGTGGTCCAAATTAGAGAATTCGCAGGAGTTTCTGTGTTCAAGTACTGCAGCCTTGTTTCTCAGTAGGCTGTATTGCATGACTCTCATGTTCTTTACTGATCTCCACATGTCACAAACCCCTTAAATCGACCTGCAGTGAGGCATCCACACAGGGGAGGTTTCTGCAAGTGTCTGCAGGGCCAGGCTGCCCGTGCTTGGGGCTGACATTTTGGATTGGCTCCGTTTGAAAGCACTGTTTTAGCTGACAAATGCACATTTAATGATGCAAGCAGTGAAAAACCATTAATGTGTAAGCCATCAGCCAGGCTTTTGAAATAATCTGAGGAGTCCTGTCTTTGGATGAGCTGCATCCAAGATGGGAATCAGGGTATACTGCAACTCATGTCAGCCAGCTTACAAAAAAGTATGTTTTCATTTTTGAAGGCTGAGAGAGAATCTTTGGCGTCTTCTAGGTTTTTCCCCAGGCCCAGAGCATATTTTTCTATAAGTTACTTCTGTCAGTACTGAACTCAAACTGCCTAGCATAAAAGTTGCTTTCTGATTTTTCAGCAGCTTATATTCCATTCTGTGGCTGCATCTCTGGTCATACTATTCAAGAACATGCTGTTTGTCACTTTATAAAAATATTACATTTTTAGAATAGCTTTACTTGTTAGTGTGACCCCTTTATGGTTTAGTAATTGTTTTTGGGGAAGTACAGGTTTGTCAAGAGAGTTTATCCTCTTCCATTGCCAGCTACCATCACAAAAATCCTTTTAGCGTTTTAAGAGTATTACTTAACTTTTAGATAAAGGGATTATTTTCAAGTAAATTATAATTCTCTGAAGATTGTATCCCCTAAAGATCCACAGTTATCTAATCCTTTTTCATTGAGAGATCAAAAATGTGTTGGCAGTTGAAGGATAAAGCACAGCATATAGAGCTGTCAGTGCCTTGCTCCCTTGGGCCTCATGGGAGTGACTGAAAGCTCCAGAACTTTATAACAAGCTGCCGGCTTTAGCATGGTACTTTGTCTGTGCTCTGTGGAGGGTACTTTCCTCAGAGCTTTCTGTTCACTTCAGGTAGGTTCTTTCCTCTGTTAGATTTCTTCAATGCAGAGGTTTTTTTAAAAAAAGAGATTGCTCAGGAATCATAAAGCAATCCCTATCAGCTATATTCTATTGTGCTGAGAAAAAATGTGTGCAATTCCTATTGTTAATATTTATTTCCAATAGGAAAATTTGTCAGTGGTGGGAAAGAGAAATATAAAATGCTAAAGGTGCTTTTGTCACTCTTTTCCTGGATAGATCACGACAGGCTACAATTTGGAAGATGACCGGTGTGAATGTGTAGCGCTTCAAGATTTCAAGGCTGGAGAACAGGTAGTGTGAAGAGTTGTCTACATTATTGTTGTTTCATTGCATTCTGTGGACACTTGGTGACTCCCCAGAAAATTTTAATAAAGTAGTGGTGTGGATTAAACCCTGCTACATTTGAATTTTATTATGCTGAGCTAATTTTGGGTGAAAATGCTACCAAACTAAATACGTGTACATTTTTCAGAATATTTTCTATTGCTTGGTAGATCCCAACTGTAGGAGAGTTTTATTCCTCATATTTTATAGAACTAGTTGAAATATTTTTAATCATTGGTGAATGAACATATGCAGCCACCAAGTTTGGTATTCTGGAAGAGCTTAGTAAAAGGCCATATCCAAAGGACCAAAGATAAATATTTTTTAGATTTGTCTGCAATAGTGGATTGTAGAGTCTTTTTTAACAATGGTGTTTGTTGGCTTATGTTTCTTGTTAGTCTTCATTCATGTAAAAGAGTTGAAATGCAGTACAGCTGCCAGTCATTTTAACCCATGCTGTTGTCATTGCAATGCTTTGGGGAAATGAGAAGAGACCTAAGAACATACTCCATCCCTTTCACACAGGCCTGCATGTGTTTACCTCTTCATCCTGGGACAGCAGGAGAGTCTTACAAAGATGCATGGAGCAGCTCAGAATCCAGTATTTTGATCAGAACTGCTCAAAACCAAAACTGAGTGTCCAAAGTAGTGATGCATTGCAGACAGTGGTTCCAGGAGTGTGGCTGTGCTGTGCCAGCAGCCAGCCTAAACCCTCAGGTGGAGCAGCACTCCTTTTCTGACTACTGCCTGTGCAGTCAGCATGGCCAGACAAAGCCTTTGTCTGTGAAACATCCTGAAATGTTTTGTAACTCAGCCTCTGAGTTATTGCTTTTACCGTATTATTTTGCCAGTCTTAGAATTTATAATATTTTGATTTTAATTTTTCTTACGTACTGTTGTCTTTTTTTAACAAAGAAGTGTCTGGAATTTTTTCTTTTTTGAATGCATCTTTCCAGAAGTGTATTTATCCTCACTGCTATGCTGGGGTTTACAGTGATTGTATATTTTTGCTCTCAGAATTTGTTATGGTAGTCAAATATTTTCTGTTTTTTCCAATTGTGGTGTGATGAGTTAAAAGGGGTCCACAGTTTTTCCAGAAGTGATCCAATTTATAATTTTCCACAGCTGGCAATGGATGTGTCACATAGCTGTTCTGGCTGCTGTCTCCATTTCAATTATAGGGGGTTCCTATATTTCAATTTTATTTTAGTAGTTTCACTTTGTCTGCTATTTATCGGAGGTTTTTTGAATTTCTGTGCAAACTTTAACTGTTAGTGGCATCTCTAAAGCACTGTAATTATATAATGCTTCGGTCCTTTAATATACCATGCAGATGTTATTTCTTAGAGTTTCAGCAGGAAGAGTGCATGATCCATGCTTTTACTACTCAAAATGTTAGGCATCAGAAGTCCACAGAGTCTGTCAAACACTGGCATGAAATAAAACAATTCTCACTCTGTTTAACTGGATTTTTTATAAAACGGTCTTGGGGTGTAAGAGCACACTGTGTCATGTGGGCACGATATGTAACTTTTAGTTTAATATGAGATGTATCACAGTGGGTTTGAAACTCGAGAGGGTGAGCAGCTCTCCTTACCCACTGCCTTGATATACCTAGGCTGGTCACACGTTCATCATCTGAGTGTGTTACAGTATGATGTTTACTATAATTCAATATCATAATTAAGCATTTAGTGCTTAGGATAACTAATTCTAATACAAAATTGAAATCAAAGAAGGTAAATGGCATCATTGCTGTTACTGAGCCCTTTAGAGAGCGCTGTGTCTTTCTCTGTCAGCCAGAGAGGAATGGAAGCTTGCAGGCATCCAGAGCACTGCTGTACCCTGAGGTTCTGAAGGGAATTCTGTAACTGCTGGAACATTTTTTTTTTTCTGATTGACAATTCTGTTATCAAACACAAATGGGAAAATATCCTCTTGATGTGGGAGAATACAATTGCTACTCTGACCTCTAGTCCCATGAATTTCATACTGCCTAGCCCTGAGTTAAATGCGTTCTGCAGGTTATATTTAGGAACTTATTTTTAAATGTGAATTAAAGTAACTATGTGCTTTATAGAGAAGAGTTCAGAGTAAAACAAAAATAAATACTGGCAGAACACAGCTCAGATCTCTCTGTATGATGTACTGTGGTATATCCATATCTTAAGGTAACATTTAAATAAAGGAAAGTTGATCTATCAGCAGTATAGTTTTGAGTGGACATTTGGTTGGGGAAAATGACTCCAGAAACACCATTTCTTTTAATGGGTCCTCCTTGTCTCTGATTTTTTTTAGGCTTTTTATAAGCCTTTGAAAACTTATTTCCATATGCTGGTACTTTATGACAGTGTGAGAAACCAGAACATTTTAATTTTAAAATACAGAATAAGAATTTCTCCTTGCCTTTCAAAGTCTCTATTACATGGCTGTGTTTGCATCTACCTCTAAAGTGTAATTGCCACATTATATACAGCATTTGAGTCAATACCAGAAAACAAAGCATGTTTCTTCATATAACCAAATATACCTTGTACTCAGAATAGTAACTCGTTTAGAAAATAACTTTCAAATTATGTCAGTTTTGTGAGCTGATCTTAAGCTTTTTTTCCCGTCCCTTCACTTCTCTTTTCATCCTTCTAGATTTACATTTTTTATGGCACTCGGTCAAACGCTGAATTTGTGATCCACAGTGGTTTTTTCTTTGATAATAATTCACATGACAGAGTGAAAATAAAGCTTGGCGTGAGTAAAAGTGACAGGCTGTATGCTATGAAGGCAGAGGTCTTAGCTCGTGCTGGTATCCCAACGTAAGTAAAACACAATGCCATGAATTTTTAAAAACATTTCCAAAGTATATAGTGTCCACAAGAGCGTATATGAAGCTCTTTTGTGATAATTTTCTGAGGTGTAATATTTCTCCTGTTTGTATAGCAAATTAAAGTTATTGTAATAATATTTACAGAAGTTCTCTGAGCTGTATTATCATCTAATTTGAACCATATATAAGGAAAAAAGCCTTTGCTTTAATAGCCATTTGAACAAAAACAGAGCAAGGATTAATTTGAAGCCATCTGTGGTTTTACTTTCTTTCCTACCCCTTGCAGACGTACTACAATGCTCAGGATGTGAATCACAGCATTGTCCTTTAGTCATTTCAGTCCAGAGGGTACTGTTAGGAGCAGCAGACATGAAACATTGCATTTTTATGAATTCATTATGAAAGCTGTATAAAATAATTTTATGCGTAAAATTGTAGAGATAATCATTCTTTTCAGACACAGGTTAGGGAAGCTTTTAAGTTTGAGCTAATATTACTAATTTTTTTAAGTTACTTTTGTAGCAGTACATTTGTTGTATACTTTATGGTCTTCTATGTTGAAATAAGTTCAATGATATGATGATTGGACTTGTATTTATTGTTGTTGTTTGATTGTTTCTTTTATTAGTTCAAGTGTTTTTGCCTTGCACTCAACTGAGCCTGCAATCTCTGCCCAGCTTTTGGCTTTCCTTCGAGTGTTTTGTATGAGTGAAGGTAGGATATTTTAGGAAGATAACCTAATTTATATTTGTCTTGTTGTGGGGATTTTTGATTTTTTTTTTTGTTAAGGTAGGAATGTGGTAGGCATTTATATAAAACATTAAGATAGAAGATCAGAAAAGTTGAGTTTAGGTTAAATAGGAATCTATAAGCTACTGAGAACCCCAATCTTTGGCCATGTCATCTGAGGGAATATTTCAGTAACTCTAAAATTATGAGATGATACAATCTTTTATTTCCTTTAATGTCCGAGACTCTTGTGAATGAGTGAACTTTGGAGTTTGATCTCTAATTCTCGGGTTTCAAAATAGTTTGCAGAACAAGATCATGCGAGACCCAGGGGTTTACATGCTTAAAATCACAGCATTTTAGCCATCACCACTGGAATCATTTAAGTATGAAATTGGAATAGTCTGTACTGTAGAGGAAATATGCAAGAGACATTTTAAAGTTGAGTATTTTCAATATTTTAGTAATTTGTAATCTAAATATTCAATATTTTGGTAATTGGTGATTCAAAACAAATTTCTGTATTTGCAGACTGTCTTTCTAGTGTTTCTCTTCTATTACTTGTATTTGTGGGGCAAAATATGTGTACATTTAATAAATACCTTATTTGTGCATGCAAAACTTCTCATTAAATGCTCATAATAGCTGCTTGCTGGTTAGATGGAGCTTTGAAGGTTATAGATGTGACAGTTTGTCATGACAGTGAGAGAACTCCCTTGCAGTTAAGAGTACTGTGCAGATGATGTGGATTTTTTGTGCCAACAGGAACACTGAAGTAGCTGTGGTTTTGTATGTGGTCTATTTGCTTTCTTTAGTAAAAACAATGTAACTTAGTGTCATGCCTTCACTTCCTCCTGTCATCCATCTTTTAGAACTTACTAAGAAATTAGAATATACCAGAAGAGTTCAGTTGGAAGGGACCTACAACATCCATCTGTTCCAATTGCCTGATACTTCTGGGAAGTAAATTCAAGGGAAGAAAATTTTAGGATGCTGATGAGGGAGTGAATTTTGGCTTGGAGAGGAAAATATAGCTAATTGCATTTCTCTGGTGTATGACTTAGCTCAGTTTATTTATATGTCTTAAATACCGTTTAAGGAAACTGTTTATTGAGAAACTACATGCAAGCTCTTGATGAAGTTTGTGATAACTGCTTTGCAGTAGTCAAATTTATTGATAAAAAGTTTAATGAAATTTGTGTAACATCAAGGAGCTGATTAAATGTTTTCTGCTCTTGAGTTTTGATGGATGTCTTTTCTGACCACCTGTAGGAAGTTTCTGCTACTGAAAAAGATTACCAAAACAATAGGAAAAAGAATTCCATTGCTATTTGCACTCTCTGCCCCGTTCCTTTTATTCTCAAAAACTTCATTGAACTCTTTACAAATTTACTCGCTTTCATTTATGAATGATTTTACAAAACATTCTGTTTCACTGGCACAGATTTATGCTGTGTATGAGAGGC
The DNA here is from genome assembly GCA_008694505.1 of Cyanoderma ruficeps. Taxonomy (NCBI): domain Eukaryota; kingdom Metazoa; phylum Chordata; class Aves; order Passeriformes; family Timaliidae; genus Cyanoderma; species Cyanoderma ruficeps. The sequence goes on along the minus strand of VZDJ01007753.1, from coordinate 40,017,415 downwards.
TGTGATATCTAAAGTATCTTTATTTGCAAGTGGAGAGAAGTCCCATTTTCTGCTGACCTCAAGACTTCCAGTTGTCTCTTTGAGACAGAACCTAGAAAAAAGCAGCATATCTGATAATTCTTATTTGAGGAGTTATTTTTTGTTAGCTGCTCAAAGATATATGATTGAAAATAAATCTTTCTGCAGTTTGTCAACTGACAAAGTGAATGATGAGACTGTTTTTTAACAGATTGGTTTTGTACTTATTGCAGAAGAGCTGAAGGAGCGCTTGATAGGTGAGCATGCGATTGGCAAAATCTTCACTCTGGGGAACTCTGACTTTCCTGTTAGCTGGGACAATGAAGTTAAACTGTGGACATTCCTGGAAGCCAGAGCATCCCTTCTTTTGAAAACCTATAGAACAACTGTGGAGGTAAAATTACCATTATGTGTAATTTAAATGTCTGAGTTCTTCTGTGTGTTGTGATTATAGGAAGATATTTTGTCCTCCATCTTGTCTTTGCAAACTTCAATCTGAATGTTAGTACATAATTCATTCTGTACGTTTTAAGTGCAGAAACGGTTTTGCATTATCTGAGGAAAATCAAATAAGATTGCAAAAAAGAAAATTCTGTTAATGTAATTTTACTAATGTATTTTCCTTTGATTCTCCAAGTAGAGACTACCTGCTTTTTTCTCTGTAAATAAGATGGGGAATCAGTTTCAACTTGTTGTCTATTAGTTGCCTTCTCCAGACTGCAAAGAAACTTGCTCCTATTGCAAATGTATAAGTGAACCTACATGCTGCATGTATTTGTGAAGTAACCTGACTTTGCTTGTCGTGCAGGCTGATTTAGGTGCAGAAATTGGGGGTTTTTTTATGATTTCATTACAAATTTCCCTGGGACTCCTTGCAGAGCCCCCTCATGTCCATTTGGTGGTCACTGGTGTCACTTCCTGCTCAGAGAAAGAGATGAGGGGCTGTTTTGTGGTGTTGGGTGTTAGTAACACACTTGCTTTTTCTTTTCTGACAGGTCGATAAGTCCTTCCTGGAGACTCAGGACCTCACTCCGCATGCGGCAATGGCCATCAAACTGCGCTTAGGTGAGAAGGAGATCCTGGAGAAGGCAGTGAAGAGCGCGGCTGCCAGCAGAGAGTATTATACCAAACAAATGGCAGATGGAGCTCCCCTTCCAAAGTATGACAAGGGCCATATTGCCTTGTTGGAGAACACTGTGGCAGACTCTAGGCTCCCTATTGTCTTGAGAAACCTAGAAGATGTGGAAGAGCAAGGGGACTTAAAGATCGATGAAGCCATTGATGCTGAAGTCACAGAGAATGGGTTTGTAAATGGTGAAAACTCTTTATTTAATGGGACCAAATCAGAAAGTGAAAATCTTAGTAAAGAGAAAAGCAACAGAGGGACTGAAGATGCCAAAGAATCTTCTTCAGAAAGTACTGATGAGGTTAAAGAATAGTTCTAAAATTTTGCTTTCTTGTGAAATTAAACTAGCTGAAGTTTATCAACAGTGCATTTATGTTGGTGTGTTTCTTTGTTAACATTTCTCTTTCTGCAGAGAAAAATGGTTTTGCTGCTTTATATAAAAATGAATTTTTAAGTTATTTAAAAGATTTAGCATCCCTTTTCAATTAAGATTGCCATCTTGCTTTCAGGCAAAAAACTGGGGAAAGAGGTGCCTTTGGAAGATTTTGCAGCCCTTTGTTGAACCAAATGTATTTTCTTCCTGGGGAAGAATTAAGCTCTTCTATCTGCTGTGCGTTTGTTGTTCTGTCACTCTGACTACTGAAATTAAAAGCTTGCTCTGCCTCCTGCCAAGAAAAGCAGAAGGCAGTACTGACTCGGTATTCACCATGAAGGTAGGGGAGCAGTGCAGCAGAAAACTGAATGAGAGGATCAGACACATGGGAGACTGGGGGAAAACCTGTCTAAAATCAGGTGTGCCAGTCCAGAAAAAGGTAAGGTGGCAACCTTATGATTGGTAGTTTTAAATGTCAATGAGAATCCAAATTGTATACACATAAAGTGGTCTCTGAAGATTTCAATTTACCTTGTCTTTTGTTTACTGTATAAAATATCTTTCTTCTTCAGTCAGAGTTAGGCTGCTACAATGCAACATTCACAAACTTTTAAAGGCTGACTACTTTTTATTTCCAGGCAGTAGTTTTTATTTACAAGGTTGGCAGAGCTACTGGAGATTTTGAAAGCAGATAGGCCAAGCCACAGCTTTAAACTGATCAAAGTGAGGTCACTTCCCAGCTTCTTCAGGTTTTCACAATGAGCTAAAGATTTTCAAAGCTACACTTTTGATGAAACCATTATTAAAAGGAAAATATTAATAATGTTCTTGTCTGCTACTCCTTCATTTCTGTGTTGTTGAATGTAACACTGAATGTCACATGGTTACCTGATTTTACTCGATCTTTTGGTTAAGATATTAGTCGATCCTGCTTCCTCAAAGGAAATGGCAAGCAGGTATTTTTGGCCCAAGTCCAAACCACAGCCAAATCTGCGGTGGTTTTTGCCATTTAGATTGTGTCTTCATCTGATGCACATTTCTTGGAATACCTCCACAACTTAAGCAGGTCTACTGTCACCAGCAGTTTTGGTCACCGTCATAGTACGTGTTTGAATTTGTAGGTGGAAACAATACAATCCTAGCACTGTGCAATATCAGAACAAGGGTAATTCCATGGCTTGGCTTTGAAATTACCTGGGTATTAGGAGGAGAGGAGGGCAGAATATTTTTATTTTGTGGATCAATTCAGAGGAGTATAAAGTGGTTTAATTATGTTCTCAATATTAAGGACTTCGTCTTTTACTTTTGTATCCTTAAGTTCATGATAATGGATAGAATGGAAAGCTTGGACAGTTGTTTAAAGCTCAATAGAGGTTGCAAACTGCTCATCTAAGATCTGTTGCAGTGAAACGTCTTTTAGCACATTCATAGTTTTATTAGACTTGTCTCCTTTTATACTGCAACCTGGAAAATGTGGTTTTGGATCAATGTTTGGTGCAATACACATTTAAGTAGTGACTTTCTTTCAGGTTGTCATCGAAGTTCTGGTGTTCAGCTACTATCAGTGTGGGGAAAATAGAAAAAATAGTTTTTTAAAAAATATTTCACTAAGAATGGCATGTTGCCATTGCACCTTGGATATTGCTTCATCACTAACAAGATGCTGGACCAGTATTTTTGTAACTATATGCTGCCTTTGGTAGAATGTAATGGAATTGTTGTCTTGACAATTTAAATGTCATACAAGAGTCATTACAATTTGGTTTTTATTAGGACCAATACTCCATTTCTGTTTCTGCCACTTACATTGCACAACATTGTACTAGATGCTATGATGCAATTCTGAAACTAGCCTTCCCTGAAAATTATAACTGTAATTCAGAATTTAAATGCTTTGATTCAATCTGATACACTGTATTTTGTTCAGTATTTGCTAATATCTATGGCTTAGCAAAGCTTGTGGTCACCACAGGACAGAATGTGTGGGTTTTCTTGAATAAAATATAGTTCTACCATGTCTTCACTAGTGAGTGTATTATACAAACAAAACCTCTACTTGCTACTGACTGCTGTATCTTTTGGGGTCTGTGGGGGAGAGGAATATCTGTCCAGGTGTACAGATAAAGATTAAAGGACAAATAGCTGGGGAAAAAAAACAAAAAAGGATTCTAGTAAAAGAAAGGGAAAGTGTTCTACTGAGTGCATGGTCAAATTCTTACTCTTCATCTGTTAGTGTTATTTAGAAAAATGTTACACACAATAAAAATAGTGAGTAATCTAATTTTGTAATTTGCATTTTTCCTCTATGCATGTAATGGTTCCTTCAGAAGCACTAACCTAAAACTTAAGCTTTTGAAAACTGAGGTGGAAACAAAAAAAAATTGGCACTGATGAGCCCTTATTACCATCTGTCATGAAAACAGACCTTTCAAAGCATTTTAAAGTTAACTTTCTTCATAATGTTTGGTTAAGAGGCTGTTCACACTAATCCCAGGCTAAATGCCAAATCTTGCTTCTGTTTAGCTATCTAAAGTATTCCTGTAAGAAAGACATCACTTGCGTTTCTCGGACTGTTCTCCAAAAGCAAAACTGGGGAAAAAAAGCCTTTTGAATTTTACATGAACCTACCTACTGATGAATCATTTCCCTAACAACCTGTAACTAGTTTGGGTCTGTGCCATGAGGTGATGTCCATATTTTCGTCTCGATAAAGTCAAATATACAAAATTGAGCAACAACTGCCAGCCTGAAAAATGTTTTTAAAGTGTAAATGCAACTGTAGCTTAAGTGCTGTCATGAGTGAAGGAGAAATGAGAGCCTTCTGGCTGGGGAGGTGGGATGGTTTTTATTCTTGGCTAGAATATATATTCTTTGCCTCAGACATCGTTATAAGGTGGTATGTACAGAAAATCTGTGCAACCCAACAGTAGCTGCCTTCTTGAGGCTGATTTTCCTTTAGGGACGAATGATCATCATGGAGTCACGAAACTCATGTGATTCAAAGGTATTCTGGAAGATATAGGTTACCAAATCTCCTCTAGTTCACATGTTTAAAAACAGTATAGAGTATTCACTGCTGCCCCTTCTCTCTCCCTCATTTTGTAGAAAGGCATGTGAATTAATTATGAAACATCATTTGAAGTATTTCAGTCAGACAAAAGAAGGGTGCTCCCAAAATCTGCTGCTCTTTCCTTATTTTATGGACTGAAACTCAGTCCAGGTATTTCTTATACTCTGTTCCAAACAGGAGTTTTTGGTAGAGACATATCTCTACCAAATTTATCTGATGAAGCAATACCCATCCCTTTTCCTCTAGAAGATTTTTAACTGATCCTTGTTGAAGTCAGATATGGCCACATGATTTTCACGTAATTACTGTCTATATTTAATAGTTTCCTTCTATCGTGTTTCCTTCTTTGCATGCACTGCATGCTCTGCACCGTACAGCACATAAATTGGTGACTCACGGTTAGAAGAGCTTTCCTAGCATTTTGTGCATTCTACGTCTATTTCCTAACAAATGCCACAAGTTTGGAAACCATGTGGAGCATTTTTCAGTTAAAATTAAAAAAAAACAACCCCTCTCAGTCCGTAATTAAGAAAAAAGAAAACCACAAATATTCCTGGTTTCTGGACCTGGTGTTATTTTTGATGATGGAAGGTTAAGCTAGATAAGGGAGGAAACTGGAGAGATGTCCTTTCCTAAGTGGAAAATAGGGGCTGGACAAGTGAACAACAGCTGCTTTGTCTGGGAGGCAGGGGTTGCTGTTCTGAGGAATAGGAAGTTCAGGAATTATTTCAGGGAGTGTTCAAAATCATCTCCAGTTATTTCTGCAGTTACTGTGAAATTTCGCAATTAGGCAAGGGCTTCACTATCCCTAGGAACAGGTGAGCACATGGATCACAAACTGTTGTGTTGAACTGGCAGTGAAGAGCTGATGTGAGTGGCTGCTGCCTTGTTATCAGTGCAGTGCTGGGATAACCTCAGGGAGCCTGTTGTCCATTAACTGCTCCTCTGCCATTGTGGGACAACTGCTCAGTACTAGGGCTTAAGGAAAGGCTTTGCAAATCCAGCACGGAAGGACTGGACAGAGCCACAGAGAGCAGTAAGGAAATAGAAGACAGTGTTGTATTCAGATCAGTCACCTGAAACAATGTGTCTAGAATTAGGGACCTGCATCCACCTGATTCTTTGTGTATAGCACTATTTTATTACTAAAGTTGATCAGGCACAGAAGAAGCTTCTGAACCTGAGTCTTCTGTCTTCCCAGTCTGAAGAAACCAGACAATCATTTTCCAATTAAATCCAGTTCAGACTTGGCAAAATAGTTGATGCTGAGCACCACATCTTGTACCTTTGAGCACCTTGATGTGAATTGGAGTGAAACAGATCTGCAGCCCTTGGAGACTTGACTGTGCTTCTTCAGAAAGGTGCTTAAAATCTACATGAGTATAGGGAATAGAATCTTGCATGTGAGTAATGTTGGCTTCACAACTGAGTCACCATTACTTAAGCACAGATTCAAACACCATCAGAACTAGATAACTGAAACAGTGGTATTTTATTTAAGTTTACTGTTCTAAAAAATGGGCTAACCTGCCAGCCCTGAATGCACAAGTCAATTGTCCTTCGAATAGGATTAACAAGGGCAAAAAGCAAGTTTCCCTGTAACATCCCATGCGTGGCAAACACCAAGAGTAGCTTCATTCCAGCTTGCAGCCTTGTTTCATTTACATGTTACTGACCAGGTGTCCTCTTGCTTTGTGGGGCAACCTGCTTGTTCCCTAGATGCATTTCTATCCATGGGGAAGTGTGGGCTATCCTCTAGGCCAATTCATCAGTGTTTGACATGGCGCTGTGTAAGTCAGTAGATTTCACATTGTTACTGCTACCTGGGACCCATGCAAATGGAATATTTCTTTCCTTCTTTTAGCTTTCTTTTTGCAAATGCTGTTTGATTTAAATATGCTGCGGTTTGTTGTATTCACAGAAGTTGCTTGTTCCTCCTATGTAAAGCTGAAATTTGGAAATTGTGTAGGTGTCCTGCATCCAGCAACTGTTTTATGATAGGGGTTTAAGGGAAATTTAATTCCCTTTGCTTTATTCCACTCTGGTTCACCGCTTTCAGTAATGTTAATACTTCAGCCAAGGCTCCTAATTTCAGCACTAGTAAGTGGGCTTGTATACAGATTTGTGGTCCAAAGGTATGAATAATGTGCTTTAAAACTGAATCTCCATGCTGAAACAGGCATGCACAAACAGCCTCCTATGATCTGCAAAGGAATTTTTAGATTGCCTTGAATATCTGTAAGTCCCACTGCCTTGCAGCAATTAATTCAAGTGATTGGATGCTAGGAATGGTTTATTATAATTGCACACAGGTAGTAATTTATTAGGGTGGCTGTTTCTTTTGGCATATGTCAAGAAGGTCAGAGTTTAGGCTTTTTTGGACATTAACCTAGTCTTCTGAAACTCTGAAGTTCCACTTTTTGGTCATTAATTTTGTACATGCTGAGATTGTGACAATTAACCCACTTAATAAAGGTCAAGTTTCAATTTTTTCCAATTTCTGGAACACTTAACTTTATTCCTTCTTGAAAATGGGCAGATACAGAATGATAAATAGTTATTAAATGAGAACGAAGATGTAGTTCTGCTGTCAAGATACTATTGAATAGTTAGTAACAAAAGGACCAGAACTGCTAGAGATTTGAAATAAAAGGAGTAGCGTAGATCAAACTACAGGTAAATGAAATAGAAAAGTGTACATTGCAGTGAGCTGTTTAAAGTCATTTCTACATACGTCCCTGTTAACTTACTCTACCTAAGCTTCTAAATTATGCAAATGCATAATTTGTCCCTGTAATTATTTTCATGTACACATGTGATTTTTCCCACAGCTATAAAGCAGCATCAAACCACAGCTAAAATGCATAAACAAGCAAAGTGAGTAAGGAGATGGTGGTGGTATTTTCAGGTGACCAAAACCTAGTTATACTGCATTCCTTAATAATACCTGGATTTAAGGAGCCACAATATTAGGTAAAAATAAACCCTTGGTTCTGTGCAGTGGCATCAGTTCCTAAAGGCTGTATAGACATGTCGTGTCTCTTAAGCAATCACTTAAAAATTACTTCTGAGAAGTATCTATCAAAAAGCATATTTATTAATTTAAAATTGTATCATCCACTGAAGAAATGTGTGCAGAAGGATCAGAAGTAGTCATTTGCTGTGTTAATAAAATCATTGTACCTTTAGTAGTATATCAGCACTGAGTGATGTTTGAAAACCTATTTTTCACATTCATTTTTGAAGTTTTTAGGTATTGACTAAGACAGTGAGTCCTCCTGGAATATTACAGCAGCCATTTATAGGTCAGCGCTGAACACTTCAATGCAGGAATGACACACCAATCTTCCAAATAGTAAGAAGCTGTAGAATGAAAATAATAGTGTTTCCTGTATAATTTTTTCATTAAGTAGTACAAGTACTACTACCCAAACGTGAGAGATGGTGGTACCATTTTCACAAATTCTCAGTCCTGTGCTGCTGAACAGGCTCACTTCAAGTACAGGCCTACAAACTGTCCAGCACTAGTTAGCATGTGCACCAACGTCATTGCACAACATTCATATTCGAATATCATCGCTCAGGATTAGATGAAGTTATTTCCCCCTGGAAAAAAAGTGTGGCTTTGGAGTTTAAAATGCTACACAGTTTGGCATGATGTGGCTTATTTTTCACAGGAGAGGTCTAGCTGCTGCCTTAAAAACTCTTGCCTTGTCCCCAGAGGTTTTTATGCACACACACACACACACACACACACACTCTTCAGGTACTCCCTGCCCTTTCTCCCTTTGAGAGGAGTTATTAACCTGTGCTAATGCTGTCTAAACGCTCACTAGCTGGTAGCAATACTTGTGGGACAGATGATTTAGAGCCACTTGATTCAAAACATTCTCAGCTAAAGCTAAGTAGTCATTTCAACTGATCAAATATCATCTGCTGTGAGAAGCAAATACACAGCACAATGATAGTTATCGAGCTTCCTCTCAGCAAAGCATATTAATCTTTTCTTCAGATTTTACTTTTGGGAGTAGTAATATCCTCTGACAGGACAATTCTGTTATCTTCAGCTGAGTTTCCAGAAGCAGCAGCATTTCTCCTTGGCAAAATTACCTTCAACAGGTAGAATTTCAGCCTAAAATGCTGTGCAGTCTTGAGGTGGACCTTATGCCTTTGCAGTAGGAGAAATTAGCTAGTATTTTCTTTCTCTTTATTAAGCAAGCTATTTTTGTCATCCATATTGGGCAACTGTATAAAAATAGGCAAATTTTGTATCTTGGCAGGATTAAATGAGAAGTATGTATGTCTTTTTTTCATATCCTTGAATATCAAAGCAAGACAAGCCTATTTAGGAAGTAGAATTTTATTGCTTAACATATATTTGCATCCCGCAGTGAAGACATTCACTTTCATGGCACGTTTTCTCCCAATGGTTTCTAAATGCCTTGCAGCACTCACAAAGCCGAATTTTTGCAGTATTTTGCTGAGAAGAAGCAGCATTATTATGTTTTCTGACATGAAGAAGGGGCTGCAATAGGGTGGCAGAGCCTGAATCTGTAGTTCTGGTCGCAAGAGGTGGCTACATTTTTAAGTTCATCTGAAATAGTTTTGTGAACAGACTACAAGATTGTTTCTAGAAAGAGGAAAAGAGATATGCCTGATACTTGTTTAGAACAAATGTTTACTAAAATAAGTATTTGCTCTTTAGGAATAGGAGATCATTGAATGTTGGGATTTTTCCTCCCTAGCTATGGATTGAGGGAAGAAAGTATTGCTGTGACAACAGTGCTAAGCCTTGCCCAAGGATACACTGGCATTCACAGGTGTCATTGTACCTGTTCTGATGTGGCATCTTCGCTGAGCTTGGTCAGTGGTGTCAAGTGCAAATAAAGTGTTAACTTGGAAAGCATTTCATTTCATTTCCAAGAAGATACAAAGAGTCAAATACAGGCAATGAAGTCAAGGTGAAGTCTGTAAATGAGAGAGTCTCTAAATACTCCTGAAGGTAATGGGTAGTTGTGATACAGATATATGAAGTAAGAAAAGGTTTTTAGGGAAAGGCATAGCTGGTTGATTTACTGACAAAAATGTTCTCTTAGAGGCGTGTTAGTCTAAACTGCACAAATCTGCAGGAAAGGGTGAGATTTAGCATATCTTCCTCATGTAAAAAACTGAAAACATTTGATCTGTCAAAACATCCTATTTTGAAGTTTCAAGGCTGATCTGTTGAAGAAAAAAAAAAAAACAAACCAAAAACTGGGCAGTGACATGATCTCTGCATTTCCCTACATGTTGTTCAAGCATTTCATATGTTACTTACATGTCAAGTGTTAAGAATTTGTTGGTCATCTTCAAATCTAGCAAACTTATGGAAAGCTCAGAGATTGCTGAGCCCCATTAAAATCACCAGCCAGTTAGTGCCCTACTTTAGGGACAGACCTGCTTCATTAGTTCATATGTTGAGAAATTCATGAAAATTCATGTGGAGACAGCCCTAAACACAGTTTATGGTCAGTCATGAGAGTCAGAAGAAATCTATGCCTTATTCATAAAAGCAACTTAAAATTTAAACCCTGCTTTGGGTTTGAAATGACCTTTCAAGAGTATAAGCTTGTGTGATTCTATGACTTCAACCCTCTTCTTTGAAATCTTGAAGTCATAGATTTGAAGAGGTCAATATCTTAATAGCTTATGTCCTCTGGTGCAAGAGGTGAAGAATGTGTTTTGCTGCAAATTGAAGAATAAACTTGAAGCTGAATTGTAAAGTTGCCGTTTGGTCCAGCTCTAGTCCCATTCATCCTCCTTTACATAGGAGAACCAAAGGGAGTCTGAAAGGCAGAGAGCCTCAGACTGACCCAACAAACATGGTTGACCACTGACACTTCACACTATGGCAAACAAAACAAGAAATCCACCACTCAGGAGGAGCCTGAAAAGGCTAAGCATTGGTCTCAAAGCTTCAGATTTCTGTTAAAGGAAATAGGCAAAATTAAGATTACGATTAGCCCTCAGTCCTAAGATTAAAAACAGATTTGGATTGAGGGGGGGAAGGTAGAAACTTATTCCATGGGCAAATAATTATGTGGTTGTCTAAGGAGCAAGACTTTTTGCATTGCTTTTGATGCTTTCTCTATGCATGACAGAATGAAAGTTCAGTGGTCTGGGCTGGATTTCCTACATTCCTCAAAAGACCAGTCAGACCAAGTCTTTGATAACAGACTCATCAGTTTGGCAATATGGAGCTTGAGGAAATGTGCATAAGTTTCCCTCTTATTTTATTTTATTTGACAACCTTTTTTTGAAGATCAGAGTGTACTTACAATTTTTATAGAACTCCTAAATCATTAAGCTTACCATATATGCTTATAAATGGGGTTTGTAGTCTGTTCAGTTTTTTCATATGCTGGGTTTATGTCAGGTAAACTGGAATAAATGCAGGCTCTTGACTCCCACCTGATTATTAATATCCCAATGAACACTTGCTGGCAAGCTGAGTTAACTCTCTATGACTTGAAGTAGCTACTAAATAAGATCCACTTCCTTTTCAGCTTTTGGATCTTTCCAGTCTAGTTTCAAGTCAAATGCAGCATGTAAGTGATATATCAGCCTTGGTAAAGGTTGATATGGCTGTCCATCATCTTCAGTCTTCTTGGGCTCCTAGAGCCCAGCTGCTTTGGTCAGCTGGAATTTGGCTATAGGATCTCACCAGTTAAAAAATGAAGGAGGACGTGCCTGGAGCAGGTGCCACCAAGATGTTTGAAAAGTTGCTATGAAATAATACAGACAGAACAATAGTAATGAGTCAGTTAGAACCTCAAACATAGAAATGTTAAAAGTAATAAGCCTAAAAATCTGAAGTGTGTCAATTTTCCTGGTTTTTACATTTGTTGGTTTTTTTAAACATCTTTCGTATTTGCAAGATCTCTAAAGACACCCGTGCCCTTTCTGGTAACAGGATAAATACGGTACTTACTGGAATAAGATCTCATTTTGTTCCATTTCAAACCAAATAAGTGTGCTTTAGAGATCATGGAAGTCTGTAAAGGGATTTGCCTCCAAAGCTAACAAGCCAGCCATGGAACAAAGGGAGAATAGCCCTAGTTTGAAGTCAGCAGTTACCAAAATGCAGTGTGTTGGCACTCTGAGTGTCAGTTTTCCCTTTTGTAAAGCATGCTGCAGTATTCTGGAGTAAGAGCCTCATGCTGTGGTGCAGATCTCTGCTTTTGCTCATCCCTTTTCTCCTCTAATTGACATTCAGAGGAAATGGACAGCATGGACAGTCTTTTATGAATCATTCTCCATAGCTGCATACAAGCATTTCCAAATGTACTGTGTGTCTGGTCACAGGAGTCATGGGAGAACATTATTTCATTAGTAAATGCAAGAACTGCAGAAGGACTTGGTGTTAGTGAAATATCCGGCCAGAAACTTACACTTGGGCTCCAGATTATCCACTGAGCCCACAGCAGGGAGCAGCTGGCCAGTTGTGCCTCCAGAATTGTCTAACTTCAGGCATGAGTGAGCCAAGCTCACAGAGTATGTGCATCCTCAATTTCACCACAAAAACGAAGTCATCCTTTGTTAAAAAGAAACCTGAACTGGCCATTTCCTGTGTTTTCTGGGGGGATCTGGAAAAAAAACCCAAAAACAACCCAAACCCCCAACAAAACATAACACCCTAATTCACAAACTGTTCTGTTGTGTTTCTGCCTAAATCTCATCAGGCACTAGCTGGTGCCACTTTCAGAGCACTATTTCTTAATTCTCTCTTCACTTCATACTTATCTCACTTTAGAGAGTGTGAAATTCTTCAGTTCATTATGTTCTGAACTGTTATTTAATTGAAGCCCCTAATGTTCAGTCAGTACACACTGCACACAGTCATTTAAAATATTCCAGCAGTGCACATTTTTTATAAGTGCTTCAATTGGAAGTGATCAAGGTTTGAGACTTCCAGCCTATAAAGGCTTCTGCTGTGGAAATGTGAAGTGCTACTCTCAATAATTTCAAACTGCTTCCTAAGCAGGCCTTCTGTTCTGACTCTCTTAAACTGCAGCATAATTTCTCAGCATGGTTTATGCCCAGAACCTTCATTTAATGCCTCACACAGAAAGGAGCAAGTTGCAGGATTTGATGGAGCCCGCTAGCTGTGGAGCATGGTGGGAAGCCCTGCTCTCTGAACTGAGAGGCTGGGTGGGAGATTTTTGTTCTGCTCACCCCATCTTGTCCAGAACTGCCGGAACAGAGTGGCTGCCCCCACTGCCCTTTTTTCTGCATGGTGTGGGCCATGCCTGCAGCTTTGTCCTCAGCTCCATGGGACCTGGTGTGACTGAAGTATGAACATAAAGAATGTCTCTAAATGGATTTTTTCCAGTGACACACTGAAACTCCAGTGTTGTCAGGTGAAGAGCACCTAGAAGAAACTAGGATGAACCATGGCATCAAGGAGGGCAGATCACAGCCAGCCGCAGTGTCACTGCCCTGGAGTGAAGCTGTGGTGCAGGAGAGGTACTGCCCAAGAATGAGGTACAGCTGTGCAGCTCCTTAAAGTTTTCTCTGCCCATATTTTGGACATGACTGCTACCTGTGACAACACAGACAGAAATCTCACTTTTCTTCCCTTTTCCACAACCTTTGTGTAGATGACACAGGAAACTGTGCTGAGGATAGTTGTCTTCAATCTTCCTGAGCCTGATTCTGTGCAGCAAAAAAGCCTTACAGGCTCTGCTTGTAAGGGAGAGAACGAAGCTCACCACTTTCCTTCTCCTGCTGCTCAGAGCAAAGGATTCACAGGAATCACCAGCTGTCTGTTGTGGTGGGACAGGCTAGTGGCAGTGGTAGACAAAGAGTCTCCACTACTTTTCAATGTTCAAATTTAAAGCTGAAGAGGAGTCAGAGATTCCAGTTTTATTGAAAATGCTTGGTAATCTCTAGTAATGACCTAGTCTAACTAAAGAACAAGCACTTGTTAAAGGTCATTTTCCAAGCGCTGTCATCCTCTGCTCTAATTAATATCAGCCATGTATGATGTTGGCAGTGGCTTCAAATATTTTAGCATGGGAAGACTGGACTTCCAGTGACAATTTTAATGAAAAAATGTAAATCATGTCTCATGAATGCTGTAATCAAGGTATTCATTAGCTAACCCTGGACTGCAGAGGAACACCTACAGAAATAAGGTGTGAACCTTGGATAATATTATAGGAGTGAGAAGTCTCCCAGACATAACCCAGTAAGCTGCTATCAGCTAGGGACATGTCTAACGAGGCATGGTTCAGGTAGCCAAAAAGACCATGAAAAAGACAAATGAAGCACAAGGAGGCTGGGTCTACACTACTGACGCTTAATGAAAATGTGGAACAAGTAGCTCAGGACCCTGCATATTTGGGAAAATGTTTCCTTGAAGATCCTTATACTGATCCTTTAAAAAGTTTGATGAAAGCCCTGCAGCATGAGCAGATACTATTAAATCCCTTCCAGAATGCACTAGAAGTAACCACACCAACTATAGGTTTATACCTTGAGGCAGGAAGGGTTCACTAGAACACCAACCCTGAATCCAGTTACCTGGCATATGTCCATAATGTGCACTTGTTCCAAGACAAAGGCATCCTGTGTTGATACAAAGATAGGGGGAAATGGTGACTCTGTTGCTATTCTTGTCAGCTTGTTTCAATATTTGATGAACTCTCACTTTCAAAAACAAAATTTTCCTATTGCTTCAGGTCCTAATGGTAGATTTTGTACTGCTTTGTTTTGCTGGATGCAAAAACTCTCTTTCTAGTCCCTGGAAATTTCCCTCTGTGAATTTACTTGTATGGAATAGTCAAGTTTGCCTCCCAGGCTTCTTCTTTTGGTGAGAGAGGCAGAGAAGGCCTCTTGCTGTAAGTTTCCTCCAGCCTGCAAGCGATTTTAGGGTCTCCCCTCTGTGTTCCTCTAATTTTTCAGTACTCCTCAAAGATTCCTCCACTGGAATATATAGGGTTGCTCATAACACCAAAGCTGTTTATGGTGGTATTTCTCTTTTTGATTGCCATTTTGCCTGGTCCAATATCAAAGTCCTTCAGTAGTCCTCCTTGTCCTAATGTTCCTTGACCCTCCCATCGAGTTCCATGCCTACCATTTCAATCACTGCTATTGATACAATCTCCACAGTTCACAGGTAGAGCCTGTTTTCTAGACATCTGGCTTTGAATTCAAGTGCATTAAAAAGTTCTCAGGTTTCGTGATCCCATTTAATAAGTATTTTGGCCAAGAATGTAAGAGGTTCACGATGATCTTAACTTACAGTGCCTGCTATTGTTATTACTTCTTCAATTCTTTTTTTTTTTTTTAGATGAATTTTCTTATTTTTGTAAGTCCAGTGTTGGTGTTTTTTTAAACCTCTTTAAGTTCATGTGCTTCATGCCATGATCGTACAAGAAATTCTATAGTCAAGTTTAATGTCTCCTGGGATATTTTTACTTACATAGATAAAAATAGGGACATGTTCTCCAGTACATTTTCTTGGAACAGAGATTGCTAATCTCCACACTTTTCACATTTAGTCATAATTTCAGAAAAACAACAGAACATAACTACTTGTAAAGTTTGTGAAGTTCAGCTCCAAATTCAGTTTTCAGAACAGTGGATTGAATAAAAAACTTCTCTCTCCAGGTGCTTTCTCCTTTTACTCTACAGGACAAGGACTGCACAGAATCAGTGTTGGTGGCTCTTGTTAAATGTCTTCATGCTCAGGAGGTAGTTTGTACAGCCATTCAGTAAGGAAAACCAGGGATCATCTGCACTAGGCAATTCTTGAGGTGGGCTACTCCTGGGAATGATCTGAAAAAAATGCCTCTGCTCAGGCAGTGTCTGGCCAAAAATGTTCACAAACTATGGCTGAGCTGTAGAGTTTCTCACCAGGGGCTGTGCAAGCCGTCACAAAACCTTCACACTCATAGAATCATAGAATGGTTGGAAGGGACCTTAAAGATCACATCTTGTTCCAACCAGCTGCCAGGGCAGGGACACCTTCCACTAGACCAGGTTTCTCAAAGGCCTATCCAACCTGGCCTTGAACACTGCCAGGGATGGGACACCCACAGCTTCTCTGGGCAACTTGTACCAGTGCCTTATCACCCTCACACTAAAGAATTTCTTCCTAATATCTAATCTAAACATCCCCTTTTTCAGCCTGAAGCCATTCCCCTTTGTCCTTGTACACAGTCCCTATACAGGTGCCTCATACCCCTTCAAGTACTGAGAGGCCTCAGTAAGGTTTCCCTGGAGCTTTCCTTTCTCAAGGC
The DNA here is from genome assembly GCA_008694505.1 of Cyanoderma ruficeps. Taxonomy (NCBI): domain Eukaryota; kingdom Metazoa; phylum Chordata; class Aves; order Passeriformes; family Timaliidae; genus Cyanoderma; species Cyanoderma ruficeps. The sequence continues at coordinate 40,001,543 of VZDJ01007753.1, read as the reverse complement.
TAAACATCCCAGTTCTCTCATTCTTTCCTCATCAAGGAGAGACTCCATCCCTCTTATCATCTCTGTGGGCCTCTGAATTCACTCCAACAGGTCCACATCCTTACTATATTGTAGCCTCAGAGCTGGATGCAGCACTCCAGATGGGGTCTCTGGAGAGCTGAGTCAAGAAGAGTCACCTCCCTCCACCAGCTTGTCATGCTGGTTTTGGTGCAGCCCCAGAAATGGTTGTCTCTGTGGGCTGAGTATTGAAGTTCACTTGCAGAAAAGTCCATAGCCATGAGTGACCTGAATTTGTGCACAAAAGAGTAGGATCTGATCTGAGTGACACTGCCAGATGACACACATGAGGAGCAGAGGTGCAGCCCTGCCACCTCTCTCCATGCTGAGCCAAGATTTTAATGCCCGCTGTAGTTCACACCATTTTTTCTCAATTCCTCCTGCATCTTCATGCAGCCACCCCACTGTGTGTACCTGCCCTCACAGATGCCACAGTCTCTGTCCTTCACATATGTCCTTCACACATATCCCACACAGAATCCAAACACAAACCCAAGAACTTAAGTGATTTAAAAGTGTGAAGTACTTCCCAGTTTTTGTAGACACGTGATACACATTTTGGTGTGCACACATAGATGCCAGCTTGTAGCAGCTTCTTGTGATGTTGAAGACACACACGGGTAAGTTTTGCAAACAGGTGGGGAAAGAAAATGTAGCACAGGTTGTTTGTATTGAACTGTTGCTGGAGGCCAGGGCAAGCTGGCAACCTGTCACACTAGAACCAAATTCCAAAGAGCTCACACCCTCGTGGTGTTTGGTTTTTTGTGTGTGTGAACATTACACTCCACTGTTCCAAATCCCAATGGCAAGTTGGATAGTGAAAGGTGTAAAACTGTGGAAGAGAAGATTTCTAAATGAAAGACTACAACTCTTTCCAGTGTATTTGCCCCATTAATATCCAAAATCTCTGATTTATGCTGTAAACATAATGAGCTAATAATCTCCATTTCACCATGGGGATGTATTTTTATCAGAAACTTGCAGTGTTTCTCAATGACAGATCTATCTAGCATTTAAAAAAAAAATCTTGGGAGCAGTTTGATCCTTATTTGGCTAGGATCACACAAAATCAATATTGGCACTGTGAGACTAAAATTTCTCCCTACTTTCCTCCAAAGCGTAAACAAGTTTCTGGAGTCCATTGTAATTGCCATGTGTCTGAATCACAGAAATCTTAGTATGTGGTTACCTTGGAACAGCTTCCCTAATTCCTCAAGATGGATGGCATGCTTACAGTACCAAGAATGCTCAGGAATCTCTGGAATAGTAAATCTGATTCTGAAAATTCTGCTTTTCATATTTATTTATAATCCCATTCATAAACTTGTGAAGTGTTTAAAGTCCGTAATGTTTCTTGATCCCACTGCCTGTAATTAGGACTTGCTTCCTAAAACCCTGTTAATATGGATGTGAACAGTCAACTTCTTCTGCTGTTGAAAATGGGGGTCTTCTCCAAAACACCAAGAATGTTTTGAGAGACATCTCTGTCTTGTATGCTACATGCTAATCCTGAGGCTGATTTCATGGCAAGAAAATAATACGGTCAAAATGCAGTGAATGAATGCATATATCAGCACACTGTACTTACAGGTGGAATTAAAGGAGAAATGCTCCGTGAACTGCCATGCCCACACTGCCTTCACTTAAACTCCTTCTGCTTTCACACTGCTTTGAGCATCAGCATTTCAGCTGATTTATGGGGAGAGAATTCCACTAAAATACACATTTTTACATACAGTGACAAGCTTGTGTACTCTTCCCTAGCAGAGACGTGTCAAATCCAGTTGAAATCTATATTAGGTGGATATTCCTGTTTGATATTTTTTTGTTTTAATGTGCAGACTTCAGTAGACCTTTTTGGCCATACAGCCTTGGGAAGTTTTAACATCTGTAAATGCCTGAGCTGTCCAGGATCCAAGATGCTTGGGAGGTGCTGAGTGATGCTGAAATGGTATCTTGCAGTAGCTCAGCTGATGAAATTACCATCGTGTGTGGATGTGGCACTGGCCAAGGGCGGGACCCACAGTGATAATTGAGCATCTCAGTTCTTCTGTGACCTCAAGGAAGGTGCTCTGTTATTCTGTGCCAGACTCTCCACTTATAAAATGACATTTTCAGCTAAATGCTTTGAGAGTGACAGATACCATCCAAACTTTCCCTGGAAAAACTGAGCTAATTTGGTATCTAGGATGTAGTAGAGTCAACCCATATTTGGTAATATGGGATAAGGCAGCACTGGTAATACTGGGAAAGAAACACTTGAAATCTCTGCAGTTTCTTCATGTGACTGGTGAGTTTTGGCTTAAGGCTATAGTGCCAGTTCATGGAATGAGTAAGAAATGCTTCTGTTGAGATATGGCCCAAACTCCTGCCCACAGGAAAATGGGCAATGATGTTTGTAGCCACTTGTGAGTCACTGGGTCATGTACCACAACACATCATAGAACCATTGACAGGCTGGCACAACGGTACTCTGTGCAGAGAAGGCACTGTGCACCTGCATTTCAGGAGTCCTGTCCACTTCCACTGCCAGCCCAGTCAGGAAAAACTGTGGGTTTTTTAAAACCTAGGTTGAAACCAGGGGCAGAAATGTTGGAACCATTCGCTGTGGACCAGATGACTTCTGAGGAGCCAGGGTAGTTCTCCAGCCCCAGCAACATCCCAATGCAAACAAAACTAGTGCTTCTAATCTCAACACTTGCTTTTATCTGAAAATAATTAGCTGAAGGAAAATAAAACTCCTCCTGTCCTTGCAAAGCTGTGAGGGAAGGGAAGTGCATCTAAGATTGCTTCAAATGAAACAGTGAGGCTCAGAGGAACCAGAGACCTCTGCTTGTATGCTGCATTCCTTACTCCTGAGACAAGTTTATGAAGGAATGGAGTGCCTTTAATCATTTAATTTGGCTAATTTAAAACTACATATGCATAATTTATTTACAGAGAGGTAAAACTCTCTAATTCCTGCATTTATTATTGTAACACACAGTATTAGAGTGATTCTTTTTTTTTACTATTGCAATCTGCACACTGCCTGAGAGTGTTAGTGTGCTACACATCATGCCTGAGTGAGTGTGTTTGAGGGGGTTTGGGACTCCAATTCACATATACCACCCTCCATAAATTATGTACTTAACTTCCATTTATATACAAAGGTGTTGCAGAAATTATAAATTAATTTATAGGGCTTTCATTAGCAGCCATTGTTTTATGCCCCTTGTTCCAAAGGAAAAAAAAAAAGAAAAAAAACAACAAAAAAGGGTCTTCCCCTTCCCAATCCAGGGGGTGTTCAGTTTTGCTAATACTGCAACAGTGCCTAATATTAAAGGTGCACTTGGCTCATTCACAGCAAAACCGAAGGAACCAGCCTTGTTGAAACTACCTCCAAATACAATTTATGCAATCTATTCATGTAAGTGGGACACTTTTTCTAAATCCAGCTCATGGGAATTTAATTGCCAAGTTTGAGCCTTTGTCAGGATATCTATCATTTTTCGAGGACTTCATGGATGGAAAAAGAATTCAGTGAGGTCCAGCTCTTTTACAAGGTTTGACAACTATTCTGACCTTCTCAGAGTGTAAGACGTGAGAGCCCCGAAAGACCTGGCTGAGGCAAAGCAGGAGAATTGATTCCAGAGCTGCCTCATTCACAGGTATCTTTAAATTATATCCCAGCCTGACCCAGAAGGTTTCTGCCATGTAAGTGTCACCCCACTCACCTTTAGATAGCTATATTTCCCCTCATTTCTTTGCTGACCTGGGCTGTACTTTGTGCAGCCAGCTTCACTGAAGGCATTGTGTGTCCACCATAATGCCTCTCATCACTAATTCACAGTCCCTTGGCATGTATGAAAGCTTAAATCATTTCCTGCAGTGTGCATTAGCTTGCACATGTCTACACTGAATTCCATCTTCCATCATGCTGTCTGGTCAAGTCTTTCTGGAACATGTCGCAGCTCCCCATAGTCTTGAGTAACCTAAAAAATTCTGTGTCATTCGGACATTTTGCTAATTCACTATTTACATACCTACTCCCAGGTCACTAAGAAACATCTCTTACTACAAACTTTGGGCTGACAGGCATAAATTCTTAATGTGTATTGAAACCATGAGCCAATCCAGGGCTATTTCTTAGTTTGATATATTTGAAGTAGCTTTTAATGGCTTATCAGTAGGTGTTGAAGGCAGTGAAATCTGTGACAGCATTGCAGGTTCTGCTCTCTTCAGCTGGGGTTGCTATCGGAGACACGGGGGCTGGCATTCTGCTCCCCTGGATGGGAAACCAGCTCTTTTCTAAATCTGCATGGGATTTGAGCCTCTTCCATTCACTGCATTTTTCCTGTGCAGGAAGGATGACAACTCCCATAGGCAGCAGCAACTACTCATGGTGCAGAAGGAGAAATATATGTCTCTGTTCTAGCAATTTGGGTTGACCTATTCCCCTGGAGCCAGTTGGCACAAGAGGAGAAAACAGGAGCTGACAGAGAGCAAGACCATGCACAGGGGCAGGGGAAAAGATGTGGGCCAGTCCTGGCTGCTGTTGAGCCTCCCACCAAGGTTATCTCCCTCAGTTCTGCTTGTGTGGTTACTGAATAGCCCCTCAGAGTGGGCCCCTGTCTGCTCTCCTTAGAAATGCTACAGGCAATATACAGTGAAGTGGTTCTTTTTCCCAAAAATGGGTGATGGTCCATGTTGAACATAGCAGGTACAGTGTCTGACAGTGTGCCTTTGGAAGAAAGTGTGGCATGGCGTCATCCTTTCAATGTGAGATGCATTACTACAAGAGAGTAATTTAACCCACCTGGTTCCTTACATGCCATTGTAGAAACTCTCTTTTACTTTGTAAATATTTTCTGTTTCTTCTTAAGCTATAGGAATATATGTCAGTACTTGTAGTGATGGAGAGGGAGATTCTGTAGGCTATAGGCTGCTTTGGAGGAGAGGATAGGATCTGAAAAATGAAGGTGATGTTGGAGGAAATGTTGTATTTTGAAATTTTAATAAGTAAATTTTACAGAGGAGGACAAATCTACTTTTCTCTCTCCCTTCAAAATCATCTCAAATGATATAATATGTCTGAGGGTTGTTAGTTCTCCTGGCAATGCCAGCACCACCCTGAAAAGGTTACCACCAGTGTCTGAAGCAATGTCCACCAGCAGCAAAGAGAAAACATGAGCTGAACACTCAAACAATGAATGGGTGTCACTAGCAATGATGCTTTGTTGACAGCAATAGAATAGTAACTATTTCTCAGAGGAATTTGTCATTCCAGGGTAGAGGAATTTGTCATTCCAGGGTATATACAGGCTCAAGTATATAAAACTGATTTGGATTATGGTCGGTAACACTTAGGAGGTTATCTTTGCAATCAGAAGAAAAAAGGCTTTTAATTACAAGCACAGTAATAATATCAAGCTGGGGGAAATTCTGTACTACTTAATCCTGTGCTTAATCCTGTACTACTGCTCTGGAGTTCTGCCTGGTTTGGATACTTGTCTCTCTCTGTTTCTTCATGAAATCACTTCCTGAACTGGATGTTTTTGGTGGAATCACTTTTGCAATAAAATGACAGAGGGCAGAGAAATATTTGTCTCTCATGCTGAGCACACTTGGGAAAACTGCTCTGCCCACAGCCCCTACCTGAACACAGGGAGAAGGCCACAGACCTGCACAGTTTTTTTATTAAAAAACCATCTCTCATTCTCTCATTCCTACCATGGTAAGGGACCAGGATCCCTCAGCCACCAGCTCAGACCTCTGGTGTGCTGGTGAAACCAGCAGCACAACCCCCTCCTGCTGTCCCAGCAGCACATCAGGTACAGAAGAAGATAAAATCTCTGTTTCCAGCTTGTCAACACTCCTGTATGAAGCAATACTTGTGTGATCTCCTTCCCGTGGGGGCCAGATTTCCACACGTGGGCTGCGCTGATCCCGAGTGCTTTGGCAGGGAGCTGGTAGGTGCTGTTATCCCCGGGAGGGGGCTGTGCTGCAGGTGCAGTGAAGGCACCTGCTTCCCCCAGAACCTTTTCAGTCACCTGCTTTCCAGCCTGGAGGCTTTGGGCAGCTCTGCCTTAGATTACATCTCCCACATCATTCCATACCTCATCACCCTCTCCACCCTCCGCCCTGTCCTCTGGCCTTTCCTCTCCCCTCCTGCCCTCAGCCACCCTCCAGTTTCCTCCCTGCCCCTCCAGCCATCCCTGTCTGCATTCCTGTCTGCTCTGCGTGCCTCCCACCACAGCATCCCACTTTCCATGGCTCCTTTCTGCAGATGGACTGTGCCTGTCACTCACAGCTCTCCATGGGACACTGGCTCCCAGCAGGCATCAAGGGCCCTTTTCCTCCTCCTCTCTTTGAGGTGATTTGCAGCTCCTGGGGGTTCCATGAGCACTGGAGCAGTCCTAGGGAGCTGGAATTCAGCAGTGCTTCCCTCCAGAAAGATTTATATGGGGGCTAGGCAGACAGGGTAGATAGTCTGCCTTATTAAAAAGGGGTCTGTGGCGTTTGTGGCTGCGCATGGGGCGGTGGGAAGGGGAGCAAGGGATGGGAACCCTGTGGAACAGGATGCACATGAGGCTCCAGGCTTTTGAGGAGCTGTGGTTTCAGGTGTGAGCTGAACCATTAAGCAAAGCTGCCTCCAGCACTGCCCTGTCAGAGCAGGGAAATGGGGCCAGCCCCTGCTCCAAGGCAGCACAAAGTCCCTTTTCTTCCCATGGTGCCCTGGCCAGGCCTGCCCTTACTTGCTTTGCAGAGGACTGCGAGCCCTGGAGGGAGCCGGGCCCTGGAGGGAGCCCATCCCCGGGAGCTGTGAGCGCACCAGGCAGGAGCTCTGCCCGTCCCTGCGCCCCACGGAGCCCGTGAAACCTGGGCGGCCCCCCCGGCCCCGGAGAGCCGCACCGGTGCTTGCCTGGAGCTGGGGTTTGTTACAGGAGGAGGAGTTTCTCCCTTGACATTTTCACAGCTCGGGAAGGAACAGGAGGGATTGATGACTCTGAGCCCAGGAAAGACAAAGAGGTGATACTGCCCTACTGGGCTTTGATAAACCCAGGCAGCCAGCCACCACTTGTTCTTACAATCCCTCACTCCCACATATGCATGAGAAACACTATTGTGGGGCTTTTTCAACATTACTGCATACTTATTAACTGACGTGCTTTTGTTTTCCATCAAAAATCTTGTTTCTAAACCTCTCCTTATAACTCACCACATAGACACATGCACATACTAATTTTTCTGTCAAAGAAATCAGTACTGTAACATTTGAAGGGGAAAGTAAAAGACCATTTTAAAGTAGTTTTTTTTTCCTTTTCTCCACTTTCTTTCACCAAATTACTCTTCAGCTCTTAATTTCACAGACATTGTGCTCAATTTCAGTAGCCTGTGGAGGTGTGATTGGGTAAGCTTTTGCTAACAAAACCCTCTTCGTTTTTTTCTCATAAGCACAGTGTTTGCATCTTGTAAACCTGACACTTGTACTGAGGCACAGATTTGTAAAGGTATTTTGGCATCTCCCTCCCAGCAAGTCAGATTTGGAGATTTGGCTTTTCCAGTACAATACTTTGCTCTTTTATTAGTTGAATTTTCCTCCTGTTGGAGGAATGGCAAATCTGATTTGACTTCTCTGGGGGCAAAATCACAGGACCACAAGGCAAAATCCTTTAAAAATATCACCTGATGAATTCTCTCAGGTATCTATCAGGAAAAACAGGCATTTCAAGATATTTTCTCCCCACAAAGCAACTGGTTCAGAATATGAGAACCCACTTCTAATTCAGGGTGATGGCTACCTGGCTGGGTGCAGCAATGTGCAGATGTAATGAAGAAAATGTGCCACAGCAGCTCCCTAGCAGGACTTCACAGCTTCCAACCCCTGAGTGCCTTTTAAGCACTAGCTCAGTAATTATGTATCATGGACAGGCCTACTTTTTCGCCATCACTTCCACATTTCACTGCAGCTTTGCAAAATGATCAAATAATTGAGATCTGGAAAGTTCGCTCTGTCCTGTATTCAGGCTATTCACGACACTGCTGTGCCATTGAGGCACTTGGTGAAACTAATTGTCTTTGCTGCTGTCCTGCCTAGAGGGCCACAGGGAACAGGACCCCGTTGTTGTGCTCACTCCTGGATAAGCACATGATGTGAAGCCCCACACTGATGAATATATGACATAAATGGAAAAAGAGACCTAGAGAGAGCAGGGACCCACAAGGGAGTGACCAATACAGGAGCACAGAATTCCAGGTCACATCAGTGGGGGTATCAGCTACAGAATGTCCTGCTCCCACCTGAGGCCAATGATTGGAATACCTCTCACAGGGATGGAAGTCTGTTGGATGCACAAGCCACAGCTGAGACTGCAGCCCAGCATGGATGTGTATCTGAAGGGGTTGTCAGGCTGGAGATGTTCTGCTTGCTGTGTCCTGTAGGATGCTGCATCTGAATAGCATCTTTTGTGCCAGGCATCTCCATGATGGAACCTGAGACATTATCATTCCAAAACACCCACCAGACCCCAGAAAACTGCTGAAATGCATTTGAAAGAGCAGAATTCTGATGTGGTCAATTAACCCCCTGCTATGTAGAACCCTGATATCTCTATAAATAAAATAAAAGGCAATAGTGTTGAATTGATGGCATAGCTGGGGAAGAAAGCAGCGATACCATGAGATAGTTCCTTATGAATTATTTATTAGGCACTGTGATCAGAGCTCTGTTTAGCCTGTGTCCTGCTCTAGGTCATCACAAGCATACACCCCATGCCCTAGCTCAGAGCATTAAGCAGCCATGCCAAAGACAGGATCTTTGCATGACTGCCTCCAGATCCCAACACATACCCGTGCAGCCCCTATAATGGACAAGCACATGTATTATTAAGCAGCAGAAAGCACTTGTACAAGGCTGACGGCACACATGACTTATTTACACTGACCTAAAATAGCAGCACTTTAAATGATACAAACACAGAAGACTTTAAAGTGCTCCATGGAGATTTGTGAATACTGGAGAACTCTTTGGCTAATCCTGAAACATTGTTTTCTTAAAAAGTCATCTGATTTTCTTTTATGCACCTGCCATTACTTTCCCTACCTAGAAGTGACTTCCTTTGGTTTTCCCTATATATTGGATTATTAGCAGCTTGGTTATTAACAATCCTCCCACTTTTGTTGGCAGATGCAGCCTTTCAGAGCTGACAGTTCCTAAGGGCTTAAGAATACTCTCCCGCAGGCTTGCAGGGTGGAGGATTCGTGGGATTTTCCCTTCTTTTAGCTGAGATTCCTGATGGAGAGTGGCTTTAAATGGCCCTGCTTCAGCTATGCCCACTGGCCAGGCTTGGCACGTTTTGTCCCCACTGTCACTCGGTGTCTGTTTGGGGACAGGGGCTGTGGGCCCAGATGAGGAGGGAGGTCACTGCCAGGGTGGCTGGGAAAGGCTCCTGGGGGTGTGCCAGGATCATGGGGTGAAGGCCAGAACCGGTGAAACCTTAAAATGAATGTATGTGTGTGCAGGGTGGGGGGAACCTTAAAGATTATTTAACCAAAAAAAAAAAACCCCTCAGAGTCTGACTTATATGAAATTTAATTTAATTTATTTTTACACCAGCAGCTGTCAGTTCAAAGAACAAAAACAAAGTAGCCATCTGTGCTTAATTTCATAAATCTACTGTAGATTGTCACATGATAGTGGAACTTGGACAAAAACATGTCATGTGATTGGGTCCAGTCCCTTTAAAGTCAAGCTTTCATATATAGTCAGATGTAGTTGCAGCTATAGGCACGAGGCCCAACTAAGCAGGCAGTGACGTGTCATGAACTGAGAGAGGTCAATCTGACAGAAATCCTGATTTCTAGGACATGTGTTATGTCCCCTGCTTTTCATGGCAGAATTGTTTTGGTTCTTTTTTCATTATGTTATGTTTTTAATTATCAGTATTGGAGCAAAACTATGGGCTTGTTAGATAATAGCAATGCCTACAACATGAAATAACTCCCCTCCCATGAGATTTGCAATGGCATGGAAAAAGCAGAGTTCCAGGAAGCTGTGAAGTACCAAGGGTGGTTGCAGTCATGCAGTCTCAGCTTCCATCAGAAGCTCTTCCCTGATTCTTTAGATGTGACAAAAAGCGTTTTCCTTAAACCTCCACTGAACACAGGTAAATCAGAGCAACATAAAGAAATTAGATTTTCTTTATCCATTTGAGGGGCAGGGCTAATAGAGAATGTGTTTACTCTCCAAAATCATATTACTAAGAAAGTGCAAGGGAGAGAGATCAGAGGGGGTGTAATTAAAATACAGATCAAAAAGTCACATTTTTCAATTTGCCATGTGAAAAAAAAATAACAATCAGCTTGTCATATTCTCATTAAATACCAGATGGTTGAGCATGAGTAATAGATCTCTGGCTGACAGAAATCTGCAAACTCTTTTCTTTGGAGAGTTTTTAACTGTAGCACTCCGACCGTATCAAATAGTCAATAATGCTATCAAGGTGAGTGTATTTGGTATTTACGTGCATGTATCTGTCTGTGCGTGCCAGAGCGTACGTGTGTGTGGGGTGGGAACCAGAGCTGGGCCCCAGAGAAAGTAAAATTGATTCTTAGCAGGTAAGTTTAACTGCCTAACACACTTTTACTCTCACACTCATGGACACAAGGGTTTTCTGAGGTTTAGTGCTTTCCACCTTCTCATGGATAATTAACTGATGACCACAGCCAGGCTGAAAGGAAAATGTCACAGCACCTTTATCTGATGCAGCCACATAACAATAACTCAGGTTGTCGCTCTCACCCTCAGCCCTGCAGATCAATCTCTTTCTTGCACCAGTGCTCTTCTGTCCAGGGGAGATCCAGCAGCTGCAGGTAGCCCTGTCCTGCTGCCTTTTCCAGGACCAGGTCACCCCTGGACTAACTCCAGGGAAAGTTTTACCATGTTCAATACATTTCTCTGGTTTGTTGTCACTAGTGCTGTATTACGATGACATTGACAGGATCTGGCCGTAGACCACCACTGAGATGGTATGAAGAGGAATGAACAACGTGCTTCTTTTTCTTTCCCACATGATTTAGTCTCTCAGTGTGGAACATGATGCAGCACAAGGATGTGGTCAGGTGGGGCAGCTCAGACCTAGCCATATCAGAGGGTGCCCAGCACCGTCAGCATTGCCAGTCTGCTGAAGCCAAACCAACATTTCTGCAGCCGGGTTCCTGTCTCGATCCCAAGTACAAAGATGCATCTGATTGCTCCCTCACTGGACTTCAGCCATTTGCAAGGCTTGATAACAGCACAGCCAAATGACTGGGAGTCCTGAAAGGCCAGTGTAATAAGGGAAACATTTTAGACTGCCAGCAACACATGGAATTTCAAAGAATCCTATGTGCATACAGAGGGAGCAGCCATGCTCCTCTTGTCTGCACCAGCCTATCATGGAAGTGAGCACACACTGGTGTCCCTTGGACACCCTGCATTTTATTTTAATCCCATCACCACCACCCCCTGACCCCTTCTTCTTCTTCTTCTTCTTGCTGTTTTCCCTTAACCTAAAAGAAGTAATTTTGAATGAAAGTAGATTATCTGGTCCTTGTATATGGAAAAACATCAATTACTGTCAAAGAACAATAGTTTTTGTGGTAGAACTGTGGTAGCTTTCTTCTCCTACAAGTTTGGGCTGGACTGATACTGACAGTAATAGGCATTACTGCCAGAAGAGAGCTTGTGAGGTTTCTTGGCCTACTCTTTTTGCCAGCAAGGGATATTTCCCTACGGGATGTTGTAACCGAGCTTTAATTAAAAAAATTAGAAGGCATTAAAGCAGCACAAAGTAATAGCCTCCTTTGGTGTACCTCACATTTCCAACCAACCTGTTAGCCTCAGACCTTCTTCATTCAACCTACTGACACATCTGTGCTCTTGGCAGATCCGGATCTCACAACACTGAGTTGTTCAGGGATACCTAGCAGGGGTACAGCTACATTAGCACAATAAATTGGCATGGGTGGAGCACCATGCTAACAAGTATGGATTGCATCTCCTCCTCAAGCTAGTTCTTTTAGACCTACCTCATTTACTTCTACAACGTGCAGTGCAGAGGTATCCACACACTATCCAAGTCTTTGGGAATGATACTGTTATGGGGAGCTCAGAAAATCCATGGGTGGGAACAGTGGTGAAGCTGAAAAGTTTGGGGTCTCCCCAGCCAAGGCTTCTAGTTTGTTGGTACAGCGGTATTTTCTTTTTCTACAAGGTCTTGGTGCCACTGAGATCTGTAGAAGTTTTGACACCACCTACAGCTGTTTTAAAACTGTATTCTCTGTTTATTTTTCTAGTCAGAGTAAAAATGTTTTTCCAGTGATAATACGCTAGTCTCTCAAAACTGTTGATTTCTCCTTAAATTCTATTCAGTTTCACCAGTTTCACAACATTTTTCTTATGCACTTTTAATGTTTTTAGTTAATACCAGCATATATTACTGCCTGAATCACCTTTTTTTGTGAATTGCCATCTTATCACACCAGCCTTGCTTTTCAGCTGTTACTTTTTAAGGAGTTCACCCCCCATCTCCTCTCTTCCTCTTGGATTGACAAGGCTGACAGAGGCACCTGTAAGCACTTGCTTTCTTGATCCTGGCTTTAATGATTAGCTTAAGGAGTCTCATATGCTCCTGTCATGCCTATTGCTACCTCTGTCAACATTCTTTTCAACACAGCAGACTTTGATTGCGCTTAGAGACAAGGTCTGCAGCACCTGCTTTCAAAGGAAATGGAAAGGCAGATAGTCTGCTCATGAAGATTGACTTAGTAATGGAGCCAAGGTTAACAAATTTACCCGGAGATTTCCTATGGCTCTTGACTCTGAGCTTCTCTAGTCTGGATGGTACTTTACTGATGGTAGGGTAACAGTATCCTCACCTGCAGTCACTGGCAGTGGTTTTTGGCAACTTCCATACTGTTTGGCTTTTCTTTGAGGTCTGTTCACTCTCTGTTTAGCAGACCATGCCTTGCTCGCCTGCCTTCTGTCTGCAGGTAAGGTGGTTTTGGAGAGCTGCTGATGAGCCTCTGTCACAGCTTTGCCTATACTGCTTTCATCAAGACAACACGTCCAGCCACCGATACTTCAAGAGACGCCCAGCAAGGCACAAACTGGGAGGAAGTTTCCGTGTGGATTTAGCCCACCTGACAGCTGTTTCATCTCTCAGGTCCTCATCACCAAGGTCAGAGGCTTGAGCAGAGTTGCTATGTGTTCATCAGAACAAAGGAAGTCTTTAAGCTGGTTTTACCACCCTATCAAACTTCTGTGGGTGAGGCAGGAGAGAACAAACTAGTTTTCAGGACCGCAGAGGTATACAAATCTCAGGGTAAGCAGATATACATATAGGTGTCTGATGACTCGTCTGATATACTTGATTAGTGAAAAAGAGTTCTTTTGAGGTTAAGACACTGGAGAGGATTCAGGAAATCTTGATTTTGTTCCCAGCCCCACCACAGATTGCCTGTGGCATCCTGTGTGTGTTTGCTTGTACCTCAGATAGCTGTGTGTGTAAGGGGGGCACAGGGCTATTTACCCCCTTGCTTTTCTTTCAGAAAGACAGGACAGGCACGTGGGTAAATGTCCCTAACCCACATGGGCTCTCATCTCGCTGGGATCTCTTGATACCATCAGTGTGTGAATCACAGTGCTCAGGGGAAGAGAGAAACCTATACTTAACACATGTACGTACAAAGGATGAATGGTTCCAGAAGGATCAGTGAAGTATCAGAAGTTGGCCACTTCAGGGAACAGCAATCATCTTCCTGGCATCTGTCTCTGGCAATCTCAAACTGTTAATGAAAATTTGAATCAAACAAGGACTGAGGATTTTATTTCATGGTTCACCAGGCAGTAAAGTATTTAAATGCCTCCATTTACCTTCCTTCATGACAATGCATATTCAGGTTCTGTCTGCAAGAACAACAGAATTGAAAAAAAGTGCAGAACAAGACAAAGCTACCTGGACAACATGGAAGGAGTGGGCAGCAACATTATTTCTCTTTGTTCCTTGGTCACATCAATTGCATTTATTTCATGGTCATATCAGTCATATGGGTCACATAACATTAGTTGTTAGATGGGCCTAAGGAGGTGGCAGTGAACACCTGAAATATTTGGTATGACAATTTGTCCATCCAGTTAGATTCAAATTCTCTTCTTGCTGGCTGAATTACAAATATGACCAACCCCAGTCATTCACCCCTCCACACTCTCTTGCAACCAAAAATTAACATTGTTATTGTTATTTGCAATTGCAGTAACATTAATGGGTAAGAATCTCCAGAGATGGCCCCTTATGTGTTTCTTTGGTTGAATCAGTGGTCTTTCTACCCTTTTAACCCATTCCAGGTTAGTATTCAGAGATCATGCTTTGAGGTTCTATCTTGCAGTATCTTGCTTTAAGGCTGTTGTAAGGCTCTCTCTTGAGAGTCTCTTTTCTTGGCAAACTCTTATAGCAGCAGGCTTTGTAGGCAGACTTCTTTCATTACATAACCTTTTCCTCTTGATAGGGCATCTGTAGTACCGGAGGGAGGAGGATGCCTGATGCAGACAGGTTTTATCCTCCCACCTTATTTTCATGTCCATGCATTTTCTCCTCTTTGAGAGAACTCTAATACTTCCCCTTGCTACTGAAAGTAGGTGGAGGAACAGTCAGTTTTTCCTATCCTTGGCAAAATGTTTTCCTGGCACTGTTGCATATTGTGGAGCAAGGAGCACAAGCACTCTCACTGTTGCAGTGATGCAGGAGGAGGAGCTGTGCTCCAGCTAGATTTCTTGGGCAGGTGTGTGACCCATCAGACATCCACTGACAGCATCAAGAGAACAGTGACATGTGCACCTATGTTAGATTCTCCAAGTGCATCTGATACTACAGTGGTGCAGGAAAACACAAGGGGTCACCTCCTGGCACACTCTGAGCATGCACAGCGGAGTGGGGAATGCCATAAAGTCTTGTGAGAAACAGGCCTTTCAAACCTCATGGCTGTCTGAGCCAACCTCCTTGGGAGCAGAGATTTAAACTTGAGTGTCACATTCTGGGGATACATCCTCATCCTTTAGTCTTACAGAGAAAGGTGACAGAGTCAGGTTTATTTTATAATTGAATGCAGGTGTTTAATTAACTGCTCAGCTCTGCTGAGCGGGTTCAGCAGAGTACATTAAGGAAGTCCTGTTCCTAAATATCTGAGAAGGTGGTGATGAGGACACTCTCTTCAATGGGAGACCAAGGTTTGAATCTGCTTTCTAACCAGAGGTGTGGGTGAGGAGAGAGGAGGAAGACTTGAAAGCAATTTCCTACCTCTTATGTGGCTAAGGGAAAAATATGGGGGAGATAACTATTAGTTGTTTTTTAGTAATTTTTCTTATCTCTGAGAAAGGATTTACAGCCAGGACTCCCAGAGGAGATAGGTGTCACCTTCTCTCCCAGTGGTTGCTATAACTCCCTCTGCTTAATTGCTTCACCACTAAATACTGCACACCACAAGGCCCCTTGTAGACACTTCTTATCCATCAGCTTGGGCAGCTTCTTTTTCTACTCTCCAGCTTCTCTAATCCCATCCCGAGGCATCAGATTTACTTTCTCCCCTACACCAGACCTCGCACCCTGGGATGCCTGTATCTCTAACCCAGGGCTGAGGATTCCAGTATACACTGGGATAAGTGGAAGTTAGAGTATTAAACCAGCGTGGTTTTCCTCTTTTTGGTGTGAAATCTCCTTTTGCCTCAACTATGAATGTGTTGGACAGTGAGGAAAGCAGTACTTCTGGCTGAAGCTTGCATGCAATTAATCAAGCCTTGTGATCCTCTTTGTCTCAGATTTTTGGTATTGAATCCCCTCTGGCTAAAATGACATGTTTAAGGCCCTTGTGCTGTTAAACTCAGCCTGCTTTATATTTTCTACCGTGTGTATGAGACTTGCAGGGAACTGTAAAAGATAATGCTTGTTACAGATCAAAAAGTTTTTCAGATATCAGCCAGGAATAAGATAAATATATTTCTTGAAGTTTTTTTCTTCTAAATGAACAAACTGGGTTTGTATGGGATGTTTTTCAAATTGTTTGTTTTGCCATGGAAACTTATATTCTGCCTTCTTACACTTAAATTACATTTACTTCGGTGGAAAATATCCCCATTACCACACATTTTAACCTCCACTAACTTTCTTATGAGAAAAAGTAGAAGCACAGAGGAATGAAGCAATGAAAAACAGCGGAGTTAGCTTGTTTTTTAGATCTGTGATTTTGACACCAAAGCCTATCTGACAAATAGAATTAGTAACATTTTGTAATATTTTATTTCACTGCTTTCACTACTCTGGTCACTTTTCCTCTGGCCTCAACATTTCAGGAAGAAGAAGGAGGAGAAGGAAAGTGTTAGTTTTTGTTTCAGGGCAGAACCACACTTTTCCCTTAGCCAGCTCAGAAGTTAAAGCAGCATCTTCCTGTCACAGATTACCCTATAGATACCCCAGGCCCATCCTTGTTGGCCCCAGTGAAGTCTTAACTCCCTTCAGAAGGAGGGATTTTCACTGATGATTGAACAAGTCTTTGAATTTAAAGTTCTCCCCATGGACTGATGTCCCTGGACCAGGCAAACATGGTATTACATATCTGCATTTCTCTAGTTTGCTTCCACCACGAGGTCAGGTTTCCCACCTCTTACAAAAAGTGGAGAAAAGTGACCCACAAGCCTTGTTACATTCTGGTTGGCACAGCACCATTTTCTGCCACGCTGATCTGTGGCTCTATAACATCCACCAAGTAACCTTTTAAATGACACTCTTCTACACTCTCTCCTAGGTCCAGTAGCTGGTGTTAGAAAGCTCACCAGAGCTTTACTTCTTGGGTTCCTGTTCTGCAGGTTTTCAGGTTAACATTTCTAGCTTTAATCAAAAAAGATGATGTCAACAGGAATCATACTGTAGGCTTTCCCGGTGCTGATTGTAACCTTTATTGTTGGTTAATTGATGAAAGTGCTAAAAGTCTGTTTCAGAATTTCTGTTTCATAAAAATGTCCCCTTTACTGAAGTATCAATTAACTGTCTTGGTTCAAAGTTTATTTCTCTTGCGTGGAGCCATTTATTCTGTAATAATTGTCTAGATTCTGACATTAAATACTGCAATTTCTCCTGCTATTTTTAAAACCACTTCCAAAGGCTTCTAAGTTTTATTTCCTTGCCATTTTCTACATAAATAGCTGGAGTTTTTTCATGCTTGGGGAGATTAATAAAACTATAGAGTAGATTGTGAAATTCATCCCGAACCAAAATACAATGAGCTCCATTCCAAGACCTCCTGCAGGCTCCATTTCTTAATTAAATATATGCCAACGTTCCTCTCCATGAAGTAAATATATAAAATGGCATATTTGAGGACAATTATAAGCTACTGTATTTTGACATTTCTTCACTGCAAATCTTTTAACCTTTATTAAGGGAATTCTGGTTGAATGGATTTCTACTTGAGATATATATAGCAAGAAAGCTTAATGTCTGGATGAAATTATGGACAAACTAAAGAGAAATCACAGGAAATGTGAGTAAATGAAACACTGATTTTGGTCCTGCCAAAGGCTGGGGCCAGGAAATGTTCATCATTAGCAGGAGCTACATGATTGTACTGAAGGCAGAGAAAGGTGTTTGTTGTGGGGAATCTTCACCCTTCTTCATTCAGAGTCTGGCTTTGCTGGGGCACAGAACATGTTTCCAATCCTGGTTGCAGCAGTGTCAAAGGAAAGGAGACAGGGCTGGTTTCAAATGGGGCAGTGCAGTGGGTTGATGCTGACTGGCCTCCAGACACCCACCAAAGCCTCTCTACAGCTGGACAGAGGAGACAAAATGCAATAAAGGTTCCATGAACTGAGATAGGGACAGAGAGAGATCACCCACCAAATACCATCACAGGTGAAACAGACTCAAATTTGGGATATTAACTGAATTTATTATCAACAAAATCACAGCAAGATAATGAGAAGTAAAATAAAACCTTAAAAACATCTTCTCCCCAATCCTCCCTCCTACCCTGTTCTACCTCCTCCCCTCTGGCAGCCCAGGGAGACAGGGAATTGGGATTAAGGTCAGTTCATCACACATTGTTTCCACTGCTGCTCAGGGAGAGGAGTTCTTCCCCTGCTTCACTCTCCTCTGGCCGCAGTTACAACAGCACAAAATCTTTGATTTTCTTTTCTTCTTCCTAAATATGTTATCACAGAGGTGTTACCACCATTTCTAATTGGCCCAACCTAGACCAGTAGTATGTCCATCTTTGGAGATGCCAGGGATTGGCTCTGCTGGACATGAAGGAAGCTTCTGGAAGGTTCTCACAGAAGCCACTGGTGTAGCACCCTCACTACCAAAGCTTGGCCATGCAAAGCCAATACAGTCAGATGCTGTGTGTACAAGGCCAGATAGCCAAGAGAAAAGCCCTCAGCCCTGCACTGTTCTGTTGTGAATGGGAGCAAGACATCAGTTGCCTCCTTGTCTTTGGTTAATCCTTCTCTGTCACTAGTGGTGGTGTGAAATGTGGGAGTGGGTGTGAGTGACTCTGGACAAATAAGCAGGGCAGGATGGCCTGGAAAGAGGAGCAGTGAATGGGGAAGCATTGCTCCAAGGGAGGAACGTTTGCAGGTGTATCGACACTAAAGTGGAGGACACAGGAAGTTCCTGGGATGTATGGACCTTCTGCCCTTAGGAATTGGGGGCTGATGTGCTGTCAGTGGCCACATTGCGAGTGGGATGGCCAAGGCAGAGGTGGGTGGTGGATGTGCAGGGGGGCCATCAAAGTTCTGGACTGCATCCATGTTTCCACTCCCAGAGGAAGCTAAAGTCCTGCTGACTCTTGTATCTTTATCTCAGACCATCGGACATGCCTGGTATTTTCCCAAAAATGCCAGGGGAAAGGGAGAGAAAACATTTCTGGGGAGAACACAAGAGGGGCAAAAGTAGAAGTCATGGGTAGGGTTCTGTTTCAGACGTGGCCTGGAGCAGCAGGAGCTTCTGCAGCTGCCATTTCAGACACTGGCACGTAGGTTCATTCCTGTGGGAAACCCCTGAGATATGAGGAACTTCCTGGCACAGAAACCACAGCTCCTGCTCGAGCTGGGAGACAGCAGCATGCTCACAGTTTGGGTATCATTCTGAGCAAACCCAGCAGTGTTTGGGAGCTGCTGGAGGCTCGTGGTTTGCAAACTCTCCACATGGTTCTGCCTTGCATATAACTGTGAGCTTTTGCTTAAACTGGGGTTCTGTCCTGGAAACACAGACCAACACATGCTGCGCTTCGTGTACTATTAGATCTGAGCCTGTTCAAACTTGCTGACTTGACAACAGGCTACTAGATGAAAGCAGGCTTAGTTCACTTAAAATCCAGAAAAAGAGAGTTCCAGATGAATTTTCTTACATAGCATAGTTTCCGGCTTTTTTTTTAACTGGTAATCATCCCATCATAGGACAGGACAGCAGAATCAAACTTGAACTTGCCATTCTCAGCTGGTCAAAACAGATACCGTGTCTCCATAACTCCAGATTTTCCTTCCAATACATGTGTTGAAAGTTTGCCATGGATATTTCTCTGCCTTTTAAGAAAAAACATTAGATGATCCATCTATAAGAGGATCTCTGACATCAATTGGTAATGGATACTGCACATTAAAAAGATTCATTCTGAACAGGTCCTGCCCCACACAAACCCTAAGCCTGTTCGGCCTGACCTTCTGTGGCTTTTCTTGCCTGCAGAATAACTCATGAAATTTTTAGCATTCCTGCAATCATAACATCTGGGCCTCATTGTTCTATACCTTGGGAAAAAGGGGGGCAGTGACAAACACACTTTGAATTCACATCCTCTTTCATCTGGTTTTCTGTAAGTCTTGAATAAGGATGCTCAAGCACAATTTTTTGCTGGTCATTTCTGGCTGCCCTCCTGAGGAGCAGCCAGCAAAGTGAAGGGCGGAGATGAGGCAGCAGAGTGATCCTGTGCATACAGCACTGGGGTGCTTCTCTGTGTTGGGCAAGTAAACAGAAGAGTCAGTTATTCAAAATATTCTGTGTATTGGGTTTCTGTGGCGAGTTTTTGGTAGGCAGGATGGCTGGAGGGGTGGCTTCTGTGAGAAGGTACTGGAAGGTCCCCCTATGTCAAGAGGAGGCAATGCCAGTGGGCTCCAAGATGGACCTGACACGGGCCAAGGTTGAACCCATCAGTGACAGTGGTGGTGCTTTGGGGGTAATGTTTTTAAGAGAAAGGGAAAAAATTGCAGCACCGGAACAATTGCAACCAAGAAAGGACCAAGAATGTGTGAGAGGAAAACCTCTGCAGACACCCAGGTCAGTGCAGAAGGAGGACGAGGAGGAGGAGGAGGAGGAGGAGGAGGTATTCCAGGCCTCAGAGGTGAGATCCTCTGCAGTCTGTGGTACAGTCCATGGTGAAGCAGCTGTGTTCCTGCAGCACAGGGAGGTCCACAGTGGACCAGAGAATCACCTGCAACCACTGGAGGACCCAGTGTCAGAGCAGGAGGATGCCCAAAGGAGCCTGTGAACCCATGGAAAGACTGTACTGGAGCAGGGTCCTGGCAGGACTTAGGGACCTGTGGAGAGAGGAGACCATGCTGGAGCAGGTTTGCTGTCAGGAATTGTGATGCTGTTGGTGACCCATGCTGGAGAATTCTGTTCCTGAAGGACTGCACCCTGAGGTGATGATCCACACTGGAGCAGTTTGTGAAGAGAGGCCTTGGGAAGTACTCAGACTGGAGAATTGTGTTTCCTCTGGAAGGGACCCCATGTGGAACAAGGGAAGAGTGTGAAGTGTCCTTCCCCTGAGAAGGAAGAAACAGCAAAGCCAACATGTGATGAACTGACCATTGCCCCCATTCTCTAGCACCATTGGTGGGGAGGAAGCAAAAGGTCTGGGAGTGAAGTTAAACCTGGGAAGAAGGGAGGTGTGGGGAGGAGGTGTTTCTTAAGATTTGGTTTTATTTCTTGTTATCTTATTCTGATTTGATTGGTGACAAATTAAATTAATTTTTTCATGTTGGGTCTGTTCTGCCCATTAGATCTTCCTCTCCTTATCTTGACCCATAAGCCTTTCCTTGTATTTCTCTCCCCTGTCAAGCTGAGGAAAGTGACAGAGGGGCTTTGGTGGGCACGTGACATGGAGCCAGGGTCAACCCACCACATACAGGAAGATTTTTGGAAACCTATTAAAAATGTCAAATTAGTGTTGGAATGTGAATTACATTTCCTCTTGTCCCTTTGACGAATCTACAGGAGTTTCTCCCTTACACATCGCTAAAGTTTGAGCTATGCACGTTAAGAGGAATTCAGTGATTTGAAGAAAATCATCTTCCTGTACTTGTTGCAAAGAGAAGTTGAACAGTTAAAAAAAATAATTATGACCCTTAGTATTTTACTCTTCTCTAATAATTTACTTTTGCATCGGCTGCACTTTGTCGTGTTACACAGTGTGGAGGAAATGCCATCAATAACCTGAAGCCTTTCAAAGGTCTGAGGTAACCATGTCCAGTCTGGCGGATAAAAGCATTATAGGAGCAATGCATGTGTTTGGGGCTGGAAAGGGTAAGATTTTGTTGCAACCATAGGCTCATTAACTAAAGGAGTACAGTGCTGCTTTGTTGTTATGATTTGATAGAATGCTTGGAAACAAGCAAAAGATCAGTTTGTGTTTGCAAAAGAATAATTCAGCTTCCTGTAGATGCCTTTTATTTTTAGAGAAATGTGTCTCCCTTAGACCCTTGTAAAAATAAATTGTGTGGAGCAGAGGGACATTGCCTGCATGCAGAATCAACTATTTGCCAAATGTTTTCTTTGTTTAAAATATGCACTTGCTAGACTGAAGCCCAAACTGCAAAGTTCAAACCAACACTCAAATTCTAAACAGCGCAGACTTTAAAGTCACTGAAGTCCAACTGGGAATCATGGCACTATAAGCAGTCCTGGAGTTAAATTTTTACAGCAGCCTTTGCTTACAAAATATCAGAAGAGGTGCAAGTGCTACCACCTGTTTCCTTCATCACCACTCCCAGTTTTTGCAACAGCTCAGCGGTTGCTGTGCTCTGCCAGGATGGGAATGACCTAAGTTTGGTTTTATGGAGAGACGATAAAGCATTTGAACCCACGGACTCTCAGGGTGTGCTCAAGAGGGTCTCCTTCAGACAGTCCTGCAAAAGGACACTGTTTTCATCAAATGCTAGATTAAAAAGATAAAAAAGTATTTGAGCATGAATATTTTTTATCCCAGGCAATATTACCTGGAAGAGAGAGACAAAGGTAGCAAGCCTTGCTCCAGCAAAACTTTGTTAGGGCAGAATACTCAAGCAGGGGTTGGAGCTAAGAGCTGGAACCAATTTTTATTTTTTTCCTAAGTAGATACCTTCATCCTCACTAAGTTAGTGTCAAGGACATGCTTTGTGTCCCTGTTTGGCTCCCTTGGCACACAGGATTACTGCGGGCAGGGCAGGGCAATAACTGAAAGCCTGGATTCGGGAGGGGGCGGTGGGGTGGCGGAGCAGGGAAGGGATGTCTCCATTAGCCCAGGAGGGCTCACTCTTTCATATCTCTACGGAAGCACATCAAGCCATCGGGTAGAAGTACGGGACAATCAGTGGCCTGATATTCCTCACACACCCCAATGAGGTACGCACATTACTAGATAACACTGTTGTGATCAGGGGCCAAAATCAGTGACAGCCTTTGGGGGAATTTTACATGACTGGCCACACGTTATTAGTTCATTTTGTTTAATAACCCATGAATAACTTTGCAGACAAGGAGTTACTCGGTAAAGTGGAAGGGGTTTATTTTAAATCTATTTTTTTATTTTTAGTGAAGGATAACAAAGGACAACAACTGGTGATAAAAGCTCCAGTATATGAAAACAGGAGGTTTGTCGTTCAACATATCACAGTGCATGGCTTAAACCTTCAGAGCTGCTTCTTAACAATTTTAAAATGATACCTGTGGGCGTTGGGCACTTAGATGCTTCTAGATCCTTGACTCCAAGTGTTCATTCACAAGGCAATTCTGTGAACCAGGTTCAAAGCTTTCAGTGGGGAAATCTCCTGTGAAAGAGAGATTCTCCTGCTTCCTCTGTGATCCCTGGTAATCTTTCCCTAAGAGAAAAATCTGCATTACTGTGGTCTGATTTAAATATGCAAGCAGAGTTTGACTTCTTCCCTTACTCTGTAATTAATGTATAAAGTACCCATCTGTTGGCAACCTCTCTGGGTGGTGTGTACCACTGGAGCACTCAGCCCACCTGGGCTGCACAGCTGGGCTTTCCTCCTGCCACCACAGCAGACACTACCGGGCAAGGAAAAAGCAAACTGAAGCAAGCCTGCCGTGCTCGGTGATGAAGTGACCTGAAGAGAAAGGCCTGATGTACCCAGCTGGGATGACAGCCACCAAGAGACCCCAGTGGACATCCTCAGGGAAGAAGCTCCATAGATGGAGTCCCTGCCGAGAAGGTTCAAACAGCAAGCCCAAGCGGAGCAAAACTGTACAGTTAAAAAAAAAAAGAAAGAAAGAAAGATAGTTTTCATGTTCCATAAGGCTATGATTATGTGATATACATATTTTTATTCAAGATCAAAGCGTTGTTTTTAATAGTTAAATATTCACATATGTAAATGAGCTTTGATTTGCATAAAGTGATAATTATGTTATTCATTAGGACTTGGTAAATGTTGTGTTCAAATTCCATGATCATTTTGCTTCAGGGTTACTGAGAAACAAGTTTATGAGTTTGAGGGAAAATCTATTGTGAAAGTAAACGGCGGAGTTTATTTCCACCAAGCCGGGATGATTTCCTTACCCTCCTACGTTCCCAGGATGGCATGTCCAGTCTAGCCCATTATGTCAGCTACTGTCTGTGGGGCGGCCCAGGGCTGCTGTCCCTGCAAGGTCATCTGTCAATGCCAGCCGGGGAGGGGGTGCTGTCAGTGTCCCCGTGTCATTGTCCCTTCGCAGCTGCCCCGCCGCGCTCCGCCCGGCCGGCCCGGGGCTGCGGGAGCGCTCCCGCTTCCCTCCCGCTTCCCTCCCGCTTCCCTCCCCTTCCCTCCCGCTTCCCTCCCGCTTCCCTCCCCGCTCACACGCGCCTTCCCCTGGGTCAGAAGGAACAATGGAGCAAGCAGGACAGGGCAAGCCTGTGCCGAGCTGCAGACACTTGATAAATGGGTGGGCAGGCGGCAAGTGACAATATGCAGACAAGTGATACCGTTTGCAAATAGATCCGGCGAGGGGAGCACGAATACAGGGAGGGGGGAAGACAAAGTGAGGGGCACAGAAAAGGTTTCTTGTTAACCCTTGCAGGAGGGTGGGAAACATGCTAGCTTGGATCTCTGGGGAAAAAGAGGTTGGGAATACTGCTTTTTGATCCCCTGCCTGCCACCTCTGGGATAGTGGAACACCCCATGAGGAAGGCACATGACATAATCGCTTTCTTAAAAAATGCATTTTCAATATCTTTAGCCTTGCCTCCTGATGCATAGAGATGGGCATCTTGGGAATTACCTGGGATATGCCTTCCTTAACTCATTTGGAGAGATTCCCTTGTTCACAAGGTCAGTGCCCAGTGCTCAGGCTGCACTGACCTCACCCTTCAGACACCCCAACACTAACATTACCCCATCAGCCTGGTGAGCCGGCATTCCTCTGGCAGGCCAGTGGAAACAGGAAGGGATCAGGACTGCTGCCTGTTCAAATGGCTCTTCAGGAGGGGCTTACTGAGCAGAGACAAACTGGCAAAGAGGAGAGGTGCTATGCATGTTTTAAATATTTGTGTATGTAAATACTTTGTAAAGGTCAGTCATGAGATTAAATCCCCTCCTTTCCCCCAGACCTTTTGTAAACACTGGAATGAGAAGCAATCATCATCCAGAAGATTGAGTGCAGAAAGAACTGGACATTCTACTTAAGCTATGGGACCAACTTTTTTCATTACAGAACAGTTATATGTCTCTCCTAGTGGCCAACAATCTCCACCTTTCTTTCATGTGTGCGTTTTTTTCTGGCCTCAGTCACACAATAAGTTTTATATCCATGCTATTTGCTTCCAATGAACGTGGGCTGTGCTCACACACCATGAGATTTGCCCTCCTGTCTCAAGCCCAGCTGTCCCAGTGGAGTGGATCCTGCCCTGCTGTGCTCAGACTGTCTTGGTGCATGCCAAGGAAGTCTTGATATCTGCTTGGAGAGCATGTTCAGGGATGGCTGGTGGGGCAGAGCACTTTGGGGTCATGGAGTTACTCTCAATCCACCCGTGGCAGCATCACCTCTGCAAATGAGCCCCAAGCAGAATTTCTAAGACCATGAGGATGGGGAGTGTGTCTACAAAAGCTGTGTCACCTACAGTCACAGACTGTGCGTAGAGGCAATGATATGACCAAGTTTTGGGTTTATGTTTTGTTCTTTGTACAGAAGAGGTTTTTGAGAAGAGCTGAACAAATCTGTAGAATGCTGTCTAGGCATCGCAAATTATTCTCTGCTTGTGACAGAAACACTGTCAAAGAGGCTTGAGGATGTTTCCAGCACAGACCCTAAAACTTATCTAAACTAAAACCATTGGCCCCCTGTTTTGTGACAGGTGGCTGCATGGGCTTGCAGTGAACACTGGCAAAATGAACCAGATCAGGATATAATTCTGCCATGGTGAGATTTGCAGCCAGGGTTTCGTGGTGATAGAGGCTCTCAGAGTGCAGTATTTTGTGTGATACAACCTCTCCACCATCTCTCCTGCCACTCTTAATCATAGTGTAAACTTTGAAGTTATACTTCCAGCCCTTTTCCCTGCAAAGACATGTCATCTTCCTTTCTCTCTCTCTCTCTTGCTGGATATCAGCTGTAGTTAACATACTTTAGTTATTCTATTTAAATTCACTAAAAATACAGGTCAAATAGTTGGATCATCCACTGTCTGCCTCATTATCCTATTGAATAAGGACTTTTTGGCTTTTACTGAGGACATAGGATATATTAGAACTTGTCTGTCATTAATAACTTCATGCACACCCATCTAAATGGCCAATTAATGTTCACATCTGCCTTAATATTATTTATTAATTTGTGTTACCTGTAACAGCTACTAATGCTTTTGGAACTTATTTCACTTCATTCCAGACTTTTCTTGTGTTCTTTGGCCTCACATTAATACTATATTTCTTTCAGAACCTCTCTCATTGTAGGAGGATGGACAAGATGACCTGATAGCCTTTCTCATCTCTAATTTCTATATGCACACTTCCCTCGTTAGGGCACTCCTGCACAATAAAAGGCAGAATACCACACTTAATACCTGAAAAAAGTGTTCTCCTTTTCCCCAGCCATCTTGCTGTGCTGTCAGGCCTGATTTAGCCTTGCCAGCTGTGCATCTGTTGCTCTTCAGGGCACTGAGAGCCTGAAGATGGGAGGAGGTCATTAAGGGTCGTACAGACTCCATCATTAGAAACAAAACTGCACATCTCCTTTCTTATCCATTGCTAGCTTTTTTTTTTTTTTTTTTTTTTTTTNTTTTTTTTTTTTTTTTTTTTTTTAGGAAACTTTCACATTGGTCAGAGAAACAAAATGTATGGGTTTTAGAGCAGAGCCTTTCTCTTAATTGCTGAGTTGTACCAGATCACTCAATTGCCCATGGAAATCCTCACTTCTTCTGTACGTGGCTTCAGTGCTGAGGACATGCATTTAGAGTTGCTGCTTCTACATGCCAATGACTACAATGGTTAAAAAAAAAAAGAAACTTCGTCGTACAGTAAATTTTTTAAAATTGTATTTCAGACAATTAGTTTTTTCTTTGCTGTTTTGTGTGGCTGGGGGAAAAAAATGAAGATTTTCCTCTGCTGCATTTTTCTCATCTAACAATGTAGATGGCAAATTTTATGGAATTAAATACCTTTATCTTTGTGAGATGTGTGAAAACCACACTTGGCTGCTCCCTGTTTCATATTATCTGCATTAGGGGATGAATTTGGGCTTACTCTGAACCACCCTGGAAATCCTTGTTATGACAGTTCTGCTTGATCTTGAATGTGACTGGCCTTTCATTTCACCTGAGGTGACTGAAAAGAAGCTGAAGAGCAGCTGAACAAACAAACAAAAAAAATCTGTGGTAAGAAATCTGTACTCAGACCAAGACTGAAAAAGTGATATTTGGAAAAAAGAATAATTAACAGTAAATTCCTGTTCTGGCTAGTACTTTCTGCACTGATCCTTTGGAGAAACTCCTGGGCCCAGAGGGACAATGGATGCCTTTTTTGGATGTCTGTAAGGACCTGAACTACAAGTCACAAGCAGTCTTGCACAGCTCTGCCAACAAGGTAGCTCTAGATGTTGGTCCAGGACCCTACTTTGAGGCCGGTCAAGACCTTTCAATAGGATGACTTTCAGTTACTCTAAAGTCACTTTAAACATAAGTAAATGTTAAGGATAGTGCAAAGGATACTGGTTTTATTGCAATCCAAATTTAACAGCATAGTTTCTCAATTTCCAGACAGGTGGATAGAAATAGAAAAACATAATTATAACTATCTATATGTTAGATCACCCAAGAGGTGTCTCTCTCTCTGTTTCATCCAGCTAGCAAGCTGTCAGATGCTTATGCAATGCCTTGGCATATCCCTTCCTTACATACAAGTGTAGTCTCAGGCTGAGCTTTCAGATTTAGGAACAGGTTTATCTTTACAACCCCCAGCCTTCCCTGAGGATCCATTCTGAATCTGATATCTGTGCAGGATAAATGCTCCCTTCTGCCTTGCAGAGCAGGGGATCAGCCCTCAGCATATGACTTCTTTATACACTGAATCTGACATTTCGTGTAACCACCTATGCTTTGTGCAACCTTACTTCTACAAAGACAGAAATGAGAATAGTGTGCATAGTGTTTTCCAATTTCCCATCAAGATCAGACATGATGATAAGTAACCACTTTGGAGTGATAGCAGGTGTTAGCTGGGGTGAATCAACCTTGGGCTGGGCTCTGAGGCATTCTGGGGCAAGGAATTCCAGTGCTGTGGATATTACTGACTGGTGATAAAGAGGCTTACATTCATGAATCATCCTTCTATTTTGAATCTGTTTATTTTTAATCTTAATTTATTATAAACAGGAAAAAATATTCAAACCTCTACAAAGGCAGAAGATTCTGGTTTTAATATTAAAATATGTCATTTGCAACAACCTTTATGGCTTTGTCACAGACTCTCAATAAATGACTTCTAAGATTGATTAAAGACCTTAGCTTCACTTCACATGTTAATCAATCTCACCAGCCAATTAGAGCTTTGGTGCTAGAGAGCAGCAGAGATCATCTCTCTGGCAGCATTTATTGTGCAAGCCAAATCTTTACAACCTAATACTGGTAGAGAAACTCATGGCAATTTATGGGAAAAGAACATGAAAGAATTGCAGTGTAATTCGTTGATACTTGATGAGTAGATATTTAGAAGTTGTATTTCAGAAGAGGTAAAAGTTAATGCAGAATTGGCTTTCCTGGACTGAAGCAGAATTGGTGCTTTAGAATAGCAGACTCCTACTTCTAAGATGCCCATGCTCTTCCTTCTTTTTATGACTTGGAATATGTCAATTAAATTTGCTTCAATTTCGCTACCTGTAAAAAAGGGAATAAAACGACCTGGTTTTCCATCTGGATGAGCTGAGGATGAATTAGCTCATGCTGGAAGTAAATGAAAAGCAAGATATCCATTCCAGAGGTACTACAGTTTCCCACCTGAACAATTTAACTGAAAATGAATTTGGAGCAGCAAGAGCAGAACTACATCAAGCTTGCAGGTCACTGCTTCCTGGTCCTGACTGCACTGAGCATGGCAGGCTATGGGAAATGAGCAGAGCGGGCTACAGTCCATTTTCTGCCTGTCTCCACAGCTGACCTGCTTAGTAGCTTTTATAACAGTGAGGCCACAAGCTAGACATGGAAAATCAACACTTGTTGTGTCACTTCAACTCAGTGCTGAGGCACACTGATGTGCCTGAGTTATACATGAATAAACAGATGATTTCAACCACCAGGGCTACAAGCCCCTACATTTTTCAGAGGATTTTTAACTCACTCTAAACATAAAGAGAAATTCTGCACTGTGTAGGATGTAGAGATTAAGTGGCCAAGAAAGAACTCCTTTTTTAAGTGTATGTGCACTGGTCCTTTTACAACGGGTTGTTGTGTCCTGATTGGAATCTCTGAGTATAATGTTATTTAAATAAAAAAACAATGATAATAAATAAAGAGATACAGAAAAAATAAAAATTGAAAATAACTGCAAGCATCACAAAAAGTCTTTTACATTTTCTATGGTGAATATTTATTACAGAATTCTTTGGTATTGTGAGGTATTGCAAAATGCTTTATTTCACAGAATATACATTTGAGAGTGTTGAAAGATCAAATTCCTGGAATTCATCTATTCTTGAGGTGGATGCTAACAACATGTTAGGACTAGACTGAGGGCATTATCTGAGTTCCATGTATAGCCTGAATTCCAGACGAGACTGAAGCCAATTTTATTTATGTTTCTTCTTGGTATAATATCTTCCCGTCATTCAATTGTCTCGGTCTAAACACTGCAGGAAAGTTGCTTTCAAATGAATGTCTGGGTGTCAGGGGCTAGCAAGCTAATTACTTTTGTAGTCTTTATTAGTTGAAATGTTTATTAGAAAGGTTGCTTTTTATCCAATGAAAGATGACAATCTGGGTTTGATTGAGGGCTGTTTGTTGTTTTAATATTGTTAGCTGTGTGAATGGGTTAACACACTTCTCATCTTCCAGAAGCTGAAGGCTATAAGAAATCCCAGGGGTAGCCACTCCTCAGCCCACATTTGCTGCCTTTGCCAAGGAAAGATCCCATAAGATTTCACCCCCTCCATCACTTAAGGGTTGTGATGATTTTTAATGTCACTGCCTAGATGGCCTGGAGATTTTTATCTATTGCACTTACAGGTCACCTTAATATTATCTCACTCAGAGAGGGGAAAAGTTTCTAGTGGGATAATATTAAGTTATACAGCATGACACAAGGTCACACTGTGAGAGACAGGAATATATGAATAAAGCCAGTGGCCATGAGAGTCACCAGTGTGAAAAAAACCCAAACAGGGAAAAAAAAAAAGAAAAAAAAGAAAAAAAAAAGAGAAAGGAACAAAGAGTAAGAAGGAAAAAGTGCTGGTGGAGGAGAGAAGTGAGGAGGGGGCAAAGAAGAAAGATTAAAGGAGAAAAAGAAAGGATCAGGGTCAGCGTGGGTAATGTAAAGTCATCTTTCTTATCCCAATCAGCTGCACACTGTGTGCTCTCGGTGCCCATGTTCATACTGAATTAGCTCCAGTCTGTTTCTTTTCTCTGGGACTCCATCTTTTTGAAAATACATCATCAGTACAACTCCATCCTGAAGGCATATTACGCTAATGCATCATTATTGCGCCAGCTGACTGATGATGCTCCCGTGTCATACATCACCAGAGCTGCGCCTCGCTCTGATGAAATGTTGGAGTGATACATAATCAGGGAGAAGCACACAGGTCCCCCAGCTAACGACTCCAGAGATGTAAACTATCCAGAATTAAAGCTAAAGCCTTGGAGAAGGGGAGCCAGGAAAAGCCAGCATCCCTGAGTCTGGCAGCAACCTGAAACTCCTGAGAAAACCTGCAGTAACTTTGAGTTACATTAGTGGAAGTGCCTGGAAGGCTGCCAAAATCCAGCTGCTGGGCTTGGACAAAAGTCACGAAAACCCTAGCAACATGGCAGTAATGAGAGGCAGCTAACAGAAGCCAGAGAGGGCACACAGCAACACCCCACTCCAGCCCTGCCTGAGAAGGCAAAATCACTGCTGATAAGCAGATACACAGCAAGGGAAGGGAAGGGAATGAATGGGGAAGAAGGGGACACCTGTCATGGGGCAGCTGGCCTTGGCTCCCGTCCAGAGAAGCATCTCTCCTTGCCTCCCTGAAACAGTCATGCTGCCTCTATGGCTCCCTGTGGAAACCAGTGGCTGATGTGATGGATGGGCTTGCAGAATCCAGCCCTGGCCAGTGTGAAGTTGCATCACCCTCTTCTTAATCTGTTTTAGGAGAGGGGTGGAAGAAGAATGGAAACTTGGCTTAATGGCAGCCTGAAACTTGGCATGAAACAGTAACTTTTTGATCCACACACACACATACACTCTTCCTGTCCTGCAAAGGGTTCGCCCAATACTCTGTAAAAGCCCAACCTGTTGCTTTGTACACACCTTCCTTCACAGTGCTTCCTCCCAGTACAGCCCATGCCCCTGTCTCCTACTCCCAACCAAAGTCTGGTTCTCCCTCTGCTTGTGGCTTCCCAGTGCCCTGCAGCAATTTCTGTCGGTGCCCCAATTCCCCATTAGCCAGAGCAGGGCCTGTGGATAAAACTCTGCTAGACACAGTATTGTACTTTTCTGAACAAGGTCTCTGTTCTCTGTTTCAGACTGCTCTTTACAAAACAACTCTGAAATAAGTCTCTGTCTCCTCGTAGGATATGTCCCTCTCTTCTCCAGTTGTAATTCCCCTGGGGATAAACACATGCAATGGTCAATTTTGGTAATGGTAATCACAATTCCATGAGCTGGATTCCTCTCAGCCTTTTTCCATCATGTCACCTAAGTAACAGTGGGACTAGAGCACATCTAAAGTATCTCTGCCGTTCAGAATGGAATTACTCCAAATCTACACCCACATTGCTGAGAGTTGAATTTGCTCCAGTGGTGCTAACCAAAGAGGACTTTTACCAGATAGGTTGGAAATGTAAACTGTCAAAAATCAGAAAAGGCCTCAACTCAGCATAGCGAGACATCATTTTCTCCCTTCGTCTTATGAAACTACTGTGTAGCTGCCATACTTCACATATCTTTTAATGGACTTGATATTCTGCTTTTTCGCAAGGGAAATAATCCCATCACAAGGCTGCAACTATATTAAGGAGCATTGGTTTGCAGTGTTCGTCATGTAAATACCAAATTTGGCTGCACGCATGGAGTATGATATTTAAGAATGAATGTGCTGCAGGAAGAAGATCTGAGGCTTTGCAAGAATGAATGAATTTTGGCACCATTAAACAATAGTTTTGCTTTTAAAGCATGATCCCTTGCAAGCCACTGCTGGTGTAAGTTCTAGAAATATATTCCTTTGTAAATTCTCTTCTAATACAGAAGGTCCCAGAGCAGGTCTCTGAAAGATTAATTTCAGACCTTTGGGAGATTCATTGACAACTGGGGTTCATCTTCCATAGGAATGACAGGCAAGGAAATCCTTCACAGCAAAATCACAAGTGTGTGTGCAAACACACACTTGGAGAGCTCTTTGCAAAATAATCATTGTCTCTGAGTCTCCAACCCCTAATTTACGGTTTCTGTATGGCCAAAATCAGGAGCCAGAGCCACTGTCAGCGGGTCAGTCGTAACAGGACTAACAAATAACTGCCACAGGATGCCTTGAAGCAAATCAGCCCCTGACAGGTTCATCCCTTCTGTTGAAGGTGGTTGGAAGACAGACTCGGCCAACAGCAATGTCCCTGCCTTCCCTTCCCAGACTTGACAAAGTTCTGTTCAAAGCTAATGATAAGTCTGAAATAAAATAATGACAGTTCAGTTCAGGTAAGCACTGTGAAACACAGATGGCTATGTGGGCTGTCCAAGTAGCTTTGGCCTGCAACAACAGGGGCTGCAAAATTAATCTGAAAATATAATTTTTTTTTCTACTTTTTATGCTGTCAGAAGCTCTGTTGTTTCTCAGGTGATTTTCCAATGCTGAGACTCACTCAGTTTATAACTCTGTCCCTCCAGTACTGGTCAAGATCAGGAGAGAGAGTCTGAAAACTATAGTTAAAAGACAGTTGCAGAATGCCAGGAAAGGAGTAGTGATGCCCTACAGGAGAAACAAAGTCGCAGAAGATGGGGCAGACAGGAAAGAACTGAAAGTTCCACTAATGCACTGCTACATTTGCTTGAAATTAAGTCTGATTTTAGCCAGGGGTTTGTGTTGCTATTCACCTGAACACCTGGAGCTCCACAACTTTTTAACATTTACTTCATAGCTTATGTCTGTGTCCAGTCATATAAGAAGACAATACAGAAATTAGCCTGAAGTTAACCTCTGAAGAGGTCACAGATTTGTACTGCCTTCGCATCAACCAGAAGCCTCTCAAAGGAAATCAGTAATGTAACTTCTTTCCTTTGGATTTAATTAAAGAAACATTTCAGACTGCAATTTGAAAGCAAATGCAAACAAAAACCCAACCAAACAAACAAAAACACAAACCAAAAAAAAAGCCCTTAACCATTGGCTTTCTCTTACAGCTACTGTCTACACTGTGCACTGAAAAGTGAGGGAGAGGAATCATTCAATAACACATAGAGAACAATTTCTAGTGTCTTAATTATTTCCCATATTCATAAAGCATTTTAGTCATATTGTTTCTTTTCACAATCTGTTTGGGGTCATCAGTATGTAGATGACTTTGCCCATCCAGAGGACTGTGAAACTCCAGGAAAAGCTAGAGAACCACCTTGGCTGGTCCAAGGCTACCACTTTAGCTGCTTACAGTCTCCCTCCATGTCCTTTGACAAATCAATTTATAATATGCATCTTAAATCTAGTTAAATGCCCAGAGTTGGTTTGAAATCCTACAGCAGTGCACAGATTATCAAAAATATATTGTCTTCCATGATCTTTAGTTTTCTGCTGGACAAACATCCAGGAACATGTCAAGACTCAACTATTTTCTCAGGAAATTGCTTCCCAAAAAAATCCAGACTATCATTTCAACCCCTTAGCTAAAGAATGGCTGGCAGCCTTGGGCTCCCTGGCTTTTGCTGTTCTAAGACTGAAACTAAGCTGAAAAGAGGCTGACATGGGAGACAGAGCCGAGGCCACCAAGAGAAGGATGGTCCTCTGCTGCCAGGGCACCATGCAGCTTTTTGCTGTCTTCTTACCAACATTACAAAGGAAGAAATCCTTGAGTTAAAAAGATGGTTCACTTTATTCTGGAACAAAATGTCCATGAGAGATTCTAGTCAGAACCTTAATACACTTCTGCATTCTTCCATAGAAAGTAAAAGTGGATAAAGCCTGAATTTCTCTGGATTTCAAAGGCAAGAATTCAGTTTGACTCAACACTCTTCTAACACCAACGCTGCACCATGTAAGTTCAAGCCAGTTCTAGTAAAGTACTTTGTGCTTGAGAGTGTGGAATTCCTTTCTACTTTCCCCAGCATTTAATACACTAATTGAGTTGTAGTCATTAAACCCAAATAATTACAACTAACATTCAGTCTGCTTCTGCTGGACATCCTTCTATACAAGTTACATTTGAATTTATTCCAAATGTACATTTATTCCAAATGGAGGTAAATAAATGAGTGACACTATGGTGTAGGTGGGATCTGTGAAAAGAGACAT
Organism: Cyanoderma ruficeps; assembly: GCA_008694505.1. Taxonomy (NCBI): domain Eukaryota; kingdom Metazoa; phylum Chordata; class Aves; order Passeriformes; family Timaliidae; genus Cyanoderma; species Cyanoderma ruficeps. The sequence continues at coordinate 39,967,050 of VZDJ01007753.1, read as the reverse complement.
CAGCTGTGGAATATCTTCTGGAAAAAGAAACACATATTCATCTTTGAGGTCTTTATTTATAGCATATACACACACATATACACACACACACACATCACCCAGGGTTATTCAATCACATGTAAGTTAACCTCCCTTTTGGTAAAGGACTTTCTCAGGAGACAGAATAAGCAACTGAACACTTAAAAAATTTCTTGCTGTGCAATGTCTCCCCATTTTCCAGTTTTACTACTTTGGCAATTCTGAATTAGCATTTATTCATAGCAATCCCTAAAGCATCACCAAATGAATTCTGCACTAAAAGAATATGCTCTGCCTGTGTTGCCTCTATGTGCAAACATGATGGGGCAGAGAGCTTTCTCCCAGTGAAAATTCTGTCAGTCTGGAGCTGGGTCAGAGAATTTGTGTCGTGGATCAGCTGTGTCATCCTTCTCACTTCCACGCTTCATTGACAGGACCCTGAGCACCCAGAATGGCCTGAGCACTAAAGCTCAGGACTAGCAGTTGCAGATAGATGTGGCAGTGACTCTGCTGTGTTTGGAAAGCAGATGCCTCTTGGGTTAAAGATTAACGACCAGCCATTTTCCATTCTTAGCAGAGAAAGTAGAAATTTATTTTTTTTCCTCTGGGTGAACAGGAATGGGAGTTTGATAAGAAGGCACAACAGATGAACTTGTGAGCTATTTAAATTTTGTTTTCTTCAGTGGGAGAAAGAATTTGCCCTTGTATCAGAATTACTCTTGGAGATGAGAACAAGGAAAGCAAAGCTGGCCCTTTTAATTTTTGGACATGTCACTGCACTCTCCTGAGCATCATCTGCTTCTGAACAGGCACAGTAAGCATGAAAACTTTCAACACACAAGGTTGTACATCTATTCCTCACTCTTTACAGGCCAGAGTCTGCATGTTCACAAGCAAGGGCTGTGAATCACCAGAAGGTCTTGCCAGTCTTCTTTAGGAAGGCTCATATATTAATGCAACAGGCATGATTAAAAACATTTTGCAGGGAACAGTTATGAGGGTGGAAAAACCCACCAACTTTAAGCATATTTTCCATCTATTTTTTTCTTTCACAGTAAGTGCAGGATATATTGTAAAGGGTAAATTTCTTGAGCAAGTGGAGACAAATTTTCATGGGGGTCCGAGGGAAATTTGAACTTTCCTCATCAAGCAAGAAGACACTTTCTCAAGCTGTGGAGATGACAGCAGCTGTGCATGTTACTAGGGAGAATGACAAAAATTTGGATCTTCAGTTTAATAGTACAAGAGGGGTGGAGGAATGGGGGGACCAGCATATGTAAAAACTGTCACTTTCATCCCTTAGCAGTATCATCTAATAATACAAAAGTCTCCTCAAGGATTCTTGGGTTTAGGATTTATAACTTCACGGAATCACCTTTCCTAACCAAAGGTAGTTTGGAAATATGTTACAGTATTTGAAAGACTTTGCTCCAAACAGCAAAGCTGCACAGAAAATCTGCAGGCATCCCTAAGACATAGATATATGTCCTGATAGACCTGATATCCCTCCCAGGTACAGGTGTTTCGGGCAGAACTGCCAGCACTTTAACACAGTAAGCCTAAGACACTAATTTCTTTTGGAACATATAGAATGTGAATTTTTGAAGTATATTTACCCGCTCTTCAATTTAGCCATGGCTAAGGAGAGAGTATTTTTGGCAGCCAGGTGTGGTCAGTATTCCAGCCTTATACCTCACAGCCCAGGTCATGGTATCTCTGAACAGGCTCTCCTCTCCTCATCATGTGCTTCCAAGATGAAGTGCCTCTGCATGGCTTAACCACGTACACACATCTCCCATCCCAGCAGCTCCCAGCACACCTGTGCAGCCTGAGGTGACTACATAAAAGAAGCTCATAAAGCTGCGCTTACATTTCATTCATTTCATCCACCGGCTCGAGATTTCAGGAATGGAATGGAGCACAGCTGGCCTTTGGATGTCAGATATGCTTCATAAGCCAACACTGGTTCGGCACACAGGCTTCTCGCCCCGTGGTTCTCCACAGGCAATAGAAGGGAAGCATGTTGGCACTCTCACAGCTGGCAGGGGCTGGCACAGGAGAGCAGTAAATACTGTGTAGGCACAAAGGTGCAGGCTGCCAGGGTGAGAGCGGGTCACCAAGCCTCCAGGGACTCCCAGCCTCCTGCAGAGACACGACGAAGGGTGCTTTGCTCCTTTTTAACTGAAGGGCACAGGGTATAGTTGGTAACAGACATGTTGGGTCAGGTCTGGTCTGACAGGGACAGATGCCTCTGGATGTGGAGATTCATCTCAGGAGGCTTTGGGGCTTTGGGGCTGCTTCTGCTTGTGGCCATGGAAAGCTCCACACTCAGAGAAACTGTCTGACCCGGGGTTTCTCCCTCCCCTGACAGAAGTAGCCTTGAGTACTTACTGTTCTGTACCTGCTCTAGTCCCTGGTCTACCTATCTATTCACATGGCAAAGGTAACCTTCCATTTCCACCCATCTCACCTGAGAATATGCACCAGGATGTGTAATGAGAGTACCCCTAAAAGCCATGCCATCTCTACATGATTTAGGCTGCTGCTGGAGCAGAAAGGAGCATGTGGGAGAGACATGTGTTATATCCTCTGACTCTTTCTTATTGATTTGCAGATCAGAACATACTTTGTCAACTTGTTCTTTTCCCTCAGAGCCAAAGCAATTAAAGAGGACAGTGGTATGTCCAACAGAGGGAATTAAAGGAAACCTCTCTGACTAGGTAACATTTGTATCTGTGATTCTTGATGTGTAATCTGTTCCTTAGGACTACAGGTGTAGTCCCAGTGAATTTCTGGGTTTATAAAATTATCTACAGCATTTCCCTTTTGGATGCATGCTGAGCTCCACGGCAACTTCCTTCAGACAGCTCTTTCCCAGAGCAGGATGACTGCACAGAATGTGCCTCCACTGTTGGGGTGTGATGGTAGAGGCTGTCTGATGGGGCTTCATTTTATCAGGTACCAAAATCAATGTACAGACACACAGACCTATGGGCTGAGTGCAGAAATAGCTCAAAAATAAGCTGTAAATATTCAGAATGGCTGCTGCTGAGCACAAGTGAGGGGTAGGAGACAAAAATTACCTATGTTGGACTTAAAGTTTCTTTCTCAAAACCTTTTTATCTCCCCAGACATATCCACATATTTCTTCCTGAAACATGTGAATAGCCAGTCTTCAGACTCAGCACAAAGCCTCTCTTCAGGCAATGCTACCTGAGTAGAGTCCATAAGGAAGGAGAAGGTAATCCAGAAGCAATTAATATGCCGGGCAGTAGTCACAGTTCTCTGAAAGTAGCCCATAATATCTTTATTTCTCACAATAAACTTAAAAGAATTTCCCTGGATTTCCCTGAGGCTGATAAATGAATAGGATTATATATCCAGCCGCTATGAGCAAACACTGCATCAAGAAAACCTCAAAACAATAACAGCAGAAAGAGCACTGATATTCAAAAGGATTCAAAGTGCGGAATATGGGTCCTCATTTCAAACGTCCCTGAGGCTGTGGATGTTCACAACTGAGATTCCATCTCGGCCTCTTGTAAAACTGAAGAGTCAAGTGAAAAATTTCAAACTGAATTGCTTAAATTCAAGGCTTTTTTCAGCCAGACATTTCATTTGCTCCTTTTTTTTTTTAGAAAAGGTAAACTATGAGCCTTCTCTTAGAGCTGGCATCCTAATCTCAGTATCACCTTCAGCTTGTTAAATCATGTTTTCACCCCATTTACACATGGACAATGAATGCCCAGTGGTTTAGTAGAATTGTCCATATTGTTAGAGAAGCAAATTAGGGTCTAACTTCACCAGAAAGAGCATTTTTCAGGCAAAGTGTTTTCATTTGCTTCTCTTCATGGTAATCCACCGATATATTCAAATTCCAATTTTAATCTTTCTTTATATGTTTGTAAAGGTTACCTGAAGCACTTAATCATATTTAAAAGTTATTAAAGCAGCCCTAGGAGCCTCTGAGTTCTAACACTACAAATATTTTCCCCAGGGCACCTGATTACAGTAGAATATTTTTTTTAATTTGCAGCACTCAGAAAAGTCAGAAGATGGCAGCAGCTCATTCATGCATTAAACAATCCCTAAATCTCATGAAGAGAACAGCTCTTCCTTTAAGTTATCTGAATTACGCAACCACACAAGAAAAGAAATTGATATTTTACTAAGCAAAATAATTTTGCTTATCCAGGCTCTGCGGTCATCAAAGCTATTATTTCTCATATTCCTTTTTTCATTGTCATGAGTGCAGTAGAGAAATTTACAAGGGTGAAGGAAAGTACATTGTTGTGAAAGAGTTGCTACATGGATACTCTTAATTCCAGACATATATTTCCAGGATCCCTAAAATTTCTTCCTTTTTTTTTTTGTTCTATTTTGCCAATATCATATTACAGAAAATAGAAATAAGATGATTTTGTTATTTCCAAATAACATGAGATGTGAAGAGGAATTGTTGTTTTTCCCCTGCTTTTAGAGTTGAATGTTTTTATCTCACTTTGTGCTAATCTACATGTCTCATCATTTTCTCACTGCCAGTAGTGGGATCTCTTCTCTCCAAAGATTTAATAGCGTTAATGTTGCAGTAATGACCTATATTACTAAATTTTCCCTACCTTGAGAAAATATATCATGGCACATTTAAAGTATGGCACAAAGGGTGAGCATAAATAATTAAACTAAATTACAGCAATCAGAAAAACAAGGCAGGCCAGATCCAAGCCGCCTCAGAAGAAATCTAGTGTAACTCCATTGCTGTCAGTGGGATTATTCCCAAATGGCATTGGCTAAAGGGATGCGGAATCTGGCATCCTAGCTTTTGTAGCACAACCTCCTTGTCATTGTGTGTTCACTTATTCACTTAATTCATAAAATTCAATCAATCGCAATGGGCCACCCAGCCACTGGAGTGAAGAAAAGAAAATCTATTGTATATGATATTTCTTTGATCAACTACGTCTGAAAGTGCATTACCCCCTCCCACCCCCCAGCAAAAGAATGCATCAGAGACCAGGGCTGACACTGTGGTGCAGGGAGCTGATATTTCCCTCCAGCCTCATTTGTATTGCTTTATTGACATGTTAATGACAAAATACATCCCCAGGTCCTATGAAGTACAGAACAAGTCAGAGAAATTAGAATAATACCTAGACTTAATTAGAAGCCAGGTATCTGCCTGACATGCTCTCTTGTTGTATTTAGCTTCAGATAGTTGTAGGTTGATTGATTGCCTTGTTGTTTGATTGATTGATAGAGAGGCTTCGCTGAGCTCCTAGACACATGAAGGAAGCTTTTGATGTCAATATGAACAAAGGTAATGATAGACTTACAAACAATGCCAAATGCTGAGTCTATGTATTAGGCTTAATGCAAACAGAAAATGTGCCCGCCACTGTTCTAAGAGCAGTGAGACTAGAAGGAAAACGTGTTGTGTATGATTGAACCTCATAGCTACGGGCAAAATTGTACTGTCAGGAAGATTTGCAGGTGATGTTTCTGATTGCCTGAAGATCTCTGCACATAAGCAGGGCAACAGAAATTAATCCAAATCCTTCCTTTGCAGCATCACAAACACTGTTTTAGAAGTGGGCTTCTAGAGATGGTCTGCTACAGCAGGTAAGGGTTTCTGGAAAGGAATAAGATTGATTTTCTGTACATGAAGACCACAAATGTACTTCTATGTGGGTGCTAAGGCATTAATTGACAAGGCTCAGTGTGCTACATGCAGAACTAGATCAGCAGCACACAGAACTAGAGGGCTGCAGAGCTCTCTCTGCATCTCCTCCCTCATATGGCCCCAAATAAAAATATTTAACAACAAATAGAAAACCAGAAAAACTTTAAGGGGCACCTTGATCCTCAAATGCTGCTGAGCCCATCTTTCTCTGATGCCTTTGATCCGTACTCCCCTCCTCTGTTCTGCACAGTGACAAATGCACTGCACACAGGGCACAGAGTGCAGCACAGCAGGACAGATCCTTTTAGCTAGAGCTGTGCAAAAAGTTCATAGCAGAGCCCCAAATCACAAGAAACTTGCCTGGCTTCAGGTTTCATTGCAAGCTTGGAACTCAGACCACGTTTGTCAAAAGGTTGCTGAGATTTGCTAGCCCTTTGAGAAATTTCTCTTTCTTTCCCTTGTGCGCTCCTTTTCTCTCTTTCTCTCTCTAATCTGCCTGAATTTCTAAAACTATTTCCACACTGCTCAGGCTCTAGGAGGACTCACAGGTTTGGACTAAAAAACCTGCCAAAAATGCTCTGTCATGGTGTCAATTTTAAACCAGGTGAAAGTAGATAATTCTTTCCAAGAAAAAACCCAAATTCTAATAACCCAAAACACCCAACCACCCCCCAAAATAAACTCCAAAAGCCCTCAAAACAACCAAACAATAACAACAACAAAAAAATGTCAACAGACAACACACATTCTCTCCCTTCCTGCAATTTTGTGAGCTACAGACTTGGTTCATCAAGGAGTTTGAACTTCCTTGGGAGTGTCTAAGTAATCCTACTAATTGCCAGTCTTAGGGCCAACATCAGATTTTTTTGAACCCCAAAAGTCAAACTAAGATATGTTTGTGTAATTCCCTTGCAGACCAAATTGAAATGAATCTTTGTGAAATGAAATCATGTTTTCACGCAGGTCTTTCTTTTTAGCATTTTGTTTAGCCACACCAGAGATTAATGAAAATGTGTATCACCTGGCTCTTACATGATCCCTCACTCAAAGGTCTCACATCACTTTACAAAGATTATCTGAGCAATTAATTGACCTGTGGTCAAACAGAAAATCAGTGCTGAGGTTTGAACTCAGGTCTCCTTAGAGCCTTAAACTCAAGCTCATCTGCCTTGCTGGCAGAGTGCTGTCTAATTCAGTTTGTACCAATGACGTTTCATGATTCCGCTTGCATATTTAAAGAATAGGTGAGTGATCTCTCTCTGGACATACCTTATGTGCTCTGGTGCACATAACATCAAGTGGCATATGAATTCAGTACAGTGATATGCACTTTTTCAGAGCTTTTTTGCACGGTATCTGAAGTATCTACCCTTTCAGTACCTAACAAACAGGCTGGAACTTATGCCCAGACTTAATGAACATCTTCAGTTCAACACAGACTTCTAAGCAATGGATGATTAGGGGATGATTTGGGTTTTGATTGGCCAAACCCCATGAATTTCAGAAAACTTAACTACCAAAGATGCTCCATGGACAAGATCACTATCAAATTAACAACTCTTGTGTCCTGATACAGATGTCAAGCTGGCTTTATGATCTTGGAAGGAGATTTAAAACAAAAGAAGAAAAAATAAGCTAGTGCAGGTTCAGTTGAGTCATTATGTTTTAATGCCCAACCTTTGTTTGTTTTCTATTTCTCTTTGGAGATCTTTTGCCATGGAAGGTTAAAGATTACTGAGATAACTAACAATAAATGTGTCTGGCGTTGTGACTTTTGACCAATAATTATAACTTGGCTTGACTGAAACAAATCTGTATCCATTTTTATTTTACGTCCTATTGCAACAAAATTGACAAGGGTGTGAATTAAAACCTTAGCCCTGGTGATTAACATAAAAATGGGGATGGACATTTCTCTGAGCTCTGATAACATGAGTCCTAGTCTTTTATCAGCAGTGTGGACTGCAGTGTGCAGTAATTGCTTAACTGCTCCTTTGCCCGTTAGGACTCAAACTGGCTTTGGAGTGGACTTGAGAAATGACTCAGAGTTTCAACAGACACACCCAGTTACTGGCTTTGTACTACACTAAACGCTTTCCAATAGAACATATTTTTTAAAAGAAAGGCTGTATATTGCTCTCTGTAGACCTGAGGGCATGTATTCAGTCACAACCTAGGCCCAGGTTGAACGATATATGTGCGGGCTGCTGTCTCACACCCTGCCAGCCTGCTTCAGTCCTACCCTGAAAGGGTGCCTGGTATGGGGAGAAGCCCTGTGCAAGCCCCTGCTGCAGCTACCAGACTCAGCAGTAGGGACAGCTTACACAGCAGGCAGCGCCCTTGTGCCCTGTGTAGGGCAGAGGCTGGGGCTGCAGGTGGCCATCAGCACATTTCCTGGTGCAGAGACCAAGGTTAGGTGAGATTTGCATAGGTGGGCACTCATTAACAGTTGTGGCTTTGATGGTCTACTCTGAAAAGAAGCACCTCACAGCCATTCCAGTTTGGGAAGCTTTAGCTAAGCCAAGCCCAGTGTTGGTCATGGCCGAGGCAGAAACTGGTTTGTGGAGAGCAGCTGTCACAGGTGGGTGGTTACAAACCAGGGCTATGTTGGAACCACACACTGAAGCAAAAAACCACCAGAAATTCTCATCACCACAGCATCCTGTTGCCCAAGCCAAACAATCTTCACTATCCACCCAGGAACCAACACTCTGCTCCTGGTCAGAGGCATGCTGCAAAAATAAACATAAATTCTTCTATACATGCTTCTCCCATTCACAAATATTGAAACAATAAAGCTTGACCAAAAAAAAAAAAACCCAAAAAAGAACTTTTTTTCCCAAAGTTCATCTTGTCCTTTTTTAAAAAATACAAATTAGGTGATTCTTCCACTAGAAAAACTCTGTCTTCCACAATCAGACATGTTTATTAAACAAATTATTATCTTTCCTGCTTTAAGTAGTTTCTAGCATTTTGGTGCCACAGAGGAAGAACAGCAGCAGGTTTAGTTATTAATAATATGTTGTCATGACAATTTTTCTTGCAATGTTGGAAAAATACTCTCAATAACATTGTAGGGACAGCCAACTTTCAAAGTAATTGCAAAGGCTGATTTTTTGGGGAACGGTGGTGAGGGGCAGGACTTGCCCTCTGTCAAAGTTTAAAAGATTTTTTTAGGAGACAACCTCTGATCTTCCTGCTTAAATTTGTAATTGTCCACTCATGTAAGTAGTCATGTGAGAATTTCAAAGATTATTGCATAGGAAGGAGATCACAGAATTCATGATACAGTGAATTTTCTGTTTATTTTCAGGATCACAAATGCCAAGCAATTTCAGAATGATCTTTGAGTACTTTTTAATTTTTTTTCAGTTTTCGACTCAAGAATTCAGTGAAACAAATTCTCAAATAAAATCCTTTAATTCCCCACAAAGAGGTTTGTTTCAGAAAAGAGGCATCACCTAAGCCAAGAGAGATAAGGAGGTGGTTTTGCTTTTGGGTTTTCATCATCCTTAAGCTCCATGCCATTTTTATGGAAAAATTTTGATATTAAACACTGTGACTTTAGTTCCACCAAGGGAGCAAACCTTGTATTAAAGGATGTCCTTTCAGAGTTATATTCTAAACTGTAAGATGCCCACCGTATTTGGCTTAAGAAGGCTGCTGAGCCATAGAGGTATCTTGTTTTACCCCACGGCAACCACACCATTTAAAATGGAAAGCAAAGACCACCCTTCAAACTCTTTGCCTGCTTGCTGCACATCATTTCAGCACAGTGCACTGCCCCCAGGTAATCAGATACTCTGGTTTTCCAGTTAGTCTACTTTATGTGAAAAATAAATATCCATTGAAGTGAAGGAGGAGAGCACCCGCGCATGGTGAGGGGGAGAGAGACTTACTCTGCTGCCAGCGATTAGCACACTAATGTGAAATCAGGAAGAGAGGTCCAAATCTCTGGGCAAATAAATATTTTATAATCTACAACAAGTGGAAGAGTTTCTGCAGGAGAAGTCATGCTGGTGGAAACCGAGTACGGTGGATTGTGCCTCTTCTCAGGGGAAACCTGGCCTTGAGCTCAGGCAGGATGGTAAAGAGGAAAGCAAGCCTCCACTTCTGCGTTGCATCTCTATCCAGGGGATATGGGAGGAGACTTTTTCTTCTTTCCACATAGTTTTTATGAGAGAATGATGACCTGCTTTAGGCTTCTAAAGCAGCCCCTAATTTCAAATGGAGATAGATCCTTATCTGCTTTTGTGAGGCAGGTCTTAGATCTATTTTCTCTTCCTAGCAGAAGTGCCTCTGATTAGCAAAAATAACCCACCACATCATAAATCACTTCTGGCAACCAAGAGCCGGGTGTGGATGTGGCAACAAACAGTGGGGGAACCCTCCTGCAGCAAAATTGACCCCAACAGTCAGCTTGTGTCCCCACTCCCAGAGAGGGAGATGCAGAAATAGGAGCAGGATCAAGGCACTTTTTGTGCTTGCTCAGTCACACTCCCATGACAAAACATCTCAAGGCTGGCTTGTCCCAGCTATCAGCCCATCCAGCTTTGCAAGGCATCTAACAACAAGGTACCACAACAGGACACCCTGGGCACACTGAGTTGTTTTTGTTGTTGTCCAGATTGGTACTGAATTTATTTCTAAGTTGAGCTGGCAGGTTTAATCTGATCTAAATGAACAGCTGATATTAAATGTACATTTCATTATAAAGTGTGTGCCACCTCCTTACATCTGAGGACGTTGGAAGGTCCCTTAGGTTTCTTAATTTCTCTGTTTGCATGGGTGGGTACCCTCAGGAGGGACAGCACTGGGCTGCAGCTTCCCTTGAGCCTGGGGGAAACACAGGATCTCTAAGCAGGGGGGAAACACAGGGGCAAACAGCAGCAAAGAGGCACTGATAACCTGCCCAGGGTGGTTTGGTACTGGGTTTAACAGAAGCCTCCACTACATGGCACTGACATGCAACATTGCCAGACAGGGGCCCTTAGCCCTCTGATAATATCAAAGATGAAGCAGGGAAAGTTCTTAGCATGGGACTTTAAGAAAATGTTTCTTTTGGAGAGATAAAAATCTTCTGTATCTTCAGGATGTTTGTGAGGAGAAGAAAACAGTCTCTGTATGAGGGATGGTTTTTGTATTTTACATGAGGCCCCTGTGTGTTTGTCCTTTCTGGGTATGTGGGGAGACAGAGGTTTTGCTTCTGTCCTTCATACAAGGAGAACCATGATCTACTGTCTTGGCAGCAGGGAGGACTACTGTTAAATCTGTGAGGGTAGGGTTTATGAGTACTGATAAAGTAGCCTAATTTAACCTGAGTAGCCCAAGGTGCTTTATGTTAACACTCTTGCAGTTTTAGCTCTGAGCGGTGTATCTGCAGATGGCCATGAGCACTTCCTGGCACATCAGGATACCAGGCTCATTGTGGCAACACTGCTCAGATATGCAGAAAGGGATAGACTGACTTACAAAGTCCTTGGACTAGACCTGAATCATCTGTTTTACAGGAATTTGAGGACCTCAGCACCCAGCTGTAGTCATACAACCCAAGGCAGCAACAGCATTCACACTGGAATTGCTGTGATTGCTTTGGGAGTGGAAGGTGGTGGCCTTTTCCTGCCAAAAAATTCTAAGCTGTGAAAAAATTGTAGATCGTAGTTGTCATCCTGGCACGCGTCAGAAGGAAGAGTTGATAGAAACTTCTCTGGCAAAAATGGGCTGTAATGGCTTCAGAAGGGCTAGGCCTCTCCATCTAGGAAAACCTTGACAAAGACATGCATCCCATGTTTTTGCCTCTCAAGAGTGCCTACAGAGAGGATGCTTTCACATGCAGGTGGCAGATGCCTGAGTAAGGGATGGCTGAGAGCACACCTGGTGGATGGCTGCTATAACACCATGAAATCATATGTAAGAGGCAGGCAAGATGTGCTGAAGAGTCCTGGTTTGTGCAGCACATTGTGGTTCAGCCATTACAACAAGGGGCACTGCAGCTGGGATGTGGTTGCAGGTTGCAGTAGTATCTGGAAACCCAAAACGCTCATGGTGAATGCAGCCCAGGGAGTCCCTCACCTAGTTTTTCTGCTGTGAAGGTTTCAGGGTGGTGGAGGTCCTGGCTGCAGCACTGGCAGGCGTTTCAGCACTGCAGCAGCTGACGCACACAGAGGATGGTTGAGGTCAGCCTGTGTTCCCATAACATATGGTTGGGCCATGATGGATTGCAAACACCATCACTACTGCACAGAGCAACTGGAGGCATTTGAGCCACTGCTGAGCTTTTATGGCAGTGTGCTTTTGCTGTCTTCCCCAGCCGTGCTACCACCAGGTATGTCTGGGTATTAAAGGGTACCTTGAGTACTTGAACAGTATCCACTGTCTTGTGGCTACGGAGTGGAGAAATGTCCAGGACATATGGTTAGTGTTACTCACAAACAACACTTAAGGCTCTAACATCTACCTGTGCAGTGGCTAAGCATGCATCAGCTGACATGAGCTTTGTAAGGATGAATCATATTTTCACTAGAAATGGGATAAACTTGTGTAGAAATGGACAACCTCCCGGGCACACAACTGCTTCCTCCAGGCTCAAATGAGAGCAACAAACAATAAACAAATCCCTCAAATCCCACCATTTCCTCTAATGAAAGATTTTAGCTCTTCCTGCACAGCTTTTTTTTCTTATATATTTATCAGGAATACAAAACTACAAAATCCAGACTGGCAGTGTCATGGTGTAATGGGATTGCCTTGCAAACACACCAGTAACCCCAAGCAGGAGGTGTTGGTATGTCCCCAAACACACCACTCCTAATGTCCTCATGGGCAGCTTTCTCACAGAGGCTGTCCATCGCTGAAAGAGTTAAGAACATCCTGTCAAGGATATGCAGTTATCTGGAACTTTTGTTTATACAGAGAGGCAATAAAACATTCAGCGCCTTAGACCAGTGTAAGAAGGGTCAATACAAGCTCCAGCAGTTGTATATAAATTAACCTTTTAAGTATGGCCTAATCCATAATGATTCATTGACAGGAATTATTCCAGGAGGCTGAGCTGCAACAAATTGTAGCAGTTGTAGCTGACTACAGTATCTCACAGCTGCTGGGCTGCCTCTTAAGATGAGGTATCTAAGGGAACATTTTAAAAGGCTCTGACAATGTATTTCCACAATACTTGTTAGAACTAGGACGTCTCCAATGATCTTATGTTCTTAAAGTGGAACAAAAGTACGAGGAATCTGAATATATACATGAAGGATGTTTTGAAAGATTTTTGCTTTTGCTCTAGCGCTGACAGAATATGAAAAGGATGCTTCACTCCTACACACTGGAGTGGTCACCCAAGAGAGCTCATTTCTTCTCCTCAGTAGGATTTAGCCAGGAGAGTGCACTGAGCGTATGAGCTGAGAAGCCTGCAGCGTATTTGCAATTGTCAGAATTAAAAGTGAAGGAAGACAAAACAACCTCTCCCCTCCCACCCTCTGTCAAACATGCCTAATGAATAGCTCTACATGCACTGTATCAGAAACCCCAAACGTTGACGGCGATGTGAGGCACTAATTTGTTAGTTATCATATCTGACAAATTGTCATCGTGGTTCCACTCCTTCACAGGGTGTTGTGCGTCTGACCCGGGGAAGGGCTCTCAGGCTTGAGCTAATGGGTGTGCGACTTGGAACAGGAGATGATGTGCCAAGATGGGAACCACAGAGTGGGCTGCCAAAAAAGAACAGTATAATTATCTGTGCATAATTCACGGCCGGAGAATAAGCTTTCCTCCAAAGTTGTCTGCAGTAGAGCTGTACCAGATTCATGGCTTTTTCAGTGAGTATTCACAAAGTAGTGACAATCTGTGCAGAAATGTTCACTTCTCCAAACTTTTTTTTTTTTTTAATTGGACTAAAATAGACATTTCCATAGCACTCTGCTCTCAGGACTGGTCTGTTGAGATAAGTGATGACTCACAGATGTATATTCTTACTTTCTTGGATAGTTATCTCTCCCCTCACCCCACCTAATCTCTTCATCAACAGGCTTTGAAGGAAAAAAACCTCTTCAAGTAAAGGCATTATAAATACGAACTATTACAAGAGTATTGGCTCATTGAATCTTCAGAGTTGCTGTTGTACTGTGAGAACGGTGGTCCTAGTTCTCAGATTCTCCAGACAAATAGTTGGACAACATGAGCCAAAGGAAAATTTCCTTTAATTTTTAGCGCTTTTAGGCAAGATGGCTTGCCAGTTCAGGTTCTGTTCAGCAGATGGCAAGATATGAATGCATTGGTAAGAGTGTATGCATATAGCCCAATGCTCTTTCAGTTATTATTGGACTGGATGAGGGTTATTTGCATTCTTTTACCCTAATCAGAGCAACCACCTCTTCATCCATATCATGGAAGATGGATGTTTTTTCTCAGCAATAAGTAAAAACCCATTTTACAAAATGCGTTCATTTTCTAGAAGGAGGTTCAGCTTCCCAAGGAGAAAACTTGGGAAATTCCTTAGCTAGTAAGTCTGTCTGGAGGAGACCAGGGTCCTCTGAAAGTCCTATAAAGTGAATTTTGAAAGGGAGGGAGAAGGTTCTTAGAGAAAGGCAAAGGAGATGGAAAATGTTCCCATAATTGCTGGCAAGGAAGGTGCAGATTTTGCTTGGGTACATTTCTCTCTGAAAGCTGATCCTGTTTTGTAAGGGCAGACAAGGAAGAGTTGCCAGATTCGTAGGACAACGAAGTTTGGAAAGCGCTGGCAAAATATGTGGAATTGGATTAAATTTGACAAAATGTCATATTGCTTTAAGGCTCCTCAGGGTGTCCTGAAACAGTTTTGCTCCACGTAGCACAGATTTCCTGTAAAAGCTTTGGCACCACCACCTCCATCCTGAGCTGCTCAAAAATGTTGCTGTGGCCGTGCTGAAGCTGCAGGGATTCCATCTCATAGGAATTTCCCCAAAAAATAGGTGCGAATCTCCTCCTGGTCTATGTGTAGGAAACACCTCAAGGAAAGTTCTGGGGTTGCAGAAAGTTTGTGGGAATGTGCATAGGAGCTGTGCCATCCAGGGGGGCTTAGGCAAAGCTGGAGGCCAAGGGGGACAGTCCTAAGTGGACACAGAAGTTGGAATCTGGAAGTAACATAAAGCACAACTGTGCTTTCCAGGCCCCAGATACATGTCTCTGGGACTTGGCTGTGTGGGATGATGCTTGTACACTTTTGTTGCAGCCTACCCTGTGTCACTGCCTTGTCTTCATTTACTTTGATAATTTATAATCACAAAATGAAAAGTCAGGACAGGAGAAAGATGTCCTGGTTCTGACAGACTGCTTCAGTCACAAGGATAGTTTGTAATTTTAAGCACATGCTTAATTGCTTTGCTGTATAAGGGTCCAATTTTCTTGGTAGATACTGCAAGACTTTCTGGGAACACTCTTGGAAGGAAGAAACAAAAACATTTCCTCTATAAATGTTTGTGGAAAATGAATAAAAATGTGTGACTGTGCAATGAAAATGAATTCCCACTTCTTTATAGAGAAACCCAATGCAGCAATGAGGATCTAAACTTACACGAACAGTGAGGAACGAGTTCTGCAGCCTATTAAGCTGAGTGAGGAAACCTTGGGGTACAGACATGTCCTGCAGTTTGCACTCATGTATGCATCTCTGTCAGACTGAGCAGCTGACCAGAGGGCAGCAGACTGGTGCTGCCTGGGGGATGTCTCTTCGAAACACCTCAGGAATTGATGATGTTGTACCAGAGTGTGCTCTTCTGATAACCAGATGGCTTCAATTTCCAGAGACCCCAACCTGAGACCTGTCATCAGCATTGCATTCACTGAATTGAAATAAAAATATTATTATNATTACTATTATTATTATTATTAATAATAATAATAATAAAGTACTGGAAAATGAGGTGTATACATGTAACCAGCCCCAGCATTGATCTAACATAAACGATGGCACGTATGAGGCAGACAATCCAGCTTCTCATCGATCTTGGCAGTACTAGTAGGGGGCAACATTTACATTTGGTTGAATTGTTCTTGGACAAATTTTCTCCACAATACTAAATACAAAGAAGCCTTACATTAACACCAGGAGAGCAGGGGTTTTCATTCATCTATTTTTTCTACCTATTTTTTAAAAAATACATGTTTTGGTTCTCTATTCTGTTGCTGGCCTTATACTGGGATAACTGCACTGAGTAAAAGAAAGCAACTACATCAAAGAATCCTGAACATTTGCTGCAAACGCCAAAGTTTTCTCCTTTTCTAAGTACGAAAGAACAAGGAATTATTATCCTTCTCCCAGCAAAACAAAGCAAAATCAATATTCTTCCCAGGTCATTTCTCTGAGCTTCCTTCTTTCTTAAACACACACACCTCATGTTTTCTCCAGTTTGGAGATAGTCTTCTCTTTTGACATAAAAAAGGAGAGAAGCATTTAAAGCTTTTTTAAAGCCTTTTTTTTTTAATGGAGTAATTTTTTGCATGCATTTTAGGCTAGGTTGGATTGTGCCATGTCTGTGTTGTTCCATGTGTGATAGAGCTCAAGGCCTGCACATGTGTGTGCGGGACTGCAGGAGTCCTGCCCACTGCACATAGGCAGTCCCATTGGGTCTGTCCACTTGTATCCTGCTGGCTGTTAAAGGTCTGGACACCTTACTGTGCTCAAGAAGAGTGCAAAAGAGCAAATGGGTTGCTGTCACTGCATGTCCCATCCCACCTGGCAGCAGCTCAGCGTGCTGTGATGGATGATGGCTGGACAATTCTAGCCTACCCCTTGGAACAGGACAGGCAGATAAGAATTGCAGGACAGAAACATTTATCAGCACCAGGAAGCCAGTGTCTGTGGCATATCTACATAAACAAAGAAATTGTCTTAATAGAGGGCCACACCTAGAAGTACTACAGTCCTCTCATGGGATCACACAGCAGGTGGCACATGAACCCCGGCAGTCGACCCAGAGCAAGCAAGGAAAAGCAGGTTTATAGAGCACAGACAGAAACAGAGCAAACAAGTGATGTGAAGTTAGACAAAAAAACCCCAACCCTGTAGGGTAGCAGGGAAGCCAGAACCAAGTCTGTATGCAGAGCTGACCATGAGAGATAAAGATGAGAAAATGAAGGTAAAGATTTTTACTGTCTCATTGGGAATTAAAGGACAAGAAGCAAGTGAGATGCTGTTGCTAGGAATAATGCCTGAAACACTGGAATAGCTGATAAAGGTGTTTGATTAGAATCATGACCCTGCAGACAGAATGAGACTCTGGAGAAATACTGTATCTTTTACCCCACCTCAAGAAGCAGGAGCTGAGATAGACACCTGCCTTACAGAGCTGCAAAATCTATAACTCTGGAGATGTTTAGCACTCCCTAAATGGAACCAAGATCATCTGTAGGACACAAGTTCCTCTTATAGAAATATATGAAAAGAGGAGATCTAGCCCTAGAGAAACACCTCCAGATATCAAGGGAACAGCTAGCTATCCCAGGGAAAGGTCAAACCAACACAGCAAAGGAAGGCAACAAGCAGGAGGGAACAGTCTACCAATAACACAGACAGTGTGGGAGCTCTGCTGTGAAACAACAAGAGAGGCTGGAAGGAAAATGCCTGGCAAGGGCAAAGATGCAAGAGAGGTAAAGAAACAAAACATTTGCTTCAATCCTGCAGCTCCCTAAGGAATTAAAAAGCAAAATGCCTTTTAGATACTCATGGCATGGCTTCAGCAGCAGGAGAGAATTTGGGGGTTCACACACCTGACAGGGCATGGCCACCAGACTTCATGTCCCACATCCGTCCTTACACCCACAGGCAGGCCAGAGACAGCTGGGCCATGAGGCTGTGATGTCGTTGAGCAAAGTGATAAGCAGCAATTCATTGTAACCTGGAGATATGTGACCACAGCATGGTGATGTACAATAAAACCACCTTGAGGTCAAGGGGCAACACAGGCTGTTGACAATAAATCTGTGAAACAAGAGAGGTTATTGCTCAGAGTTTATAACAGTTGACATTCGAGATCACCACCCAGGGCAGAGCACAGGGCAGTGCACAGCTTTCCTCCAGGCACAGTACAAACCCTCAGTACCCTCTGCTTGTTCAAGGAGACAGACAGTCTCTGTGGGCCGCGTCCAGGACTCAAACAGGACTAAAGGGCACAGCTCTGTTCCCTGTGCCATGTCAGAAGAGATAACATCGCCCAGAGAAGCTGGCCCAGACACAGTCTGTGCTGTGATCAGAGACCTCCTGACTGCATGTTCCTGCACATTGTGTGTAAAGGGTAAAGGGTGGATAAAATATTTTACCGTGATCTGGTAGCTTTGGGCACTCATTTTTGAACATGCTTGAATGTCTACCCAAGGTACCAGACAGACACGGATCAGGTCCAAAGCTTCTGAGTTCCCATTTCAGAAAATGTATGATATACTTTACAATAGATCATACACTGCTAATTTATATAATCATCAAAAATTATTTCTTCAGCCTTTATTTTTAAGAGCTAGCTAAATTTGTGGTTTGCCTACCATGCCAAGAATCTGGCATGTGGCCACATGCTTTCACACATCTCCTTGCAGACTATGGGCTTGAAATCTAAAACCACTGGTGCCATCCTACAGCTGAAGTACTTCCATCCACACAAGCTCAAGTGCAATCACAGTGGGACCGACTGCCTCTTTGTTTGGCATCAGGATGTATAAATATCCAACACTTCCTATGCAGGTATCTATATATTTCAAAGTAACTGACATGATAGAATTATCAATAAAAGAAACATAACTTACACAATAATCATCACTTGCTGACAGCTGAAATTTCAGAGGAATCAGCTGTGCCCTTCTTTTAATGAAAATGAGTAACAAAACCTTACCTATGTGAAGCTTGTCTCTCACTATCAGACTAACTCAGCTGACTTGTGCTAAAGACTGTGTGAGAATTTTTGGACAATAACAAGAGAGGAATAGGCAGAGATTTTAGGCTAGACATTGTATCCAGTAGATAGAAGATGGCACTGATGACCTAGCTTTAAAATATGGCCTCATTGAACATCTGCATCTTTATTCCAATATATAGTAGGTAAAGCATAAAACATATATTTAAACATGTATTTATTTTGTAAATGTAATTTTTGAAGTACAACTTGAGACAAGACATCTGTGCAGCAACTGTTGCCTTAATTTTCTTTGAAAAGTTATGCTTCACAATATTGTGCAATGGGGAACTGCAGATTTTTGTGCTGGTAAGGTACAAGCAAGATCCAAGAAGACAATCCTGTGCGGAAAGTGCTTAGCACAAATAATTTTCTTGTGTACCAGGGACATTACTGCATTCTGTTCTAAGTAATATTTAAGCTAGAATATGAGGAGGGGAAAAAAATGTAACTTTGTTAAAATGAATACTGACATTGATAGTGGTTGTTACTAAGTGCATCTGCCTCTCATGAGTCCCAGCCTCATGCTCTGGCCAGTAGGATTTTGAAAGGTATATGTGTCTCTTAAAAATGTAATTAATACCTCAGAGGAGCCTTCAAAGCACACAAGTTCCTGGTTGATATCTGTTTCGATGAAAAGAGAAAAATACTGGGTGTCTCTGGTTTGAAACAGAGTGGAGATGATAACCAAAGGAGAGGGAGGACAAGGGTAAACATAGTGAAACCAACAGGCTGGGAGGCAGCAGTGCTAGGGATGTGAGGGCTCTGCAGAGATGTGGTAATTCCTTTAGCCTGTGGCAGGAATATCTCTCACTGATTAGAGCTAATTAGGGAGGACGAGGTTGAGCCTTTTTATCCTCGCCAGTAAACCTGCCTTTGATGCAGACCGGTTATAGCACAGCTCTGGTTCTGCAATGGATTTTGAATGCCTTTCCTTCACTGGTCCATTTAAATAAATACAACAAGCTCTCTAGGTTTCTTATGCACAATAAATCTATTTTGGTTCCTGATGACTGATTTCTTTGGCTCTGCAAGTGAGGTGAGAACACCAGCTTTGTTTCTTTTTAGCACTGTAAAGGAAGCCTTGTGCAATTTTGTGAGAGCTGGTAAAGGCTTAGAAAAGAGGTAAAGAGGTGATTTAGATTCTGAATTCTTCACCTTTTACTGAGGCACCACAACTGATTTGTCAGTGACGAATCTCAGAAATTTCATGACCAGAAATTGGGAGTGACCAGTATTGGGAAAAGGATTCAGTTCTCTGCAAGATGAAAGTGGACAAATTCAGGGGGCAATAAGGTGTATTGGTTGTTAATAAAGGAAGCAATACCTCATTGAAACCCTTCACTTCAGGTTGTTTTGGACTAGTCCTGAAGTCAAGATGGGGTGGCTTTCTACATTTCGAATGGGAGCTGTGGGTTTGGTTGCTGGAAAGCCTGGTGAAGTTCTAGTGCCTGCATTATGCAAGTGGCCTCTAGCCTTCAAACCAACTAATCCAGCCTCTGAAGGGCAATGGGCAGAGTTGAAAGGTTTGAATTGCACATGTCCCAGAGACATGCAATTTGAATACTAAATGTCCCAAATGGCCACAAAATGAGCCTCTTGGGGAATCCAAACATTTCAACATATGCATCATAAAAATTAAGACCTCAAGCACACAGGAATATGCCCGTGGTGATGTGTGGTTACATCCAAGAAGCAGCCAGCAGCACGCAGGCACGTGTACTCTGTATCAGGGAGCAGCAGATATTTTGCACAGCACCAGGCAAGTGGCCAGGGAAGCCAAGGCAAGGTCAATGCCAGGCTGGGCCAGGCCAGCCTCAGGCCTCCCACCTGGTTTCCTGCACTGAACCTTACCCACTGACCTCTCAAAGGTGAGAGAAGTGTGGCTGAAGCTTTACCTCTCACACAACCCATAGGGCTTTTGCAGTGCTTGGAATTGCTGTGCCCCAGAAGGTGAGGTTTTGGCCAGCCAGAGAGCAACAGCTCTGCAGATTTATGCCTTGGTGGGTGCTGGCCAGATGGGAATGATTTCAGGGTTCATGGTCTCAAAAGCAGATGAAGCCCAAGCTGATAGAGAAGAGCAAGACGGTAACCACACGCACCCTAGTGAGGTGAGACTGAGGCAAGGCTGGGCACTCTGCATGTGACTGAAGAAGCATTTGCTGGTTTAGTTCTTTTCATTATGTTTAGGGAAGTGTCCTTTTATTTTTTTTCTTCTGGAATGCTGAGCCTTTTGGTTGGCACCGTTTGAAATTTTGGCACACCTAAATTTTCTTTTTTTTTTCTTTTTCCCACTGCAGTTAAGAAAAGCTCCTTTTTTTTTTACTGTGAACTTTTCATCACAAAAATATTCCAAATCTTAATAAAATCTGAAGGTGGCAGCAATGAAACAGTAGCAAGGCTGTGACTACAATTCTAGGGCAAGTTCACATCGCACAATGAAGAGATCCCCAGCCCACTGCCATGCTGCGTTTGTGAGGTCTCACTCCTCAGCAGTTTTGGGTCAGGGAGGGTGTGTGGCTGAGCTGGCAAACCCTGCATCTCTGGCAAGACAGTCCAGCTTTGAGATAGGAAGAGCAGTGTTTGCCTGCCACGGCTGCCAGCAGGCAGAAGCTGCCTATGCAGAGCCCACAGACATGTCCAGCCCTCGTCAGTAGGTTTGAAAGGCTGTGCATACAGGCACGAGAGGATCTGCAGGCTTTGTCTGTAGAAAGCTGATGTACACAGAGGCTCTTAGGTCCAATGATTTTTCAGTGCTCATATCCTTATAATTTCATCAGAATATATTATGCTGAAATTGTAAATTGATTTGCATGGGTTGGTCACCTCAGAACAATCTCCAGCCTGCAGCAACAGATATGCTGTACTTTGGTTCAGAGATAAGGCTTGGTTTGTGAGTGGTAAAAGTATTGTCACAGGTGCTGCTGGCCTGCACCTATGGTCCAGAGCGCCCCATCTCCCCTCCTGCCAGTCTCATGGCTCCTCCTCTGACTTTCCCTGCAGCCAAAGGGAAGTGTGGAAAAGTTCAGCAACAGCCACCACCATTAGGAACTGCCTGATATGTGGCTCTGACAGAGAATGATAAAGCAACACCCATGGCCATGAATGACCAGCTCAGTGTTAACCACTGTGAAACCAACCCTGAAGAGTCAGTCTGTGAGCTTTCATCCTGAAAAAGGCACAGAACAGTTCAATATCCCAGCGAACTGCTGCAAAGGACAGGGGACAGTAGGTCTGAGTGTCTCATGGAGGCTGTTTTGAGATTCTGGGTTGCCTGGTGGGGGCTTTGAGTGGACAGAACACCTGTCAGGTGTCTGACACTTGTGTCCTCAAGTGCAGGGGGTCCAGAAAGTGCCCGAGCGTCCTGGCTGGGTGCTAGTGCCTGACTCCCCCAGGTAGTTGTGCGATGTTGGGTGGGGCAGGAGGCTGAGGGGGTGGGCAGATCTTCCTGGAGGGCACAGTGGGGATGATTAGGCAGGGACTGGCAGCGTGCTCCTGCTGCTGCCTCTGCTACCGTGCGGCGCTTCATGGAGGGGCTGCAGAGGCGTAGCAGGGAAGCAGCAGGAGAGTAGGATGCTACATGGCGAGGAGGAGGAAAAGAAAGAGGTGGAGGAGTAGGCAGAAGGGAGATTCAGTTTAACATGGCATGCCAGGCCTCCACTGCTGCTTCCCTCCCTCAGGCCTGCTCATCATGAATTTAATTTGCGCATGGGGTGAGGGGGATTTTGTTGGCATAGTTTTATTCTTATTCTATGTGCTCCTTTGCATGGCAAACGCTGGTAGTGTGCTCATCTCTGTGCATACAGGCAAACATGGCCTTGGGTGTACTTTAGTCTAAGGCCCTGGTTCTGCAAACACATGAATAATCTGAAAAGCAAGAGGATTTACTAATATGCCTAAAATGACACCTGCTTTTATCTTCATCTCTTTTCTTTCCCCTATCAGTATACTTCTGTTTCTGGATAGCTAGCTT
Source organism: Cyanoderma ruficeps (assembly GCA_008694505.1). NCBI lineage: Eukaryota > Metazoa > Chordata > Aves > Passeriformes > Timaliidae > Cyanoderma > Cyanoderma ruficeps. The sequence continues at coordinate 39,944,459 of VZDJ01007753.1, read as the reverse complement.
GAGCTCAGTGTCTCAAGTGAAATTTTAATACAGAAAAAAGAGTGGGTTTTTTTTTTTTCATAATCTCAGTTTAGAGGCTGATCTCATCCACATATATTCAGTAAAATAAATTAAATCCACTTGTGCCCTGTCCCAGCTAAGATTCAATATATGACACCTTGTCTTTCAGGAAGGGCTCAGGAGGGGTCATGCCTCAAATGCCAGTTCATATGCAAGGGCATTGCCATTTGGATGGGTTTGTCTTAACCTGACTCAGAAGAATTTAGGTATGTACTTCAGTAGGTGATTGTTTGCTTTGCTTATAGGCACTAACACGTTCTCTTAAAAATACTCCTTGGGAAAGTATCTGTTGAATTCTTGAGCAATTTAGTGGAAGTCAGTGCAATTGTCTATAATTCTGAAGGGGGATCAGAAAATTCACAAAACAGAATGAGCAGATGTATATATATATATATATGTAGATATATATATATCTACATACATATATGTTTAAAAAATAGATTTCAAAAAACATTCCTGGGCTTTGGTGTGGAGGCTCTGAGCAGCAGCAGAGCTGCCTCTTCTCAGTAGCTGCAACATCATTACACAAAGATACAGAGACACGGGAGCCACTATTCAAATGCAGCCCCTCAACTTTGTGACCACAAGTGGGTTCTATTTTCGTCCTTGCTTTTGAGGCTGCTTTTGATGGAGGGATCAGAGTTTTTTAGCTCCCTGCCACTACATGTTGCTGTTGACCTCTCCCTGCTTCTAGCTTTTAGAACTTTGTTTCCATTTCCATTTCTTTAGTGTGAAGGTTGGGGATGGGATCCGTATTTTTAAAACCTTGGTGCCAACTGCTGTGTGCTGTTGTACTGTGGCTGACTTTTACTTCCCTTACATTTCCTCTTGTGTTTCCAGATCTAAGTTGTCTAAAGTATCTGCTGGAGTATGGCCTCTGGACCCACATCTCCTGGTGACCTGGGACATAAAGTGTTGTATGACAAATCCTGGCTTGATCAAATTGGCAATAGAGTCTCAAGAATTATTTAGGTACCTAATGACCACTGGTATCAGGCAAGTCCCAAATTGAGAATTTGTGCATTGGTTTTCTGTGGCTTGATGTGTCCCTTCAAAATCAGAATATTTTCTAGACTTTTCCAGCCTTTTTCCTTCCTCCCCTCTGAGCAGACACTAGTTTTGGTTACCCAGCACTGCTGTTGTAAGATCTCCAGACAACATTTCCAGCGGGCTGTCATAAACCTTCAGTCCTCCTGCATTCCATGTTATCTTCAGGCAGCCTTCAGGCAGGGTTACAGCACAGGCCATAGGTAAGGAGCACGCACCCAGAAAATTCAAGGTGCAAACCTTGAGTACCATCTCTGTATGACATTGGGGGAATTTACTCAAGCTGACCCTTGTCTTATACAGCTCAAGAGTAATCACATGACATTTTCATGTTGCTGCTGTTTAAAGAGAAAGGTAGAGGTGCTGTTGGGAGGTGGGTTTCAGCAGTTAAGAGAACCGTTTTTCAGCCTGGTAATCTTGCATTTTTGCTTCAGTCCTGCAGCATGCCTGAGTGACCTTTCAAGGTTATAGGAACACCTTTTATGCTTCCTTTTTCTTATTATTAGGACAAGCATTTCAACCATTACCCACTTTTGTAAACTACCTGGAGATGCATAGGAAACATAAATGGAAAACATTATTAACATTACTGGTACCGTATTATTATTTTCCCCAAACAATTCACTGTTTTCTACGAGTCAGAGCACATGATTTTTTGTTTATTGTGTAATAATAGCCCTGTGTTGTGATGGTAAGTAGGACACAGATACAGCTTTTCAGTGATGTACAGTACTCTTTCTTATCTTTAATTAAATGCTATTCCCTTGTATTGGAACTCATTCTGTGATTACACATGTTTACAGTCTCTAAGTAACTTACCATCAAATACACTAATGAAAATCAGTGCCCCAAAGCAACTTGTGCCTTTTGTCCTGTACCATACCACACCTTTCTCATATTTTTTTAAATTTTATTTTATTATTACTTCCAGTTTCCATTTTAAAAATTAAGGGGTTGAATTAAGCACTTTTTTATGAATTTCCTCCAACCATCTCTGCTTTTGATCTAGGGACATGTATCTGTCTAGCTCTCTGCCCTTCCCCAGAACAGTAACCCCTGGGGATACCATAGAGCATAGAGATGATACAATTTAATAAAGTCACAATAAAACATCCAAGGCCTTTCATACTTTTTCACTTTCTTTAACTCAATTTATTTTTCATTTCATGGACAGAGATTTAGTCCTGGTATTAGTTTATGATTTTGCTGAAAGAATTACCGAACACATACAAAAAGGGAATATTATTTTTATTATTTATTTTGTGCCATGTATACCATAGGAAAAAAAAAGAGTTGAAATCACTTCAGTACCGCTGTGTTTTTCATTACAAAGTTATTACATATAGAAATTACTCCAAATTATCTGAAATGAATGGAAATTATGAGGCTTAAATTCCCCAGGTTACTGCAAGCACAGCACTGGAAATTTATTTTGTCATCTTGCTGAACATAATTGCTACAACAAAATTTCTTCCATTTTACAACAACAGCATAACTTATTTATACCAGTGTTGTTGTAATTTTACATCAATAAGTTGCATGGGAAGGAGTACACAGGTGGTAATTGAAAACAATAATTTGTAGTGGGGTCCAGGTGGAACAGTTGGCTCAGAGAAGACTTCATTTGCTGCTCTGCACATGCTCTGCTTCTCGGTGGCCTTTGACTAGGGGGCTATCAAAACTCTGGTCCGCCCAGCACTGAGATGGCCTGATCACTCTATATTACTTTTCAGAGCAGCAGTGGAGGCGAGGGAAAGAGCTGATCTGTCCTTGTGGCACTGACCTGCAGCGCACACTCAGAGGCCAGAAGTGAGGAGGGTGGGGAGAAGGTGAAATGACAACTGGGAGAGTGGGAAGCATGATCCTGGAGTCAGCAGCAGCGTCCTTGAAGGAGCTGAGCTGGAAGGGAACACAATCCAGGGCTGGAGCATGCGTGTGTGTGCACATGTGTGTGTTCTCAGGGTGGTAGGGCCAACCCCAGCTGTAGCCCCTGGCTTTCCTGCTCAACTGTCCTCAGCAAGCCTGGCAAGACATTGTCATTTGTTTGTCGAAGGGAATACTGTTATTTGATCATTTTCAATTAAGATGTGAGTAGTTGCCTGAGACACGAGCAATGACGCTAACATTCATACTTTGCTCCACTCTTTATGAACAGGAATGTGTAATTTGGGTGCAATATACAAGCACTCCCTGGCCAGGCATCCACATTTCTGTGATCCGCAATTGTCAACAGGAATAATGAAACTGCAGAGGCTGATACTGAGCCTAGAAATTGATGAATTTCCCTGTTTGAGTTCCGTTGCACTAGTTAAAATAGTAAAAATAATAATAACGACGATGCTAATTTGTTACTATGGATATACCCTCTTTAAATAAAATAAGGTGGGACGAAGGTAGAGGGAAAAAGGACAAGAATGAATGGGCTGCCACTCTCTTCTGATGTTCAGATTCGGATTTTCATGATTCACAAGAGACAGGCTGGAATGTTTCTGTCATTAGTTCAAGCTGAAGATTTCATTGCAACACTCAGAGCTTAGAGGCCTTTGTTATTTTAAACAATCTAAAGATCTCAAATCCTCTTAAAATCATCTGAGAAGGGAAAGAGAAGAAATGGGTTGAAACTTGCACTTGAAAAAAGAGAAGAGCTGTACCAAATTTCAGCTTGTGTAAGTTCTGAGGAATACCTGTGGAAGGAAGAGGGGTTCTTCGTCCCCACCATATGCCAGCCAACTTGTACATGAATCTCTCATGCAAGACTGTTATGCATTTCCATAATGGACCAAGTTTTAAAAGCACTTCTTCAGACAAAAATAGCCCTCAAGTTCAATTGTTTTCAGGAGGTTTTCAGGGAATTTTTTTTTGGATGAATTTAGTGCTGGTTCACAAAACTTAGCTTATTGTACCAAGCAATGCTGGCATTTGTTTTCCAAAGGCACAAACAATCCTTGGATTGAAGTCGTTAGAAAAGATGTGCCAGTTTTTTTTTAAAAAGCCTCCCCAGCAACAGCAGATTTTGCCCATCTTCCTTCAATTTTTTTTTTTTTTGCCCTAAAGCGGGTGATGTATGGATGCACAAATGGCATTCATAATGGGATGGAGCACTTATAGCAGATGGAATGTTTGACTCCTTTTTGTGTTGGATGCTTGTAAAGCATGTTCCCCTCTATCTTTGCCTGTCAGCATATGCACACAGGTGAAGGGAGTCCTTTGCAAGATGAGAGAAGGTGCTGGACAGAAATATCTTTTAGAAAGACCCTCAAGTCACTAATGTAGGGGCAGGTTTAGCTGTCCCTGAAGTCCCTGAGGTCCTGCAAGTGATTTCAATGGGGACGCAACTGGGTATCTACTGTCAGAAAATCTGAAGCTTAAAAGAAGAAAAACAGGGACTGAGCTTGCTTTTTATGTGATTTTTAAAAAGCCTCAAAATAAAAACAGTGGTTTTTTTCTATTCTTGCTTGCTGGTGTTTCTTTTTTTGTTTGTTTGTTTGTTTGGAGTTTTTTTGTTTGTTTTGTTTTGGGGTTTTTGTGTGTGTGTGTGTTTGAGAAAAATAAGTCTGGGGAAACCTCAGCCCCAGCATTTGGATTCTTACCTAATATATTTGACACTTGGAAAGAGTTAGAAAAATGAGGCACTCTGTGTGAATTAAAAAAAAAACAACTAAAAAAACACCCCAAAAAACAGCAAAAGAACCCACAGACCACTGACTGAGGAAGGGACTCCTAGGAAGGTTTAGAATGTAAATGTTGAGAAAAATCTAATTTTCTAAATTCACTCCAGAAACACCAGCAAGTCACAGCCACCAAAAATAAAGGGACACCAAATGTCTTGAAAACACAGCAAAATCTTCATCCCTTTTGCCTCACTCCAAAAAGTCTCGGGAATGGGGCAGGGGATAATACATTATCCTTTTAGCCTTCATTTCACTGCATTCTCAAATACACCAGTGTCATGGAAAAGAAAATCAAGTGAATAAATGTTGCAATTTATATATATTTGAATAGATAACAAGAACAATTTTACTGTTTGCCATAAATGAAAACCCCACCAAATCATTCCTCTAATTGAGGTTCTGAAGCTCTGTTTATGGCTGCAAAGTGATTTGATACAAAAAATTTACACATTTTGAGTTATTATATCACCCAGAAATTTGATGCCACTTAACTATGTAATTTTCAGAAATGATATAAAACCACTGCAGAAAAATATTCAGGGAAGCCCAAAAGACCTCTTTTTATCTGTTTTTATGGGTCTAAAATGAGAACTCGCAGAGATCCTTGCTCTGTATGTGAAGGCTGAACTGCCACCTCGGGAGCTTTATTAATATGTATGTAAATATGATCTGGTTAGATCCTGTGTTTCTGTGCCGTTTCACAAGGTGGAGCGGCTAACTAAGCTGAACAAATCAACGCCCTGTGTTTATTTTCTTTTTTTTTCCCCTCCCAAGCAGCAACATTTAAAGATTCAAAGAGAATGAGGACAGCAGCCTCATTTAGGTCAAGATTGTCTCAATCCTTCCTTCCTTCCTTCCTTCCTTCCTTCCTTCCTTCCTTCCTTCCTTCCTTCCTTCCTTCCTTCCTTCCTTCCTTCCTTCCTTCCTTCCTTCCTTCCTTCCTTCCTTCCTTCCTTCCTTCCCTTCTCTCCCCCCACCCCAACTCCCAGACCTGTATCAAAAACCATTTACTTCTAACTTAACATAAGTTTTCACATTAAGACTGAGCAGAAACCAAAATCACATCACACAGAATCTGCAGCTACGATTTTTTTTCCACTGAAAACTTACTTGACCAAATGGGGAGAAAGTGGAAATGCATTCGAAATATGTACAAGTGGCCCATCAAGATTATCCTCCATGAGGATATTGGGACTTCCTCTTTACACTGAAGCTGATGTTATTTATTCATCTATATCCGTGCCAAATTTTAGCTAAAGAAATTGCAGGATTTAAAAAAAAAAAAAAAAGAAAAGAAAGAAAAAAGAGAGAGAAACCCAGAAGCTGAGCCTGTGTGCTGAGAGTTCTCGACTCAGCATGCCTTGCTGTATGCAGGATAAAATGGAATATTTGACATCAGATTAGCTTGTTTTTCCCTATAAGGATGGTATTTCTGTATGAGCACTCCTCAAATCCCTTACATATTATGAAGACAGAAAAGATTATTATCTTAACACGAGATATTTAGTGCAAAAGAGTGCTTTCTCCCCCCTAATTTAAAACAACGGACCATGGTACTTTTAAAGCTATTGAAAAGCATGTTTCCTTCTTGCAGATTATGCTCCCATTTTGCTTGGCCTTTTTTCTCTCTTGTGGTGATATTTTTGTGGGGGGTTTTGGATGTTCTGTTGTTATCATGGGGAGCTGCCGCTCCAAGTCTGCGGGTCGGTGCCGGAGGCCGGAGCTGATCGGCATCCCCAGGACAGTGGAGTGGAGGCTGGGGGGGCTCAGCCCCCTTTGCCGGCGGCGAGCGCCCAGCACGGCCGCGCAGCTCGGGACAAAGCGGGGCGATGCCGGGGCCGCCGCCGCCCGGGCAGCCCCCGGGGACCCTGGGCCCTCGCAAGGGGCTGCTGCGGCGGGTGGGGAGGAGACAGAAGCGCGGGGCCAGCTGCAGATGGAGGCAGGTCGAGGGATAGGTCAAGGTTAGAAAGAGCCTGCTATTGATCTGGCTTTGAACGCGAGACAGGGAGAGCAGAGAGACTAAAGGGGGAGCTGTGAGACAAGACATTAACAGCTTTCAGTGCTAATGATCACAAGTGCCAGACAGGGGAGGAAAGAGAAGACTGAGAAATCACTTTGGAATTTTTTTCCCCCTCTATTGGGATGTATTTTCGGAGGTGGGGGAGGAGGAGGAGGCAGGCTGGGGGCTCAACCCCCAAAGCCTTGCCCGCAGCCGGAGACACGGGAGGGGCCTTGCGGCGGCCCCGCTGCCCCGGGCAGCCGGGGAGTCCGCCCGGTCAATCATTGCCCTTATCTCTCGCTCTCGGTGCCCACTGGAAGACACTGGTTAATCAACAGATGATGCCCAGTAACTTCCCGATAAGCCGCGCTCCCAAGGGGTGCAGCTTCCTGCAGCTCGCTGAAGAGCGGCGGCGGCCGCCGGCGGCCGGACTTTGCACCCCACGGCGGGCCCGAGGCCGCAGCCCCGCGGCGTGGCCTGGGGACGGGCCGCGCCGAGCGCAGCAGCACCGCCGCACAAAAGCCTCTCGGCCTCGCCAGCCGCGAGCAGAGAGGCATCAAAGAGGGGAGAGCAGTGCGGACAACTGCTGATCGGTCCCCGCTGATCGGTCCTGGCCCCTTCCCGTGGGGGCGGAGGTCAGCGAGGTGAGGGAGCCGCTTCTACCCCCCAGCTCCCTCACGATGGTGCCGCATCCTGTATCCCGACTCGGACACGGCAGGCCCGCAGGGCTGGACTGGGGGCTCCCTCTCGGGGCCCCGGGGCCGTGGACCAGTCCCTCCCCGCCCAGCGGCGGGGCCCTTGCCGTCACCACGGTCATTTGCCTTTGCAGGACCCCGCAGAACAAACCAAACACTCAGGGCGAACAATCGCAGCAGTTTAAGCGCCGATAATGGTCTTGGACGTGTTTGTCGAGCGCTAGTAGAGGCGGAGGGCCGAGCGCGGGCACGGAGGGCAGTGCCAGGCTGGCCCGGCGCCCACCGGCCGGGGCTGCGGTGCCCGCCGTCCTCGGCGCTCGCCGGGCCGGGCTGCGGGGTCTGGCAGCTCCGGAACGCGAGCTGTGAGCGGGCGGGCGGGCGTGGGGAGGGAGAGGCAGATTTGCTGGAGGAGGCGAGAGCGATGCTGTTTAGCCAAATACTTCTCAAAGCTGATTAAGGGCACCGAGATGAGTTCTGGTCCCCTCAAGACTCTCATACGATTTAATACGAAAACCACTCATTTAACGCGGAAAGTAAATTACAGGAGTGCAGCGCGGGTCTCCAAGTGGACTCCGGGTACAGGCTGGTTCCTTGGTTTTCTGCTCCATCTGCCTCCGAGCCCCAGGCCTCCCCTCTCCCCGCTCCCCACGCCCTGGCCAGACCTGCTGCTGAAAAGCTGTTTGCACCGAACTGTTTAGTTATCGGGGGAGGAGGAAGAAAGAGAAACAATCTCAGGAGATGGGTCGGAAGAGCGGAGGTAGAGGGGAAAAAGTTGGTTTCCAAGAATCTTCCAAGTTAGAAACGCACGCAGTTGTGGGCATTTACCTGCGTGCGAAATAGGAGGACAAGTGCACTGGGATGCAGTTCCTGGGAACTCGGCGAATCTCCGTTCGTGGCTGAGACTTAATTTCTCCAAGGAAAAATAGTCTCTGCCAGGATTTTAAGGGAAGGGGGGTTGGGGGGTGGGAGAAGGTCGGAGCGTGTATGCGTGTGCGGATCGGGTGTGCGCGCGTGTCCCGCTACCATCGCACTTCGGGTAGGGAGAGAGGAGGGGGAAAAAAATCCCTCTCTCCAGCCCACACAGATATTTGTGTTGTTGTAAAACTGTTTGAAAGAAATGCAGGGGGAACGCGCTCGCCGCCGAGATGCTGCGGCGGCGCCCGGAGAGAAGGAAAAGAAGCCGGCGACCCCTGGGGAGCCTCCGCTCCTGTGCACGGACGGCGGGAGCACGACCCGGCACCGAGCCCGGGCGGCGGGGAGCGGCGGCCGCGATGAGCAGCGGCGAGGCGGCGGCACGGGCGGGCGGCGCGGCACCGGCGGGCAGTGCCACCGCCTCCCCCCGCGCCCCCCGCGGGCCCCGGCGGCCTCCCCCGCCCGAGTCGCCCCCGCTGCGGCCGGCGCCGGGCTCGGGGAAGTTTGGCCGCGCGTGAGGATGCGGATTTATTCCTTCCCCCTTCTCTTTCCCTGGCCGCCGGCGCTCGGCGTCCTGAAAGCGGCACTGCACAAAGCCGGAGCGGCGGCGAGCCCTGCGTGTGCCGGAGCTGGTGTGTGTGCGGTGTGTGTGCGTGTGCGGTGTGTGCGGTGTGTGCGGTGTGTGCGAGTGGCGTTTCTTGTTCTCTTGCAGGGTACAATGTTAAAAAGCCACCGCTAGTCGCCCCCAGTGCTCCTACTCTCTGGGTCTTTTTGTCTCTAGTGCAGATTAAACGTCACGTCCGCACTTGAACTTGAATTTTATCCCATTGTACAGAGGCAGCCCCAGCCATAGAGAGACAGAGCGCTCCCAGAGAACCAGGACTCCGCCATCTTCACATTGCAATATATAATAGTAATAGCCAGCACCAGCCCAGCTGCACTGGGGGCTTCCTTCCTTCCAGTCCCAGTGCCAGGCGAGGGGGGAAGAGTGCAAAGTGGTGCAGGAGCACTGGCAATCCAAAAGCACCAGGGCAAAGCAGTGCCACTTGAACTGGGAAAGAGGAGACACAGTTTCGGCTACCCCTTTTCAAAAAAATTCTCTCTGTATATCTACCCAGCAAGGGTCAATCTCTGAGAAACATTTTTTGGCGATTTTTTTTTTTTTTGTGTGGGTGCTATCCCAATTATAGTACTTTTCATCTTTTTTTCTACATTTTTAAATTTTTTTCTTTTTTCTTTTTTTTTTCTTTTTTTTTTTCTTTTTCCCCTCCTGGTGGAAAAGCGCACTTGCCAATTTGCCAAGCACTCTGGAAAGAGGGAAAGAGAAAAGTGTCACTGGCGGTGCATATCCTCCTAAGTTCAAGAAGAGATCTGGAAGTCCAAGTGGCAGAAGCAGTGGAGAAAAGACAGTGTGTGAAAGAGAAAAAGAGCGAGAAAGAGCTTTTCCTGATGATGATGATGATTTTTAATTGAGAGGAAATCCCATCCAGTGCACCACAGCAGCAACAAAAAGGAGGCTTTTTTTCG